>JARQOD010000002.1:246609666-246654532 GCA_033576555.1 Oophaga sylvatica | reverse complement strand
CCCCTAGCAGATCTAAAATCATCCTGTCTGCCCTAAACATCCCTATATAGGTTCTGCACCTTTCGCAGAGCAGGAACCTAATTCCTGCCTGACCCTAACGATAGGCCCTACATAGGAAGGGGATGGGGTCTCCACTAGTCAGTCCCTACTAAAACTAAAGACAGAGAGGGAAGACAGATGGGGAAAACACTTAGCTTGAGAATACAACAGAGATGTCACACCAGCAATCCTCCAAGGGTCCTCGGGAAAGACACTAACCGACCACTAGAACTTCCAACAAGACTAAGGCAAGTATGAGCTAACACCCATACCATGCTGCTGCAGTTGAATGCATTTAAACCTTCAGCACAGGTGTGTGATTAGCAGCAGAAGGTGGAGATAACTATTGGGTCCTAGAGGGAGAAGGATATCGCTCCATAACAGAGATGCAAAAATCAAGAAGGTGCTTGAGCTAATCGCAAAGACCTTCTACAGCCGGATCCAGGATGACTGTCTGTCACACCTGACAAACTGATGAAAGCAAGGCCTTGATCTGCTTAAACAGTGGAAACTCCCACAAGTGACACTATTTTGTAAACTGGACCCCTGAAGGATTGTGTCTAGACGTGTGGTGAGCACCTTGAACCCCCAGGTGCTTCACAGAAACGCATAACGTTAAGCCGTGAAAAAAAAATCTAATTTTTCCCACAAAAATATTTTCCATGCAAATTTTTTTTTATTATCACAAGTGTAACAGGAGACATTGCACCATACAACTTGTTGTGCAATTTATACTGAGTATAACAAGACCTCATATGTGGTCAAAAACTACTTTGGAGGCACAATGCAAAGCTGAGCAGTGAAGGAGCGCCATATTGGAGGTCAGATTTTGCTGGAATAGTTTGAGGGCGCCATGTCGCATTGGCAGGGCCCTGAGGTGCCAGAAGAGAAGAAACCCTCCATAAGTGATATTATTTTACAAAGTACACCGTTATGTGGCGGGATGGCTTTTGCATTTTTTTTATCAAAATTATGTTAACTATGTACCCTATATTATTTTCATGCACTATTGCTGTTTATTAATTTCCTGCATTGCTCATTATGCTTATATCTTGGGTTTGCCCATATACAGAGCCCCTAAGTGCTAGAAGAGTAGACTATCCCCTCAAGTGAACCCATATTGGAAATTATACCCCTTTGGGAATTTATCTACAAGTGTATGATGATTTTGACCCCATGGGCATTTTCCATAAAGAAGCAGTGGATGTTGCAGAGTGAAAATTTCAAATCTACTTGTATTAAAATCTAACTTCAAATCTGAGAAGGATAGAAAAGTCTGGGAATATAAACTTATGATGACCTTTGACACTCTTAGTGCTGGGATGAATATATCCCAGAGTTTTATGTCGTTCTACAACAATTAAGGAATCTGCCTCCCTGACCTTTTAGGGTCATCACAACACAATACCAGACCCCAATCAGAGGGTAATAAAACCTTCACTCCTTATCTATGAACTAGTCATATTTATGTTAATCCCTCTGCCATAATGACAGTTCTGCTTCATGTCACTTGTCCTACCTATTGCATTTTTTCTGTGCTATTTTGTGTATAAATATGTGATTCTTCAGATGTTGTATTAGTCTATGCCTGATGAAGAGACCTGAGTAGTCTCGAAAGCTTGCAATTTGTTACCATCTTTTCAGTTAGCCATTAAAAGGTATCAACCACTGAGGACTCTCAAGTCTAAATATTTTTCTATCTACTGGCTAACACGGTACGAAGATACACATCTTTCCTAAATCTACGCTGAGCACTTACATCGGAGTTTCATGCACTGCAAACTAACTTGCTAGCCCTGGTGTTATGACAATGCAAGGAGGTGGCGGGGACCCTCATGTACTTTCTCTCTCCTGAACGCTGTTCACATGTGGCACCCTGATGTTTTATTAATGTTAATCTACTGTGCAGTTTACTAATGTTTTACTATTGTGTATGTACTGTAATGTAAATGTATTTGTCATGTATTGTGCATAGGCTTAGGGATAGATTAGATAGTAGTATAGGACCATAGAGCTAGGATAACATAACGTAGATGAAAGAGTAGCAAGCTATACAGAGCATAGGGTTTAAGTAGATGGGAGGGGCACAGAACAGAGTAGCACAGAGCAGGGAGATATAGTAAAAGCACTTCCTTTTTAGAATCAAACTCTGGGGCAGCCTGCCCAAGGGCAGGGGGCATGCAGTTCAGGAGACAGTTACAGGCCTTGGGGGTAAAGCTGTGGATGGCTGGAGAATAGTGCAGTCGGGCACCACCTCAACAGGACCATCCCCAAGAAGGATCCGGGGTCTAAGACCGGGGCGGGAGGAGCTGAGATGGCTTTCCCAGCACCTTTCTCAATTGGAACTGGATGAGGGGATGACAGGGAGCTGGTGACGTGGAAGGCACAGATGGAACATGGACTGTCCAAAGAGACTGCCTGGATGGCAGGGAAAGTAGAGGAAATGTTACCCTGTGTGAACTGTGCTGCTGATGTGATGGATGTCTTGCTGTTTAGTAAAGTTCAACTGTTGGAAAAGAACTGTGACTCTGTGGTGCTTCATGGGATTAGAATTCCAGCAGACACAATGAGTACCCATCTCTCCATGTGCAAGGTGTCGGGGAGTTCACTGACAGTTGCTTAATAGACTCGCACACAACTACTACCCCGTGCCGCCTTGTTACACCAACATTGGGTTACCATGGCAATGACTTGGCGGGACAGGGGCACCAATCGTAGGGCAGAGGTGTCATGTCAGCTGAACACCAGGTGGTATCTGCCAACCTGGACTTATGGATTCTTCCATGGTCATGAAGGTATTTAAGGGAAGCACAGAAAAAATCTGCTGGCAGTGGTTTACTCATAGAGAACAAAAGGGTCAAATGTTGAAATTCAAACTGCCTGTCCCTTATCTCCCCCAACATCATTTGATGGGAAGAGTCAGTGATACACCATAGAACAGACCCGGGCAAGGGGCGGCCCGCGGGCCGCATCCGGCCCGTCGGCTGTCAGTGACCGGCCCGCCAGTGGCGTAGCGTGGGAGGGGGCGGGGGGGCGGTCCGCCCCAGGCGGCACGTGTGTGTGGGGGCGGCACCCTTTCCTTGCCCTCCGACTCTACAGCATTAGCCTCACAGCAGCTAGCAATGACGCTGCTATTGCTGTAGTCTTCTGTGCCCACAGGACCTGTGATGAGGTCACAGGAGGGGAGGAGTCAGGGGTCAGATGATCAGTGTCCTCCTTGTGTGCAAGACTGCTGTGATGTTGTCATGGTGCTGGATTAGGGTAAGTTTGTGTGTGGGGGTCGGGACTCGGGTTTACAGTGTGGATGTAGCAGAGCCGTGTGTGTACGAGGTGTACGGAGCAGAGCCGTGTGTGTACGAGGTGTACGGAGCAGAGCCGTGTGTGTACAAGGTGTGCGGAGCCGTGTACAGAGCGGAGCCGTGTGTGTGCGGAGCCGTGTGTGTACGAGGTGTACGGAGCGGAGCCGTGTGTATAAGGTGTACGGAGCGGAGCCGTGTGTGTACGAGGTGTACGGAGCGGAGCCGTGTGTGTACGAGGTGTACGGAGCGGAGCCGTGTGTGTACGAGGTGTACGGAGCGGAGCCGTGTGTATAAGGTGTACGGAGCGGAGCCGTGTGTGTACGAGGTGTACGGAGCGGAGCCGTGTGTGTACGAGGTGTACGGAGCGGAGCCGTGTGTGTACGAGGTGTACGGAGCGGAGCCGTGTGTGTACGAGGTGTACGGAGTGGAGCCGTGTGTGAACGAGGTGTACGAAGCAGAGCCGTGTGTGTACGATGTGTACGGAGCGGAGCCGTGTGTATACGAGGTGTACGGAGCGGAGCCGTGTGTGTACGAGGTGTACGGAGCGGAGCCGTGTGTGTACGAGGTGTACGGAGCGAAGCCATGTGTGTACGAGGTGTACGGAGCGGAGCCTTGTGCGTGTGAGGTGTGTGGAGCGGAGCCGTGTGTGTACAGGGCCACAAAGAGCGGAGCCGCGCATGTACAAGGGTCCTGTTACTTGCGGGATCTGTGTGCTTGGGTGCTGCAGGGGGGAAGGAGGGGTGCCATTATGTGCATGGGTCTGCGTGGGGACGGAGCGAATGCTGTTATCTGTGTAGGGCCGGGTCCATGTCCCGCTGTCCTGGCCGGGAGGTTTACTTTCCCGCATTAGAATCGTACATGCGGAAACCCGGGGACCTCCCACACGTTCTGGCAGCCACATGTCACGTTCCACCGGAGGTGACGTGCTGTAAATCAGCTGAACGCTGGAAATGACCGCTGACCTCATTTCCGGCGGTCAGCTTACAGCAGAAGGTACTGTAACTCGTTCTCGGGAGAGTCTTCAGAACGGCGACGCATCAAGCCGCTGGATCTGTTGGAGTGAGAGCCGGGTATTGTACGGACCGCTGCATACAATACCCGACTCTCACTGAGCGAGACAAGCAGGATGTGGGGATCTCAACATGGGATCTGTTCAACAGATGAAGAGATCCCCAGATCCTGCCTGTCTCGCTCAGTGAGAGCCGGGTATTGAATGGAGCGCCTCATAGCTGGTGAGATCCCCACATCCTGGGGAAATGAAGTCAGCGATGGAATGTGACTTGTGGCTGCCAGAATGTGTGGGAGGTCCCCGGGGTTTCCGTATGTACGATTCTAATGCGGAAAGTAAAACCGCCTGGCCGGGACAGCGGACAGGGTCCCGAAATCGGGACTGTCCCGCTGAAACCGGGACGGTTGAGAGGTATGTGTTTATAATTATTGTTTATGAAACAGTGTGATCAGCAGTGCTAAGTGGGTGTGGTCAGGGCGTGGATATGGGTGTGACCAGTGAAATGGGTGTGGCTAGGGGTGTGGCCTAAAATTTGCCGCCCGGGCGCCACAAACAGTTGCTACGCCACTGCGGCCCGCGGAGGCGCTCCGGCAGATCAGCAAGGATGCATGATCTCACCTTGTCTGAGGTCTGAGTCGGCGCAGTATTTCAGAAGTCACACCATACAAGCGCTACCCGGAATCGGCGGCGCGCTGAACGCTATCTATATGCGTTCCAGCCGGGGCATGCGCAGTAGACTATCTGCTCCTGTGTTATATTGTTTATCTGTCACCTGGAAGCAATTCAATTAATACCGGAAGTGAAAGTGATGCGCTCTAGCTCAGTGTGTACTTCCTATCAGGGACGCAGGAGGGAGATACCGGACATGAGAGAGAGAAATAAATGTGCGTTTCAACCTGGGCATGCGTGTTTGAACTTCTTCATGGTGCTATTGCGCAGTTGGGAACTTCCGATCCGGGACGCAGGAAGGAGGTATCCTGGCGGTTTATTTAAAAGGAGGGATAAGGTATCGGCGTTCATATCATCTCACACCAGGACACGTGATGTTGCTATATCGGGCCTCCTGATGAGCCAAGAGAGGCAAAACGTGTTGAGGCGGTAATTTTGATGGGCAGTTGGCAGATGAGTACCAATAATACATCAGTTGATGGATCATCATTTGGTCATGTTTGATAATCATTTGGTCGTATAAAAGGGGCCGGTGGTGTCCCCTCGCTACCGGATATGGTGGCAAGCATTTACTTATATACTGTGGCATTAGGTGCTGGGTGCACCGTTGAGGAACAACAGTATTACCCTGTTAAGGGTTTTATATATATCTAGCAACTGAGACCTTGATGTGATCTGAATATCTTTCTAATGAATTGCACATGTTTTATACATCTTGTTTGTTAAGGGTCTAAATAACTGACCTTATGCGTGCAAATTGATTGGACTCAGGTCAGTTGAAAAGTGGAACTTGGGAGGATTTTTTTCCTTGAATATAGTATTTTTTATAACAGACCTGGTGCGTGGAAAGATCATCTCGCTTCATGATTTAACCCTGCTGTTCTGTTCGGGTTTACTATACACTTGTTATGTTTGGGTCATTTTTGACCCGAACCTATTAAAATGTTGTTTTGAGCCACTGAAAAGTTATTTTTGAATACCTGTTGCATTATTATACTGTGTGTGATCATAGTTGTTCATTATCAAAGAAAAATTGAATAAAAAAACTTAATTTTTTTAAATTTTGTGTTGATTAATGTAAAACAGCCTAATTGCATTTTACACCAAAGTAACAAACTTGTGCTTAAATAATCAACTATATCTTTTACAACAACAACTTTAGGTAACTATTAGTACAACTAACTTAAAACTAAAATAAATTTTAACAGTATAAAAGCATTTTGAAAAAAATAGTAAAAAATAATCAGAAAAAAATAAAAATTTCAGTTTTTTTCAAAAAAAGGTTTCTACTAATCTATTTTTTTTCAATCCACGTTTTCGCATCATTTTTGCAAAACTTCAACAGTCATAAATACCACGGGTACCATGTATTCAAAGCTGTGAGGTAAACTCTGTGTGCAGCTCCAGACTCCAGCTCCTCTCTCCAACAGCCTTGGAATGTCTGACTGAAGTACTATACTGACAAGATAAGGGCGGAGACACACAGGCACTTTCTGCAAGGCTAAGATAACACACAACAAAATACATTCTCATTAGCTTGTCAGTTCACAAGGAAAAGAAACTATTTTCTTTTGCAATCTTGAAAACTGAATTGATTTATTTGTAGAGGAACAGCAGGCCTTTAGATACAGCAATAAAAATTGTACTGAAAGACAATGCGTATGGTTTGTACTGAAATCATTTGTATACATGTATCCATCCATTTATGTCCATCTGTGCACCTAAAGCAACTAGATAACTTGATAAACAATAGTAGATGCAATAAGTAGTCTCAAAATAAACTAAAAATCCTTTGTTTACTCAAAAAATGGCTGTAGATTAGTATAAAAGGCTAACTGGTCATTTTTGACCCGAACATAACAAGTGTATAAAAAACTGTAGCGCAAAAAGTAAAGCACCAAAAAAAAAAAATAAAGTACCCTTAGTATGAACCCCGTAAATTAGGAAAATAGAAGGAACCACAAGTTTCAAAATCAAAAAATGAATGAATAAAATAATATCTAATTTCCAAAACGGGTCATTTTTGACCCGAACAGAACAGTAGGGTTAAATGCCATATTCTGCCAAATGTGTTTCTTCACTTTGTTTTTAATATTTTTCTTTGTTTGGGGGTTTAGGGTTTCTTTAGGTATAGGATTGATCTATGTATATTGCTGGGGGTTCCCTTAGTATCCGGGTGGAGAGATCCCCTAGTCTTTGCATTGTTTAACATACTGTTTGTTTATGAAAAGATAGCATATGTATATATACAGTATTGGGTAGAACGGAGTTAATTATATTAGTCCGGCCCTCTAAAACCATCCCAATTTCTCATGCGGCCCCCTGGCAAAATTAATTGCCCACCCCTGCCATAGAATGTTGACTGATCCTGATGAAATAGCACGTTTAGCCAATTTTAGTTACTTATAATAATACATGTGGCAATATTCAGCATTAGTTTCAAAGGCGTGTCAATGTCCTTACACTAATAACATTATTAGATTGTTCACCCAATACGGTTGTTATGCTACATCGACAGACTAGCTGATTTTCAATAAGTTGTGCAAAAAAGATAAATATGGTTGCTTTTTATTGAAAAACAGCACCATACCTATCTACAGGCTGTGTGTATTGCAGCTCATGCCCATGCATTTTAATAAAACTGAGCTACAGTACCAAATTTTTGGAATATTTTTCTTATCATAGGCAACCCCAATAATGCTTGAATAATGGCAAGATCAAATGGAATGATTGTAATGTGGTCAAACACCACGTACGGTTGATTATGTGTTTTTTGTTCAAACAAGCATGGCTTCACAGTGCCATCCAAATTTAATCTGCCAGTTTAATCAACATCAAATACCTTTGGTAAAGACCTTGCTAAACATGCAGTCAAAACATATACAGTGCGACCACAGCATCGACAGTCTTAGATGTGGTGAGACCTGGATATTTATGACGTATGTTGTCAATATTTTATAAATGTTCAAAATGGGACAAACCTTTAATGCCTTCACGACATTTGCTGTACATGTACAAGCCCCGTACACGGCAGGTTATGGCTGTCTGTTAGGCCGGTTTCACACGTCCTGATATTTCGCATCAGATCTGTTGAGTCAACGGATTGTGACTGATGGCAAAAAACTGATGTGTGAAAGAGGCCTAATATGTCTATCTATGTGGACAAAGAATAAAAAAAAAGTTATGGCTCTGGGAAGTAAGAAAAAAACAAAAAAACAAAAACAGAATATGGCTGCATCGTGAAGGGGTTAAACACATGCAGCCTGACCTATCGTAGACAGCATTATTCCCTATGTCTTAAATTTACCATAGGAGCAGAACAGCTTTGTTATATGAACCCTATTGTCGGACAGAGTGCATGTACTGGCATGTTTTGTATTTACTAGGAAGTTGCCCATGTAAACGTCCATTGGATCAAAAATAAAGCTTTGCTTGTGTTTACTCTACAGGCATTTACTTCTGACCACTACAGAAAGAAACCTTGGTAATCAAATTCTCTTAAAGGATTTCCCTTTAAAATGTTTCTACAACTGATTACCATCAGCACACTTTGTGTAATGCCTCCTCCCTTCCCCCACAAATTCTGTCTCCTTTTGCCAACATAAACTAAAACTAAAAACCAGACTAAAGCTATCACATGCAATATATATTTACCTTAAAGGGGTTTTCCAACACTAAAATATTTTTTTTTACTAGGCATTGATGATTTTAAAATAATAAAGAGGGACACGAAACTTACAGCGACACGGCACAGTCTGCTCTGGAGGTCTGCATCGGCTGCAGATACGATGTCTACTCCGATCGGAGTCAGATTGTGACTGTCTGCAGCAGTAAGGTGACTAAAAGAACCCATCGTTGGATGTTTGTCTAATGATGCACTCTTCTATTCAAATGACTGCGGCAACAAATCACACACACACCACAGATTGTGATATATTTAGAGCCTGTCTGATGAAGGGTTTTCCCACCTGAAATGTTATGTAATACTGTAGTTACCGCGGTGTAACCAATGGATATGAAAAACTGGAAATAAATCCTATTGGATCATCTTCATGCACTTTCAGGTGTGCAGTTCCTTCACTCTGTCTACTATTACACTGCAGTAAACCCGTGACTTCCAAATGGGGCAGAAAGCTTCAAGAGCCATCACCGACCACCAGAGTGGCCCGTGCTGGATCTGTGGGAGCCCTGGAGGGTAACTAAGCTTTTATTTATTATTTTGATTATTTTGAAACGTCAATGCCTAAAAAAAAGTTATTTTGTTATCGGACAACCCCTTTTAATGTTTCCCAGTCATCCTTTCAATGCGCCTGGTCTTCTGTTATCACCTCAGCTCTATCAACTTTTCTGCATCCTCTCTATATATATTTGCTAAAGCAATGTGACAACACCTCTAAATATATTACAACAATTCAAGAGAGAACATCTTACCTTGTCACCACACTCGCGTATGAAGGTTTCATAACAACACAAACAGGTTTCTTCTGTTCTATGGCTACAAACTGTATCTATCGCAACTAATTCCAACCTATAAGTAAGAGCAGGTGGAGCAAAAGTCAAAATAAAAAAGGAGCATGACTTGCCTGCTATTTATACACTGTATGGTAATCAAAAAATATATTTATACGGAGTTGTCTGTCCCTCCTAGAAGGTTGAAGTCTACACTCAGCTGATCACACAGTGCAAAGTTAAAATGTTTTGTGATCTCTATCTGCAATACGGATTAACTGTCTCTAGCCTGTTCACATAACCAGATCTGTGAATAATTAGCGATTCAGTCGAGATCTAATATAATATTCTCAAACTAATTTCTCCATCTCCATTGCCAGTGTCAGCGTACATCACACAGCACTCGGATGATATCTGAGTGATGTGCGCTGTGTCACTCGCAGCCATAAACTTATATGGGTGCAAGTGAGCCGAGATTCGGCCGAGTCTCGGTGCCAATCACAGCACGCTGCGATTGTTCTCGCATGAGAAAATAATCGCAGATGTGAGCTGCCCCATAGATTAACACTGGGCTGAGCGCTATGCGATGTTTTCTCGCATAGCACTCGTCTGTGTTATACGGTAGCGTGACCCCGGCCTTAAGAGAGGTTGATTCAGTGGTGAAATGGCAGCAAAAGAAGCATATAAGGCCTTAGTCACATAGCTGTACTTTTGGCCAGTAAATTCATCAGTATTTTACAAGCCAAAATCAGTAGTGGAATCTACACCCAGAAAATGTGTAATTAAAAGATTCACCCTGCTCTGCATTTTGGAAGCACTTCTGAATTTAAAGAATATTTTGGGATTATTTTTACGTTCTCTGGCAATGAGTCTCTCTGTCTGAATCTTTGCTGCCTTGATTTGCATTTTACAGAATTTATTTAATCTTCTGTATTTAATTAATACCTCATCACTACCTACTCGCTTTAATTCTTTAAATGCTTTCTTTCTGTCACTTATTGCGCCCCTTGCAGCTCTATTCAGCAATTTTGATAAAATTATACCATGATTATTAACATGATATTGATAAAATTTTGTCTACTAAGGAGTGTAATGCACATGTTAGAATCCAAGGGTTTTGTCATGTAAAAAAATCATACCAAGAAAAATCATTTCAGTACTTTTTCTACCCTTAGGGCACAGTCAGACGGCCGTATAATGGGACCGACTATCGCATCGCAATGCTCAGATTTGATGGTGGCTCTCCTGACCAAAATGTGACAGCATGTATTTCCGTGCAGCTGTCAAGCTCGGGTCAGGAGAACCTCCACCTAGTCCATGCACTGCAATGTGTTCATCATCCGTGTTAAACGGCCACCTGACTGCACCCTATATGTCACCCATAATCTGAAAAATAAACTGAATTCATAATCTGGTACACCCTCAAATTTACATTTTGCTGAAAAATACGTTGAATTTATTGTAGCATTCAGACTTTTTGTCTAAGTGTCTATCTCCTCGCTCTAGCGCTCACAATCTGTCACATTGCGAGGGCATCTCCTATGTGGATTCAGGTCCGATCTCTTGCTGGGCCATTCCAAAACTGTGGTCTTCTTCTGGCAAAGCAATTCTTTTGTTAATTTGGAAATATGCTTAGGTTCACTGTTGTGATGAAAGGTGAAATTTCTCGTCATCTTCAGCTTTTTGTTAGATGTTTCAAGAATTTATTGCAAAATTTCCTGATATTTGAAACTGTTCATAATTCCCTCCATTTTGACTAAAGTCCTAGTTCCAGCTGCCAAAAAAAGCCCAAAGAAAAATGTTACCTCCACCATGCTTCACTATGGGTATGGTTTGATTATGGTGATGCTCAGTGTTGCACCAAACATATTTTTGGGAAATTACCAAAATCAAAAATTCAACCTCTGTCTCATCAGACCATAACATGTTTTCCCACATGAATTTGGCAGACTTGATGTAGGTTTTAACAAAACATAGCTGGGATTGTTTTTCTTTACAAGAAGAGGCTTCCATCTTGACACCCAACCCAATAGGTCAGAAATATTAAGAATATGGAAGATTGTTGTCTCATATGCAGTACACAAATAGTAATTGTCAGAAATTCTTTTTTTCCAATAATTAAGCTCTATTTCTGAATATTTAATGATTCAATTAAAAAAGCAAACAAGATGCTAGTCAACAGAAAAATAATAAATACACTACATGTAATATCAAATGTAAAACCTTTAGTGCTTTTTTTGAGTCCTGGGTAGTTTATTCCAAACGCAACATGCTGTATTTATCGCATTTTATTCACACTTTTTCTCAAATAAATTACCGGTATGTAAAGCTACGAGTGGTTCTGGTTTATTCAATGTATAAACTGCATTTGATTTATTCCACAGTGCTCTAAAAGGAGTTTTGAACAGAATAAAGCCCCATAGTGTTCACACTAAAAATGCTAAGTAAAAATCTAGATAAAAATGCATGTAAAAAATACACTCAAAAATGCAATGAAAAAACACAAATAATCTATTTTATTGAATAGGTGCAGAAATGCCACAGAAACTCTGCAACATCAAAAACTCTCCAGAAGCTTATTGTGGGAACATAGCCTTAATGTATTACCACAAAACAGATATTCAATGGAATCCAAAGGGATGGATTCTGTTTGTGATGCAATTACAGTTTTTTTAAATAAACAAATCTTTCCAGACTTCTATTGTTGCATTTATTATGGAGAGAAGAGTTGGATATTTGCTTTCTCCTGTTGGATTGTTTTAAAGAGAACCTTTCACCAGTTTTAGCAAGTTAAACTGGCCATATCATGGAATAGCGGCTGCAGAGCTGAGTAAATAGCCTTTTTATTTTATAATTTTTCTTGTCTGTTGCAAAAATATTAGCTTGTAAAGTATAGATGACAATTTATGACAAGCCCAACTGGGTGTAAACAGAGATTTGTCTCTGGGGACATGTACTTCTTCCCTTGTATGAGGTTTACCAATTGTAAGCCTGCAAAAACATACAGGAGAAAAGTCATAGTCATAGTTAGCAAGGCTGGTAAAAGACGTTTGTCCATCCAGTTCAGCCTATATTCTGTCAGAATAAATCCCCAGATCTACATCTTTCTAAGGAACCTAATAACTGTAAGATACAATATTGTTACGCTCCAGGAAGACATCCAGGCCTCTCTTGAACCCTTCAACTGAGTTCGCCATCACCACCTCCTCAGGCAAGGAATACCAGATTCTCACTGCCCTAACAGTAAAGAATCCTCTTCTATGTTGGTGGAAAAACCTTCTCTCCTCCAGACACAGAGAATGCCCCCTTGTGACCATCACCTTCCTCGGTATAAACAGATCCTCGGAGAGATATTTGTATTGTCCCCTTATATACTTATACATGGTTAATAGATTGCCCCTCAGTCATCTTTTTTCTAGACTAAATAATCCTAATTTTGCTAAGCTCTCTGGGTATTGTAGTTCCCCATCCCGTTTATTAATTTTGTTGCCCTCCTTTGTACTCGCTCTAGTTCCATTATATCCTTCCTGAGCACCAGTGCCCAAAACTGTACACAGTACTCCATATGCGGTCTAACCAGGGATTTGTACAGAGGCAGTATAATGCTCTCATCATGTGTATCCAGACTTCTTTTAATGCACCCCATTGATCCTGTTTGCCTCGGCAGCCGCTGCTTGGCACTGGTTGCTCCAGGTAAGTTTATCATTAACTAGAATCCCCAAGTCCTTATCCATGTCAGATTTATCCAGTGGTTTCCTGTTCAGTGTGTAATGGTGATATTGATTCCTTCGTCCCATGTGTATAACCTTACATTTATCATTGTTAAACCACATCTGCCACCTTTCGGCCCAAGTTTCCAACTTATCCAGATCCATTTGTAGCAGAATACTATCTTCTCTTGTATTGACTGTTTTACATAGTTTTGTATCATCTGAAAATATCAATATTTTACTGTGTAAACCTTTAACCAGATCGTTAATAAATATGTTGAAAATAAAAGGTCCAAACACCGACCCCTGCGGTACCCCACTGGTCACAGTGACCCAGTTAGAGAATATACAATTTATAACCACCCTCTCCTTTCTACACTAAGCCAGTTACTTACCCATTTACACACATTTTCCCCCAGACCCAGCATTCTCATTTTGTGTACCAACCTCTTGTGTGGCACGGTATCAAACATTTTGGAAAAATCAAGATATACCATGTCCAATGACTCACCTTGGTCCAGTCTATAGCTTACCTCTTTATAAAAACTGATTAGATTGGTTTGACAGGAGCGTTCTCATAAACCCATGCTGATATGGAGTTAAACAGTTATTGTCATTTAGATAATCCAGAATAACATCCCTCAGAAACCCTTCAAATATTTTATCATCAATAGAGGTTAGACTTACTGTTCTATAATTTCCAGGTTCACTTTTAGAGCCCGTTTTGAATATTGGTACCACATTTGCCATGCGCCAGTCCTGTGGGACAGACCCGTCGCTAAAGAGTCTCTAAATATAAGAAATAATGGTTTGTCTATTACATTACTTAGTTCTCTTAGTACTCGTCGATGTATGCCATCTGGACCTGGAGATTTATCTATTTAATATTATTTAGCCGGTTTCGCACCTCTTCTTGGGTTAGATTGGTGAACCTTAATATTGAGTTTTCTTTGTCTCTCGGCATTTCACTTAGCATTTCATTTTCCACCGTGTAGAAGAAGGTGTTAAATATATTAGCTTTTTCTTCGTCATCTACAACCATTCTTTCCTCCCAATTTTTTAAGGGGCCTACACTTTCACTTTTGATTCTTTTTTACTATTGATATAGTTGAAGAACAGTTTGGGATTAGTTTTGCTTTCCTTAGCAATGTGCTTATCACGAGAAACCGCTAGGTGGGCACTTACCAGCGGTTTCAGCAGCCCTGACAGTGGGAGCCCGGAGTCTCAGACAGCCTGTGACAGCGGTACTCACAGCGCCCGGGAGCTGGGCAAGATGACAGCAATACAGCAGAGCTGGAGTGAGCAGAACACCGGGTGGTGAGTGTACTGCCAGGACCTGTGGTCATGTGACCTCAGGGGGCAGAACTTAGCGTCCTGCAGCTGGGGATGAGTGCAGGATGCACACCCTGGAGAAGGGAAAGGGCGTCACCGGACACCAGGAAAGGACGGGGAACCAGAGGTAGATGGAATCCAAGACAAACCGAGGTCAGTAAACGTGAGAGACAACACGGTACAGAAGGAGAGGCTAATAAAGAATAGTCAAGGACGTGGCAGGAGTCAGAAAACCAGAGAAGCATATACGCAGTACAGAATCAAGAGGCAAAATCACAACGGGAAACAGAGCCGGGTCAGAACCATACAAACAAGCTAGAACACAGGCACAAGGCACAGGCAAACAGGGGTCAACACACTCAGCCAAGGGAAAAAGTATAACTGACGGGGATTGGAGCTTCCTAGGGCTATAAGAAGCTCTCCCCGAACCAAGGAGAGGCCAAAATAATAAACCCCAGGTGTGCAGGTCAGAGCTTGCACTGGGATCCAGACATTAACCCCTGGCATGCAGGTCAAACCTGTACTGGGCTCAAGACCTTAACCCCTGGCATGCAGGTCAAATCTGCACTGGGATCATGACAGTGCTTCTCTGTTTCCTTTTTGGCAGCTTTAATTGTTTTTTTTAGATAAAGTATTTTTCTCCCTATCGTTTTTTAGAGCTTCAACGGTGCCATCCTGCTTTAGTAGTTTAAATGCTTTCTTTCTACTGTTAATTGCCCCTCTTACTTCTTTGTTTCGCTAAATTGGGTTTTTCCTATTTCTTGTCCTTTTATTCCCACAAGGTATAAACCGCTTACAGTGCCCATTCAGAATGTTCTTAAACATTTCCCATTTATTATCTGTATTCTTATTTCTGAGGACATTGTCCCAGTACACCAGATTGAGGGCATCTCTTAGCTGGTCAAACTTTGCCTTCCTAAAGTTCAATGTATTTGTGACTCCCTGACAAGTCCCCTAGCGAAAGACAAGTGAAACTGTACAATATTGTGGTCGCTATTTCCTAGATGCCCGACGACCTGCAGATTTGTTATTCTGTCAGGTCTATTAGATAGTATTAGGTCTAAAAGTGCTGCTCCTCTGGTAGGATTCTGCACCAATTGTGAAAGATAATTTTTCTTGGTTATTAGAAGAAACCTGTACCTTTATGGGTTTCACAGGTCTCTGTTTCCCAGTTAATATCTTGGTAGTTAAAGTCCCCCATATCAAGGACCTCATTATGGGTTGCAGCTACATCTATCTGCCTTAGTAGTAGACTTTCCATGATTTCTGTTATATTTGGGGGTTTGTAACAGACCCCAAGGAGAATTTTGTTGCTATTTTTCCCTACATGCATTTCGACCCATATGGACTCGACATCCTCATTCCTTTCGCTAATATCCTCCCTTAAAGTGGACCTTAGACAAGACTTTACATAAAGGCAAACCCCTTCTCCTCTCTGATTTTTACAATCCTTTCTAAGCAGACTGTAACCCTGTAAGTTAACTGCCCAGTCATAGCTTTCATCTAACCATGTCTCGATTATTCCCACTATGTCATAGTTACCTGTAGATATCTCTGCTTCTAGTTCTTCCATCTTGTTTGTCAGACTTCTGGTGTTTGCGAGCATGCAGTTTAGAGGATTTTGTTTTGTTCCAATCTCGTCCCTGTGGATTGCTTTAGAAATTTTTTTTACCTCACCTCCGAGTATGTTGTCTTGGGTCTTCTTTGCCGCACCTCATATGCTTCAACAGTATATTTTCTGGCTTCATGTTCGTGTCTAACGGTTTTCTTCCGTCCCCTCTTCTTGTAGTTTAACGCTCTCCTGATGAGTGTAGTGAGTCTTCTAGCGAATGTGTGATTCCCAGGTGAGGCGAGGAGTCCGTCGTACAGATAATTCACATCGTGGTCCAAGAATCTGAATCTTTGTTGTCTGCACCATTGCCTTAGCCAGTTGTTCGCATCAAGGATCCTGTTTCATCTCCTGGTGCCATGCCTGTCTACTGGGAGGATAGAAGAAAAACTACATGTGCATCCAGTTCCTTTGCTTTCTTCCCCAACCCTTCAAAGTCTTTGCTGATTGTCGGTAGGTCCTTCATTGCTGTGTCATTGGTGCCAACATGTATCAGAAGAAATGGGTGGATGACCTTGCAACTGATGAGCTTTGGCATCCTATCGGTCACATCCTTGATCTTCGCAACTGAGATGCAGCATACTTCTCTTGCGGTTATGTCCGGTCTGCAGATGGCTGCTTCTGTGCCTCTCAGTAGTGAGTCTCCCACCATTACCACTGTTCTTCGCTTCTTGGCTGTACTTTTTGTTGTTACTTCTGCATGCTGCTGTGTGCCCTTTTCTTCTTTGCTTGCTTGTAGTGCCTCATCCTTAGGTGTGCCATCTTCATCCTCCACAAGGCCTTGGTATCGGTTTCTCAGTTGTGTGGTTGGTGATGTCTCCATGGTCTTCTTGCTTCTTTTTGTCACATGCTTCCACTCGTCTGCTTTTGGAGGTTCTCTAACACTTTCTTCACCTTCTGTGACCAGTAGAGATGCTTCGATTCTGTCTAGGAAGTCTTCATTTTCTTTCATGAGTTTCAAAGTTGCAATTCTTTCTTCCAGACCCAGCACCTTTTCTTCTAAAAGGGCCAGTAGTCTACACTTCAGGCAGGTGAAGTTGGATTCTTCTTCTGGTCGATCTGTGAACATGCAGCACATGTTGCAGCTCACCATATTGCTACTAGATCTTGCTGACTTGCTGTGTGTCTTCCTTCTTGTGTAATCTGCTGTGTTTTTTCCTTCTTGTGTAATCTACTCAATCAGCCAAGCTTTTTGCAATAATGACCTAGAGGCACAAATTTGCACGCCGTAAGGAAATGCTTTCCAAGCAGCTGGTACCAGCTGTACCCAATAATTTTCTTGCTGAGAGAGACTCTTCACTTTTCCCAGAAGGCACCTGGAATATGCAAATTGTATTCCTCAAGCTTCAATCCCTGGTTTGGTGATGCTTTCCAAGCAGCTGGCCCCGGTTGTACCCAATGATCTTCTTGCTGAGGGGGACTCTTCGCTTTTCCTAGAAGGCACCTGGAATATGCAAATTGTCCTCCTCAAGCTTCAATCCCTGATTTTGAGCTTCAAAAAAAACAACAACACACCAACAGAGTAGCTTAGAACAGGTTTTCTCCTATGTGAGACATCTAATGACACACAGCCCTGCTCTTATTGATCTCACTGCAAAGCTGTGTGTGATTACAAAGTGCCAGAGCAGATTTAAATATGATCACTAAATTTTTCAGTAAATGTAGGGTAATGGGAAGTACAGCAGAGCTGAGAGCCCTAAGAGGAAAACTGCTACAATGGTTGCTGTTAAATGAAAGCTGAAAGATAGCTGTAATCACTCCTCTTTGCATGGATAGGCTTTGTGTTTGATGTGGAAAGAATTGACTGCTTTTATTGAGTTTCATGGACACAAAGGATTTGTGTATTATTATTTTGGACTTCAGACCATAGAGTAGAATGTTTAAATTGGTATTCAAGGATACTCTTATTTTACATAGTAACATAGTATTTAAGGTTGAAGGTAGACTTTAAGTCCATCTAGTTCAACCCATAGCCTAACATGTTGATCCAGAGGAAGGCAAAAAAAACCCAAGTGGCAAACACTAAGCTCCACAATGGGGAAAAAAATTTCCTTCCCGACTCCACATACAGCAATCAGACTTGTTCCCTGGATCAACACCCTATCAAGGAATCTAGTATACCCTGTAACATTATACGTTTCAATAAAGGCATCCAGTCCCTCCTTAAATTTTAGTAGTGAATCACTCATTACATCATACAGCAGAGAGTTCCATAGTCTCACCGCTCTTACAGTAAAGAATCTGCAACTGTGATTATGACTAAACCTTCTTTCCTCCAGATGTAGAGGATGCCCCCTCGTCCCCGTCACAGGTCTAAGAGTAAAAAGATTATTAGAAAGGTCTTTGTACTGTCCCCTCATATACTGTATTTATACATTGTAATAAGATCACCCCTAAGCCTTCGTTTTTTCCAAACTAATTAACCCCAAGTGTAATAACCTGTCTTGGTATTGCAGACCCCCCAGTGCTCTAATAACCTTAGTCGCTCTTCTCTGCACCCGCTCCAGTTCAGCTATGTCTTTCTTTTACACCAGAGACCAGAACTGTACACAGTATTCTAAGTTTGGTCGCACCAATGACTTGTATAGGGGTAAAATTATGTTCTCCTTAAGAGCATCTATGCCTCTTTTAATGCATCCCATTATTTTATTTGCCTTTGCAGCAGCTGCCTGACATTGGCCACTAAATGTGAGTTTGTCATCCACCCATACACCCAGGTGTTTTTTAGTGACAGTTTTGCCCAGTGTTTTACAATTAAGCACATAATTATACGTCTAATTTCTTCGGCCCAAGTGTATGACCTTACATTTATCCCCATTAAAGCTCACTTGCCATTTATCAGCACAAGCTTCTAGTTTACATAAATCCTCCTGTAATATTAAATTATCCTCCTCTGTATTGATTACCCTGCAGAGTTTAGTGTCATCTGCAAATATTGAAATTCTATTCTGTATGCACCCTACAAAGTCATTAATAAATGTTAAAAAGAAGCGGCCCCAATACTGACCCCTGTGGTACCCCACTGCTAACCGTGACCCAGTCCGAGTGTGCACCTAAACCACTTACTTATATTTTCCCCTATCCCCATTGTTCTCATTTTATGTACAAACCTTTTGTGCGGCACCATATCAAAAGCTTTTGAAAAGTCCATATACACCACGTCCACTGCGTTCCCTTGGTCCAGTCCGGAACTTACCTCTTCATTGAAACTCATTAGATTAGTCTGACAGGAACGGTCCCTCGTAAACCCATGTTGATATTGGGTCATGAGGTTATTCTTCTTCAGATACTCCAGTATAGCATCTCTAAGAAAACCACGGTAGAGGTTAAGCTCACTGTCCTATAATTTCCAAGTTCAGCTTCTGTCCCCTTTTTGAATATTGGCACCACATTTGCTACAGGCCAGTCTTGTGGTACAGACCCTGTTATTATGGAATCTTTAAAGTTTAAAAATAATGTTCTATCAATGACTGTACTTAACTCCTGCAGTTCTCGGGGGTGTATCCCATCTGGGCCCAGTGATTTGTCAACTTTAGTGATTTTTAGACTCCGACGTACTTCCTGCTGGGTTAAGCAAGTGACATTTAATGGAGAAGTTTTGTTATCACTAATCATGTTATCCGTAATGTGATTTTACTGTGTAAATACTGTTTTTTTTTGGCTTTTTCCTCATCCTCATCCACCATTTCACCCAGACTATTTTTAAGGGGCCAACACTATCATTTTTTATTTTCTTATTATTTATGTAGTTAAAGAATATTTTGGGATTATTTTTACGTTCTCTGGCAATGAGTCTCTCTGTCTGAATCTTTGCTGCCTTGATTTGCATTTTACAGAATTTATTTAATCTTCTGTATTTAATTAATACCTCATCACTACCTACTCGCTTTAATTCTTTAAATGCTTTCTTTCTGTCACTTATTGCGCCCCTTGCAGCTCTATTTAGCAATTTTGATAAAATTATACCATGATTATTAACATGATATTGATAAAATTTTGTCTACTAAGGAGTGTAATGCACATGTTAGAATCCAAGGGTTTTGTCATGTAAAAAAATCATACCCAGAAAAATCATTTCAGGACTTTTTCTACCCTTACGGCACAGTCAGACGGCCGTATAATGGGACCAACTATCGCATCGCAATGCTCAGATTTGATGGTGGCTCTCCTGATCAAAATGTGACAGCATGTATTTCCGTGCAGCTGTCAAGCTCGGGTCAGGGGAACCTCCACCTAGTCCATGCACTGCAATGTGTTCATCATCCGTGTTAAACGGCCACCTGACTGCACCCTTTATGTCACCCATAATCTGAAAAATAAACTGAATTCATAATGTGGTACACCCTCAAATTTACATTTTGCTGAAAAAAACTTTGAATTTATTGTAGCATTCAGACTTTTTGTCTAAGTGTCTATCTCCTCGCTCTAGCGCTCACAATCTGTCACATTGCGAGGGCATCTCCTGTGTGGATTCAGGTCCGACTCTTGCTGGGCCATTCCAAAACTGTGGTCTTCTTCTGGCAAAGCAATTCTTTTGTTGATTTGGAAATATGCTTAGGTTCACTGTTGTGATGAAAGGTGAAATTTCTCGTCATCTTCAGCTTTTTGTTAGATGTTTGAAGAATTTGTTGCAAAATTTACTGATATTTGAAACTGTTCATAATTCCCTCCATTTTGACTAAAGTCCTAGTTCCAGCTGCCAAAAAACAGCCCAAAGGAAAATGTTACCTCCACCATGCTTCACTATGGGTATGGTTTGATTATGGTGATGCTCAGTGTTGCACCAAACATATTTTTGGGAAATTACCAAAATCAAAAATTCAACCTCTGTCTCATCAGACCATAACATGTTTTCCCACATGAATTTGGCAGACTTGATGTAGGCTTTAACAAAACATAGCTGGGATTGTTTTTCTTTACAAGAAGAGGCTTCCATCTTGACACCCAACCCAATAGGTCAGAAATATTAAGAATATGGAAGATTGTTGTCTCATGCAGTACACAAATAGTAATTGTCAGAAATTCTTGCAGCTCCTTTAAGATTGCTATAGGCCTCTTGGCAGCCTCAGGGACAGCGCGCTCTCTGTTACCAGCTTAAATCAGCAGCAACGAGCTGGCAAATTGAGCACATTGTCACTGGTCTCTGCATGCCAGCTATTCTGATAACGTGCTCTGTTGCTGGCTCATTACTGCTGATCTGGGTCGGCAACAGAGAGCTTTCAGTCATTGTGCACATCTGCAGATCACAGACTGCACATGAGTCAACGGTGTGATGCAGCAGCAAAAGTGGCAAACACAGTTCTAGGATGTATTAAGAGAAGCATAGAGTCTAGATCATAATATAATAATTATCCCCCTCTACTCCTCCTTGGTCAAGCCTCATCTGGAAAACTGTTAACAGTTCTGGGCACGACATCTTAAAAAAGACATTGAAATTGAATTGGCTCTTATTTAAGAGTGAAGCCAAGACATGTTGCACATGTATTTCTCCTTGAAGCCTGAGAAATATGGGTTGTTCGAGACATTGTTCAGAAGAACAGCGTACTTTGATTAAAAAGTTGATTGGAGAGGGTAAAACTCATAAAGAAGTGCCGACAATGATAGGCTGTTCAGCTAAAATGATCTCCAATGCCGTAAAATGGAAAGCCAAACCAGAGAGACGTGGAAGAATACAGAAGACCACCATTTGAATGGATGGAAGAATAGCCAGAATGGCAAAGGCTCAGCCAATGATCAGCTCCAGGATGATCAAAGACGTTACCTCTCTGCTGTCCAGAATACCAGAGTGTCTATCAGCCATATCCTCTTTCTTCTCCTCACGCTTCATCAATCTCAATGTGGACAAATCTGAACTCATCATCTTTCCCCATCTCACAGATCTTCCTCACCTGATGTATCTATCACAATTAACGACATCATGCTTTCCCCCGTACCTGAAGTCCACTGCCTTGGAGTAACCCTTGACTCCGCCCTGTCCTTCAAACAGCACATTCAAGCTCTTTCTTCCTCCTGTCCTCCTGTCCTGTCAAAAATATTTCCAGAATCTGTCCTTTCCTCAACCCTCAATCTACTAAAATGATTGTGTATGCCCTCATCTCCCACCTCGACTACTGCAATATCCTTTTCTCTGGCCTCTCTGCTAACACCCTCGCACCTCTCCAGTCCATCCTTAACTCTGCTGCCCGACTAATTCATCTCTTTCCTCGCTACTCCTCCGCTTCTCCCCTCTGCAAATCTCTTCACTGGCTCCCATTCCCTCAGCGTATCCAGTTCAAATTACTAATACTGACCTACAAGGCCATCTATAACCTGTCTCCCCATATGTCTCTGAACTAATCTCCCGATACCTTCCCTCACGTAATCTCCGTTCCTCCCAAGACCTCCTTCTCTCCTCCACACTTATTCGCTCCTCACCCAACCGGCTCCAAGACTTCTCCCGAATATCCCCCATCCTCTGGAATTCTTTGCCCCAACACGTCCGACTAACAACCACATTCGGATCCTTCAGACAGAACCTGAAAACCCACCTCTTCAGGAACGCTTACAGCCTGCAGTGACCCTGCTACCTCCTCACCACTACTGGAGATATCGCCTCAACCAACACAGGAACTGCTGCAACCCACCAACCTGCTGTCTCCTTCCCCACCATCCTGTAGAATGTAAGCCCAAAAGGGCAGGGTCCTCCCCCTCTGTATCAGTCTGTCATTGTTAGTTTGTTTACTGTAAGTGATACCTGTAATTTGTATGTAACCCCTTCTCATGTACAGCACCATGGAATCAATGGTGCTATAAAAATAAATAATAAAAAAGACAGTCTCAAGTTACCATTGACTTCTGTGACAGTTAGAAGATACCTATGTAAAGCAAATCTCTTAGCAAGCAGTCCCCGCAAAGTCCCACTGTTAGAAAAAAGATATGTACTGAAGCGAAAACAATTTGCCAAAGAACACATTAACTGGCTTAAAAAGAAATGCAGAAACATTTTGTGGACTGATAAAAGTAAATTTGTTTTTTTTGGGTCCAAGGGCTGCAGACAGTGCATCAGACGACCCGAAAACTCTACATTCAAGCCACAGTACACTCTGAAAACAGTGAAGCATGATGGTGCAAGCATCACAATATGGGCATGTTTCTCTTACTATGGTGCTGAACCTATTTACTGCATGCTAGGCATCATGGACCAGTTTGCATATATTCAAATACTTGAAAAGGTCATGTTGCCTTACGCTGAAGAGGATATGCCCTTGAAATGGGTGTTTCAACAGGACAACGACCTAAACACCAGTAAACAAGCAAAATCTTGGTTCCAGTACAACAAAATTGAGGTTATAGATTGGCCAGCCCAATCCCCGGACCTTCATCCAATAGAACATTTGTGGTGTGACATCAAAAATGCCGTTTCTGAGGAAATGCCAATAAATGCAAAAAAAAAATATGGGATGTAGTCAAAGCATCTTGGGCTGAAATAACAGTTGACAAGTGGCATAAGTTGGTTGATTTATGCAACATAGATGTGAAGCAGTTCTAAAAAACTGTGGGTGTACAAGTAAATAATAGGTTAATGATTCACAGGAACGATAAATCATCATAAAAATCAGTACATATTGTGAGTTTGTAAAGACAAATGCAGACACTGCTATTTTTTTGAAAAGCTCAATGTTCATTTGATGTTATTTTCTGTAAAGTAGTTAAAAAATATATACATTTCTCTTCATGTATTGAATTAGAAAACAATGTGCAATATTCTGATTGCATGGAAATAAAAACTAAT
The DNA here is from genome assembly GCA_033576555.1 of Oophaga sylvatica. Lineage (NCBI taxonomy): Eukaryota > Metazoa > Chordata > Amphibia > Anura > Dendrobatidae > Oophaga > Oophaga sylvatica. The sequence continues at coordinate 246,630,645 of JARQOD010000002.1, read as the reverse complement.
ATAAAGATTTTGCAATTAACTCATGTTTTTGAACATACTGCTATTATTTTGAACACTACTGTATGTAGATTTCCTATATCAGGAAAGATATTTGCACAAATTATTAAGCGGTATGTATGTAAGTACTTGGATAAGAATACAGTAATTAACCAGAGCCAGCATGGTTTTGTAGCAAACAAGTCATGACAGACTAATCTCATTTCCTTTTTTGATGGAATCACTGACTGGGTGGATCAGGGAAATTCGGTAGATATAGTATATCTTAACTTCAGCAATGCATTTTTATAAAGTATCTCATACTATCCTTATTGAAAAAATGACCAAATATGGGATTGACAAGGCTACGGTTAGGTGGTTTCATAATTGGCTCAGTGATTGTACTCAAAAGTTGTAATAAATGGTTGCACATCCAATTGGATAAATGTTTAAAGTGGGGTACAATAAGGCTCTGTCCTTTCCTCAGTATTGTTTAACATTTTTATAAATGATCTAGATAAGGAACTGAAGGTAAACTAATCAAATTTGAAGATGATGCAAAGCTAGGAGGAATAGCTAACACTAGAGAAGACAGAGAAAGGATTCAGAAGGATCTACATAAGCTTGAACAATGGGCAGTGACTAATAGAATGATATTTAACAGGGAGAAATGCAAGAGTCTACGTCTGTGCAAGAAAAATGAAAATTACATCTATAGAATGGGAGGAACAGAACTAAGCAACAGCACATGTGAAAAAGACTTGGGTATACTAATAAATCACAGACTGCAGATAAGTGAACAGTGTGATGCAACAGCAAAAAAGCAAACACATTTCTAGGATGTATTAAGAGAAGCAGACAGTCTAGATCACGTGAAGTACTTATCCCCCACTACTAGAGCAAGTTCAGAGAAGGTAAGCGGACTGCAAAGTATGTCCTACAAGGAGCGTTTAAAGGATCTGAGAATGTTTAGCTTGCAAGAAAGAAGGCTAAGAGGAGCCTTAATAGCTGTCTACAAATATCTGAAGGGATGTCACAATGTAGACGGATCATCATTATTCTCATTTGCACATGGAAACATGAGACGCAATGGAATTAAACTGAAAGGGAGAAGATACAGATTAGATATTAGAAAAAACTTTTTGACAGTGAGGGTGATCAATGAGTGGAACAGGCTGCCATGAAAGGTGGTGAGTTCTCCTTCAATGGAAGTCTTCAAACAATGATTGGGCAGACATCTGTCTGAGATGATTTAGTGAATCCTGTATTGAGCAAGGGGTTGGACAAGATGACTCTGGAAGTCCCTTCCAACTCTAACATTCTAGGATTCTATGAAAATCCTCTTCTAAATCCTCATAAAAAACTGTATGAATAGGCACAGGCATTACAGAGGAAGAGGTCTTGCATGAACATATGACATAGCTCTCTACAATAGATCATGCTTACTGCCTAATAATTCAGAAATCCCATAGACTACAGTGGAGCAACCCAAAGATACGAAAGGTCACCTGTCTAATTCACATTCTCATTTTTGGATAAGTGACCCCATTCTCCTGAATGAGGCATCCAAAGATGTCTACACAGTGCCCCATTAGTTCTTGCAAGACCCTGCTCCTCGGCTGCCGGCCACTGCTCTTCTGTGTGTTGCTGCCCACATATAGTTAACCTGTCAGTGAAACATTTTTCTGTCCATATGGTTGGGGGTTGCGCAGAATGACATTGTGGGCCACATGTGACCCCGGGTCGCACTTTGTGCACCCCTGTTCTAGGACATAATCACAGCCATACCACTAGTTTCAGTAACAAAAATGGTCCAAACAGATTCATTAAAAGTCCAATCAATTCTTTACATTTTTTTTAACAAAGTCAACATATTACCTTTGGCATGCTATCCCATTTTAATATCCCTTTTGAACTACTAGCTTAGAGTTCGACGGTAGCTTTTGATTCATATGACCAAGACATTTCAGTTTATGTTTGTTCCATAATTGGCTGAAAACATATGTACAATAGTGAGCATACCAGAAAGACAGGTAATACTGCTGATATGGGGTGGATACTGGGCTTCAGTCCAGCTCTAAACGTACTCTGTTGAGATAAATTCCGAAATCTAGGTACTGCCATTTTGTCACTAATATGAAAATATACATCTATCTGGCGAAAATATAATATATATGTTTTTTATACTCACATAGTCATAAGGCAGGAACTAATTAGATGCATCACAATGTAAAAGTCTCAGCTACAGCAAGTTTCTAGAATTCCTGACTTGAGCTTGGCAGACCTCACCTGGGGTGTGTACTTGCTTTCCTCAGGTCAATACCAAGCACCTGCTGGGGATTCCCTAATGACCTGAAGCCTCTGTGATCTGAAGACTCATGGGAAATAAATAAGAATCTTAACAGGCAAAAATCAACTTCGGAATCAAAGAAATATAACTGTGAATTTTACTATGCAACTCATGTGATTAATTCCTGTCTTTGAGAGTATAATAAATGTATATAGGATACAGTTCTTATTGGTATCAGCTACTAACAAACATCTGCAGGGAATTAGAAGTAAGGCCGGAGTCAGACTAAACATATGAAAAATCGGTCCGATTCTCTCTGCCGAGAGTTGCATGAGTATAATGCGAGTGTCATGCAAGTACAATCTAATTTTTCATACTTGGCATCCGATTTACACCTAATGCAGTGCGATTGTTATCCGATTGCAATGCGACTTTAACATGAGCTTTTACATACAGCAATTCTCTAAGCCATTTACACATCGTTTTCAAAGGAAATAGTCGTCGAAACACACACACACATATACACTGCTCAAAAAATAAAGGGAACACTGAAATAACACATCCTAGATCTGAATGAATGAAATATTCTCATTGAATACTTTGTTCTGTACAAAGTTGAATGTGCTGACAACAAAATCACACAAAAATCATCAATGGAAATCAAATTTATTAACCAATGGAGGCCTGGATTTGGAGTCACCCACAAAATTAAAGTGGAATGTAATGTCCTTAAAACAAGTCAAAATGATGCTCAGTAGTGTATGTGGCCTCCACGTGTCTGTATGACCTCCCTGTGCCTGTATGACCTCCCTACAATGCCTGAGCATGCCCCTGATGAGGCGGCGGATGGTCTCCTGAGGGATCTCCTATCCCAGACCTGGATTAAAGCATCCGCCAACTCCTGGACAGTCTATGGTGCAACGTGACATTGGTGAATGGAGAGAGACATGATGTCCCAGATGTGCTCAATCGGATTCAGGTCTGGGGAACGGGCGGGCCAGTCCATAGCTTCAATGCCTTCATCTTGCAGGAACTGCTGACACACTCCAGCTACATGAGGTCTGGCATTGTCCTGCATTAGGAGGAACCCAGGGCCAACGGCACCAGCATATGGTCTCATAAGGGGTCTGAGGATCTCATCTCGGTACCTAATGGCAGTCAGGCTACCTCTGTCAAGCACATGGAGCGCTGTGTGGCCCTCCAAAGAAATGCCACCCCACACCATTACTGACCCACTGCCAAACTGGTCATGCTGAAGGATGTTGCAGGCAGCAGATTGCTCTCCATGGCGTCTCCAGACTCTGTCACGTCTGTCACATGTGCTCAGTGTGAACCTGCTTTCATCTGTGAAGAGCACAGGGCGACAGTGACGAATTTGCCCATCCTGGTGTTCTGTGGCAAATGCCAAGCGTCCTGCAAGGTGTTGGGCTGTGAGCACAACCCCCATCTGTGGACATCAGGCACTCAGACCATCCTCATGGAGTCGGTTTCTAACCGTTTGTGCAGACACATGCCTGCTGGAGGTCATTTTGCAGGGCTCTGGCAGTGCTCCTCCTGTTCCTCCTTGCACAAAGGAGGTAGCAGTACTGCTGCTGGGTTGTTGCCCTCCTACAGCCCCCTCCACATCTCCTTGTGTACTGGCCTGTTTCCTGGTAGCGCCTCCAGCCTCTGGACACTGTACTGACAGACACAGCAAACCTTCTTGCCACAGCTCGCATTGATGTGCCATCCTGGATGAGCTGCACTACCTGAGCCACTTGTGCGGGTTGTAGAGTTCATCTCATGCTACCACAAGTGTGAAAGCACAACCAACTTTCAAAAGTGACCAAAACATCAGCCAGAAAGCATTGGTACAGAGATGTGGCCTGTGGTTCCCACCTGCAGAAGCACTCTTTTATTAAGTGTGTCTTGATAATTGCCAATAATTTCTATCTGTTGTCTATTTCATTTGCACAACAGCATGTGAAATTGATTGTCAATCAGTGTTGCTTCCTAAGGGCCCCATCACACATAGCGACACACCAGCGATCCCGACAACTATATGCACTTGTCAGGACCGCTGGTGTGTCGCTACATGATCACTGCTGAGCTGCCAAACTGGCAGCTCAGGCAGCGATCAGGACAGCGACACTGCGGGTAACATCGCTTAGTTACCCGCAGTGTATGTCGGATACCAGCCCGCTGGTGCAGGGAGCTGGTAACCAAGGTACACATCGGGTTTCCAGGAACTGCGCGGCGCCTGGAAACCCGATGTGTACCTTGGTTACCAGCTAATCGCTGGTCTCCTGCCTGCCACACGCAGCGATGCGTGCTGGCCAGCAGGAGACCAATGATCAAAAAAATGTCCAGGAAATTCAGCGACGATCAGCGATACCCAGCAGGGGGGCTGATCGTCGCTGAATGTCACACACAGCGAAATCGCTGGGGAGATCGCTGTTGCATCACAAAACTAGTGTCTCAGCAGCGATCTCGCTAGCGAGATCGCTGTGTGTGACGGGGGCTTAAGTGGACAGTTGGATTTCACAGAAGTTTGATTCACTTGGAGTTATATTCTGTTATTTAAGTGTTCCCTTTATTTTTTTGAGCAGTGTATATATTTATTTATAAATAATAGATAGAATAAAACCTGGCAATTCATGTGCCGCGTTCATCTGCCGTGTACTGTAAAATCACTGCAGAAGCCAACATGATAGAAAAGATTGATTACATACAGTAAATACATATAGAATAGATAGATACAGTTGTGCTCAAAAGTTTACATACCGCCACAGAATTTTTGCTTTCTTGGTCTTTTTTCAGAGAATATGAATGATAACACCAAAAGTTTTTTCAACTGATGGTTAGTGGTTGGGTGAAGCCATTTATTGTCAAAGTACTGTATTTTTTCTTTTTAACCCCTCTCTGACATTAGACGTACTATCCCGTCCATAAAACCCGTGCCATTCTGCCCATGGACGGGATAGTACGTCATAGGCGATCAGCTGCGCTCCTGAGGGGAGCGCAGCTAATCGCCGCCGGTGTCAGCTGATTATCACAGCTGACACCCGTGACTGTGTGTCAGGAGCGGTCACGGACCGCTCCCGGCACATTAACCCCTAGCACACTGCGATCAAACATGATCGCTGTGTACTGGGGGCACAGGGGAGGATCGCGCAGGGTGGGGGCTCCCTGCGCGCCCCCCTGAGACCCTCAGACCAGCGCGATGTGATCGCGCTGTTCTGAGGGCTTCCTCCCTCCCAGGACCCGGATCCAAGATGGCGCCGGGGTCCTGGAGGGAGGCGGCTTCCTCAGTGCCTGCTGAGAGCAGGCACTGAGAAGCCTGCAGCTATGCCTGAGCGATCGCTGGTGTGACAGAGTGCTGTGCACACTGTCACACCAGCGATTTGATAAAATACAGTGATGTCCCACCCTGGGACAAAGTAAAAAAGTTAAAAAAATAAAAATAAAAATGTTATAAAAAAAATCCAAAATAAATTAAAAAAAAAATATATATATTCCCCAATAAATTCATTTCTTCCTGTAAATAAAAAAAACAAAACAATAAAAGTACACATATTTGGTATCGCCGCGTCCGTAACGACCCCCCCTATAAAACTGTCCCACTAGTTAACCCCTTTAGTGAACCCCTTAAAAAAAAAAAAAAACGAAGCAAAAAATCAATGCTTTATCATCATACCGCCGAACAAAAAGTGGAATAACGCGCGATCAAAAAGTCCGATATAAATAAACATGGTACCGCTGAAAACGTCATCTTGTCCCGCAGAAAACGAGCTGCCATACAGCATCATCAGCGAAAAAATAAAAAAGTTATAGCTCGCAAATAAAGCGATGCAAAAATAATTATTTTTTATATAAAATTGTTTTTATTCTATAAAAGCGCCAAAACATAAAAAAATGATATAAATGAGGTATCGCCATAATCGTACTGACCTGAAGAATAAAACTGCTTTATCAATTTTACCACACGCGGAACAATAAAAGCGCCTCCCCCAAAAGAAATTCATGAATTGCTGATTTTTGTTCATTCTAACCTCCCAAAAATCGAAATAAAAAGCGATCAAAAAATGTCACCTGCTCAAAAATGGTACAAATAAAAACATCAACTCGTACCGCAAAAAATAAGACCTCACATGACTCTGTGGGCCAAAATATGCAAAAATTATAGCTCTCAAAATGTGGCGATGCAAAAAACTATTTTTGCAATAAAAAGCGTCTTTTAGTGTGACAGCTGCCAATCATAAAAACCCGCTATAAATAGTAAATCAAACCCCCCTTTATCACCCCCTTAGTTAGGGAAAAATAATAAAATTAAAAAAATGTATTTATTTCCATTTTCCATTAGGGTTAGGGTTAGGGTTGCGGCTAAAGTTAGGGTTAGGGTTGGCGCTAAAGTTAGGATTAGGGTTAGGGTTGGGATTAGGGGTGTGTTAGGGTTAGGTTTGTGGTTAGGGTTGGGACTAGGGTTAGGGTGTGTTGGGGTTAGGGTTGGAGTTAGAATTGGGGGGTTTCCGCTGTTTAGGCACATCAGGGGCTCTCCAAATGTGACATGGCGTCTGATCTCAATTCCAGCCAATTCTGCGTTGAAAAAGTCAAACGGTGCTCCTTCACTTCTGAGCTCTGCCATGCGTCCAAACAGTAGTTTATCCCCACATATGGGGTATCAGCGTACTCTGGACCCCAAGAGTTATTGTGCAATTTGTCCTATTTCTTCTGTTACCCTTGGGAAAATAAAAAACTGGGGGCGAAAATATCATTTTTGTACAAAAAAAATTATTTTTTTGTTTTTACAGCTGTACATTATAAACTTCTGTGAAGCACTTGGGGCTTCATAGCGCTCACCACACACCTAGATAAGTTCCTTGTGGGTCTATTTTCCAAAATGGGGTCACTTGTTGGGGATTTCCACTGTTTAGGCGCATCAGGGGCTCTCCAAATGCGACATGACGCCCCAGACCATTCCATCAAAGTCTGCAATCCAAAACGTCACACTTCCCTTCCGAGCCCAACGTGTACCCATACAGTAGTTTTCTCCCATAATTGGGTATCAGCGTACTCAGGACAAATTGGGCAACAACTTTTGGGGTCCAATTTCTCCTGTTACCCTCGTAAAATAAAATATTTGGGCGAAAAAATCATTTTTGCAAAAAAAAAAAAGATTTTTATTTTTACGGCTGTGCGTTATAAACTTCTGTGAAGCACTTCGGGGTTCAAAGTGCTCACCACACATCTAGATAAGTTCCTTGTGGGGTCTATTTCCAAAATGGGGTCACTTGTGGGGGGTTTCCACTGTTTAGGCGCATCAGGGGCTCTCCAAATGCGACATGACGCACCCAGACCATTCCATCAAAGTCTGCAATCCAAAACGTCACTACTTCCCTTCCGAGCCCCGACGTGTGCCCATACAGTAGTTTTTGCCCACATATTGGGTATCAGTGTACTCAGGACAAATTGGACAACAACTTTTGGGTTCCAATTTCTTCTGTTACCCTTGTGAAAATAAAATATTGGGGGCAAAAAATCATTTTTGTAAAAAAAAAAAAAGATTTTTTATTTTACGGCTGTACGTTATAAACTTTAGTGAAACACCTGGGGGTTCAAAGTTCTCACCACACATCTAGATAAGTTCCTTGAGGGGTCTAGTTTCCAAAATGGTGTCATTTATGGGGTTTCCACTGTTTAGGCAGATCAGGAGCTCTCCAAACACGACATGGCGTCCAGCCAATTCTGCGTTGAAAAAGTCAGACGGCGCTCCTTCCCTTCCAAACTCTGCCATGCACCCAAACAGTGGTTTACCCCCACATATGGGGTATCAGCGCACTCAGGAAAAATTGCACAATAACTTTTGGAGTCTTGTTACCCTTGGAAAAATAAAAATTGGGGTGAAAAGATCATTTTTGTGGAAAAAATATGATTTTTAAATTTTACGGCTCTACGTTATAAACTTGTGTGAAGCACTTGGGGGTTCAAATTGCTCATCAAAAATCTAGATAAGTTCCTTAGGGGGTCTAGTTTCCCAAATGGGGTCATTTGTGGGGGGTTTCCACTGTTTAGGCACATCAGGGGCTCTCCAAATGCAACATGGCATCCAAACTCAATTCCAGCCAATTTTGGTTGGAAAAAGTCAAATGGTGCTCCTTCCATTCCGAGCTCTGCCGTGCGCCCAAACAGTGGTTACCCCCCACATATGGGGTATCAGCGTACTCAGGACAAATTGTACAACAACTTAGTGGTCCAATTTCTCCTGTTACCCTTGGGAAAATAAAAAATTAGTGACTAAAAGATAATTTTTGTGGGAAAAAAATAGGATTTTTTATTTTCATGCCCGGGCATTATAAACTTGTGTGAAGCACTTGGGGTTCAAAGTGCTCACCAAAGATCTAGATAAGTTCCTTAGGGGGTCTAGTTTCCAAAATGGGGTCACTTGTGGGGGGTTTCCACTGTTTAGGCTCATCTGGGGCACTGCAAACGGAACATGACCCCCATTAACGTCTGCATTCCAAAACGTTACTACTTCCTTTCCAAGCCCTGCCGTGCGCCCAAACAGTTTCCCCCCCCCACATATGGGGTATCAGCGTACTCAGGACAAATTGGACAACAACTTTTGGGGTCCAATTTCCTTGGGAAAATTCAAAAATTTGGGACTAAAAAATCATTTTTGTGGAAAATTGATTTTTTTTTTTTTCACACCCAGGCTTTATAAACTTTTGTGAAACACTTGAGGGTTCAAAGTGCTCACAACAGATCTAGATAAGTACCTTAGGGGTCTAGTTTCCAAAATGGTGTCACTTTCCACTGTTTAGGCGCATCAGGGCTCTCCAAACGCGACATGGCATCCAATCTAATTCCAGCCAATTTTAGTTTGAAAAAGTCAAACGTCGCTCCTTCCCTTACGAGCTCTGCCGTGTGCCCAAACAGTGGTTTTCCCCCACATATGGGTATTGGCGTACTCAGGAGAAATTGCATAACAACCTTATCTGTCCATTTTCTCCTTTTACCCTTGTGAAAATAAAAAAAAAGTTTGTAAAAGATCATTTTTGTGGCTAAAAAGTAAAATATTCATTTTTTCCTTCCACGTTGCTTTAGTTACTGTGAAGCACCTGAAGGGTTAATAAACTTCTTGAATGTGGTTTTGAGTACCTTGAGGGGTGCAGTTTTTAGAATGGTGTCACTTTTGGGTATTTTCTGCCATATAGACCCCTCAAAGTGACTTCAAATGTGAGGTGGTCCCTAAAAAAAATGGCTTTGTAAATTTTGTTGTAAAAATGAGAAATCGCTGGTCAACTTTTAACCCTTATAACTTCCTAACAAAAAAAAATTTTGGTTCCAAAATTGTGCTGATGTAAAGTAGACATGTGGGAAATGTTATTTCTTAACTATTTTGTGTGATATATTTCTCTGTTTTAAGGGAATAAAAATTCAAAGTTTGAAAATTGCAAAATTTTAAAAATTTTCGCCATATTTGCGTTTTTTTTCAAAAATAAACGCAAGTTATATCGAAGAAATTTTACCACTAACATGAAGTACAATATGTCACGAGAAAACAATCTCAGAATCGCGAAGATCCATTGAAGAGTTCCAGAGTTATAACCTCATAAAGAGACAGTGGTCAGAATTGTAAAAATTGGCCCGGTCATTAACGTGCAAACCACCCTTGGGGGTGAAGGGGTTAAATCATAATGACAACCCAAAGCATCCAAATGACCCTGATCAAAAGTTTACATAACCTGGTGATTTTGGCCTGATAACATGCACAGAAGTTGACACAAATGGGGTTGAATGGCTACTAAAGGCAACATTCTTACCTGTGACCTTTTAGCTTTTATGTACACACGCTGATTACAAGCAGAGTGAGTTTCTGGGATCCAGACAGACTCTTGCATATTTCATCCAGCCACTGACATTTCTGGATTGTAAGTCATGGGGAAAGCAAAATAATTGTCAACAGACCTACGTGAAAATGTAGTTGAACTGTGTAAAACAGGAAAGGGATACAAAAACATATCCAATGAATTGATAATGCCAGTCAGCAGTAGAGATGAGCGGTGTTCGAAGCGAACTGTTCGCCAATCTCAAATTCAGCTGTTTTGGGCGGTGTTCGAGTCGTTCAACGAACCCGAACGATTTGGAAAAAATTTGGCTGTTCGAGGTTATGTGCGATAACTGTTCTTGCACCTAAATCGTCACTGGATTTTTTCGCAGTTATTCTGAGAATCACTGTTAATACACATTTTGAGTGTCCAGCGTGGCGGGGGGAGGGGCATGGCATTGATCTCTGCAGAGATAATGAAGATCTCCATTTTTTTTTTCTTTCCCGCATTTCCAGTGGGCGGTGCAGTCTGTCAGCCTATCAGCAGCGCACACACGTAGCGAGGTGCTTTTTTTTCACACAAGCAAGGGCATGTGTCATTGGCTGTGTATGTCACATGTCCTTGCCTATAAGACCCAGCCATTTCCCCCCTCGCCACCATTTTCTCACTGCTGCAGCTCAGTGTTAGACGGCACTGCTGCTGTTAGCGCTATATTGTGTGTGTATTGTGCAACTGCGACTTACAAGCGAAATAGCTGAGAAATAGAGAGGAAGGTTTAGGGAGTAGGGACTAGTTCGTAATTGCAGCCCTTTTGAGGGCTACGTTACATCAGTTCCTAGCAGTTTTAGCAGGCAGGTCTGTGCTCACTCTTAAATATGCAAATTGCCTCTTAAAACAATGAGGACTTGTACTCTATAGCGCCACCTATTGGAAGTAGCGATCCTACAAGTCACAATCAACCCTTTAACAAGTCTTGTAATATGACTTAGGATAAAAGCCAAATCAGAATCTCCACTCTTAAATAGACAGATAGGTCAACTTGGGACAGTGACTATTTGTAATTGCAGCCCTTTTCAGGGCTAGGTTACAGCAGTTGCTATCACTTTTTGTCAGCTACACCAGCGTTCAAATCACTCCTAATTATTCGCTGCATCTATCCTGTTCAATAATTGTGTGCATAGTAGCAGTGTGTGCTACTCATTCTATTAGGCCATCTAAACTAAGCTACAACCAGAGTTTTAAAAAAAAGAATTTTTATCTGCATCTTGCCTGGACAATAATTTTGGTCATAGTAGCATTGTGTGGTACTCATTTTATTAGGCCATCTTTACAAAGCTCCACCAGAGTTTTAAAAAAAATAATTTTTATCTGCATCTTGCGTGGACAATAATTTTGGGCATAGTAGCAGTTGTGGTACTCATTCTATTAGGCCATCTATACAAAGCTCCACCAGCCTTAAAAAAAAATAAATTCTATCTGCATCTTGCCTGGACAATAATTTTGGGCACAGTAGCAGTCTGTGTTACTCATTCTATTAGGCCATCTATACAAAGCTCCAGCAGCATTGAAATACTCATAATTTTTTGCGGCATCTTGCCTGTAGAATAATTGTGGGCATAGTAGCAGTCTGTGGTACTCATTGTATTAGGCCATCTATACTAAGCTACACCAGCGTTCAAATCACTAGTAATTATTTGCTGCATCTAGCCTGTTCAATAATTGTGTGCATAGTAGCAGTGTGTGCTACTCATTCTATTAGGCCATCTAAACTAAGCTACACCAGAGTTTAAAAAAGAAGAATTTTTATCAGCATCTTGCCTGGACAATAATTTTGGGCATAGTAGCATTGTGTGGTACTCATTCTATTTGGCCATCTATACAAAGCTCCACCAGAGTTTTAAAAAAAAAAAATTATCTGCATCTTGCGTGGACAATAATTTTGGGCATAGTAGCAGTGTGTGGTTCTCATTTTATTAGGCCATCTATACAAAGCTCCACCAGCCTTAAAAAAAAAAAATATCTATCTGCATCTTGCCTGGACAATAATTTTGGGCATAGTAGCAGTCTGTGTTACTCATTCTATTAGGCTATCTATACAAAGCTCCACCAGAGTTTAAATACTCATTTTTTTCCGCATCTTGCCTGTAGAATAATTGTGGGCATAGTAGCAGTCTGTGGTACTCATTGTATTAGGCAATCTATACAAAGCTCCAGCAGCATTGAAATACTCATAATTTTTTTCCGCATCTTGCCTGTAGAATAATTGTGGGCATAGTATCAGTCTGTGGTACTCATTCTATTAGGCCATCTATACAAAGCTCCACCAGAGTTTAAATACTCATCATTTTTTTCCGCATCTTGCCTGTGAATAATTGTGGCATAGTAGCAGTCTGTGGTACTCATGTATTAGGCCATCTATACAAAGCTCCACCAGTGTTGAAATACTCATAATTTTTTGCTGCATCTTGCCTGTAAATAATGGGCATAGTAGCAGTCTGTGGTACTCATTGTATTAGGCCATCTATACAAAGCTCCACCAGCGTTGAAATACTCATAATTTTTGGCTGCATCTTGCCTGTAATATAATTGTGGGCATAGCTGCAGTCTGTGGTACTCATTGTATTAGGACATCTATACAAAGCTCCACCAGAGTTTAAAAAAAAAAGAATTTCTATCTGCATCTTGCCTGTAGAATAATTGTGGGCAGAGTAGCAGTCTGTGGTACTCATTGTATTAGGCCATCTATACAAAGCTCCACCAGCGTTCAAATACTAAGAGTTTTTTGCAGCCATCGTTTTTTGTGCAAACAACTCCACAGTGGAAAGGAGTTGGAAAGGAGAATAGGCGTGTTGTGAAGGGAAAAAATGTTGTGTCCGTGGGGTAGATGTTAAAGCAACAGTAACATCTGCAGAAGAAAGACCATCTTCCAGCCAAACTAAGATGTCTACTTCTTTTAGTGGACAATGTGGTACGATCCCTTTCTTACGGGCACGCCCATCGCTACGAATTCCAGATGAGGCACAAAAAAAAAGGTGCTTCAACAGATATCAAGTGCTCCTTTAAGTCGGCTCTCCACCTCAACTTCAACAACACAAAAACTCCAGTCCTCAGAGGTGTCACCCCAATCGCACTTGCTTCCTCACAGCTCCCAAGTCTCCAACTGCCCGTCTGAGTATGGGGTAGAACAGATGCTTGAGTCTGCAGAGCTGTTTACTCATACTATAGCCTGGAATCAGAGGTCGTCTCCACAGCTTCTGTGAATCCAGACGAGGAAATGATCTGCACTGATGCCCAGAATGTTTATGAGTCTGATCCAGGACCAGATGAAGAAGGTTCTGAGCATAATGTAGACCAGACCCGGGCAAGGGGCGGCCCGCGGGCCGCATCCGGCCCGCCGGCTGTCAGTGACCGGCCCGCGGAGGCGCTCCGGCAGTCTCAGGGCCCCGGCATCAGCTGGCACAATACTTACCTCTCCCGTGCCTCCGCTGCTGCAGCTCCGGGCTCCACCGGCGCTTCCTCTCACAGCCGGCCGCTGAATGACGTCATCATTCAGCGGCCGGCTGTGTCAGAGAGCGGGGACGCTGGACAGGTAAGACGTGTCTCTGTGGTGTCTGTGTCTATGTAGTGCGGTGCTTTGTGTGTGTGTGTGTGTGTGTGTGTGTATGTATGTGAGAGAGTGCTTATGTGCTGTCTGTGTGTGATGATGGGCAGGCATTGCTGATAATGGGGAGGCATTGATGATGGGGAGAAGATGATGATAATGGGCAGGCATTGATGATAATGGGCAGGCATTGATGATGGGGAGAAGATGATGATGGGCAGGCATTGCTGATAATGGGGAGGCAATGCTGATGATGGGGAGAAGATGATGATAATGGGCAGGTATTGATGATAATGGGCAGGCATTGATGATGGGGAGAAGATGATGATGATGATGGGCAGGCATTGATGATGATGGGGAGAAGATGATGATAATGGGCAGGTATTGATGATAATGGGCAGGCATTGATGATGGGGAGAAGATGATGATGATGATGGGCAGGCATTGATGATGATGGGGAGAAGATGATGATAATGGGCAGGTATTGATGATAATGGGCAGGCATTGATGATGGGGAGAAGATGATGATGATGATGGGCAGGCATTGATGATGATGGGGAGAAGATGATGATAATGGGCAGGTATTGATGATAATGGGCAGGCATTGATGATGGGGAGAAGATGATGATGATGATGGGCAGGCATTGATGATGATGGGGAGAAGATGATGATAATGGGCAGGTATGTATATATACAGTATACAGTATATATATATATATATATATATATGTTATACAGTATTGGGTAGAACGGAGTTAATTATATTAGTCCGGCCCTCTAAAACCATCCCAATTTCTCATGCTGCCCCCTGGCAAAATTAATTGCCCACCCTGATGTAGACCCTCGTTCCCTTACTGTAACTCTGTTGGTGGAGACAATGAGGAAGACGATGATGAGACTCAAATACCAGAAGTGAGCGACAACTTGAGTTTTGTGTCAGGGCAGGAAGAGGTTGGCTCTGAGGATGACGGGGTGAGAACACACAGGGTGATGATGACGAGGTTGTAGATCTCACTTACTGTCAACCCACAGTCAGACAGTCGATGAGGTCAGCAGAGGAGGTGGAGGAGGATTCGAGTGACGACGAGGTCAGGGTGCGCCTTCCTGGACAGAGACGTAGTACTGGAAGCACGTCACCAACTGCATCCTCAACTACAACTCTGCCTCTGACCACAAGTCAAGGTGGCTCTTCAGGTCGCATGGGTTCTAAGCCTTGCATAGCCTGGGCATTTTTTAACATGGATAAGGATGGCCCAACTCGTGTTATCCGTAACATTTGTAACCAAAAGCTAAGTAGAGGCCAAAAAATCCATAGTTTGAGTACCTCATGCATGAACCGTCACATGGATATGAAGCATAAGTTGCAGTGGCAAGCTCACTGTGCTACAATGCGGCCTAGCGGGCTGGGCCAACCACTGTCTGCCCCATCTTGTGCATCTGCAACCGCGGCCTCTTCATCCTCTGTGACTGGGGGGACAGCAGTCAGACCTGTTTTGAGACTCAGACCTGGCACCTCTTTACCTGCAACAGCCAGTCTGATTGGGAGGTCATCATTTCATTTGGAAGTGGAAACACCAGCTGGTGTTGAGCGCTCTCCGACATCGAGAGCACCACCTTTGGATCAAGGCAACCTAACTTTTGAGCCTGCATCTTCCTCACAGACCGTAAGTTGTCCGGGGACACCCTACTCAACCCCGTCTACGCACAACAGCCAGCCCTCGGTCCCTCAGATGTGGACAAGTAAAAGACCATTTCCTCCTAGCCATAAGAAAGCTAAGAGGTTGAATTTCACCATCTGCAAGCTCTTGGCTACAGAAATGCTGCCTTTCCGCCTTGTGGACACAGAGGATTTTTGAGACCTTATGTCCGTCGCAGTGGCCCAGTACCAAATGCCCAGTCGGCACTACTTCTCAAAGAAAGGTGTGCCTGCGCTCCACCAGCATGTCGCACACAACATCACCGCTTCTTTGAGAAACTCAGTGTGTGACAGGGTGCATTTCACCACAGACACTTGGACGAGTAGGCATGGATAGGGGCGTTACATGTCGCTGACTCGGCACTGGGTAACTATGGTGACAGCAGGACAAGTGGCTGCTGTCCAAGTGTCGCCGTCCCAAGTTGTGCGTCAATCCTCTTTATCTCGAAGTTCCTCCACTGCTTCTGCCTCCTCAACCTCCTCTCGGACCTCCAACTGCACCCAAAGCCTGTCTGGTCATGCCACTGGCTTTCTAACTGCGCAGAAGGGATCCTGCAGCACACCTCCTTGCTATGCTGGCAGAAGGGCTCGACGTAATCAGGCGGTTTTGACATTGAAATGTCTGGGAAATGTGAGTCACACAGCGAGGAGTTGTGGTCAGCTCTGGAGAACCAGTTTCATGAATAGTTGTCTCCACTGGACCAGCAACCAGGGAAGGCCGTGTGCGACAATGCCGCAAACCTGGGTGCGGCCCTTCGCCGGGCAATGTCACACACGTGCCTTGTATGGCTCACGTGTTGAACCTGGTTGTCCAGCAATTTTTAGCCTACTATCCCGGACTACATGGCCTTCTGCAGAGGGCACGGTTGCTGTGAGCTCACTTCCGCCATTCGCATCCCGCAGCTCAGCGACTTACATCTCTACAGAAGTCGTTGGGCCTGCCACTTTACCGGCTAAAATGCGATGTGCCAACATGGTGGAATTCAACTCTGCACATGTTGCAGCGACTGTGGCAGCACAGACAAGCCCTGGTGCAATACGTTCTGAATTATAGCCTGGGCCAACGAGATCCAGAGGTGGGGCAAATCATGCTGGAGGAGTGGTCTCAGATCAGGGACCTATGCACCCTTCTGCACAGTTTTGAAATGGCAACGAAGATGTTTAGTGCTGACGATGCCATTATCAGCATGGCTATTCCGGTGATTTACATGCTGGAGCAGATGTTAAACAGAATTCGGAGTCAGGTGGTTGAACAAGAGGAGGTGGAGGAAGTAGAGGAGAGGAGTTGTATGCGGAAGGGCTAACATCTGCAAGGTCCAGACGGTCGGCAGCACCAAGGCGGCTGGCATGGGAGGGTGGGGGAGAGTGATTAACCAGGGTGCATGGTAGCAGCCAAACTAGTGAGGAAGGTGCAGGAGCCAAGGAAGAAGTGGAGGATGAACTGGCGATGGGCATGGAAGACTCATCAGATGAGGGAGACCTTGATCACATTTCTGTTGTGCGAGGTTGGGGGGAGAGGGCAGAGGAAGGAAGCATGATTCGTACCTCGCCACCAACACAATAGGGACTTGGTGCTCCTGGATGCGCAAGACACATGAGTGCCTTCTTGCTGCACTACCTGCAACATGACCCTTGAATTGTCAGAATTCGAAATAATCCTGACTACTGGGTAGCCACACTGTTACATCCCCGGTACAAAAGTAAATTTGCCGAAATAATTCCTGCCATAGAAAGGGATTCACGCATGCAGGAGTATCAGCAGAGACTGTTGCAGAATCTTACATGTGCTTTTCCACAAAACACCAGTGGTGCACGTAGTGAATCTCACAGTTCTAACTTGCCAACCGTGGGACTGTCGAGTCTTCAGCACTCAAACCGTAACAGAAACACAGTATCTGCTGGTGTTCACAGCAATTTTGCGGAATCCTTTCACCAGTTTTTTAGCCCATCCTTTGCAAGGCCACAGGAGACAAGAATTCAGACACATAGTCAACGCCTATAGACGATGGTACAAGAGTATCTCCAACTGAACATCGAAGCCATGACTGTGTCACTGGACCCTTGCTCTTTTTGGGCTTCCAATCTGGATAAATGGCCAGAGCTCGCCACTCACGCCTTGGAGATCTTGTCATGCCCCGCAGCCAGCGTTCTCTCTGAACGTGTGTTCAGCGCTGCTGGTGGTGTGCTGACAGATAAGCGCACGCGGCTGTCCACTGACAATGTAGACAGACTCACGTTCATAAAGATGAACAAATCATGGATCCGCAAGGACTTTTCTACCCCTGTGTCATCCTGGGAGAGTAAAAGCTTGAGGATTTGGTAAAATCACCTCACCAAACGTTTTAAGCTTTAAATTTGATAATAATTTGCAGCTGCATCTAGGCCGGAAAATAATTTTGGGCCTGTAGCAGTGTGTGGTACTCATTCTAATAGGCCATCTATACTACAGTAAGCTCCACCAGCTTTCAAATTAATAATAATTTTTAGCTGCATCTTGCCTGTAGAATAATTTTGGGCCTGTAGCAGTGTGTGGTACTCATTGTATTAGGCCATCTATACTAAGCTCCACCAGCTTTCAAATTAATAATAATTTTTAGCTGCATCTTGCCTGTAGAATAATTTTGGGCCTGTAGCAGTGTGTGGTACTCATTCTAATAGGCCATCTATACTAAGCTCCACCAGCTTTCAAATTAATAATTATTTTTAGCTGCATCTTGCCTGTAGAATAATTTTGGGCATGTAGCAGTGTATGGTACTCATTGTATTAGGCCATCAATACTAAGCTCCACCAGCTTTCAAATTAATAATAATTTTTGTTCTGTCTGAACGTGTGTTCAGCGCTGCTGGTGGTGTGCTGAGTCTGACAGATAAGCGCACGCGGCTGTCCACTGAGAATGTAGACAGACTCACGTTCATAAAGATTAACAAATCATGGATCTGCAAGGACTTTTCTACCCCTGTGTCATCCTGGGGAGAGTAAAAGCTTGAGAATTTGTTCAAATCACCTCACCAACCGTTTTAAGCAACTCTGGGGCAATTGATGCTACTTAAGTGGTGTCTGTGCCCCAAATTTTTAGAAAAAATGGAGACTCTTTTTGGAGTCCCCTTGCTGTGTTTTACATGACAATGGCATCATCAATTACAGGTGGGTTGGGTCTTTCCCCACCCCCCTTTTAACCGTAAGAAACTACATACACTATGGCTTGGGGTAACACAGATGGTTGAGTGTGAAGACTAGAGTTGTTTACTCATACTATAGCCTGGGAATCAGAAGTCTGCTACAAAGCTTGAGTGTCTGCTAGTCAGCAGAGTAGCCACCGGCTGTAGATATAATTACAAATTTTTAACTGCATCTAACCCAAACAATAATTTTGGGCCTAGTAGCAGTGTCTGCTAGTCAGCGGAGTAGTCACCGACTGTAGATATAATTGCAAATTTTTAACTGCATCTAACCCAGACAATAATTTTGGGCCAGATGAGATTAAGGTTGTCCGCTGCAGCTCCGGCCGGGTACCTCAAGAGAGGATCAGAAATAAGTGATGATAAAGCAATCCGGTCATAAGAAGCGCGAGGGACGCAATTCAGCTGATATTAAAAAGTCTTCATTTATTGATATCCACAACGCGTTTCAACGGAATAGCTCCGTCTTCCTCAGGTGGCAGATATACATAGAATGGAGTAGGAAAGCTATATAAAGGTGGAGCAGCAAATGAAAATTAAAAGGCAAATAATCAGAACACCCACATGATTAAAAATGCAAATATGACTGCAAAAAAGAAAAAAAACAAAACAAAAACAGATAAATTGAATAAAACCAACCTAAAAACGACATAAAAACAATGTACACAAGGAAAAATAAATAAATAAATCTCAAAATGCATATATTACGTGGCTTTTTCAGTAGTGAGGTTTAACCCCTCAGGGGCCAGTGTACCAAGTTTAAAAATCCAGAAACTCTCCCTTCTTATTAGATTATTATACCGATCAGGCATATCATGTGGTATCTGGTCAATAACAGTGAGTTTTAACGAATTCAAATTCTTTTGGTGCACTAGAGAGAAATGTTTTGAGAGACTGTGTAGCATGAACCCATTTCAGATATTTTGACGGTGCTTGTTGAGCCTTGCATGCATCGACTGTATCGTCCGAGCGATGTACTACAACCCACAATCGCACTCAAATAAATAATGTAGCACGATTGGCAATTGACATGACAGTTGATTTTAAAACTGGTGCCTGTGGTACTAGATTGAAATTCTTGCACCCCATTCATAATAGAGATGCAACATAAACACTTAGAGGTCCTACTGTTGTGAATGGGTTTGAGATGAGTTCTGAGCAGAGACTCCCTCTGGTGGTTACAAGCGGTACTGGTCTGTTCAGTGAAGATTGTGAGGACTGGGAATCAGGTGTTACTGACTGGTCTTATATAAGGGAGTCACCTTCCCATCAGGGTTGCCGGTGATCAATTGTTCTGGTCTGTATCCTTCACTCCTGTTTCCCTTGTAGCCTGCTGTGTCGTGTCTGCATCTCCTGCTAACAGATAAGACATTTTCTTCTTTTTGTTTTTGTACTATATTTTTGCATTTGTCCTGCACTTCTTTGGGGGCCTTCTGGTCCCCTTCGGGGGCTTTTGCCCTCTCAGTTTAGTTCAGCCACTGATGTTTGTACTTTTGCTTTTTCCAGTTTTTTCAGTGGCTGCTGTTTTGATTTTGTTACACCAGAGAACTAATTTAGGTGGTAGAGGTCGTGTGATCTCAGGTGATTTTGAAATTAGTAGAGTTGGTGCTTTTCAGGGTTTTCTGGGATTGCAGTAAGTACCCTTCCTATCCTTTTCTATTTAGTTAGTTTGGGCCCCAGCGTTTGCTCATACTATTTTCTTTCTGTGTCAGTATTTCTTCTTGTCTAACCGCCATTACTTGTTTGGGGGCTTTCTATTATCTTTGGGGTTCTGCTCCGGGCAGATAGCTTTCCTATTTCTATCTTTAGGTGTAGTTAGTTTCTCAGGCTGTGACGAGGCGTCTAGGACCAACGTAGGAACGCTCCACGGCTGCCTCTAGTTGTGGTGGTTAGTCAGGGTACTGCAATCTCATAGATTACAACTGCTCTGGTGTATTGCCTTTTTTACCTGCACTCCTCAGCTACCGAAACATAACAGTATCACCGGCCTAAAAATTGAAAATTGTATGGTACTCACAGAAGGGAAAAAATATTGTGAAAGAAAAAAGGTTGTCAGAGTTGTCAGAGATATTTTTCTATTTGTTGCATTTTTTTTTTCCCTCTGTATCTCTGGGTGCTGGGGAGGATCTTTTCTCTCAATGGAGTTTGCACGGTTGTCTGGCCGTGTGGATCAGCTTGCCACTGAGGTTCAGAGTATTGCTGCATATCTTGCTAGGTTGCCTGTTGTGGAACCTAGGATCCCCATGCCAGATTTGTTTTTGGGGGATCGAGCTAAGTTTCAGAATTTCAAAAATAATTGTAAATTGTTTTTTGCCTTAAAATCTAAGTCCTCAGGGAACGCAGCGCAGCAGGTTCAAATTATCATCTCTCTCCTGCGCGGCGATCCTCAGGATTGGGCTTTTTCCCTGACACCTGGGGATCCTGTTTT
>JARQOD010000002.1:246525203-246609566 GCA_033576555.1 Oophaga sylvatica | reverse complement strand
TTTAAATTGTAGCTAGCAAAGAATGAACATGCTACTTCTTGAAATTTGCTTCAGGGTTTCCAAACCCAGGAGTGGTTCAAAAGTAACAAAAAACTAAACATCTGCACAGCAATGTCGTTTTTACATTGCTCTGCATTATGTCCATTTTTTATGGTGGCGCTTTTTCAGGTGGAATCAACCTGAAAAAGATGTCATGTGTATATAAACTAACACTGCCCTGGTCGCTCCAGAGTTTCCTCTCTTCCTCTTATGGCAGGGCTGGTTGTGACCCCTGCAGTCAGTCAGTGATTATAGTGTTGCTACACTGGTATGATCACTGTTTGGCAACAGTGGTTACATGCTGACCTTGCTGGAAGAAAAAGAGCAGAAATCCAGGTAATGATGTGGAAAAATGATGGGACATTGGTAGATACATGTTATTTTTTCTACTATTCAGAGTCAGTTTGTAAAGTAAAAATTAATAGGGCAACCCAATAAGATATGTAGCTCTCACTATTTAATAGTTGGGTCCTGATGCATGGGAGAAAAAAAAAGTATACAAATCTATTGTAGTGCAGCGGTAGCACACTTATGCAGTGATGAGGCAGTGACCCAGCAAATTTCCAAACAAAAGTCTCTTTAATGTTCAACTCAGCAAAACACAGCACACGATATCCTTCGGATCGCAGCCAGGAAAACTATCCTCTGGATTATAGTCACTAAACATGCCAGTCCTCCTCTGACCTGCTGCCATGGGCGACTGCACCGCCGTATTAATGTGCTACTCACAGCATTGCACAGTACATGATATCCTCCAGTTTACAGTCACTAAACACGCCAGTCCTCCTCCGGGCACAGGACAGTCTACCTCCGGTTCTCCGCTGCACAAGACAGTCCTCCTCCGAGACCAGTTGCGTGGGCGACTGCGCTGCTCTGTACACTGTGGGTGCCAGGCTATTCAGCTGCCTTGGCTGCTTGGCTAAGCTGCCTGTGTTGCCTCACACATGTGGAGCGATGCAGAGCCTTCTGCTCTGTACTCCTCCAAACATCAGACTGACACTGAACCTGACACCCAAACCCTATACTGCAGGGTTTTTAACTAGCAACCTGTTGCCTTCAGCCACATGGAAAACCCGGCCCGGAATGAAACGAACTGCGACACTATCATCTGCAGTCTGTTTCAAAACACAAACCCAGAGCAGGTTTTCCCTAAATCTGCCTTGGACAACCAGCATGTCCAAGATAAATACTCACTTTAGTCTGCATTGCAACCACAGCTACGCCTGTGAGTGCAATGCCCTCTCATGGCCTCAATATGCCTCTGTGCACATCCTGGGGGGAACACACAGCGACCCCTACATGTAACACCAATTACTGCCTCACAATATACATTGGTAGCTATGGTTCTCCAAAGAGAAGCACATATCACAGCCATACTCCACACAGGATATTAATTGTAGCCACCAGGACATTTCATTAAAAATATGACAAACTACTGGTACCTTTGTTTACTTTCTGTTCCTCCGCTTGCTCATTTTTGGGCTTTTTCTTCTTCCTCTGCAATGAAGCATTTTTGCGGTCAAACGTAACTGGACTATACTGAGGAAGACTATTGAATTTCTTCTCAAATTCTTCTTCTAGCTTTGCCAAACTAAAAAAACACAGCAAGGGTTAGTCTCTTAAATGTAGGAATGTGATTAATTGCAATTACAGGTATGGATTATACATCATTAAAATCACATTTCTATTGCCCAAGGAAAAATACAAAACCATTATTTTTTCATTCCTAGCTTATTTTAGATGCATCGCAGCTTACTCCTTAACGGGAACCTGTCATGTGAAAAAAAAACATTAGAAACCTGCACATATCAGGTTAATCTGCAGGGTAATAGCGTTCTGAACTTGCCCGGCGCTGGTACTTAGAACCTTACTGAGAGAAATTAACTTTGTTCCCCCTGGCAGCGTTCTGGTTTCAGTCACTGGACGCAGCAGGTTAAGTCACCGCTCTGTGTATAGTGAGCGGCGACTGTAGCCGCGCCCCCCACAGTCACCGACCGCTCTGTGTATAGTGAGCAGCGACTGTAGCCGCGCCCCCCACAGTCACCGCTCTGCGTATAGTGAGCGGTGACTGTGGCCGAGCCCCCCACAATAACTGGCAGCAAGCCCTAATATTAGCGCCGGGGACGCGGTTACAGCCGCCACTCTATACACAGAGCGGTGACTGAACCAGCACTGGCACCGCCCTCGTGACGGAAACCGGGACACTGCCACGAGAAAGTAAGTTAATTTTCTTCTGGCAGCGGGGCTCTCAGTGCAGGCACCGGGCAGGTTCAGAACCTATTACCCTGCAGATTAACTTCATATCTGCAGTTTAACAGTATTTTTTCATGTTCACTTTAAAGAAGTTTCCAAGAGTTACATATTTAGGAATAACACACTAGTGGATGTTTCCTATGCAATAATGGGTCATGTCTTTCTTTTTCAAAGTATTTTTATTGTATATTTCAAACAGTAAATAAGGTAAGACAGGCTTATATCTTGTAGAATATAACACTCAAGCTCAACAGTAATAGGCAACGATCAATAGTATCATGAAAGTAATAGAATCTAGTCGTAGATTAGGTCATGTAACACAATAATAGGGTTGATGATTAAAGTGCATCATAATGCAAATAAGAACTTTAACGGTCAAACTTAACAGTAATAGGCAATGATCAATTTTTAGAATCTAGTCATAGATTAAATCATGTGGCTCAATAACAAAGATGGTGATGAGTAATTCATCATACTACATACTACGAACAAAACAGTACCTACTAACAGTAGTGGAAATCAAATATAGGTCAATCAAATGAGATTGATTTGTGAGAGGATATAGAGGCGGGTCAAGTCAATATAGGAAGATTCAGGAAGTCAAGTCTTGCCAGGGTGTCCATTTTTTGCTGAAGAAGGCGAAGCCATTATTGGCCAATGCATGGCTTTTCTCATATGCCATATGAAGGGATAATTTGTCAATTATGTCAGATACTTTGGGACTGCCTCCTCCTTCCAGAGGGAAGCTATATGATTTTTGGTTACTAGAAATAGATGTATTATCAAGGGTCTATACAAATGAGGGATAACATCTAGATCAAGGGACAGAAGGGCTAATTGCGGTGTTAGATTCACTTTTTCTGAGGTAATCTTATCTACTAATTCCGAGATATTTGACCATAGAGGTCTAATCTTGGGACATTCCCAAAAAATATGTACGAGATTTCCTGAAAAGCCACACTTCCTCCAACAGTCAGGAGACACTCCGGAAAGATTCTTGCTAATTTAGCGGGGTGAAGTACCAACGAGAAATTAGTTTGTAATACGATTCGTGGAGCGAGGAGCATATGTTCGAAGAGTAAGTTGCTTTATATGCTTTCCTCCATTGATCGCACGAAACATTCACGTTCAGATCTTTCTGCCAGTTGGATTCAAAAAGGGCCTCCTAGGGATTAAATCTTCGTTCATAAAGTTGTATATGAATTTGGATTTCCAGTAGATGTTGTTTTCTGGATTGCAAATTAATAAACTTGTCATTTCTGTGACTAAAGACTTTTTTCTTACAAGTTTGGAAATGTGTTTTTTAACGAAGCTTAGAATTTGGATATCCTCAGGAGGGATTTTATGAATTGATACCATTATTTCACGTTCGATGAATTTTTTGCCATCAAAGACATCTCGTTACTTTCCTTAGGTTGGCCAATATCCAGGATCTGGGAATCTCTCTATCCATTATCAAGCCAAAAAATTTTAATGAGATGCCTTTAATTTGGTCGTATCTCAGTCTCTTTCTGCTTTGAGTTTGACGCTTGGCCATATAGTTCCAAGCTGCCAATGTAGCAGAAATAGTCGGTAAATTGTGCGTTGCAGGGGTGGATGACAGGACGTTACTCAAGATTAGTTTCGCAAGAGGAAAGTCCCCATTGTATTGTCTCTCAATTTCTGACCAAGCCGGTCCATTTTCCGGACTAAGCCAAGCGCGAGATTGTTTAACCAAGGAGGAATAGTAGTAGTTAGTCAAGTTTGAGAGTGCAAGGCCCCCATTTGTTTTGATTTTTGTAATATTAGTGAAAGAGACCCTTGCTCTCTTCCCATTCCATACAAAGGTATTAACAATGCTTTGTAATTTTTTGATTAATTTCAATGGGATGAGAAGAGGCAATGCTCTGAGTGTGTACAAGATTTTGGGAAGAGTGAATAGCTTAAACAAAGTAATTCTTCCAGTCCAGGAGATCTCTTGCTTCCCAAAGTTGTTAAGTTCAGACTGTACCTCCTTGGTTATTCTTTGCAAGTTGAGGTCAATCGTCTCGCGAAACACCCTGGTGATAAGGATGCCAAGATAAGTCAGGGACTCCCCTTCCCATCCAAAATTAGTATTACTTTTGATATCGCAGACATCATCCCGATTCAAGAAAAAGTCCAGAATTTTTGATTTTGATTCGTTGATTTTAAATAACGATGCCCTTGAAAAATCCCCAAATCCTGGAGAACATGCTTAATGGAGCATGAAGGATTTGTGAGGCTAAGGATAACATCGTCCGCGAATAAGCTAATTTTGTATTCCTTTGCCCCTATCCGGATCCCCCAATCGACTCGTTCTCTCTTATTTTTTCAGCTAGTGGCTCCATTACGATAGCGAATAACAGAGGGGATAAAGGGCATCCCTGTCTTGTTCCATTCGTTATCGGGATGCTTTTAGATAAATGGCTGTTTACGTATACATTCGCTGAGGGATATGCGTAAAGGGCCATGATTGTTTTGATTATGTTACTATTAAATCCAAATTTTTTAAGGGCCGCTACTAGGAAATCCCAGTTCACCCTGTCAAAAGCCTTTTCGGCATCTAATGCTAGGAGAATTGAGGGGTTCTTTTAGTTTTGACAGAGTGAATAAGATTGAAAATTTTCCTAGTACCGTCGCTGGTCTGGCGACCCAGGATAAAGCCCATCTGGTCCTTGTGAATGATACTGGGGAGAATATGTTTAATTCTGTCGGCCATAATTTTTGCGTATATTTTGACATCAGTATTGATTAATGAGATTGGCCTGTAGTTCTTAACAGATTCTAAGTCATTACTGTTTTTGGGGATTAGGATTATGGTGGCCTTCAGCATTTCTGGTGGGAATTCGCCAATTGATGAGGCTTTATTGAACAACGAGTCGAGATGGGGAACCAAGAGGGGGGCAAATGTTTTAAAATATTCACTCGTGAAACCATCAGGTCCCGGTGATTTTTTGAGTTTTAATTTGTTTATCGAATCAGAAATTTCTTGTTGTGTAAAGGGAGCATCAATGCCTGCCAATTGATCTGCTGAAAGTTTGGGTAGATTAATATCTGATAGGAATTTATGTATATGGAGTTTTTCTGGTTGGGATGTGTCTGGGTCATATTTCAGATTGTAAAGGGAAGAATAGTAATCAGCGAAATGGTCTGCTATTTCATTGGGAAGGTCGGAGGTCATTCCGTTGTATTCTATTCTTTTAACCCTATTTCTCACTCTTGTGGCTTGAAATCTCTGGGCCATGAGCTTTGATGGTTTATTAAATGAGGAATAGAAGTTCCCTCTCATCTTCTTGGCATATCTATCGTAGTCCTCAAATAGAGCTGCTCTTAGAGCAATTCTGAGGCTTATAATTTCAGAGTGGAGCTCTGATGAAGGAACTGTTAATTTTTGCTGAGTTTCTTCTTTGTATTTAAGGTCCAATTGCAAATTCTGGATCCTTTCTCTATCTTGCCTTTTCTTTTGGCTTAGTAAGCCTATCATCACACCCCTGACAACGCATTTGTGGGCATTCCACAAGGTGAACGGATTTATATCTTCCGACTTATTCTCATTAAAGTAGTTTTTGATGGCTATCTCAATTTTTCCCTTGAAGGATGGATTGTATAAGAGAGTGGAATTGCATTTCCAAAGGAAGTCTCTCTTAGGTGACGAGCCAAGGTTTATTTCACAAATCACAGGAGAGTGATCCGAGAAGGACTTCGGTAGTATATCGATTTTCCCAAATCTGGATATCGAGAAATAATCAGCAAGGACTAGATCGATTCTCGAGAAAGTTTTGTGCACTTCGGAATAGTGTGTATACTCCAGCGACGTGGTATTTATGCACCTAAAAACATCAAGGTATTCATGACTATGTAGCCATCCCTTGAGAACTGGAAAGGATGATCTAGATCTTGCAGTAGAGTCCAGTTGGGCGTCAGGCACAATGTTGAAGTCACCTATTAAGACCACTATCCCCTTCTTTACCTCCTGCACTCTACTATCAAGTTCGTTAAAGAATTTGGTCTGGGCGTTTTGAGGTGCATAAACGTTTACAATAGTGGTTATTTGATTATTAATCTTGGCTATCAGTATTAGATACTTTCCTTCTGGATCTGAATGGGTCTCTATGCATTGAAAATCTAGTGAATCTTTAATGAGGGTAATAACCCCCCCCTTCTTTTTGTCGTTTAGGGCTTTGAAGATATGGGGATAGTTTTTATTTTCAAATTTTGGGTGGATTAGTTTGGCAAGCTTGACCTCCTGTAAACACACAATCTCGGCCCCGCTTTTCTTGACCTCTTTCCATGTTGAATGCCTCTTGACTGGGCTATTTAGACCTCTCACATTGAATGTTAGAATCTTAACCATTTTACTAACAATAGAAAAATAACAAAGATCAACAATAAACAATAGAACAAAATTCAACAGAAAATAATCCTGCGAAGAATCCCTGAGTTCAAGGATAATCTCCTTTAGTGGGAATGTCCGTGGATGGCATTAGAAGCCCCTGCAAATGAAATAATTCTGGAGGAAAAGATATATATTTTATTACCCCGGGTTGTCTCCATTCTTCTTCGGGGAGGATATGAATGACATCCCATCCTGTGGTGTGGGTAGAACAACAATTCCATTACCCTTATCAACGAGCAATTTGGTTGGAAAACCCCATCGGTATTGTATACCTATTTTACGCAAATTTGAGGTAACTTCCCCGAAGCTTTTCCTTAATTGTATTGTGTCTTTTGATAGGTCAATGAAAACTTTGATGTGGTCAAAGGGGGAAGGAAGTTGTTTATTATCCCTCATATAGGCTAAGAGCCTTTCTTTGGTGGGGTAGAAGTGAAACCTGAGTATGGTATCTCTTGGGACATCTTCTGAAATGGATCTGGGCTTAGGTAATCTATGGATCCTATCGATCATAAGCTCGAGATCCGGAGTGTTCGGAAAAATTTTTTTAAGAAGCCCCATGGTGTAACTTTGCAATTTTGCCTGACCCACCCTCTCAGAAATCCCCCTTAGCTTGATGTTATTCCGCCTATTGCGGTCCTCCATGTCAGCAAGCTTGGTTCGTAGGTAGTGAACCTCTTTCTGTGTGTCTGCTTGCTGTTTTTGGAGGGAGGAAGAACTTTTTTCCAAATTTACAATCTTTTTGTCTTGCTTATCAATACGTGAATCTATAGCATCGAATTTGGCCTGTAGACGATTTGTGCTTTCTTCTATCGTCAGTCTGAGACTATTGTTAAGAGCTATTACCAAATCTTTAACATATGCCTGAGAGACACTCGTATCAGAGGCGTGAATTTCCTCAATAGGGCAAACCTTGGAGGTCTCTTCGGAAATCCTTGGTCTACTTTTATCTGGGCTCTGAATAGGAGTAGTATCATGGTACTCCCCTCAGAGTCAGACCAGCCTTAGTTAAACTTCTCTTTTTTGTGACAGATGTATCCATATCTGTCTGCTTGTCAATAATATCTTGGATTTCTTTTAGCATATTTGTACCGTCTTTCAAGCCAATCTTATAGCCCTCCGCAAGTGAAGAATGAGGAGGGCTAATACAAATGGCCTCGTCAAGATCGGTAATATCTTTCTTATTAGTATATTTTGAGGCCGTTTTTTGTATTGATTTATCCCCCTTAGTGGTCTTATTGCTTCTGCTACTCATTTTTACAAAGAGATAACCAGACAACCAAGAGGAAATAAGCAGGTGAAATATAGAATAATATATATGAAAGACAAAAAAAACTGTATGCCCTCCTCCTCTGAAACACGGCACGCAAGATTTGCTGGATAAGATGCAGTCAGAGTGTTGAGCTCGCTGAGCAATTTTAGCGAGTTTAGTTCCAAGAGGGAAAAAAAATCAGGCAAGCAAGGTATCCTTAGAAATGGTGATTCTCATGAAGATAGCATTCAAGAGCAGTCAGCTTACCAGATGATGAGATAGTAGGGATCTTCCAGAAAGGAAAGGTATCTAGATGCAATTGAGATCACAATCTGAGACTTGTTGTGCGATTAAAATTAAGTCGCAAGCCTTTCTTGCAATGAAGTTCTCCTTTGCGATGTTTTGCGACGTGAAACTTCTTGCAATGAGTTTTTCCTCTTTGCGATGATTTCCTCTTTTGCGATGTTTTGAAGACGTAATCCTCTTTTGCGATGTTATTTCCTTTTGCGATGGTTTCCTTTTTTTGCGAAGTTTTTGGTGACGTAAACCTCTTTTGCGATGAAGTTCCCTTTTGCGATGGTTTTCCTTTTAGCGAGGTTTTTGGTGACGTAAACCTCTTTTGCGATGAAGTTCCCTTTTGCGATGTTTTTCCCTTTTTGCGAGGTTTTTGGTGACGTAAACCTCTTTTGCGATGAAGTTCCCTTTTGCGATGGTTTTCCTTTTAGGGAGGTTTTTGGTGACGTAAACCTCTTTTGCGATGAAGTTCCCTTTTGCGATGTTTTTCCCTTTTTTGCGAGGTTTTTGGTGACGTAAACCTCTTTTGCGATTAAGTTTCTTTTGGCGATGGAATTCGTGACTCTATCTCAGTTAGCGATATTTTTATAACGCAAAAACACTTTACTGCAGTAAGTCACTTTCCGGTAATGGCGGCGAACACCGCTTACCTCCGCGAGAACCGATGGTATCACTGCAGGCTCCGGGACGTCACGGCTCGGGGAGAAGATGCCACGAACTCCGGATCCTCCTGGAACTCGGATGTTGCACGGGTCCAGGAAGATCTTCGGCACCGAGGAATACCGCTCTGCTTTTAGGTAATGGCGGAGCCTCAGGGACGCGCGGGAAGCAGGCAGCTGCAGCGGTAAGTAGAATTCTTCTTTTTCCTTTCTGTTTTCGTGTCTTCTTGCCCCCGAGGGTATCAGGGGGCAGACCGCTGGCTTTAGGAGGGATGCACAGGTCCCAAAACAACGCTGGGGCCTCAGAAGGGATGCGGCTGCACTGGGTAGCGCCGGATTACTCCAGGCCCCGGCTTTTCTTTCTTCTGTAGGCCGCAATCGTTCCTCCTCTCAATCCTGATCCAAAACCACTCAGAATAGGATTTTTATGATCCCAATGTGGTCAGGAGTCCTCCGGTGTCAATTATTTTCCACTAGCCACCTCCGAAAGTAGCTTAATTTAGTAGCTAATGCAGAAGGCTTCAGGAGCCCAGCAGATGCACGTCTGCTCACATGCAGCAGCAAACCACGCCCCTCGGGTCATGTCTTTCTAACGGAATGCAATTAATTTTTTCAAAAGTCGCGGGTCTTCAAGTGGATTTTACACAATATGGTTGTTCTGCATGTGACAGAAGCTTCAGTGCAAAACAGACATCAATAAGTGACACCTCAGTGACAAATTTTAATTCCTTTTGAGCTATTTGTTGTCTGGTGATATCACTGTGGTATATACATTTCACTAAAATTTAGTTTGCGAATGCTGAAGTCCAACCCTTTCTCACTGAAGCCTGTTTTCACCTACCTGATCAGGCCAAATTTCACTAATCTGACATGTTCCTTTATGTGGCAATAACTCTGGAATCGATTGTACATATCCCAGTGATTCTGAGAATATTTATTTGTGACATATTGCATTTTATGTTACTGGTAAATTCAGGTTGATATGATGTAAGTTTATTTCTGAAAATATCTAAAATTTGACAAAAATCTAGAAAATTGTGCAATTTTCAAATTGATTTTTTATTTAAAAAAAAAAAAAAGATAGCAATACCACACAAAATACTTAATGATAACTAGCCCAAGTTGGTGAAGTGAAGTGAGAAAAATAGACATAAATTTAATTTATGTGGTCAAATAACTAAAAATTGGCATGTACGTATGTATTCAACCCTTTTCCTATGAAGCTCCTAAAAATTTCTGGTGCAAGCAATTATCTTCATAATACACACACTTAGATTACACACAGGTGGACTTGTCACTAAGTGTCACTTGGTCTTTCAGTACATACACGCCTTATATTAAAGGCCACAGCGGTTGCAACACCATTAAGCACGAGGCACCACTAACCAAACAATAATATGAAGAACAAGTCAGGGACAAAGTTGATGACAAGTACGAGTCCAGGGTTGGGTTATAAAAAGAAATTCCCCGAAGCACCATCAAATTCGTTATCATCAAAAGGAAAGAGCATGGTACCACAACAAGTCTGACAAGAGAGGGACGCCCACCAAAACTCTCATCCCAGGCAAGCAGGGCTTTAATCAGAGAGGTAGCAGATAGACCTAAAATAACCCTGAAGGAGCTGCAGAATTGCCAAGAAGAGACTGGAGAATCTGTCCATAAGACTACAATAAGCCGTAAACTCCATAGAAGTGGCATTTATGGAAGGGTGGGCAGAAAAGAAGCCTTTACTTACAAATAAAAATTGTATGGCTTGTTTTGAGTTTGCCAAAAGACATACTCCCCAAATGTATTGAGGAAGGTGCTGTGGTCAGATGATACCATAATTAAACTTTATATTAACCTTCCAACAAGACAATGACCCAAAGCATACTGCTAAAGCAACACTTGAGAGGTTTAAGGAGAAACGTGTACATGTTGTAGAGTGGCCTAGCCAAGCCCAGACCTTAATCAAACTGAGAATTTGTGGACAGAATTGAAGATTGCTGTTCACCAGACGAGACCATCTAACTTGAAGGATCTGGAGCAGTTATGTCTTGAGGAATGGGCAAAAATCCCAGTGGCAAGATGTGGAAAGCTCATAGACACTTATCCAAAGCGACTTGCAGCTGTAATTGCTCCAAAAGGAGGCTCTACAAAGCACTGACCTTAGGGAGGTGAATAGTTATGCACACTGTAGTTTTCAGACATTTTGTCCTATATGTTGTTTGCGTCACAATAAAAAGAAAACCAAATGTTCACAGCTGTAGGCATGTTCTTTACATGAACTGATTCAAACCCTCAAAAAACTGTGAAATTCCAGATTGTAGCAAAGAAGAATGCCAAGTGGGGGGGGGAGATATTTTCTCAAGCCACTGTATGTCAGCATAGTTCTTGAAACGTCTAAACTTGAAAATTTTTAAAAACCTGTGTTCTTAGGGAACATCTTTGAGAGGCTCAGAAGAACCCCAAATAAGACCGTATGAAAAAAAAATGTATTACGGTATTCAAAACGGCATTTTAAAAAGTTGTTAACGCTTCAGGTGCTTCACAGAAATTAACACAAAGTGGAAAATATGTAAAATGCTGCTTTAATCCCAAAATTTTTAATTTATATAAGGTGACAGGAAAAATGGAGACAATTTGTTGTGCAATTTCTCCTG
Organism: Oophaga sylvatica; assembly: GCA_033576555.1. NCBI lineage: Eukaryota > Metazoa > Chordata > Amphibia > Anura > Dendrobatidae > Oophaga > Oophaga sylvatica. The sequence continues at coordinate 246,598,034 of JARQOD010000002.1, read as the reverse complement.
AGTATGCAGATACCCCATATGTGGTCGGAAACTACTGTTTGGGCACATGGTAAAGCTCAAAAAGGGGTGCTATTTGAATTTAGGAGTCCAATTTTGGCAGTAATAGATTGTGGATAACATCGCATTTCCAATGCCCCTGAGATGCCAATATAGCAGAATCCCCAGAAGTGTTCCCATATTGGAAATTACTCTCAAGGAAATCAAGGGTTGTAGGGTTGCAGAGAGCATTTTGAACCCACAGGTAATTCAATTACTTTGGGACGAGAAAATTAATGATTATATTTTTTTCTACTAAAATATTACTTTTGCCACAATTTTTTTTATTTTCACAAGGGGTAAAAAGAGAACATAGACCTTATTTGTTCTTACAGAATTTTTCCAATATGTGGTTAGAAATGGATAATTTGGCGTACAGCATGGGTCGGAAAAGGAATTAAAATTTGCTTAGAAACGATGGGAGCTATGATGAATTGGCAAAGCCCTGAGAAGCCTAAACAGCAGAAGCCCCTTACCTATGACTCCATTTTGGATACTACAACCCTAAAGGCATACCTCCAAACTTTTGAAGACAAGAAAGAGGGACAAAGGCTGCAGCGTGCACAGTGCGCCGCGACAAATTTTAGCCCCCCCCAACCACACCCATTTTACAACTAATCACACCCATGTCCACGCCCCAACTACACCCATTTAGCACTGCTGATCACACTGACTGGTACTGAGAGCACAGTGGCTGGCATTATGGGATCAGTGGCTGGCATTATGGGCACAGTGGCTGGTACTGTAGAAAAGAAAGAACAGAGAGAGAAAAAGAAAACAGAGAAAGAAAGAACAGAGAGAAAAAAAGAAAGAACAGAGAAAAAGAAACAAAGAAAGAAAGGGGAAAGAAAGAAAAAACAGAGAGAAAGATAGAGGAGACAGATAAAAAGAACAGAGAGAGAGGAAAAAAAGAGGGAAAGAAAGAACAGAGAGGGAGAGAGAAAGAAAGGGGAAAGAAAGAACAGTGAGAGGGAAAGAAGAGAGAAAGAAAGAAAGATGGGAAAGAATAGAGAAAGAAAGAAAGAAAGAAAGAAAGAAAGAAAGAAAGAAAGAAGAAAGAAAGAAAGAAAGAAGAAAGAAAGAAGAGAAAGAAAAGAAAGAAAGAGGGGAAAGAAAGATAGAGAAAGAAGAAGAGATAGAAAGAAAGAGAAAGAAAGAAAGAAAAAAGAGGGGAAAGAAAGAACAGAGAAAGAAAGAGGGGAAAGAAAGAAAGGAGAGATAGAGAGAAAAAGAGAGAGAAAGAAAGAGGGGACAGAAAGAATAAACAGAGAGAGAGAAAAAAGAAAGGGGAAAGAAAGAAAAAGATGGGAAAGAAAAACAGAGAGAGAAAGAAAGAAGGGAAAGAAAGAAAGATGGGAAAGAAAGAAAAAGAAAGAGAGAAAGAAAAAAACAGAGAGAGAAAGAGGGTAAAGAAAGAAAGAACAGAGAGAGAAAGAAAGAAATAGTGGAAAGAACAGAGAGAAGGAAAGAGGGAAAAGAAAGAACAGAGAGAGAAAGAAAGAAAGAACGAGGGGAAAGAAAGAACAGAGAGAAAGAAAGAACAGAGAGAAAGAAAGAACAGAGAGAAAAAGGAATAACAGAGAGAAAGAAAGAACAGAGAGAGAAAGAAAGAGATTAGAGAGAAAGAAAGGGGAAAAAAAGAGAAAGAAAGAACAGAGCAAAAGAAAGGAGAAAGAAAGAACAGAGAGAAAGAAAGAAAACAGAGAAAGGAAGAGTAGACAGAAAAAAAGAACAGAGAGAAGAAAAAAAGAAAGAGGGGAAGAAGAAAGAGGGAAAGAGAAAGAAAGATGGAGGAAAGAAAGAAGAAAGAGGGAAAGAAAGAAAGAGAGAGAAAGAAAGGAAGAACAGAGAGAGAAAGGAAGAACAGAGAGAGAAAGATAGAACAGAGAGAGAAAGAAAAAAACAGAGAGAAAGAAAGATTCTATAAAGATACTATAGCAGCCCGGCTCCCATTGTAGTGCCCACCTGAGCCTCCTGATGCAGGACATCATGATCCGCTCACATGGCCGACATCACCGAGTCCAAGGCGATCCCGCTGTCCGCGCTGTCGGAGGAGGACACGGTGATGGATGTGAAGCATTCCCTGAAGTGCTTCCATGGTTCTGTCACGATCTCCTCCCGAAATTACCTCATTTCCTGTCAGTTTCTAGCACGTCACTTCCGGTGAAACGTCACGTGCAAATTTTAAAGTGCTCCTCGGGGCTCCGCCATGTACTCCTGTGTCCACGGGAAAAGTAAGCTCCCGGCCCGGACAGCGGGGCAGACTCTCAAAATCTGGACTGTCCCGCTGGATCTGGGAAGGTTGGGAAGTATGAATGCTCCCCACCATACACCTTGTACAAGCACGACTATGCACACCTCATACACACACGGTTCCGTTTTGTATGCCTCGTACACACACGCTTCCACTTCGTACATCTCGCGCACACACGGTTCCGCTCCATACACCTCGCACACACACGGCTCCACTCAGTACACACACAGCTTCACTCTGTAAACCTCGTACACATGCAGCTCCGCTCCATACACCTCGTACACACACACGGCTCCACTCAGTACACACATGGCTTCACTCCATAAACCTTCTACACATGCAGCCACGCTATGTACACCCCGTAAACACATGGCTCCACTCCGTAAACTGTTATGTTTCGGTAGCTGAGGAGTGCAGGTAAAAAAAAAAGGCAATACACCAGAGCAGTTGGAATCTATGGGATTGCAGTACCCTGACTAACCACCACAACTAGAGGCAGCCGTGGAGCGTTCCTACGTTGGTCCTAGACGCCTCGTCACAGCCTGAGAAACTAACTACACCTAAAGATAGAAATAGGAAAGCTATCTGCCCCGGAGCAGAACCCCAAAGATAATAGAAAGCCCCCAAACATGTAATGGCGGTTAGACAAGAGGAAATACTGACACAGAAAGAAAATAGAATGAGCAAACGCTGGGGCCCAAACTATCTAAAAAGAAAAGGACAGGAAGGGTACTTACTGCAATCCAGAAAACCCTGAAAAACACCAACTCTACTAATTTCAAAATCACCTGAGATCACACGACCTCTACCACCTAAATTAGCTCTCTGGTGTAACAAAATCAAAACAGCAGCCACTGAAAAAACTGGAAAAAGCAAAAGAACAAAACTCAGTGGCTGAACTAAACTGAGAAGGCAGAAGCCCCCGGAGGGGACCCAGAAGGCCCCCAAAGAAGTGCAAGACAAAATGCAAAAATATAGCAATAACACAAAAGAAGAAAAAATCTTATCTGGTAGCAGGAGATGCAGACACGACACAGCAGGCTACAAGGGAAACTGGAATGAAGGATTCAGACCAGAACAATTGATCACCGGCAACCCTGATGGGAAAATGACTCCCTTATATAAGACCAGTCAGTAACACCTGATTCCCAGTCCTCACAATCTTCACTAGTACCGCTTGTAACCACCAGAGGGAGCCTCTGCTCAGAACTCATCTCAAACCCATTCACAACAGTAAACCTTGTACACATGCGGCTTTGCACCATACACCTCGTACACATGCGGTTCCGCTCCGTACACACGCGGCTCGGCTCCATACACACGCGGCTCCACTCCGTACACCTCGTACACACACGGCTCTGCTCCGTACACCTGGTACACACACGGCTCCGCTCCGTACACCTGGTACACACACGGCTCCGCTCCGTACACCTGGTACACACACGGCTCCGCTCCGGTACATCTCGTACACACAGGGCTCCGCTCTGTACACATCGTACACACACGGCTCCGGTACACCTTGTACACACACGGCTCCGCTTCGTACACCTCGTACACACACGGCTCTGCTCCGTACACCTTGTACACACACTGCTCCGCTCCGTACACCTTGCACACACATGGCTCCGCTTCGTACACCTCGTACACACACGGCTCTGCTCCGTACACCTCGCACACACACAACTCCGCTCCATACACCTCGTACACACACGGCACCGCTCAGTACACCTGGTACACACACGGCTCTGCTCCATACACCTCGCACACACACAGCTCTGCTACATCCACACTGTAAACCCCTCCTGACCCTGCACACATAAACTTACCTTCATCCAGCACCATGACAACCAGCACAGTAGAGACATGCACACACACGAAGAGCCTGACCATGTGACACCTAACTCCTCCCCTCCTGTGACCTCATCACAGGTCCTGTGCTCACAGAGGACAGATAGCAACTTCATTGCTCTGCTGTAATAAGCAAGTGGAGAAACAGGGAGGGCAACGATAGTGTGCATGGGAGGCGTGGCGGCTTCTCTCACTGCGGGACACAGAGTCCCGACCAGGACAGCGGGTGGGAGGGTCAGAATCTGGACAGTCCCGCTCAATTCGAGACGGTTGGGAGGTATGCTAAAGGAATTAATTTAAAGGGGTAGTAATATTTTTAAACAGATAGATGCTTCGCAGAATTTTAGAACATTAGGATATGAAATTGAAAAAAAATGGTTTCCTTTCCATTAAAATGTTGTTAAGCCAAAAAATTTTCATTTTCATAGGGGGCAAGAGGAGAAAATGGAACTCGTAATTTGTAATGCAATTTCACCTGAATATGCCAATATCAATGTGGTCAGAATCTACTGTTTGGACACACTAAAAAGCTCAGAAGGGAAGATGTGATTCTGTTGAAAGGTTTGCGAATGCCATGTCACTTTGGTAGAGGCCTGAAGGTGCCAGAAGAGGAAACTGACACAATTTTACAAACTAAACCCCTCAATGAATTCATATGGAGGGGGTGAGGAGTATGTTGCCAGCACAGGTGTCTCAATGAATATTATAACTTTGGGACATGAACATAAAATAAATAAACTTTTAAAACTAAATGGTTGCTTTAGCTGCACATTTTTCACCTTGAACCCACAGGTGTTTCACAGAATTTTATAATGTTGAGCCCTGAAAATGAAAAAAAAAAATACATTTTTCCCTCGCTCAAAAATGTTGGTTGTGCCCCAAATTATTTAGTCACAAGGGTAACAGGAAAAATTGCCCAAAAAAATCATATGGACCATTTTCTCCTGAGTATGCCAATACCCCATATGTGGTGGAAAACTACTGTTTGGGCGCACATCAGGGCTCGGAAGGGAAGGAGCCCAATTGAATTCTGGAGCTCAATTTTCCCTGGAAGAGATGTTGGACACCATGTCACATTTGAAGAGCCCCTGACTTGCCAAAACAGCAGAATTCTCAATAAGACGCATGAACTTGAACATATCATTGAGCATACCCAAGATACTCAGATAACACCCGAGCATGCTCAGATAACACGTTGTCTGAGCACGTTTGTTCATCACTAATAGCAGATGAAAATGTGGATTAAAAATTTAAACCCCTACATCAGTATATGAATTGCCCAAGGGATTTAATTTCTAAATATAATCTAAACTGTAAACTATTACTTGCAAAATATGTGCTTCAAAAGTAGTTTTTGACCAAATGTGAGGCATAGGCGTAGTCAGGAGAAATTGTGCAAAAATTGTACAGTTTATTTTCTCCTTTTAGAAAATAAAAACTTGGGGCCAAAGGAACATTTTAGTGGAAAAAAGATCATTTTTGTGGAAATTTTTTTATTTTTTTATTTTCACGGCTCTGCGCTATAAACTTATGTGCAGCACCTGGCAGTTTTAGCTGCTCACAATACATCTAGATAAGTTCCTTGAGGTGTCTAGTTTCAAAATTGGGTCACTTGTGGGGAGTTTCCACTGTTTATGTACATCAGGGGATCTGCAATTGCGACATGGCATCCGTTCTCTATTCCAGACAGTTTTGTGCTCCAAGTCAAATGGTGCTCCTTCCCTTCCGAGGCCTCCTGTGCATCCAAACAGTAGTTTTCTACCTCAGGAGGAGTATCAGAATACTACGGAGAAATTTAATTTTCTCCTGCTACCCTTTGAAGATGCAAAATTTGGGGCTAAAGCAACACTTATTGTGGTTAAAAGTACAATTGTTAATTTTTTCTTTCCTCATTGCATTAGTTCCTGTGAAGCACCTGAATGCTTAATAAGAACTTTGCGGGGTGAATTATTTTAAAATGGTGTCCCTTCTGGATATTTTCTTTCATATTGCTGATGAACTTTCAATAACTAAATTCCTAAAAATATTTTTTCCAAAATGATGCTGATGTAAAGTCGACATGTGGTTAGTGTTATTTATTAACTATTTTGTGTGGTATAACTTTCAGGTTTAAAGGCATAAACATTCAAAGTTTGAAAATTGCAAAGTTTCCAAAATGTTGGCCAACTTTCCGATATTTTCACAAATAAAAGCAAAAAATATCGACCTAAATTTACCACTAACAAAATACAATGTGTCACAAAAAAAAAAAAAAACAATCTCAGAATCACTGGGATACATTGAAGTGTTCCAGAGTTATTACCACAAAGTGGCACTGGTCAGAATTTTGGCCTGGTATGGAAAGTGGAAACAAGCTTGGGGGGTGAAGGGGTTAAATAGTGCAATGATTTTATAGCTCAGGGTGTTTTGGAAGCAGCGATACTAAATATGTGTACTTTTTTTCTTATTTTTGCTTTTCCGTAAAAAATAAATTTTTATGGCTGAAGTTGAATTCTGTGAAGAAGTCCAGTCCAGTTCTATTTTTCATAAAGTGGATTATGTCTTCCCTCCAGCAAGATGCCAATGACACCTTTGTAGAGAAATGGGTATACAGACTTGGCTTCCCAGATCCATGATACAATGAGCTTGGAGTTCATATGTACTGTTGCCTGGGACACTTTTTCTGCAGTTAGTCACATATGATTCCTAAGACACTTCTGATCCAAAATGTATAACTTGTCACAGCTTGATCACAAACTCCGGACCCATGGTATGGAAAGCAGAAACACTAATGTCTCATTCAGACATACATTTTTCTCCTGTATGAGAAAAATGTACTGATTATTCCAATAAGACTGTGGTCCAAGTGTCATCAGTTTTTCTTGGACGTGGAGAAAAAAAATAAAAAAAAGCTTCTACACCCTCTCCTTTCTGACAATCTGTGATAATTGAACCGCACTCAAGCAATTGCAGCTTTGATTTTTTTTCGGACCCATAGACTTAAATTGACAATTTTGATATGACCCTCCGATCAAAATTGGACATGTCTACATTTATTTTTTTTTTAAACAGACCACTCAGTTCGAGGGGAAAAAACAAAAATCGGACATGTCAACAGCCCCATAAACTATCATACTTCAAAAAGGAATCATCAAGTGTTGCAGTATGAATAAAACTACACATTTATTATGGATCTTTAGTAGTAGAAGCAAATCCAATTAGTGACCGGTAAACCTACGCGTTTCGCTGTAGTCGTCTAAGGCCGTATGACAAAACCTATATGTTTCCCAGGCTCTAAGTGGATCTTTTTCCACCACTACTAATTGTTTTAACCCCTTCATGACCCCGCCTATTTTGACCTTAAAGCCTTTATGAGGCAATAAAACTCAGGAACGCTTCAACGGATCCTAGCGATTCTGAGATTGTTTTTTCGTGACATATTGGGCTTCATGATAGTGGTAAATTTAGGTCGATAATTTTTGCATTTATTTGTGAAAAAAATGGAAATTTGGTGAAAATTTTGAAAATTTCGCAATTTTCAAATTTTGCATTTTTATTCTGTTAAACCAGAGAGTTATGTGACACAAAATAGTTAATAAATAACATTTCCCACATGTCTACTTTACATCAGCACAATTTTGGAATCAAAATTTTTTTTTCTTAGGAAGTTATAAGGGTTAAAAGTTGACCAGCGATTTCTCATTTTTACAACACAATTTACAAAGCCATTCTTTTTACGGACCACCTCACATTTGAAGTCACTTTGAGGGGTCTATATGGCAGAAAATACCCAAATGTGACAACATTATAAAATTGCACCCCTCAAGCTACTCAAAACTACATTCAAGAAGATAATTAACCCTTCAGGTGCTTCACAGGAACTAAAGCAATGTGGAAGGAAAAAATGGACATTTTAATTTTTCCAACAAAAATTTTCTTTTAGCATCAATTTTTTCATTTTTGCAAGGGCAACAGGATAAAATGGATGCTAAAATTTGTTGGGCAATTTCTCCTGAGTACACCGATACCTCATATGTGGTCAGAAACCACTGTTTGGGCGCACGGCAGGGCTCAGAATGGAAGGAGTGCCATTTGACTTTTTGAATGGAAAATATGCTGGAATATTTAGCGTTTGCCATGTTGCATTTGGAGAGTCCCTGTGTGCCTAAACATTGGAGCTCCCCCACAAGTGACCCCATTTTGGAAACTAGACCCCCCAAGGAACTTATCTAGATGCATAGTGAGCACTTTGAACCCCAGGTGCTTCACAAATTGATCCGTAAAAAAAGAAAGTACTTTTTTTTTCACAAAAATTTTCTTTTAGCCTCAGTTTTTTCATTTTCACATAGGCAACAGGATAAAATGGATCCTAAAATTTGTTGGGCAATTTCTCCTGAGTACACCGATACCTCATATGTGGTTATAAACCACTGTTTGGGCGCACGGCAGGGCTCAGAAGGGAAGGAGCCCCATTTGACTTTTTGAATGGAAAATATGCTGGAATATTTAGCGGTTGCCATGTCGCATTTGGAGAGTCCCTGTGTGCCTAAACATTGGAGCTCCCCCACAAGTAAACCCCATTTTGGAAACTAGACCCCCCAAGGAACGTATCTAGATGCATAGTGAGCACTTTGAAACCCCAAGTGCTTCACAAATTGATCCGCAAAAAAAAGAAAGTACTTTTTTTTTTACAAAAAATTTCTTTTAGCCTCAGTTTTCTCATTTTCACATTGGCAACAGGATAAAATGGATCCTAAAATTTGTTGGGCAATTTATCCCAAGTACACAGATACCTCATATGTGGTCATAAACCACTGCTTGGGCGCACAGCAGGTCCCAGAAGGGAAGGAGCACCATTTGACTTTTTGAATGGAAAATTAGCTCCAATCGTTAGCGGACACCATGACGCGTTTGGAGAGCCCCGGTGTGCCTAAACAGTGAAAAACAACCACATGTGACACCATTTTGGAAACTAGACCCCTTATGGAACTTATCTAGATGTGTTGTGAGAACTCTGAACCCCAAGTGCTTCACAGAAGTTTATAACGCAAAGCAGTGAAAATAAAAAAAATCATTTTTTACCTCAAAAATGATTTTTTAGTCCGCTATTTTTTATTTTCACAAGGGTAACAGGAGAAATTGCACCACTAAAGTTGTTGTGCAATTTGTCCTGAGTACACCAATACCCCACATGTGGGGGGGAACCACTGTTTTGGCGCATGGGAGAGCTCAGAAGGGAAGGAGCGCCATTTTGGAATGCAGACTTGATGGAATGTTCTGCGGGCGTCATGTTGCGTTTGCAGAGCTCCTGATGTGCCTAAACAGTAGAAACTCCCCACAAGTGACCCCATTTTGGAAACTAGACCCCCAAGGAGCTTATTTAGATGTGCAGTGAGCACTTTAAATCCCCAAGTGCTTCACAGAAGTTTATAAACGCAGAGCAGTGAAAATAACAAAATCATTTTTGTTCCTCAAAAATCATTTTTTAGCCCGCTATTTTTTATTTTCCCAAGGGTAACAGGATAAATTGGACCCCAAAAGTTGTTGTCCAGTTTTTCCTGAGTACGCTGGTGCCCCATATGTGGGGGGGAACCACTGTTTGGGCGCACGGCAGGGCTCAGAAGGGAAGGAGCGCCATTTGACTTTTTTAATGGAAAATTAGCTCCAATCGTTAGCGGACACCATGTCGTGTTTGGAGAGCCCCTGTGTGCCTAAACTTTGGAGCTCCCCCACAAATGACCCCATTTTGGAAACTAGACCCCCAAAGGAACTTATCTAGATGCACAGTGAGCACTTTGAACCCACAGGTGCTTCACAGAAGTTTATAACGCAGAGCCGTGAAATAAAAAATCATTTTTTTTTTCTCAAAAAATGATTTATTAGCCCCCTATTTTTTATTTTCGCAATGGTTACAGGAGAAATTGGAACCCAAAGGTTGTTGTCCAGTTTGTCCTGAGTACACTGGTACCCCATATGTGGGGGGAACCACTGTTTGGACACACGTCAGGGAAGTAGTGACGTTTTGAAATGCCGACTTGATGGAATGGTCTGCGGGTGTCATGTTACGTTTGCAGAGCCCCTGATGTGCCTAAACAGTAGAAACTCCCCACAAGTGACGCCATTTTGGAAACTAGACTCCACAAGGAACTTATCTAGATGTGTGGTGAGAACTTTGAATCCCCAAGGGCTACACAAGTTTATAACGCCCGGGCATGAAAATAAAAAAATCATATTTTTTCCACAAACATGATCTTAGTCCCCAATTTTTTTATTTTCCCAAAGGTAACAGGAGAAATTAGACCCCAAAAGTTGTGGTCCAATTTGTCCTGTGTACGCTGATATCCCATATGTTGGAGAAAACTACTGTATGGGCACACGTCGGGGCTCGAAAGGGAAGTAGTGACGTTTTGAAATGCCGACTTGATGGAATGGTCTGCGGGCATCATGTTACGTTTGCAGAGCCCCTGATGTGCCTAAACTGTGGAAACCCCCCAAGTGACCCCATTTTGGAAACTAGACCACCCAAGCAACTTATCTAGATGTGTAGTGAGCACTTTGAACCCCCAAGTGCTTCACAGAAGTTTATAACCCAGAGCCATGAAAATAAAAAATATTTTTTTTCCCTCAAAAAATGATTTTATAGCCTACAATTTTTTATATTCACAAGGGTAACAGGACAAATTGGACCCCAAAAGTTGTTTTCCTGTTTGTCCTGAGTACGCTGGTACCCCATATGTGCGGGGGAACCACTGTTTGGGCACACGTGGGGGCTCGGAAAGGAAGTAGTGACGTTTTGTAAAACTGACTTGATGGAATGGTCTGCGGGCGTCATTTTACGTTTGCAGAGCCCATGATGTGCCTAAATAGTAGAAACCCCCCAATTGACCTCATTTTGGAAACTAGATCCCCCAAGGAACTCCTCTAGATGTGTGTGAGCACTTTGAATCTCCAAGTTCTTCACAGAAGTTTATAACACAGAGCCGTGAAAATAAAAAATATTTTTTTTCCACAAACATGATCTTTTAGTCCCCAATTTTTTTTTCCTAGGGTAACAGGAGAAATTAGACCCCCCAAAGTTGTTGTGCAATTTTTCCTGAGTACGCTGATACCCCATATGTGGGGGTAAAACCACTGTTTGGGCACACGTTGGGGCTCGGAATAAAGGGAGCACTGTTTGACTTTTTGAACGCAAAATTTGCAGGAATCAATGGTGGCGCCATGTCACGTTTGGAGACCCCCTAATATGCCTAAATAGTGGAAACCCTCAATTCTAACTCCAACCCTAACCCCAACACACCCCTAACCACAACCCTAACCCTAATCCAAACCCTAACCCCAACACACCCAAAACCATAATCCCAACCCTAACCACAAGCCTAACCCCAACCCTAACTCTAATTCCAACCCTAATTCTAGCCGTAACCCTAGTTCCAACCCTAACCCAAATTCCAACGCTAACCCTAATTCTCACCGTAACCTTAATTCTAACCCTAATGCTAAAGGTTAGGTTCACATTACGTTCAACACACAGCGCTGACGGGCTGGTAACTGTATAGTATAACGCGATCGCGTTATGCTATACCCGCTAGCGCAGAGGAATCAGCAGATGATTCATCTGCGCTAGCGGTGACAGAGCCAGACGCTGCAGGCCGCATCCGAGGCTCCATCACTGAATGACGGCACGTCGCAAACGCATGCCGCTTTACAGCATGCGTCGTGATGCGCCCGCAAATGGGGGTGAATGGCAGCGTTAACGGACTGCGTTACACCGCGTTATACCGTGGTGTAACGCAGTCCGTCTAACGGACTGCCATAACGCGATATGATTCCAGCCTAACCCTAACCCTAATTATAACCCTAACCCTAATGCTAACCCTAGTCCTAACCCTAAGGCTAGGTTCACATTACGTTTTACCAGCCCGTTCAACACATAGATTTGAACGGGCTGGTAACGGTATAGCATAACGCGATCTCGTTATGCTATACCCGCTAGCGCAGAGGAATCAGCAGATGATTCATCTGCGCTAGCGGTGACGGAGCCCAGACGCTGCAGGCCGCGTCCGAGGGTCCGTCACTGAATGACGGCACGTCGCAAACGCATGCCGCTTTACGGCATGCGTTGCGATGCGCCCACAAATGGGAGTGAATGGTAGCGTTAACGGACTGCGTTACACCGCGTTATACTGCGGTGTAACGCAGTCCGTCTAAACGGACTGCCATAATGCAATGTAAATCCAGCATAATCCTAATGCTAACCCTAACCCTAATGCTAACCCTAAGGCTAACCCTAACCTAGCCCTAACTGTAATTCTAACCCTAATAGAAAAAAAGAAAAAATTATTTTATTTTTTGTCCCTACCTATGGGGGTGATAAAGGGGGCGTTTATTTACATTTTTTTTTATTTTGATCACTATGAAGTTTATCACAGTGATCAAAATAATTTTTTGGACTTTAGAAGGCGCACTGCGCCCGCCATTTTCCAAGATGGCGGCGCCCATGAAGAGTCCCGGACGGACGCCGGGACAGATCCACGGCGCCAGAAGACCGGGGGAGGTGAGATGACACTGGGGGGGGATCGGAAGGCGGGGGCAGCAGACTGGAGCGGAGGTCAGAGGATAGGAGCGCAGGGCAGCAGATAGTAACGGCGGTGACCGATCCTGCCATGAAATCGGTGGCGGTGGCCGATCACCGCCATTACTCGGTGTGGGGAGGGTCGTAACTCGGTGTCCAGCCATGGCCGATGCTATTGCAGCATTGGCCATGGCTGGATTGTAATATTTCACCAAATTTCATTGGTGAAATATTACAAATCGGTCTGATTGGCTGTTTCACTTTTAACAGCCAATCAGAGCGATCATAGCCACGTGGGGGTTAAGCCACCCCCACTGTGGTGATGCACAAAGGGTCTTGTGCCTGCGGGTTGGGTGACCTTTCAGTGACCCCGGTCACCCGACCCGCAGGAACATGATTTATAGCATGACGCCTACGTTGGCGTCATGGGTCGGGATGCCACTGGTTTTCATGACGCCAACGTAGGCATCATGGGTCGGGAATGGGTTAAAGATTTACAATAAATGTGAAGTTTTATTCCTGCTTACTACTTCATCGCTGGAGGATTCCTTTTTGAAGTTTGGTATGTTGCAGCCCTGACTAGTGATGAAATCTTGGAGTGGATACAGGTGTGCTGGCCATAGATTATGACAGGTACGAGTGCCATTTGTGAAAAACACGGATCCCACTTGTATGAGAAAAACTGACATCTGAGGCCTAACAGTGAGACACATACTGAACTGTCACGTTTGAGAATTTTCTCTGCCTAAAAACAGGATTTTGGTTGCTTACCGTAAAATCTGTTTCTTGGAGCGCTCATTGGGGACACAGGAAACCATGGGTGTATGCTGCTGCCACTAGGAGGCGCAGACACTATGCATATGCAAAAAAGGTTGGCTCCTCCTCTGCAGTATACACCCCACTGACTGGCATGAAGCTAATCAGTTAGTGAGAAAGCAGTAGGAGAAGAACATGATAGAACCAAACAACAGAACAGACAACTCAAACATAACCTTAACAATCGGAAGAAAGGACAAGAGTTGCAAAAAATATGGGAGGTTGCTGTGTCCCCCAATGAGCGCTCAGAGAAACAGATTTTACGGTAAGCAAACAAAATCATGTTTTCTCGATCGCTCTATTGGGGGACACAGGAAACCATGGGACGTCCCAAAGCAGTCCATGGGGTGGGAAGAAAAGTGGCAGAAAACTCCATACAGGTCGGCATTGGGGACCCCAATGCCTACTGCCAGATCCTTCTGCCTAAACTGGCGTCCGCCGAAGCGTAGGCGTGGACCCTGTAAAATTGGGCAAACGTGTGGATGGAAAACCCGGTTGCCACTTTGTAAAGTTGTAGGGCGGATGCCCCATGGTAAACTGCCCAGGAGGCGCCTACTGCCCGGGTGGAGTGAGCCTTACTCTCAAGGGGCACTCTGAAATTGACCCAGTAAGCCTCCATATTGCAGACCTATCCAACACGCAGTTGTAGCCTTGGAGGCCGGCAGGCCTCTTCGCGCTCCGTCTGGAAAGACGAACAAAAGATCCGTCTACCTGAAGGAGCCAACCTATCCGGGTAGAATCTCACTGCCCGGACCAAGTCTAGCTCCAGAGAATGAGTCGGAGTCGAACCGAAGGAAGGCCGGACAATATCCTCATTCGAGTGAAAAGGTGGAAACCACCTTGGAAGAAAAGAAGGCGGGAGTCGCAACCCTACGCTATCCTGGTGAAGAACGGGGAAAAAAGGGAACGACAGAAGATAGCCGCCATAGTGAAACCCGTCTGATGGAAGTGATCGCCACCAGAACGGCCACATTCCAGGACAAAAAAACAAGGGAAACTCCCTGAGAGGATGAAAGGGAGCACACCTCATGACCTCTAAAAACAGATCGAGGTCCCAGGGGTCCATAGGATTCCGGAACGGGGAAGCCGTATGCGTCACTCCCTGAAATAGGATAGAAAGATTGGCCCCTTCTGAAGTGACGCAGGCGGACTCTCCTGTTCATCAACCTGAGAGCCAGAATGGGTCGAACTGCGCCATCCTTTCCCGTACAACCAACAGGTTGAATAGAACCTGTGAAGCGATCTCGCTCCGGAACTGGGACGACAACCACGGAACTGAGAAGAGAGTGGATGGACGCAAAGAAATCGGAGACCAAAGAAGGGCCCCCTGGGGATCTCAGGGGCGGGAAGTGAACTGATTTTGTATCCAGAGGATACAAACCTCCCTGAGACATGCGTCTTCCCCCAGGTCGAGATGACCACCCAGCCTGGGAGAAAACGCTGGGCTCTGGATTTGAGTCAAGCCGAGGAGGATCTGCCAGGTCTTGACCTGGAAGATCTACTCTGGGAGTTATGGGAACGCCAGGAAGGAGTGGGCCTGAAGGAAGCCTTCTTCTTGGTCTGGCAATCCTGCGGCCTGTGCTGACTTGAAGAATCGTCCGACGCCGGGGAACGGCGAAAAGAGCTGAACTGCCGCCTTTGAACGGGACTGCGAGGCTTGGCCTGAGGGAGGAGAGAACTCGTGCCTCCCGTTGCGTCCTTAATGATCTGATCCAACTTAGAGCCGAACAGACGGTCTCCCTGGAAGGGGAGGCCTGTGAGCGACTTCTTCGATGAAAGGTCTGCTTGCCAAGCCTTGAGCCAAACGTTCCTCCGGATGGCTACAGCATTGCTGGACACCTGAGCCGCGCAGGACGCGGCATCCAGGGAGGCCGATAACAAATATTGCCCACCATAGGAAATTTGGTCGGCAAGATCGCTAGATCTTTCAGAGGGGCTCCAGCTATGATGCCTTTGAGGAGCTGCTTGGCCCATCGGGCTATGGCCTTTGAGACCCACGTAGAGGCAAAGGCCGGGCATAAAGCCGAAGCGGCCGCTTCAAAGGCTGATTTTGCCAGCGATTCTATAATCCTATTGTTGGCGTCCTTGAGGGAAGCTGCATTTGAAAGTGGAAGAACCGTACTGGTGGACAGTCTGGAGACCGGTGGATCCACTGAAGGGGAGATCGTCCAGTTAGTGGTAAGATCCGGGGGGAAGGGATATAGGATGCCAAGGCGCTTCCCTTTCTGAAAACACCTGGTTGGATTCTCCCTCTCCCTCCTGAGTATTTCCAAGAACTCAGTATGAGGGGCAAAGACCTTGGAAGGTGGTTTGGACCATCTGAACGAAACCGCCTGATCTGCAGATTCCGCAGCGGTATCTTTGATGCCTAAGGTCTGATTGACTGCCACGATCAGGCTCTGCACCGTATCCGTCATGCTGGAGGCCTGTTCTGAATCCAGGTCCGACTCATCTTCCAAAAGCGCGTCCGAAGACGCTTCGCCTGACTCCGGAGAGAAGGGCACTAGAGAAGGATCGCGCCGTGAAAGGTCGTCTGGTGAGGCGGAGCGGGAAGAGGACCTAGAACGGTGGTTCAGTCTAAGCCTTTTACGGCCTGAGTTGGAAGGACCGGGCTGCGAGTCTTGTGACTCGTTGGCGACCGCGGGTGTTGGAAGGGGCAATCTGTCTAAAACGGACACAAGGGTCTGTGACACCCTGGTGAGGTCCGCCACGGATTCTGACAGAGACACAGCCCACTCCGGGGTAGCGGGATCCGAACCGCCAGGGGCAGGAGGGGATTCCTGGGCGGGCAAAGTGGGGTCGGTTGCAGGCCTGGCAGAGGGGAGATGACTGACCTGAAGGAAGTCTGCCATTACAAGAGGAGCAAACAAAGTGCATGACCAGAGCAGTGGAAGAAGAGGAAGGTGGAGGGCGAGCGGGCTCTCCCTTGTGCTTGGGCATGGTGAAACAATCCCACTAACTGATGCCAGAAGGTTGGGGGACAGAGAAAATGAGAGGAGAGTGTCAGCTCTGCAGGGCAGAGCAACTCACGGCTTCCTATGCGGTGCTCCTGAAGTGAAATGAGTTGGCAGACAGAGGCTCCAATAGCCGAAGATGGCATCTGGCAGAGGACCCAGCAGTAAAAAGCGTGCGCTGCTGTATAACACCCCTTGGTGATGAGGAAGGGGGGAGGAGCTAAGCGCCGTTATGTGAACGCTCTCTGTGGCCTGTATCGCTGAAGCTCCAGCCCACAGCAAGCTGGAGAGGTTGGCGGAGCCTAAATCGGCGCTGGGGAAGGACAGGTGGGAGAAAAGCCCGCCCGGAAGTTAGAGGGGAAGGGGGGCAGAGCCGGGAAAATTTAGGCCCGAATTGAAGCCGGGGCCTAAATTAGACGGTGCGGCCTCCGATGGAGGAGGGGGGGGGGGGCGGCGCGGAGGCCACCCGAACGTTCCCCCAGGACCCCCAAAGGAAGGTAACAGAGGAGGGGCCCCCACGAAAGGCGCGCAGCGGCGCGACTATGCGGCTGGAGCTGCAAGGTGGCTCCAAGAAGAAAGAGCCCCGAGATAGGAGGGACCCCTAACTGACCCGGGGCCCATAAGGTGCTCCACTGATCCATTGGGAGAGCCCAAAGAAAGCGAGGAGGGCTCTCCCTGAGCGCTTGATCCCCTTATCCAGTTTCTTTCCTCTTTTTTTTTTTTTTTATGTCCATTCTTCTTTTCTTCTGTCTTCTTTCCTGGTGGAAAAAGAGCAAAAATACCTCTGACGAAGGTCGGACGTCCGGCATCCGGATGTAGGACGTCCGCGTCTCCTCAACCGACAGGCTCTGGTGGGTGAGAGGGTGAGAGAGAGAGGCAGGCCCTTCCTTCCTTTTCAAGATCACCTAAACACACGTCCGTGTTAGGGATCTCCTTTAGGGTCCTGCCGAGAGAGCAGACTTATGAGGAAACGGGGTGGCAGTACACGCCATAATCATAGTCTCTGAGTGGAAGTACAGTAGTGACTGTTCACACTGTATCCCTCCGGAAGGTACCTGAAAAGGAACAACGCACATTAGGTAGATATGGGTCTCAATAGTGACCGTGTCCACCTCCTACTGACACTAAGCTAAAACTGATTAGCTTCATGCCAGTCGGTGGGGTGTATACTGCAGAGGAGGAGCCAACCTTTTTTGCATATGCATAGTGTCAGCGCCTCCTAGTGGCATCAGCATACACCCATGGTTTCCTGTGTCCCCCAATAGAGCGATCGAGAAAGCCTCAATTTACGTAAACGTTTGAGTGACAATAAAAAGATTGTGGAACTTGAATGTTGAATATGGGAAAGTGAGAAACAAAATTCTGGATGTCTGAACAAGTACATTAAAAAAAATTGTTCTAGGTAAAAGGAAGTTAAGGCATACCCTTAAGGCTGTCCTTCTCCTTTTTAAGGGATATTCACACATGGAAAAGTGGGGAGTATGTTTTAGTCTTTATATGGTAAACAAAACATTACAGCAAATATATTAATGTCTTATCATGCTAATTTTTACACATGTGAAAGTCTCTGTTCACATCTGAGTGAATAATGTGTATGTACAATATGCATGTTAATAATGTTTATAAATATATAAGCGTGTATTCGTGCATGTGTCTTTAAGACATTAGGATATTATTCTAGCAACACTCTTGCGGTTTACTTATTAATAAGTTTTGCTTACGTAACGCCTTCATATTCTGCAGCACTATACAGACATTATCGGCACTGTTCCAATTGGGGCTCACAATCTAGAATCCCTATCAGATGTCTTTGGAGTGTGGAAGGAAACCAGAAAACCCAGAGGAAACCCAAGAACACGGGGAGAACAAACATATTTTTCTAAAATCCCAGACAATGCCTTTAAAGGGATGGTTGAGTTATGGAAAAAAATGGTTATTGCGGGACAAAAAGGACTTTGTTAGGGTTGTTAGTAAATGTTTCCCTACCAGTCAATCTGAGATCGCTGAGATAAGCTTTGGTGCAAAGTAAATGAAACAGAGGCATCAAATACACAAAGTATGAAACATACCCAGCGTTTCCTTCATCCTTTGTTTTGATTTTTTTCAGTTTCTTACTTCCATTTTGACTAAAGGTCCATGTGTCATCATTCCAACTGCCTTCATGGTCAGAAGAACCACCTTTCCCTAGGTTTCTTTTCCCTAAAATATATTTAAGAGGTTACAATTAGAACAGATACACAGCATTATTAAAGGGAACCTGTCAGCAGGATTGTGCACAGTAACCTACAGATAGTGTCATGATGGCGCCATTATACTGATTAGAATGATACCTTGGGTGATGAAATCCGTCTTCTGCTTGATGTGTAATCTTTATTTTCAGTTTTGAGTTAATCATATGCTTGTGCTTCTGGGTGGCCTGTGGGGGGTATTTATATGGTGCTCTGATTAGCTATTCATCCGTATGGCTTCTGACAGGTCACTGATTCCTACACTGACCTGCCCCCTAGTTTACATAATGAATATTATATATATACAGGGGTTGGACAAAATAATGGAAACACCTAACGTTTTGGCATCATAATCTTCGAACATGTTATAAACATGCAAACCGTGACATATGGTAATGTTTTGTAGTTGATTATTTGTGTTATGTGATATGTGTAAGTATATTAACTGTTTTGCATAATTGTAAGAACATTGATGAGAACCTGATACCAATGGTAGACCTCTCGGATTTTCAAAGAGACCAAATTGTTGGTGCTGGTATGGCAGGCGCTAGTGTAACCGAAAGTGCCCGAATGCTTGGCGTGTCAAGAGGTACTGTCTCCAAAGTAATGACTGCGTTTGAAAGAGAAGGAAAAACGTCCGCAGCAAAGCACAGGTCCGGCCGAATGTCGAAGTTGACTGAGAGAGACCGTCGGACTCTAAAGCGAATTGTGAGAGAGTATCGCAAGACCACGGCTCCGAAAATCACTGCTGAGCTCAATGAACACCTACAGAACCCAGTTTCCACGAAAACTGTTCGTCGGGAGCTGAACAAATCTGGATTCCACGGAAGAGCTGCAATTCAAAAACCGCTGCTCTCAATGACAAATGTTTCCAAGCGTTTAGAGTGGTGAAGAACCCTCCAGAATTGGTCCCTCGAGCCGTGGTAACATGTGATATTCTCTGAGGAATCATTGTTTACCCTATTTCCGACCTCCGGCCGCGTGTACGTTTGGAGACAGCCGAAAGAAGCATTCCATCCAGACAGCCTTCTCCCAACCGTAAAGCATGGCGGAGGTTCTGTGATGATCTGGGGTGCTATTTCATGGAGATCCGCCGGGCCAATGATATCCCTTTATAGAAGAATTAACAGCCGCGATTATTTAGGCATTTTGGGTGACCAAGTGCATCCTATGGTTCAAGCACTGTTCCCGAAGCGGAATGCCATCTTTCAGGATGATAATGCACCAATTCATACAGCTAGAATCATTAAAGCATGGCAGGAGGAACATTCTAATGAAGTTGAGCATCTCAACTGGCCCCCATAATCTCCAGACCTCAACATTATTGAGCATTTATGGTCGATTTTACAGATTCAAGTTAGACGTCGATTTCCGCCGCCATTGTCGCTCAAAGAACTGGAGGGTGTTTTAACTGAAGAATGGGCTAAAATTCCTTTGGAAACAATTCACACCTTGTATGAATCCATACCTCGGAGAATTGAGGCTGTAATCGCCCCAAAAGGTGGACCTACACCATATTAAACTAACTTTTGTTGATGTTTCCAGGTGTTTCCATTATTTTGTCCAACCCCTGTATGTATATATAGATATATATATATATATATATATCTATATATATGCACATATATATATATATCTATACAATATATATATATATATATATATATATATATATCTCTAGTAGTGTTGAGCGATACGATACTGCAAATATCGGATATCGGCCGATATTAGCTCTATCGGCCTTTCGATAATTCGTTTCGATATTTTCGTCTTATCGAATACCGGAATCGGATTTGTCACTGTCACTGTGAGTGTCCGTCGGTCGGGTCTGTCAGGAGTCAGCGGCACTTACCTGGCAGAAGATCTCCAGCGGTCACGTCCTGGACTGCTTGATGGCCGCCATTATCTTCTCCCTGGCGGTCACATGCAGTTTTTCGCGATAACTGCAGTGACTGCAGGGTAATCCCGGCCGTAAACCAGTCCGATGACGTCACCGCCGGGGAAGCAGGTAATCAGCTGTGCTGCGCCGGGATGACAGGCTCTGCCTGTCATTCTGATGTAGCAGAGCTAGATCGTCGTGGGACACTCGTTACTATGGACTGCGTCGGTCAGGTGGTATACTTTTTTTTTTTTTTTTCATTTTTTTACAGGAGATCGATGGCGTCGCAGGATGAGACTGTAATAAAAGTAATGAAAACTGTGTGTTTTTTTTTTTTTTATTAAATTAAAAAACTTTTTTATGAACATTCACCCGTCCGGGTACATCAACAAGTTAACTATTTACATACAGGGACCCTGTCCGGGTTATTTATAATTCTTTGGCAGGGGTGTTCCAGGTACCACCTGGTACTCTTCTGATGCTTGCCAAACATCCGAGGCACCAAGGACCACCAGGACCTGATGACGTCGTGTGGCCTGTACAGTCAAGTCGTGACCCGCTATCTGGGTCTGTGTGGCCACCTCTTTCATCTCCCTCCGGGTCTGGAACCCTATGTCCCGGACTGAACGAACCCCAGGGGGCCTAACAGGCGCCGGGTACGGGCCAGCTATACTTATCATGTCCATAGCTGGGGCTGCTGAGGAGACCACTGAGGGAGGCTGGGGAGATTTACGGCGTGGGGTGGGCACTTTTGCAGAGGCCTGGATGTGGGAGGCTGAAGGCTCCGAGGGTCTCACAGGTTCCTGACACTCTGGGGAGTAGGGGTCGCACCTGGTAACATTTAGGGCGTACCATCCATTGTAACCCCAGTGTCGGGTGTAAGTCACCAAGTCTCCTGGCAACAGGTCCCTCCCCGGGTGTCCTTCTGGGAGGTGAGCCTCCACGTCCCGCCGGTTCACAAAAACTTCTAAATAAAGTCCAGGCTCCTGGATGAAGCCCCAACCACCTTTCAATTTAAAGCTCCGTACTGCACCCTTACGCCGCGGCTCCCACAGGGTTCCTTTATCTTTTCTCATCCGGTCCTTCTCTGCCCGGTCCTTCTCCAGCTGACGTTGGCGAAGCTTTTGGGATTCTCGCTGCTCCCTTTGTCGCTCTGCTTCCCGCTCCCAACGTCTCCACTCTTCCTCCTGACGCCGGTTGTAATTCTCCTCCACCAGCTGCTCCATGTCTCCACCATCAAATGCCAGCTTACAGTGTCCGGTTTGCGGCAGCTCTCCTGGCGCCCCCCAGTCCTGGCGGCGCTCACCTGCGGAGGAAGCAGCCGGCTCTGGAACAGATGATAGTCGGGGCTCCGGTACAGGCAGGTAGACCTCTGGTGCCTGCGCGGCCTCCTCCATGAGGACGGGTGTCGCTTCTTCTGTCTCAGCGACGGGGGCAGACAGCGGGATCTGGGGTGCTGCCGGTGCAGAGTTTTTTGCAGGAACGGGTGCCTCCACTGCGACAACGTCAACCGGATCACATTGCAAGGGCTCCTCTACTAGAACGGGTGCCTCACCTTCCGGTACAGACACTTCAGGTAAGAGGGATTGGCGCCGCTCCAAGTTTTTTTTAGGGCACGCCAGCTGGCTTCCATCCTGGCGACCTCCTCCCGGTGCCGGGCCAGGCCTCTTAGGGTATCCTCCGCTTCTTGCAGCGTAGGAGAGTTTCCAGGCCGGGTGCCCAACGGTGGTTCCGTGGCGATCGGGTCGCTTCCGTGGGGGGAGAGCTCTGAGTCTGACTGCTCCATCCCTTCACACTTCTGCTCGTGTCCATTAGCCATCTCTGCCAAGTCACATGTGTCATTAGCATCAGGAGAGGGCCCCTCTTTTGTAGGGAGGCGGGACCTTCGCGTTACTTTCCGCACACTGAGGAGGATGAGGAGGCGGAACTGAAGAGCTGTGGGGCACGATCTTACATTGCAGTACCATTTAGAGCCATCGTTTTCGCGTCACTGAGTGAATGTACACCCACGAAGAGCACGCCCTTCTTCTTCACCAGTGCCTCGTCGTGAAGCAGATATGGCTGAAAAATGGCAAATACATTCTCTGATGATTTTAGCAATTCTCAAGCACAAAACCAGTTCAATTCAGGCACACAGGACTCGCTTATAGCGAGCTACAGAATCCTGTTCGTGACGCCCAAGTTGAGTCGCACAGAGCCAGAGGTTTTGGGGGTACTCGGCACCGAGCCCGTCGACTTCTATGGGGTATGTCACGGCTTTACCCGGCAATTGAATCAGAGTCTATTTTACTATGTAGAAGTGTATAAACTATAAATATATGTATATATATATGTCACAATGACATGTATATATATAATATGTATTCTATGTGTGTATATTTTGTGTTTACAACGAAAGAAAGGGTTTATTTTGTTCCCATAGACTTACATGGGACTTCCGGTATCGTAATCGGATATCGACGATATTTAGTGATATCGGCGATACCATTTCGATACGATATTTTTAGATATCGAGCAGTATCGCTCAACACTAATCTCTAGATATATCTATAGATATCTATAGATATATCTATATAGATATCTATATCTCTACAGTCATGGCCAAAAGTTTTGAGAATGACACAAATATTATATTTTCACATGATCTGCTGCCCTCTGGTTTTTATGTGTGTTTGACAGATGTTTTTATCACAGACAGAAATATAATAATTGCAAACATATCAGTAACAAAAGCTTATATTGACAGTTAGAATGAGTTAATGCGCAAGTCAATATTTGCAATGTTGACCCTTCTTCTTCAGGACCTCTGCAATTCTCCCTGGCATGCTCTCAATCAACTTCTGGACCAAATCCTGACAGATAGCAGTCCATTCTTGCACAATCAATGCTTTCATTTTGTCAGAATTTTTAGGTTTTAGTTTGTCCACCCGTCTCTTGATGATTGACCACAAGTTCTCAATGGGATTAAGATCTGGGGAGTTTCCAGGCCATGGACCCAAAATCTCTGTTTTGTTCCCTGAGCCATTTAGTTATCACCTTTGCTTTATGGCAAGGTGCTCCATCATGCTGGAAAAGGCATTGTTGATTGCCAAACTGCTCTTGGAGGGTTGGGAGAAGTTGCTCTTGGAGGACATTCTGGTACCATTCTTTATTCATGGCTGTGTTTTTAGGCAAGACTTTGAGAGAGCCGATTCCCTTGGCTGAGAAGCAACCCCACACATGAATGGTTTCAGGATGCTTAACAGTTGGCATGAGACAAGACTGGTGGTAGCGCTCACCTTGTCTTCTCCGAATGAGGCGTTTTCCTGATGTCCCAAACAATCGAAAAGGGGATTCATCAGAGAAAATAACTTTACCCCATTCCTCAGCAGTCCACTGCCTGTACCTTTTGCAGAATATCAGTCTGTCCTGATGTTTTTTTCTGGAGAGAAGTGGCTTCTTTGCTGCCCTCCTTGAGACCAGGCCTTGCTCCAAGAGTCTCCGCTTCACAGTGCGTGCAGATGCACTCACACCTGCCTGCTGCCATTCCTGAGCAAGCTCTGCACTGCTGGTAGCCCTATCCCGCAGCTGAAACACTTTTAAGAGACGGTCCTGGCTCTTGCTGGTCTTTCTTGGGCGCCCTGAAGCCTTTTTGGCAACAATGGAACCTCTCTCCTTGAAGTTCTTGATGGTGCGATAGATTGTTGACTGAGGTGCAATCTTTTTAGCTGCGATACTCTTCCCTGTTAGGCCATTTTTGTGCATTGCAATGATGACTGCACGTGTTTCTTTAGAGATAACCATGGTTAACAGAAGAGAAACAATGATGCCAAGCACCAGCCTCCTTTTAAAGTGTCCAGTGGTGTCATTCTTACTTAATCATGACAGATTGATCTCCAGCCATGTCCTCATCAACACCCACACCTGTGTTAATGGAGCAATCACTGAAAAGAGTTTAGCTGGTCCTTTTAAGGCAGGGCTGCAATGATGTTGAAATGTGTTTTGGGGGATAAAGTTCATTTTCTAGCCAAATATTGACTTTGCAAGTAATTGCTGTTAAGCTGATCACTCTTTATAACATTCTGGAGTATATGCAAATTGCCATTAGAAAAAGTGAAGCAGTAGACTTTGTACAAATTAATATTTGTGTCATTCTCAAAACTTTTGGCCATGACTGTATATCTATAGATATAGAGATATAGATATCTATATAGATATGTAAAAGATATATCTATATAGATATATCGCATGTATAATGTGCATTTAATTATTTTAGTTAACGCTATAATTAAATTCATAAAAAAAAGAAAATCTGTCTCAAAATGGCGCCGGCCGTGCCTGTGCAATAGCATCTATCAGCGATCCGATATATAGTACTGCGTAAGCGCCAGCAGAGCCATCCTGCTAGACAAAAAACAAATTGCCTCCTCCAAAATGCCACCGGCACAGTAGCATGTATCGGATAGCCGACAGATGATACTGCGTAAGCGCGGCCACTGCCAGCACCATATCTTATTGGAGACAATTTTTTTTCTCTAGCAAGATGGCACCGCCAGTGCCGTAGCATCTATTGCATCGCCGATAGCAGCTACTGCGCAGGCGCCATTTTGAGACAGATTTTTTTTCTTCAATATATATAATATTCATTATGTGGGGCAAGTCAGTGAGGGATCAGTGACCTGTCAGAAGCCAAACACATGATTACCTAATCAGAGCACCACATGAAGACCCCCCACAGGCCCATCCCGGAGCACCAGCATATCATTAACTCAAAATAAAGATTAAACAACAACCACAAGATGGATTTGACCAATCAAAGTATCATTGTAATCAGTATAACAGCGCCGACCTGACACTGTCTGTAGGTTAATGTGCACAATCCTGCTGACAGGTTCCCTTTAATATCAGATGAAAAGAGGGCCTCTGAGGTGCCTTACGCTCCTAATGGAAGTCCCTGCACTAGCCAGAACAGTAGAAAGTGGTCCTGTAGAGATCGGTTATAGTCATAACTGGTATGTGCAATTCAAATCATTAGTGTTCTAGATTATTTCTATAAAATAAATGCGATTTTAGCGTTGAAAAATTATCTAATTAGCAAAAATGTTTATTAACTGACTGCAAAACAATAGTCTATTTATTCTAGTCACCTTCTGCCTATTTTTAGACAGTGCAGCTTAGGATATTCAGCTCCCCCAATGCTTTGCATATGGCTGCTGTAAGGAAGAGAACGTGCTGGTTATCCATTTCCTCATAGGCTATAATTATAACCTACACAAACAAGGCTATATAAGGAAAAAGATAGGACGTCTTACTCGTCTCACAATTACCTAACTATTGGACAACTGGCCACATTAAAAATTATATATATGTGTGTATGCATACACACACACACACACTCATTCAGTATATATATTTATATTATATTTTTTTCCACGACTTCTGTACTAACTATACTAAAAAAAACTAGGATAAAAAAGAGCAAACACCCTGTACTAAGTAAATACACAGATAGTAATAGTACATAGGGTACTTAGGCAACATTTTTGATCAAGAAAGCATAACACTTAGCGTTTGATATTAGAGATATTACAGTACCGATTGGGTGCACCTTGTT
The DNA here is from genome assembly GCA_033576555.1 of Oophaga sylvatica. NCBI lineage: Eukaryota > Metazoa > Chordata > Amphibia > Anura > Dendrobatidae > Oophaga > Oophaga sylvatica. Next base: position 246,571,875 of record JARQOD010000002.1, on the reverse strand, counting down.
ACGTACATGTAAGTCACGGTGAAATGTTATTTGCCGCACATGTATGGCGCAAGAATGAAGTGAGCACAGAAAATGCACCCATGCCATACAATGCGCAAACCAGCTGTTACATACAACTGGGCTCTGCCTGCAATAGCGGGATCACAGCTAAGTGCGATCCCGGCTATTAACCTTTTACATGCCACAATTGCATTGAAGCCAATGTGTTGATAAGGCAGACTGAGGCATAGGAATAACCTCCAGGTCTGCCATGTTTCCAAGTCTAACAGATGTTGGAGACGGGTTCTGATAGGCTACCTGCCAAAAACTGACAGGTTAGATAATGTACTGTTTAACATAATTTGCACAGTGTATTATCAATGTTAACACAGACTCACATTAAATGGCCACAGTGTGAACATGCACCCACACACTGCACTGCACAAAGCATGTTCTGGCTAAGTTCTTTAGTGCTGCTGTAGTTTTTTGTACAAACTGGGGCATGGTTACCCCCTTTTTGAGCTAGGGATTTTGCCTATACATCTTTCAAGGGGCAGGTGTCTGAACAGTTGGGTCTGAGTCCTGCTTTGCCCCCATCTATTTTGAGGTTTAATACTAGAGACAGGGCCGTCCTGATAGGGTTTAGCTAGATATCATGTAGACCTAGTCACATAACACAGCCCAACATTAGGATGCTTACCTGTAGATATATATGAATGCCCAAATAAACAAAACAGAATTAACTAAAAGTGCAATTATTTATGGCTTGTATAAGGTCTGGTACAGTGTCGATTCTAGGTTTAGTGTATGCAAGGGTAGTGTCTCCCAAATTATACCTCTAACAAGCTATACACAACATGGATAACCCCAGTTACCACAGAGACAAATAGGACACTCCTTGCTCACAACAGCCTTAATACTTCATGGTATAAATACAGGGACCATACTCACCTATACACACATGGTCAAAATTGTTCGTACCCCTCGTTTAATGACAGAAAAACCCACAATGGTCACAGAAATAACCTGAATCTGACAAAAGTAATAATAAATAAAAAATCTATGAAAATGACCAAATGAAAGTCAGACATTGCTTTTCAAATATGCTTCCACAGAATTTAAAAAATAAAACTCATGAAATAGGCCTGGACAGAAATGATGGTACCCCTGAAAATAATGTGACAAAGGGGACATGTTAAATCATGGTGTGTCCACTAATTAGCATCACAGGTGTCTACAATCTAGGAATCAGTGAGTGGGCCTCTATAGAGGGCTACAAATACTCACTGTGCTGTTTGGTGTATTACACTCAACATGGGCCAGAGGAAGCGTAGGAAAGAGTTGTCTCAGGAGATTAGAAAGAAAATTACAGTTGCACATATTATTCAGAAATTTAAGCTCCATGGGACTGTAGCCAACCTCCCTGGACGTGGCCACAGGAGGAAAATTGATGACAAATCAAAGAGATGGATAATACGAATGGTAACAAAGGAGCACAGAAAAACTTCTAAACAGATTAAAGGTAAACTTCAAGCTCAAGGAACATTGTCAGATCGCACCGTCCGTTGTTCTATAATCCAAAGTGGACTTCATGGGAGATGACCAAGGAGGAACCATTGTTGAAAAAAAAAATCATAAGAAAGCCAGACTGAAATTTGCCAAACTACATGTTAACAAGCCACAAAGCTTCTGGAGAATGTCCTAAAGACAGATGAGACAAAAATGGAACTTTTTGGCAAGGCACATCAGCTCTATGTTCACAGATGGAAAAATAAAACATATCAAGAAAAGAACAATGTCCCTACTGTGAAACATGGCGGAGGCTGCATCTGGCACAGGGTGTCTAGAATCTGTGCAGGGTACAGTGAAATCTCAAGACTATGAAGGGATTCTAGAGCGAAATGTGCTGCCCAGTGTCAGAAAGCTTGGTCTCAGTCACAGGTCATGGGTCTTTCAACAGGATAATGACCCAAAACACACTGCTAAGAACACCCAAGAATGGCTAAGAGGAAAATATTGGACTATTCTGAAGTGGTCTTCTATGACCTGACCTAAATCCTATTGAGCATCTTTGGAAAGAGCTGAAACATGCCGTCTGGAAAAGGCAACCTTCAAACAGAGACAACAGGTGCAGTTGGCTCTTGAGAAGTGGGCCAAAATACCTGTCGAGAGGTGCAGAAGTCTCATTAACAGTTACAGGAATCGTTTGATTGCAGTGATTGCCTCAAAAGGTTGTGCAACAAAATATTAAGTTAAGAGTACCATCATTTCTGTCCAGGCCTATTTCATGAGTTATTTTTTTTAACCCCTTTATTCCATCAGACGTACTATTCCGTCCATGTGACCCTGGACCTAATTCCCATGGACGGAATAGCCGCCGGGTGTCAGCTGATTATCACAGCTGACACCCGTGACTGTGTGTCAGGAGTGGTCACGGACGCTCCGCACATTAACCCTGGCACACACGATCAAACATAACCTGCAGCGAGCCAGCGATCGCTGTGACAGAGTGCTGTCACACTGTCCACCAGCGATCTGCTAAAATACAGTGATGTCCCACCCTGGGACAAAGTAAAAAAGTTAAAAAAATAAAAATAAAAAGTGGTAAAAAAAATCATAAAAAAAAAAAAAATATTCCCCAATAAATTCATTCTTTTCTGTAAATAAAAAAAAACAAAACAATAAAAGTACACATATTTGGTATCGCCGCGTCCGTAACGACCCCCCCTATAAAACTGTCCTACTAGTTAACCCCTTTAGTGAACCCCTTAAAAAAAAAAAAGAAAACGAAGCAAAAAATCAATGCTTTATCATCATACCGCTGAACAAAAAGTGGAATAACACGCGATCAAAAAGACCGAGATAAATAAACATGGTACCGCTGAAAACGTCATCTTGTCCCGCAAAAAACGAGCCGTCATACAGCATCATCAGTGAAAAAATAAAAAAGTTATAGCTCGCAGAATAAAGCGATGCAAAAATAATAATTTTTTATATAAAATTGTTTTCATTCTATAAAAGCGCCAAAACATAAAAAAAATGAGGTATCGCCATAATCGTACTGACCCGAAGAATAAAACTGCTTTATCAATTTTACCACACGCGGAACGGTACAAACGCCTCCCCCAAAAGAAATTCATGAATTGCTGATTTTTGTTCATTCTAACCTCCCAAAAATCGAAATAAAAAGCGATCAAAAAATGTCACGTGCTCAAAAATGGTACCAATAAAAACGTCACCTCGTCCGCAAAAAATAAGACCTCACATGACTCTGTGGGCCAAAATATGCAAAAATTATAGCTCTCAAAATGTGGTGATGCAAAAAACTATTTTTTGCAATAAAAAGCGTCTTTTAGCGTGACAGCTGCCAATCACAAAAACCCGCTATAAATAGTAAATCAAACCCCCCTTTATCACCCCCTTAGTTAGGGAAAAATAATAAAATTAAAAAAATGTATTTATTTCCATTTTCCCGTTAGGGTTAGGGTTGCGGCTAAAGTTAGGGTTAGGGTTGGCGCTAACGTTAGGATTAGGGTTGGGATTACGGTTAGGGGTGTGTTAGGGTTAGGTTTGTGGTTAGGGTTGGGACTAGGGTTAGGGTGTGTTGGGGTTAGGGTTGGAGTTAGAATTGGAGGGTTTCTGCTGTTTAGGCACATCAGGGGCTCTCCAAATGTGACATGGCGTCTGATCTCAATTCCAGCCAATTCTGCGTTGAAAAAGTCAAACGGTGCTCCTTCACTTCTGAGCTCTGCCATGCGCCCAAACAGTAGTTTACTCCCGCATATGGGGTATCAGCGTACTCTGGACCACAAGAGTTATTGTGCAATTTGTCCTATTTCTTCTGTTACCCTTGGGAAAATAAAAAACTGGGGGCGACAAAATCATTTTTGTAAAAAAAAAAATGATTTTTTTGTTTTTACGGCTGTATGTTATAAAACTTCTGTGAAGCACTTGGGGCTTCATAGCGCTCACCACACTTCTAGATAAGTTCCTTGTGGGGTCTATTTTCCAAAATGGGGTCACTTGTGGGGGGTTTCCACTGTTTAGGCGCATCAGGGGCTCTCCAAATGCGACATGACGCCCCCAGACCATTCCATCAAAGTCTGCAATCCAAAACATCACTACTTCCCTTCCGAGCCCCGACGTGCCCCATACAGTAGTTTACTCCCACATATTGGGTATCAGCTACTCAGGACAAATTGGACAACAACTTTTGGGGTCCAATTTCTCCTGTTACCCTTGTGAAAATAAAGTATTGGTGGCGAAAAAAATCATTTTTGTAAAAAAAAAAAAAAAGATTTTTTATTTTACGGCTGTACGTTATAAACTTCTGTGAAGCACTTTGGGGTTCAGAGTGCTCACCACACATCTAGATAAGTTCCTTGAGGGGTCTAGTTTCCAAAATGGTGTCATTTGTGGGGGGTTTCCACTGTTTAGGCAGATCAGGAGCTCTCCAAACACGACATGGCATCCAGCCAATTCTGCGTTGAAAAAGTCAAACGGCGCTTCTTCCCTTCCAAACTCTGCCATGCACCCAAACAGTGGTTTACTCCCACATATGGGGTATCAGCGCACTCAGGACAAATTGCACAATAACTTTTGGAGTCTTGTTACCCTTGGGAAAATAAAAATTGGGGTGAAAAGATCAATTTTGTGGAAAAAATATGATTTTTTAATTTTAGGCTCTACGTTATAAACTTGTGTGAAGCACTTGGGGGTTCAAATTGCTCACCAAAGATCTAGATAAGTTCCTTAGGGGGTCTAGTTTCCCAAATGGGGTCACTAGTGGGGGTTTCCACTGTTTAGGCACAGCAGGGGCTCTCCAAATGCAACATGGCGTCCAATCTCAATTCCAGCCAATTTTGGTTGGAAAAAGTCAAATGGTGCTCCTTCCATTCTGAGCTCTCCATGCGCCCAAACAGTGGTTCCCCCCCACATATGGGGTATCAGCGTACTCAGGACAAATTGGACAACAAATTTTGTGGTCCAACTTCTCCTGTTACCCTTGGGAAAATAAAAAATTAGTGACTAAGAGATAATTTTTGTGGGAAAAAAATAGGATTTTTTATTTTCATGCCCGGGCATTATAAACTTGTGTGAAGCACTTGGGGGTTCAAAGTGCTCACCAAAGATCTAGATAAGTTCCTTAGGGGGTCTAGCTTCCAAAATGGGGTCACTTGTGGGGGGTTTCCACTGTTTAGGCTCATCTGGGGCACTACAAACGGAACATGACCCCCATCAATGTTTGCATTCCAAAACGTTACTGCTTCCTTTCCAAGCCCTGCCGTGCGCCCAAACAGTTTCCCCCCCCCCCCACATATGGGGTATCCACGTACTCAGGACAAATTGGACAACAACTTTTGGGGTCCAATTTCCTTGGGAAAAATCAAAAATTTGGGACTAAAAAATCATTTTTGTGGAAAATTGTTTTTTTTTTTTTCACACCCAGGCATTATAAACTTTTGTGAAACACTTTGGGGTTCAAAGTGCTCACAACAGATCTAGATAAGTTCCTTAGGGGGTCTAGTTTCCAAAATGGTGTCACTTGTGGGGGTTTCCACTGTTTAGGCATATCAGGGGCTCTCCAAACACGACATGGCGTCCTATCTCAATTCCAGCCAATTTTAGTTTGAAAAAGTCAAACGGCGCTCCTTCCCTTACGAGCTCTGCCGTGTGCCCAAACAGTGGTTTTCCCCCACATATGGGGTATTGGCATACTCAGGAGAAATTGCACAACACTTTATCTGCCAATTTTCTGCTTTTACCCTTGTGAAAATAAAAAAAAGTTTGTAAAAGATCATTTTTGTGGCTAAAAAGTTAAATATTCATTTTTTCCTTCCACGTTGCTTCAGCTCCTGTGAAGCACCTGAAGGGTTAATAAACTTATTGAATGTGGTTTTGAGTACCTTGAGGGGTGCAGTTTTTAGAATGGTGTCACTTTTGGGTATTTTCTGCCATATAGGCCCCTCAAAGTGACTTCAAATGTGAGGTGGTCCCTAAAAAAATGGCTTTGTAAATTTTGTTGTAAAAATGAGAAATCACTGGTCAACTTTTAACCCTTATAATTTCCTAACAAAAAAAAATTTTGGTTTAAAATTGTGCTGATGTAAAGTAGACATGTGGGAAATGTTATTTCTTAACTATTTTGTGTGACATATCTCTCTGTTTTAAGGGAAAAAAAATTCAAAGTTTGAAAATTGCAAAATTTTCAAAATTTTCGCCATATTTGCATTTTTTTCAAAAATAAACGCAAGGTATATCGAAGAAATTTTACCAATAGCATGAAGTAAAATATGTCACGAGAAACAATCTCAGAATTGCGAAGATCCGTTGAAGCGTTCCAGAGTTATAACCTCATAAAGAGACAGTGGTCAGAATTGTAAAAATTGGCCCGGTCATTAACGTGCAAACCACCCTTGGGGGTGAAGGGGTTAAAATTCTGTGGAAGCATGGTTGAAAAGCAATGTCTGACTTTCAATTGTTCATGTTCATAGATTTTTGATTTATTATTACTTTTGTCAGATTCAAGTTATTTCTGTGACCATTGTGGGTTTTTCTGTCATTAAACGAGGGGTACCAACAATTTCGACCACGTGTGTAGATTACAGGTTCCATTGAACGTCTAACAATTGCCAGTAGTACCCCTATATAGTAAACTGAACTTATCGTCAGGTTTATAACACATGCTTGCATGAGTATTGTAAAGAGAAAAAAATGTAAAAAGTGCAAAAAAATTGTAAACAAAAACAGTTTATTTTAATAATAATAATAAAAAAAACTCTCTAAGAGACCAAACATATTTGGTATTGCCACATCCATAATGATTCATACCATAAAACTGTTTTATATTCTCAAGATGGTGAACACCGCAAAAAAAAAAAAATTTGAAAAACAATGAAATTACTTTTTTTTTATATTATCATGCGTCCCAAAAAATAAAATAATGATTAAAAAGCCACTTCCATCCCAAAATAATATCAATAAAAATGACAGGTTGCTACATAAAAAAACTAACCCACACACGGCCTTATTTAAAAAGTTATAACTCTCAATGTGATGCCCCCTCTGCTGAAAACCCCCGAGTCTGCCCTCACGTTGCTCCTTGAAACCCAGCCTGTGGCTTCAACGCACCCCATGATTTTTTTTTTTAAAGTACTGCTTTATATAGCACAAGTGATCAGACGGTCACAGGTTCAAGTCCCCTAAAGGCTCTAGTAAATGAAGTAAAAACCATAAACAGAAAAAAAGACGAAACAAGCAATCAAAACATCATATCTATACTAAAAAGTATCAATAAAAAATGCATCTTGCCCAGCAAAAAAGCGCTCAACACAGCTCTATTGGTAGAAAGATGGAACTGCTATAGGTCTCGAAAAATGGTGACACAATGAAACGGTTTGTTTCTTAAATTTTTTTTACAAATATTTTTTTCCCCTCTAAAATATTTAAAAAACTGGACAAGTTTGTTATCATAATTATACTGATTTGTAGAATCAAACTGCCACACAATGAACACTATAAAAACACAATTTCACCGCACTTGGAACATTTTTCCTTGCACCAGTACATTATACATTAAGATGAATGGTGTCATTCAAAAGTGCAAAAAGCAAGCCTTCATATCTATGCGGATGGCAAAATAAAAGAGTTATGACTTTTGAAAGAAGGGAAAAATATAAAACGCAAAAACGAAAATCGGCTGTCAGGAAGGAGGCTAACATGCAATGTATTCTCAGATACTTTTCTTTAGGTTACACTTATCTTTTTCAAGTGAAAAAAAAAATCTGCCGGTAAGGAGTTGAAACGTGTTGTGAATAAAAAGCCTTTTCCTCATCATCTTTTATGAAGAATTGATTCTTTCCAGCAGCCAAGCCCACCCACGTTTTTATCCAACTGGATCCAATATCTCGTGGAGGCTTTATCCACCAGCCATGGGGCAGCAGCAGCTGGTTTCCTTCATGCCCATCACAACTCCATCAGGGGAGCGTAACCAGCACTCTCCTACTCCCCCCCATAGTGTATCACCTTATTGAGCGCTCTGTTTCCCACTTCTAGATTTAAATACTTTGATATTTGACTTCCTGAAGATCTGCAGGTTGTGAGATACTTTAACAGTGGTCCAAACCATCAGGTCACACTTGGACTAGGCAACAATTAACCCTTGTGCCTGAATGTTTATAATTATTGGGCTGCTCGGAAGTGATTGAGGAGAGACTGGATATAACCACGCAAGTGTTACAAGCTCCGGAGTAAGTGTATGTCATATATTCATATCTTATAGATACAATCTTCCAGTAAATAGGTAAGTACATTGGGCTATATCTTACCTCGGTCAACATTTGCTCTCAGAGTGGTCAACATCCCCTCGGAGACTAGCGTTTTATACAGAGCCCCTTTGCAGGACCGCTCTGACTTCCTTGATCCACATAATTCGGACTTTTTGTTACTGTCACAGTCCTCAGATTTCTGCATTTCTGGTAGCGGTGACTGGAGAAAATCCTCTGTAGGAGATAGTGGTTCATCTTTTATGTCTTCCTGCAGTTCGGATTCTGTGGCATGTGTCAATATGATGGCCTCCTCTGGGTCCATCAATTCTTTGGTAAACTCTGTTGCTTTCTCTTTCTTCTCTTTAGATTTCACTTTTTTCTTTGTTGGCTTTACCTCCAAGAAGTCATGTTTTGGACTAGCAGCAGAACGTCCTTTTTTGCATGGGGAAGATGACGGTGTTTCGACGCTCCAATCACCCTTTGCAACAGCTTCGATGGTGTACATGACACTTTCTATGTCCGATTCTGACGACTGTCGCTTTTTACAGCTCTTCTTTGGAGATCCTTTGTCAGCAGCTTCGTGGTCTGTTTTGTTTTTCTTCTTTTTCTTTTTTATTTTGTCCCTTTTCAGGAATCCTACAAAATGTGCATCTACATGCTCGGTGGAAGGCGACCCGTGGGTTATAATTGTAACATTACTAAGTCCTTCCTCTTTGCAAACCGTGGAACATTCTCTCTGGCTGTTACATATCATAACTTCATCTTCATCGGTCTCTTCGACATTCAATGCTTTCAATTGTGCTGGATTTATATTTCCGGAAATTTCGATTTTCACTGCTTCTGATGCCACGCACATCTACAGAGGAATGGTCAAAGATCAGACACAGTATCGTGATGCAACAATACGAATGTATCATATCCCAGCTTTTAAAAAACAATTTTGTATATATGACCACTGTGGTCCAGCAAATCTAGAGTCAAGAGTTACCTTACTGCCATATGGACTGTTGCCCAAATTTATAAGTTACTGGTCCTTGCTGTTGTCTAGAAATCTCTCAATCTACCTGCTATGCTGCGACTTTATTGACTTAACGGCAGTAATTTTTTTTTTACTAGCTAAAACCAGATGCTGATACATATTAGTCTGTTACTTTCTGATTGTTGACTCTTTTACTCTATTTCCTGTAGATAATTATTGGAGATTCCATCTTGCCCTAGTTTTTGTTAACCAAATTCAAAAATATGCTTTACATAAAAAAGAACAGATTGAAGATGTACACTGATTTCTACAGAAGACCTTTCTAGGCATGCTTTGTGACCTGTGCAGAGGTCAGTGTGCAGAGAGGGGAAGGAGCTGAGGGGAGACAAATACAGCCTTTTAAGAGAAGATCTGTAAAATAAAATAAGAACATAAAAATATCATGGAACAATAGAAAAAAAAAATCTAAAAGAAAATGTCTTAAATGTAAGACTATGACAATAAATTCCATTAAGGAAGGGTGCTTGGAAAAATGAATACAGACTATGCACAAAAGGATGGGCAGAACAAGAAATTTAAGCCCAGGGGATCTAAAGTTTGCCAAGAATTTAAGGTGCTGCATCTTCATTGCTCACTTTGGACAACTGCTTCCTAGGTTCTAGGCCCTAATAACAACCTCTCACAATCAGAATGGTATCAGAAGCAGATAAAGTAAATTGCAGGCTGGAAGAAGACATTGCAAGGAGACAAGATGAATGGCCATTCTGAAATGTTCTAGGACAGAAAACTGTACTAAAAACAGTTGGTGGCTTTAGCTAAAAAAGGAGGGTGCTGGGTTAATCACACATTTTTAGAATATTTTAACGTGTTTCTATGTAAAAACTGAGCCACCCACCACAATTTAACAAACCTGTGTGAATGACCCATGGACAGCCGGGATTCCGCAGCTGTGACCATACAGTCCGTGTGGAATACACGATCAGCCCCAGTGGTTTCCTGCAGCTGGCCTGTACTTGCAGCGCTTGGTAGGCATTAGGACCGAGTACATCCATCGCCTGTGTTCTCAGGAACTTACTACACAATTTCTCCATGAAGCTATATGCAGTTTTTCGAAACTCCTTAGACATTGTGAGAGTCCTGTGCCCTGCTCCTGGGCGTCTGGGGGCAGACCAGATGAGGTGGGCGCTGCTTTTTCACTCTACACTAGACCCCCCTTCTACTGCCCCACTCACTTAGGACTATAGGAACTTTTAGCAGGATTTCTTCTAGTTAAAAATCTCTTGTTAGTTACAAAAATACAGAACTTACCTTGCAAAAAAATGTTCTGTGCTATTTTCACACATTGCATTTTTGCTGCATTTTTTTTCTGTGCAGACAAAACCTGAGCTCCTGGCATTAAAGAAGCGGCTTACAAAAAGCAGGTGTTAAGTTTTCGCTGCTTTCTTGGGGGCAGATTACATATGCCTTGTGTCTACAGCACAGGTTTAATAAAGTTAGTTTTATTCACCAACAAAGCAGCAAAAACGCATGGTTGCGATTTTGTGCAGTCTCATTGCAATGTATGGTAAAAAAAAAACGCTGCAAAAAAAATGAAAATATTGATATGTTGCAGATTTATAAAAAAAAAACTCAGCAGTTTTCCAATTCAGTGTACATGAGATTTCTGAAATCTCATAGCTTTTGCTGATACTGTAAAAAAGGAGATTTTTGTGTACTCACCGTAAAATCCTTTTCTCCGAGACGCTCATTGGGGGACACACAGACCGTGGGTGTTATGCTGCTGCCACTAGGAGGACACTAAGCAATACATTAAGCACAAAAGATTAACTCCTCCTCCTGCAGTATACACCTCCTGTTGGCTCAATCCTGAACCAGTTCGGTGCCAAAGCAGTAGGAGCTCATAACAGAGTGCAATATGTCACAAATAAAATAACTAGTTACAAATATACAACGAGGCTTCAAATTAAACAAGGGTGGGAGCTGTGTCCCCCAATGAGCGTCTCGGAGAAAAGGATTTTACGGTGAGTACACAAAAATCTCCTTTTCTCCTTCGCCTCATTGGGGGACACACAGACCGTGGGACGTCCCAAAGCAGTCCCTGGGTGGGAAAACCATCAACAGATGGAGCCTCGTGAAAACTTATGCATACAAAACGCTTAACTGGTTAATGTCAACTTACAGATGCGCAACAGCTGATTGCAGAATTTGCCTGCCAAGTGCCGCATCTGAAGAAACCTGAGCATGAATTTGATAATGCTTGACGAAAGTATGAAGACTGGACCAAGTCGCAGCCTTGCACACTTGCTGTGCCGAAGCCTGGTGCCGAATGGCCCAGGAGGCCCCCACAGATCGAGTGGAGTGTGCCTTAATCCCAGTCGGGATAGGCTGACCTTTAACACGATACGCCTCTTGGATCGCAGAGCGAATCCATCTGGCTAACGTGGCCTTGGAAGCAGGAAGACCCTGTCTGCGTCCTTCCGGAAGCACAAACAGAGCGTCCGATTTTCGGAAAGGCGCCGTTCTTGAAATATACCTTCGGAGAGCTCTCACCAAATCCAGGGTGTGAAGAGCTTTTTCAGTACGGTGAATCGGCGCCGGACAGAACGAAGGCAAAACTATCTCCTCATTGATGTGAAAATCCGAAACGACCTTAGGCGTGAAAGAAGGAGACGTTCTAAGAACAACCTTGTCCTGGTGAAAAATAAGGAAAGGAGATTTACAAGATAAGGCTGCCAACTCCGATACCCGTCTGATAGAGGTAATCGCCACTAGGAAGACAACCTTCCAGGAGAGAAGCGATAAGGACACTTCAGACAAAGGTTCGAAGGGTGATTCCTGTAAGGCACTGAGGATCAAATTAAGGTCCCAAGGCTCTAAAGGCCTCTTGTAGGGCGGAACAAGATGTGACACTCCCTGGATAAAGGTCCTGACCTGAGACTTAGATGCGATCCGTCGTTGGAAAAAGGACGGACAACGCAGAAATCTGTCCCTTGAGAGAGGAGAGAGCTAACCCTGAATCCATTCCTGTTTGAAGAAACTCTAGAATGGAAGGGATAGAAAAAACCAAAGGGGAAGACCCTTGTCTTTACACCAAGAAAAAAATGTCTTCCAGACTCGATGATAAATGCGTGCGGAAGCCGGTTTCCTGGCATTGATCATTGTTGAAACCACGCTGTTAGAGAAACCAGCCTGACTTAAGATCCAGGCTTCAATGGCCATACCGTCAAATTCAGCGCTTTCGAATTGTGATGGTAAATTGGACCCTGTGAAAGAAGGTCCGGACGATCTGGCAATCTCCAGGGAACGTCTGCGACAAGACGCACTAGTTCCGCATACCACGGACGGCGAGGCCAGTCCGGAGCGACCAGAATGAGAGGAACGCCTTCCGCTTTGATCTTCCGAATCACCCTGGGGATTAACGGAAGAGGTGGGAAGATGTAAGGAAGGCGAAATTGACTCCAAGGGAGAACTAGCGCATCCGAGCCGATGGCTAATGGATCGCGTGATCGACTTATGAAAGTCTGAACTTTGGCATTCAATCTGGATGCCATGAGATCCACATCTGGAATTCCCCAACGCTGGCAAATGAGTTGAAACATTTCGGGTGAAGGGACCATTCCCCTGAGTCTAAGCCTTGGCGACTGAGGAAGTCAGCCTCCCAATTGTCCACTCCCGGGATGTGAACCGCGGAGATGGGCGAGCGGTTTGCCTCGGCCCAGCACAGGATGTGCGATACCTCGAGCATAGCTGTTCTGCTTCGAGTACCCCCCTGGCGGTTGATATACGCCACGGCCGTGGCGTTGTCTGACTGAATCCGGATGGGACGTCCGGCCAGTAGATGATGGAACTGCACGAGAGCTAACTTGATAGCTCTGATCTCCAGGATGTTGATCGGAAGACGGGTCTCTGATAGAGACCATCGGCCTTGAGCCGTGTGATGGAGGAACAATGCTCCCCATCCGAGGAGACTGGCATCGGTGGTCACCACCAGCCAATGGATCGGCAGAAAGGATTTTCCCTGATTCAGAGATGAAGCCTTTGTCCACCATTTTAAGGAGCTTCTGACTGTGGGAGACAGACGGAAGTGGCGACCTAAAGACGCAGGGTTCCTGTCCCAAAGTGATATTAGCTCCTGTTGAAGAGGATGAAGATGGAACTGAGCGAATGGTACTGCCTCGATGGACGCTACCATTTTCCCCAGGACCTGCATCGCGCTCCGCAGAGAGTGCGAGTGGCCTAGAAACAACAGGAGTACTCCCCGTCTCAGAGAGTTGATCTTCTCTGGAGGGAGAGATACCAAGCCTTGGAAGGTGTCCAGAATCATTCCCAGAAAAGGAATCTTCTGAGACGGAATGGGAAGAGACTTGTCCAAATTGATTAGCCAGCCCAAGCGAGAAAGGGTGTCGATAGTGATCTCGACACTTTCTGCGCAGGCCTGAAAAGACGGACCTTTGATGAGTAGATCGTCCAGATACGGGAGGACTACCACACCCCGAGAGTGTAAAATTGATATGGCGGCCGCCATGACCTTTGTGAACACTCTGGGGGCGGTTGCGAGACCGAAAGGCAGAGCGGCAAATTGAAAATTATCCTCTCCGACAGCAAAACGCAGAAACTTTTGATGACCTCTGAAAATTGGAATGTGTAGATACGCATCCTTGATGTCTATAGACGCCAAGTATTCTTTCCTTAATAGAGATGCGACCACAGAACGGAGGGATTCCATCCTGAAATGACGGATTCTGATAAACTTCTTTAGTAATTTTAGGTCTAGAATAGGACGCAAGGAGCCGTCCTTCTTGGGAACCACAAAGAGGTTTGAGTAAAACCCTTTGAATCTTTCCCTGTGAGGGACTGGGACGATGACGCTGCTGGAACAAAGTATGTCCAGAGCCTGGAGGAAGGGGACTATGAAATCCTTGGACTTGGGGGGACGTGACTGGAAGAAACGTGTTGGGGGAGGGACAAGAATTTGATCTTGTAGCCGGAGTGTACAAGATCGAGGACCCACCGGTCCTGAATGACCGACCCCCAGACCTCGCGAAACAAGAGTAGGCGGCCGCCTACCTTGTTTGGGTCCCCCGTCCTTGGTAAGGAGTCATTGGGAAGACTGTTTGCGAGAAGAGGAGCTCCTATTTCCCGCCTGAGAAAATCTGTTTCTCCAGGGCTGAGAGGACCTGGACGATGGTTGCGAGCCCCTATCTCTGCGAGATGGACGGGGTGCTCGAGACGAGGTCGAGGTGGAGGACCAATTAAAGGAGCTACGAAATGGCCGGGAACGACCTTGGTATTGATACCGAAAAGGTCGATTGATTCTGCGCTGCGGAAGAAATTTGCTCTTGCCCCCAGTGGCGTCAGAAATAATTTGATCAAGACGGTCTCCAAAAGACGTCCTGAAAGATAAGGCAGCGAAGTCAAAGTTCTCTTTGAAGCAGCATCTGCACGCCACTCTCGGAGCCAGAGGGACCTCCGAATAGCGATAGCATTGGCTGCTGTGAGTGCAGCGCAATGAGCTGCATCTAGGGACGCATGAACCATGTAGTCACCTGCCCGAGTAATCTAATAGGCCAGTTTACGTGCCTCGGGTGAAAGGGAGAAATCGCTAGTTGTTTTAACTAGGTCCTCAACCCAAGCCACCATAGCCCTTGCTACCCAGGTGGCCGCAAAGGAGAGAGAGAGAGGCTCCAGCCGCCTCAAAAATTGATTTTGCGAGGTTGTCAATTTGTTTGTCAGACGGGTTCCTAATGGATGAACTATCTGACACTATCTGACACAGAGAGCAGGTTTTTTGAAGATAGGCGAGATACTGGGGGATCTACCACTGGAGATTCAGTCCACTCTTTCGCTACAGTTGCTGAAAATGGGTAACGAGCTTTCAGAGACTTCAGCCCTGAAAAACGTTTGTCTGGACGCTCCCTCTGTCCCTGGACAATTTCCGTAAATTCAGGGTGATTACTAAACACCTTGTTAGTACGTTTAGCTCTTTTGAAAGAGATAGGGTGATTTGGTTGAGACCCGGGTTCTTCATCTAGTTTGAGGATTTTATTAATTGCCTCAATGAGAGAATCTAACGATTCCTGAAATTCTGGCGAGTTGGGGTCATCACCAATGTCCGACTCGTATTCGGAATCATGATCACTACGATATCTGGGCGAGGGGGAGCGAGAGCCTGAGCTCGCAGATGCCGAACCGCTGGATGGATTGGAGACGCATTATGGCGGCGTTTTCTGGACGACCGCTTTGCGGACGCCTAAGGTCGGCCCCTGACGGATGAGGTCTCTCTGAAGGTCTCTCTGAAGGCTAACGGGCCCCTTTCTGGAAAAGGGACGCCCCGGGAAGAAGAGGAGCCGCGGAAAGTATCCAAGGCCCTAGTCAGAGAATCCATGGAATGCGCCAGAAATTCTGGCCATCCTGAATGACCTGGCTCAATGGGATCAGGAATAGGCAGAGACTCCTGAACGGTAGTAGGGGGCTCCTGAGCGGCAGAAGCAGTGGGCTCTTGGGCACATGTTGTACAGAATTGGAAACCATGCTTTGACGGCAGTGAAGCGTTGCATGCAATGCAGGCGGCATATACTACAGTGTAGTTTTTAGCCTTTTTAGCGTCCTTTGATTGCGACATATTTTCTGCAATTTTTGGAGCCTGCTGCAGTAGAAGGGTTAATCGCTGTGCCGACCTAGTCGCAGCGTGCACTTACCCAGGTCCTGTGCAGGGATGAAGGAGAACAGCGTCTGCCAGCGCTGCTCCACCAAAAAGATGGCGCCCGAGATTATAGCAGTGCTTCTCGTGTGGTACGAGAAGCGCCAGAGGCAGTGGGAGGAGAGGGGGAGGACCCAGGAGAGAGACCCATGTGATCTAACGCTGGCCAATAGCGTTAGAGATGGGCGGAGCCGTTTGACCTGCCCCTTCCCTTGAGGCCTATCCCGGCCTGAAGCCGGGGACTAAATTTAGAAGATGCGGCCTATGCCGGCCCGAAGCCGGGGCCTAAATTTTTTGCGGCCTACCCCGGAGCCGAAGCAGGGGAGTATATTTAAGGCCGTGGCCGCGGCGTGAATATAGCGGTAGCGGCGCGGCGCGACTGTAGCGCTAGCGGCGCAACACCACTGCGCCCGCGATGCAACGCTAAAGCGGTCGCGGCGACATGAGGCAACATCGCTCTCCTGATATACTCACTGCGGGGGGCGAAGATGGAGACCGTAGGATTACAGCATTTATGGCCGTACTTCCTCAATCCACCAACCCCTTTCATTAGGGGGGTGGAGAGGGATCTTTCATGCATCAGACCGCCACCGCTTCAGGAGAGGTGAGCGGGATATTCAATCAAAGGTGCCACGCAATCCGTCATCTACCTCGTGGGATATCTCATGGGGAGAGCGGCCCGTGTCAGGGATCTGTCGCCCCATGGTAGCGTGGCAGGAGGGGTACGTGGAGGCGACACTCGCACATGCCGCCTGTTGTTGGTTTTTGGGAGATCGTGACTTTTCGTACAAGTCCGGTCGCCCATCCGTGCGTGAAGAAAGTAAAAATAATAAAAGGTTTAAATCAGAAAAAAAAAAAAATCACAAAAAAAGTGGGGTCTGAGAGCAGACCCTAGTGCCTCCTACAGACACTAAGCAAGAACTGGTTCAGGATTGAGCCAACAGGAGGTGTATACTGCAGGAGGAGGAGTTAATCTTTTGTGCTTAATGTATTGCTTAGTGTCCTCCTAGTGGCAGCAGCATAACACCCACGGTCTGTGTGTCCCCCAATGAGGCGAAGGAGAAAGCAGCTTTTAATTTGCATTAAAAAACTGCACAAAAAATGCTGCAAAAACGCAACATGTGAATACAGCCTTAAGGTAACAATAAAATGCTCTGTGAAAACCCAACCCTAGACTGAAAACTGCTTGTGTGAGTTCAGCCCAGATGACCGAGATAAAATGTAGGGTTTCTTCAATGTTACCTATCACTATTGGAGTGGAACTGTCATTGGGGCATATGTCTGTCATTGGGGCATATGTAAGCCTTGTTATCGTAAAGGGGCTGCCATCTGTAGAAAACCAAGTCTCATAGCAAATTACAAAATTCCCAATTAACAGAGAGGGTGGAGTTCTTCTATTCATGGTCCTGGGATCCTGACTTCTCATCCAAAATAGAGAGTGATTACAGTGGGTCTCTCTTTCCGGGAGATCTGTCATGGAAAACCCACCAATCTCAATAGGCACTGTGTAATGTGTCATGCCCCCTGCAGGGAAAGAAAATACCAATGCCTGGTCTCACCCTAGATTACAGCTGATCATTGGGAGCACCATCAGAGCAAACAATTGAGATCCGATTACTGACAGGGGAACCTTCTAATAAATGTGTCCAAAGTGGAGAAACTAAGAAAACTCAGATATAAACATTTCCTTCCACTAGACATTTTCTTACTCCACTTTGTAGGATGGATACAGAAAGCAATGCACAATTATAATGCAGTAGTAGCAGGTACGTTGCGGTTGTTACCTCTGCCAGCTGAAACAATGCTGATGTCCCACACTGCTTTGCGGATACAGATGAATCGGAATGTGATGAGCTTGAGGAAATCTACACTCAAAACCAACAAACACATCAGTCACACAATGGAGAAAAAAAAAGTAGTGAGGTGTATTAATAATATGGCTAACGAAAAGTGATGGAGCAAACCTGACAGACAGTGACATCTCGTTAGTGCGGCTGTCCAAGGACAGTAACCAATCTGACAACACTTCATTGCTGAGCGTCAGTCGGCGTTCACAATGTCAGGTATCCTAACAGAAGAATTGCCAGTATGTCTTACACACAGGCTGGTAATGGTTACTGTTTATTTATTACTAGATAGTGGCCCGATTCTAATGCTTCGGGTATTCTAGAATATGTAGAGGCTGCTGGGGTATATATAGAGCTGCTGGGGTGTATATAGAGGCTGCTGGGGTGTATATAGAGGCTGCTGCTGGGGTGTATATGGAGGCTGCTGCTGGGGTGTATGTGGAGGATGCTGCTGGGGTGTATGTGGAGACTTCTGCTGCTGGGGTATATAGAGGCTGCTGCTGGTGGGGTGTACGTAGAGGCTGCTGCTGGTGGGGTGTACGTGGAGGCTGCTGCTGGGGTTTACGTGGAGGCCGCCGGTCGGGGTACTTCCGCTGCAAGCAGCCGGGAGATCTCCCGGCTGCGTCGCCGCTGACCTCCATGCCGCAGGAGATGACCCGCGGCTAGCCGCTGATCGCCCTAGGTTAAAGGTGGCGTGCATGGTTCAAATCCTGCCCCAATTAGTGGCCGGACTGCGCCTGTCGCTGATTGGTCGCGTCCGGCCGGGTACGACCAATCAGCGACGCGGGATTTCCGTTACAGACAGACAGAATTAGATGATTATATAGTAGATATAAATAAGAAATCTAGAAACTCAGGTTGCATAAAATATACAATGGGTACGGAAAGTATTCAGACCCCTTTACATTTTTCACTCTTCTTTAAATTTACCAAATGGCTGCAATGAAACAAAGTTATTTTTTTTTCTCATTAATGTACACCCTGCACTCCATGTTGACTGAAAACAACAGAAATATATAGACATTTTTGCAAATTTATTAAAAAAGAAAAACTGAAATAAGGAGATTTTTGTGTACTCACCGTAAAATCCTTTTCTCCGAGACGCTCATTGGGGGACACACAGACCGTGGGTGTTATGCTGCTGCCACTAGGAGGACACTAAGCAATACACAGAAAAACAGTTAACTCCTCCTCCTGCAGTATACACCCTCTGTTGGCTCAATCCTGAACCAGTTCGGTGCCAAAGCAGTAGGAGCTCATAACAAAGTACAATATGTCAACAATCAATAGAAACAAAACGAGGCCACAGGCTAAACAAGGGTGGGAGCTGTGTCCCCCAATGAGCGTCTCGGAGAAAAGGATTTTATGGTGAGTACACAAAAATCTCCTTTTCTCCATCGCCTCATTGGGGGACACACAGACCGTGGGACGTCCTAAAGCAGTCCCTGGGTGGGAAGCCATCAACAGATGAAGCCTCGTGAACCTCATGCATAAAACGCTTAAACAGTCAACAGACAACTTACAGATGCGCAACAGCTGATTGCAGAATTTGTCTGCCAAGTGCCGCATCTGAAGAAACTTGAGCATGTATTTGGTAATGCTTGACAAAAGTATGAAGACTGGACCAAGTCGCAGCCTTGCACACTTGTTGTGCCGAGTCCTGGTGCCGAATGGCCCAGGAGGCCCCCACAGACCGAGTGGAGTGTGCCTTAATCCCAGCCGGGATAGGCTGACCTTTTACACGGTACGCCTCTTGGATGTCAAACGGATCCATCTGGCTAAGGTGGCTTTGGAAGCAGGAAGACCCTGCCTGCGTCCTTCCGGGAGCACAAACAGGGCGTCCGATTTACGGAAAGATGCAGTCCTCGAAATGTACTTTCGGAGAGCCCTTACCAAATCTAAGGTGTGAAGGGCTTTTTCTGTACGATGAATCGGTGCCGGACAGAAAGAGGGCAAGATTATCTCCTCATTGATATGAAAAGCCGAGACGACTTTAGGCAAGAAAGAAGGAGAAGTCCTGAGGACTACCTTGTCCTGGTGAAAATTGAGAAACGGAGGTTTACAAGACAAGGCTGCCAAGTCCGATACCCGCCTGATAGAGGTAATTGCAACCAGGAAGACGACCTTCCAGGAAAGAAGAGATAAGGACACTTCAGGCAAAGGTTCGAAGGGAGATTCTTGTAAGGCACTGAGGACTAGATTAAGATCCCAAGGGTCCAAAGGCCTCTTGTAGGGTGGAACAAGGTGTGCCACTCCTTGGATAAACGTCCTAACCTGAGACTTAGAAGCGATCCGTCGTTGGAAAAGGACGGATAAGGCAGAAATCTGTCCCTTGAGGGAAGAGAGTGCTAACCATGAATCCAGCCCTGCCTGGAGGAACTCCAGAATGGCAGGAATAGAAAAAACCAAAGGGGAACGACCCTTACCTTTACACCAGGAAAAGAATGTTTTCCACACACGATGGTAAATGCGTATGGAAACCGGTTTCCTGGCATTGATCATTGTAGAGATAACCTTTTGTGAAAAACCAGCCTGACCTAAGATCCAGGCTTCAATGGCCATACCGTCAAATTCAGCGCTCTCAAATTGTGATGGTAGATTGGGCCCTGAGAAAGAAGGTCCGGACGACCCGGTAATCTCCAAGGAACGTCTGCGAGCAGACGTACTAGTTCCGCATACCACGGACGGCGAGGCCAGTCCGGTGCGACTAGGATGAGAGGAACGCCTTCCGATTTGATCTTCCGAATCACCCTGGGGATTAACGGAAGAGGAGGAAAGATGTAAGGAAGGCGAAATTGACTCCAAGGAAGGACTAGCGCATCCGAGCCGATGGCTAGTGGATCGCGAGATCGACTTATGAAAGTCTGAACTTTGGCATTCAATCTGGATGCCAAGAGATCCACATCAGGCATGCCCCAACGCTGGCAAATGAGTTGAAACATTTCCGGGTGCAAACGCGGAGATGGGCGAGTGGTTTGCCTTGGCCCAGCGCAGGATGTGCGATACCTCGAGCATTGCTGTTCTGCTCCGAGTTCCTCCCTGACAGTTGATATACGCCACGGCCGTGGCGTTGTCTGACTGTATCCGGATGGGACGACCGGCTAAGGCCTCTTTCACACATCCGGTGTGCGCCTGACGGCGACCCCGGCATTTAGCCGCAGCGCCGCATCAGAAAACCTGATGCGCCGTATGCGTTTTTTTGCCGGATGGTTTCTGATGCCCGGAGACATCAGGGGAATCCGGCAAAAAAAAAAACGTTACATGCTGCGTTTTGTCCAGCCGCCGGAATGTACATTTCCGCTGCATCCGGACAAAATCGCATACGACGCATTGACATGCGGCGCCATCCGGCGCTAATGCAAGTCAATGCAAAAAAAAAACCGCAAGCGGCGCATCAGGTTTTCTGATGCGGCGCTGCGGCTAAATGCCGGGGGCGCCGTCAGGCGCACATCAGATGTGTGAAAGAGGCCTAACAGATGCTGGAAATGTAAGAGAGCTAGTTTGATAGCTCTGATCTCGAGAATGTTGATCGGGAACGGGACTCTGGAGGGGACCAGCGACCCTGAGCAGTGTGGTGAAGGAATACCGCTCCCCATCCGAGGAGACTGGCATCGGTGGACACCACCGACCAATGGACCGTAAGAAAAGGTTTCCCTTGATTCAGTGATGAGACATTTGTCCACCACTTCAGGGAGCGTCTGATTCTGAGAGGGAGACGAAAACGGCAACTTAAGGATGCTGGGTTCCTGTCCCAGGCTGATATTAGCTCCTGTTGAAGAGGTCGGAGATGGAATTGAGCGAACGGTACTGCCTCGATGGAGGCTACCATTTTCCCCAGGACCTGCATGGCGAACCGCAGGGGGTGAGAGCGTCCTAGAGACAACAGGAGTACATCCCTTGTCAGAGAAGCAATCTTCTTTGGAGGGAGAGATACCAACCCTTGGGAGGTGTCCAGAATCATTCCCAGAAAAGGAATCTTCTGAGAGGGAATGGGAGAGGACTTGTCCAAATTGACTAGCCAACCCAGGCGAGAGAGGGTGTCGATAGTGATCTCGACACTTTCTGCACAGGCCCGAAAAGTCGGTCCCTTGATGAGTAGGTCGTCTAGGTACGGGAGGACCACCACACCCCGAGCGTGTAAAATTGACATGGCAGCCGCCATGACTTTCGTGAATACTCTGGGGGCGGTAGCGAGGCCAAAAGGCAAAGCGGCAAATTGAAAGTGGTCTTCTCCGACTGCGAAACGCAGAAATTTTTGATGACCTCTGAAAATCGGGATGTGTAGATATGCGTCTTTGATGTCGATTGACGCCAGGAATTCCTTTCTTTCTAGAGATGCGACGACAGAGCGGACAGATTCCATTCTGAAATGGCGGACTCTGATGAATTTGTTCAGCAGTTTTAGGTCCAGAATAGGACGCAAAGAGCCGTCCTTCTTGGGAACCACAAAGAGGTTTGAATAAAACCCTTTGAACCTTTCCCCGTGAGGAACAGGGACAATGACACCGCTGGCACGAAGAATGTCCAAGGCCCGAAGAAAGGGAGTTGCAAGGTCTTTGGACTTTGGGGGACGGGACTGAAAGAAGCACCTTGGGGGGAGAGACAAAAATTCGATCTTGTAGCCGGAGTGTACAAGATCTCTTACCCACCGGTCGTGGACGACCGACCCCCAGGCCTCGTGGAACAGGAGTAAGCGTCCGCCTACCCTGTTTGGGTCCCCCGTAAGGAGTCATTGGGAGGATAATTTGCGAGAGGAGGACCTCTTATTTCCAGACTGAGAGAATCTGTTTCTCCAGGGTTGGGAGGAACTGCTAGACGGTTGCGAACCCCCGTCTCTGCGTGCAGAACGGGGCGTCCGGGACAAGGTCGAGGACCAATTAAAGGAGCTGCGAAATGGCCGGAAACGACCTTGGTATTGAGACCGAAAGTGGCGATTGATTCTGTGCTGCGGTAGAAATTTACTTTTGCCACCCGTGGCATCAGAAATAATCTGATCAAGGCGATCGCCAAAGAGACGCCCTGAGTGATAAGGCAGCGAAGTTAAGGACCTCTTTGAAGCTGAGTCTGCACGCCACTCTCGGAGCCAAAGAGATCTTCGAATGGCGATAGCATTGGCGGCTGAGAGTGCAGCGCAATTAGCTGCATCTAGGGACGCATGGACCATGTATTCTCCTGCCCGAGTGATCTGATAGGCCAGATTACGAGCCTCAGGTGGAAGAGGGATATCATTCGTAATTTTAATTAAGTCCTCAGCCCAGGTGCCCATGGCCCTCGCCACCCAGGTTGCTGCGAAGGAAGGAGACAATGATGCTCCAGCAGCCTGAAAAATGGATTTGGCGAGGTTGTCAATCTGTCTATCTGAGGGATGTTTAACGGATGAGCCATCAGAAACTGACAGAAGGGTTTTTGAAGCCAGGCGAGATACCGGAGGATCTACTATTGGCGGTTCAGTCCACTCCTTTGCTACAGTTGCTGAAAATGGGTATCGCGTTTTCAGAGACTTCAGTCCTGAAAAAACGTCTGTCTGGACGATCCCAATGTCCCTGAACAATGTCCTTAAACTCCGGGTGGTTACCAAACACCCTGTGAGGACGCTTAGTTCTTTTAAAAGAAATAGGATGACTCGGTTGAGATCCGGATTCATCATCTATTTCCAGGGTCTTGTTAACCGCCTCTATGAGAGAGTCTAGAGACTCTAGAAACTCTGGCGAGTTGGGGTCATCCCTTGTATCTGACTCGTATTCCGATTCCCGCTCACCGAGATCTCTGGAAGGGGAAGAACGAGAGTTTGAGCTTACAGATGCCGAATCACTACATGGATTTGGAGAAGCCCTACGGCGGCGTTTTCTAGACTGCCGCTTTGCTGAAGCGGAAGTTCGGCCTCTGTCTGATGAGGTATCTCTGAAAGCTTCAGGGTCTCTTTCTGGAAAAGGGACGCCCTGGCTAGAAGAAGAGCCACGGAAGGTATCCAAAGCCTTAAGTCAGAGAATCCATAAATACAGACCACCCTGCAGGACCCGGCTCATTGGGGTCAGCAATAGGTAGGGGCTCCTGAACAGTAGTAGGGGCCTCCTGAACGGAAACAGAGGACTCCTGATTGGCAGAAGCCGTGGGCTCCTGGGCACATGTTGGGCAGAATTGAGACCGATGCTTTGACGGCAGGGAAGTGTTGCATGAAGCACAGGCGGCGTACACCACTGTGTGATTTTTGCCAGGCCGCTTTGAGCCTTTTGATTGCGACATCTCTGTGTCTGAGAGTCTGCTGCAGGGGAGGGGTTAAGCGCTGTGTAAGCTTACCCAGTCCCAAGATAGCGCTGAGGAATCGCTGTCCGGTGCCCCCAATACCGCACTGCTGACAGTGCTGGTGTCCCAGAAGATGGTGCCCGGGATTTCTGTCCTTAGCGCTTCTCGTCTTCCGAGAAGCGCCAAAAGATGAGGGAGGGAGGAAGAGAGGGCTGAGGAGAGCGCGAAATAATGGGCGGGGCCACTATGAGAGCGGTAAGCCCGCCCCCGTTCTCGGCCTACCCCGGCCTGAAGCCGGGGACTAAATTTGAGAACTTGCCCGGCGATGAGCGGCGACGGTGTTGCGGCCCTACAAGGTCGCAAACGCGGTACACCGCCATGAAATGGGGAGCTGACTGCAGCGACGCCGGCCCTATCGCCTACCCAGAGGGTGAAGGCATTTCAACGAGCATTGTTGTGCCGGTGACTGTGACAGCGCAGGGGGATGCAGGCAATAAAAAAGGAGATTTTTGTGTACTCACCGTAAAATCCTTTTCTCCGAGACGCTCATTGGGGGACACACAGACCGTGGGTGTTATGCTGCTGCCACTAGGAGGACACTAAGCAATACATTAAGCACAAAAGATTAACTCCTCCTCCTGCAGTATACACCTCCTGTTGGCTCAATCCTGAACCAGTTCGGTGCCAAAGCAGTAGGAGCTCATAACAGAGTGCAATATGTCACAAATCAAATAACTAGTTACAAATATACAACGAGGCTTCAAATTAAACAAGGGTGGGAGCTGTGTCCCCCAATGAGCGTCTCGGAGAAAAGGATTTTACGGTGAGTACACAAAAATCTCCTTTTCTCCTTCGCCTCAGTGGGGGACACACAGACCGTGGGACGTCCCAAAGCAGTCCCTGGGTGGGAAACCATCAACAGATGGAGCCTCGTGAAAACTTATGCATACAAAACGCTTAACTGGTTAACGTCAACTTACAGATGCGCAACAGCTGATTGCAGAATTTGCCTGCCAAGTGCCGCATCTGAAGAAACCTGAGCATGAATTTGATAATGCTTGACGAAAGTATGAAGACTGGACCAAGTCGCAGCCTTGCACACTTGCTGTGCCGAAGCCTGGTGCCGAATGGCCCAGGAGGCCCCCACAGATCGAGTGGAGTGTGCCTTAATCCCAGCCGGGATAGGCTGACCTTTAACACGATACGCCTCTTGGATCGCAGAGCGAATCCATCTGGCTAACGTGGCCTTGGAAGCAGGAAGACCCTGTCTGCGTCCTTCCGGAAGCACAAACAGAGCGTCCGATTTTCGGAAAGGCGCCGTTCTTGAAATATACCTTCGGAGAGCTCTCACCAAATCCAGGGTGTGAAGAGCTTTTTCAGCACGGTGAATCGGCGCCGGACAGAACGAAGGCAAAACTATCTCCTCATTGATGTGAAAATCCGAAACGACCTTAGGCGTGAAAGAAGGAGACGTTCTAAGAACAACCTTGTCCTGGTGAAAAATAAGGAAAGGAGATTTACAAGATAAGGCTGCCAACTACGATACCCGTCTGATAGAGGTAATCGCCACTAGGAAGACAACCTTCCAGGAGAGAAGCGATAAGGACACTTCAGACAAAGGTTCGAAGGGTGATTCCTGTAAGGCACTGAGGACCAAATTAAGGTCCCAAGGCTCTAAAGGCCTCTTGTAGGGCGGAACAAGATGTGACACTCCCTGGATAAAGGTCCTGACCTGAGACTTAGATGCGATCCGCCGTTGAAAAAGAACGGACAACGCAGAAATCTGTCCCTTGAGAGAGGAGAGAGCTAACCCTGAATCCATTCCTGTTTGAAGAAACTCTAGAATGGAAGGGATAGAAAAAACCAAAGGGGAACGACCCTTGTCTTTACACCAGGAATAAAATGTCTTCCAGACTCGATGATAAATGCGTGCGGAAGCCGGTTTCCTGGCATTGATCATTGTTGAAACCACGTTGTTAGAGAAACCAGCCTGACTTAAGATCCAGGCTTCAATGGCCATACCGTCAAATTCAGCGCTTTCGAATTGTGATGGTAAATTGGACCCTGTGAAAGAAGATCCGGACGATCTGGTAATCTCCAGGGAACGTCTGCGACTAGACGCACTAGTTCCGCATACCACGGACGTCGAGGCCAGTCCGGAGCGACCAGAATGAGAGGAACGCCTTCCGCTTTGATCTTCCGAATCACCCTGGGGATTAACGGAAGAGGTGGGAAGATGTAAGGAAGGCGAAATTGACTCCAAGGGAGAACTAGCGCATCTGAGCCGATGGCTAATGGATCGCGTGATCGACTTATGAAAGTCTGAACTTTGGCATTCAATCTGGATGCCATGAGATCCACATCCGGAATTCCCCAACGCTGGCAAATGAGTTGAAACATTTCCGGGTGAAGGGACCATTCCCCTGAGTCTAAGCCTTGGCGACTGAGGAAGTCGGCCTCCCAATTGTCCACTCCCGGGATGTGAACCGCGGAGATGGGCGAGCGGTTTGCCTCGGCCCAGCGCAGGATGTGCGATACCTCGAGCATAGCTGTTCTGCTCCGAGTGCCCCACTGGCGGTTGATATACGCCACGGCCGTGGCGTTGTCTGACTGAATCCGGATGGGACGTCCGGCCAGTAGATGATGGAACTGCACGAGAGCTAACTTGATAGCTCTGATCTCCAGGATGTTGATCGGAAGACGGGTCTCTGATAGAGACCATCGGCCTTGAGCCGTGTGATGGAGGAACACTGCTCCCCATCCGAGGAGACTGGCATCGGTGGTCACCACCAGCCAATGGATCGGCAGAAAGGATTTTCCCTGATTCAGAGATGAAGCCTTTGTCCACCATTTTAAGGAGCTTCTGACTGTGGGAGACAGACGGAAGCGGCGACCTAAAGACGCAGGGTTCCTGTCCCAAAGTGATATTAGCTCCTGTTGAAGAGGACGAAGGTGGAACTGAGCGAATGGTACTGCCTCGATGGACGCTACCATTTTCCCCAGGACCTGCATCGCGCTCCGCAGAGAGTGCGAGTGGCCTAGAAACAACAGGAGTACTCCCCGTCTCAGAGAGTTGATCTTCTCTGGAGGGAGAGATACCAACCCTTGGAAGGTGTCCAGAATCATTCCCAGAAAAGGAATCTTCTGAGACGGAATGGGAAGAGACTTGTCCAAATTGATTAGCCAGCCCAAGCGAGAAAGGGTGTCGATAGTGATCTCGACACTTTCTGCGCAGGCCTGAAAAGACGGACCTTTGATGAGTAGGTCGTCCAGATACGGGAGGACTACCACACCCCGAGAGTGTAAAATTGACATGGCGGCCGCCATGACCTTTGTGAACACTCTGGGGGCGGTTGCGAGACCGAAAGGCAGAGCGGCAAATTGAAAATGATCCTCTCCGACAGCAAAACGCAGAAACTTTTGATGACCTCTGAAAATTGGAATGTGTAGATACGCATCCTTGATGTCTATAGACGCCAAGTATTCTTCCCTTTCTAGAGATGCGACCACAGAACGGAGGGATTCCATCCTGAAATGATGGATTCTGATGAACTTGTTTACTAATTTTAGGTCTAGAATAGGACGCAAGGAGCCGTCCTTCTTGGAAACCACAAAGAGGTTTGAGTAAAACCCTTTGAATCTTTCCCTGTGAGGGACTGGGACGATGACGCCGCTGGAACGAGTATATCCAGAGCCTGAAGGAAGGGAACTATGAGATCCTTGGACTTGGGGGGACGTGACTGAAAGAAACGTGTTGGGGGGAGGGACAAGAGTTCGATCTTGTAGCCGGAGTGAACAAGATCGAGGACCCACCGGTCCTGAATGACCGACCCCCAGACCTCGCGAAACAAGAGTAGGCGGCCGCCTACCTTGTTTGGGTCCCCCGTCCTTGGTAAGGAGTCATTGGGAAGACTGTTTGCGAGAAGAGGAGCTCCTATTTCCCGCCTGAGAAAATCTGTTTCTCCAGGGCTGAGAGGACCTGGACGATGGTTGCGAGCCCCTATCTCTGCGAGATGGACGGGGTGCTCGAGACGAGGTCGAGGACCAATTAAAGGAGCTACGAAATGGCCGGGAACGACCTTGGTATTGATACCGAAAAGGTCGATTGATTCTGCGCTGCGGAAGAAATTTGCTCTTGCCCCCAGTGGCGTCAGAAATAATTTGATCAAGACGGTCTCCAAAAAGACGTCCTGAAAGATAAGGCAGCGAAGTCAAAGTTCTCTTTGAAGCAGCATCTGCACGCCACTCTCGGAGCCAGAGGGACCTCCGAATAGCGATAGCATTGGCTGCTGTGAGTGCAGCGCAATTAGCTGCATCTAGGGACGCATGAACCATGTAATCACCTGCCCGAGTAATCTGATAGGCCAGATTACGTGCCTCAGGTGAAAGGGAGATATCGCTAGTTGTTTTAACTAGGTCCTCAACCCAAGCCACCATGGCCCTTGCTACCCAGGTGGCCGCAAAGGAGGGAGAGAGAGAGGCTCCAGCCGCCTCAAAAATTGATTTTGCGAGGTTGTCAATTTGTTTGTCAGACGGGTTCCTAATGGATGAACTATCTGACACAGAGAGCAGGGTTTTTGAAGCTAAGCGAGATACTGGAGGATCTACCACTGGAGATTCAGTCCACTCTTTCGCTACAGTTGCTGAAAATGGGTAACGAGTTTTCAGAGACCTCAGCCCTGAAAAACGTTTGTCTGGACGCTCCCTCTGTCCCTGGACAATTTCCGTAAATTCAGGGTGATTACTAAACACCTTGTGAGTACGTTTAGCTCTTTTGAAAGAAATAGGGTGATTTGGTTGAGACCCGGTTTCTTCATCTAGTTTGAGGATTTTATTAATTGCCTCAATGAGAGAATCTAACGATTCCTGAAATTCTGGCGAGTTGGGGTCATCACCAATGTCCGACTCGTATTCCGAACTATGATCACTACGATATCTGGGCGAGGGGGAGCGAGAGCCTGAGCTCGCCGATGCCGAACCGCTGGATGGATTGGGGGACGCATTATGGCGGCGTTTTCTGGACGACCGCTTTGCGGACGCCGAGGGTCGGCCCCTGACGGATGAGGTCTCTCTGAAGGCTAACGGGCCCCTTTCTGGAAAAGGGACGCCCCGGGAAGAAGAGGAGCCGCGGAAAGTATCCAAGGCCCTAGTCAGAGAATCCATGGACTGCGCCAGAAACGCGGGCCACCCTGAAGGACCTGGCTCAATGGGATCAGAAATAGGCAGAGACTCCTGAACGGTAGTAGGGGACTCCTGAGCGGCAGAAGCAGTGGGCTCTTGGGCACATGATGTACAGAATTGGGAACCATGCTTTGACGGCAGTGAAGAGTTGCATGCAATGCAGGCGGCATATACTACAGTGTAGCTTTTAGCCTTTTTAGCGTCCTTTGATTGCAACATATTTTCTGCAATTTTTGGAGCCTGCTGCAGTAGAAGGGTTAATCGCTGTGCCGACCTAGTCGCAGCGTGCACTTACCCAGGTCCTGTGTAGGGAAGAAGGAGAACAGCGTCTGCCAGCGCTGCTCCACAAAAAAGATGGCGCCCGAGATTATAGCAGCGCTTCTCGTGTGGTACGAGAAGCGCCAGAGGCAGTGGGAGGAGAGGGGGAGGACCCAGGAGAGAGACCCATGTGATCTAACGCTGGCCAATAGCGTTAGAGATGGGCGGAGCCGTTCGGCCCGCCCCTTCCCTTGAGGCCTATCCCGGCCTGAAGCCGGGGACTAAATTTAGAAAATGCGGCCTATGCCGGCCCGAAGCCGGGGCCTAAATTTTTTTGCGGCCTATGCCGGAGCCGAAGCCGGGGAGTATATTTAAGGCCGTGGCGCGAATATAGTGCTAGCGGCGCGATTGTAGCGCTAGCGGCACGGCGCAAAGACGCGGCGGCGTAACACCGCTGCGGCCGCGATGCGACGCCAAAGCGGTCGCGGCGACATGAGGTAAAATCGCTCTCCTGATATACTCACTGCGGGGGGCCGAAGATGGAGACCGCAGGACTACAGCATTTATGGCCGTACTTCCTCAATCCACCATCCCCTTTCATTAGGGGGGTGGAGAGGGATTTTTCATGCATCAGACCGCCACCGCTTCAGGAGAGGTGAGCGGGATATTCAATCAAAGGTGCCACGCGAATCCGTCATCCACCTCGTGGGATATCTCATGGGGAGAGCGGCCCATTCCAGGGATCTGTCGCCCCATGGTAGCGTGGCAGGAGGGATACGTGGAGGCGACACTCGCACGATGCCGCCTGTTGTTGGTTTTTGGGAGATCGTGACTTTTCGTACAAGTCCCGTCGCCCATCCGTGCGTGAAGAAAGTAAAATAACAAAAAGTTTAAAAAATCAGAAAAAAAGTGGGGTCTGATAGCAGACCCTAGTGCCTCCTACAGACACTAAGCAAGAACTGGTTCAGGATTGAGCCAACAGGAGGTGTATACTGCAGGAGGAGGAGTTAATCTTTTGTGCTTAATGTATTGCTTAGTGTCCTCCTAGTGGCAGCAGCATAACACCCACGGTCTGTGTGTCCCCCAATGAGGCGAAGGAGAAATCATGTACTCACTGCGGAGCGCCTGCTCAGATGTGAATGGCTGCGGTATCTGTGCCTCCTCAATCCGCCATCCCCTTCATAGGGAGGCAGACAGTGACCCCATTTCCATCATCCTAGCACCAGCCACTTTCAGTAGTGGTGGTGAGGTGCTATAACTCCACAAACTGCAGGTCACGTTAGCCATATAACACATGGGGAGAGCGGCCCTTGAAGGGGATCCGTCGCCCGATGGTGGCGTTGCAGGAGGGGTTACGTGGAGGTGTACTCCCGTGCCCGCCTGTTGAAGTTTGTGGGAGATCAGGACTTTTCGTACAAGTCCCGTCGCCCTTCCGTGCGTGGAAGATAGTAAAAAATATAAACGTAAAACTAAAACCTTGGGGCCTGAAAACCAGACCCTAGTGCCTCCTACAGACACTAAGCAAGAACTGGTTCAGGATTGAGCCAACAGAGGGTGTATACTTCAGGAGGAGGAGTTAACTGTTTTTCTGTGTATTGCTTAGTGTCCTCCTAGTGGCAGCAGCATAACACCCACGGTCTGTGTGTCCCCCAATGAGGCGATGGAGAAATCACATGGTCATAAGTATTCAGACCCTTTGCTCAGACACTCATATTTAAGTCACATGCTGTCCATTTCCTTGTGATCCTCCTTGAGATGGTTCTACTCCTTCATTGGAGTCCTGCTGTGTTTAATTCAACTGATAGGACTTGATTTGTAAAGGCACACGCCTGTCTGTATAAGACCTCACAGCTCACAGTGCATGTCAGACCAAATGAGAATCACAAGGTCAAAGGAACTGACAAAGGAGCTCAGAGACAGAATTGTGACAAGGCACACATCTGGCCAAGGTTACAAAAGAATTTCTGCAGAACTCAAGGTTCCTAAGAGCACAGTGGCCTCCATAATCCTTAAGTGGAAGAAGTTTGGAACCACCAGAAGTCTTCCTAGACCTGGCCGGCCAGCCAAACTGAGCAATCGTGGAAGAAGAGCCTTGGTGAGAGAGGTAAAGAAGAACCCCAAGATCACTGTGGCTGATCTCCACAGATGCAGTAGGGAGATGGGAGAAAGTTCCTAAAAGTCAACTATCACTTCAGCCCTCCACCAGTCGGGCCTTTATGGCAGAGTGGCCTGACGGAAGCCTCTCCTCAGTGCCAGACATATGAAAGCCCGTATAGGAATTTGTTTAAAAAAAAAAACACATGAAGGACTCCCAGACTATGAGAAATAAGATTCTCTGAACTGATGAGACAAAGATAGAACTTTTTGGTGATAATTCTAAGTGGTAAGTGTGGAGAAAACCAGGCACTGCTCATCACCTGCCCAATACAATCCCAACAGTGAAACATGGTGGTGGCAGCATCATACTATGGGGGTGTTTTCAGCTGCAGGGACAGGATGACTGATAGCAATTGAAGGAAACATGAATGCAGCCAAGTACAGAGTTATCCTGGATGAAAACCTCTTCCAGAGTGCTCTGGACCTCAGACTTGACCGAAGGTTCACCTTCCAACAAGACAATGACCCTAAGCACACAGTGTAAGGTTCTTTGTCTCTTTTGACATGTTCCTTGAAACTCAGTTTTCCGTCGGCCATTTTGCTTTCTGTCTTGCTGCAGCTATCTTGCCCTCAGTTAATATGGAGGTTCCAGCTTTCATGTTCACGCCCTGATTCTCTCCTCTTGCTTCTTAAGCAGCCTCAGCTGAACAATCAGTGCTCCTGAATCAAGCTTCAGTCAGCCTGTGACCTGACTCCTGGAAACCTAGGATTTTGGACTCCAGCTATTTCCTACTGAGGAACTTTGGAACACTTGTGGACTCTGGAAACCTGCTGTCTGGTGAATCCATGTTTGCAGAGGAATTACGGTACAGAGAAGAGATCCTAAACCTGCTTTGGAGAGTTATTGTAGAGCTTGAAGTTACTGCCTGCTGTGTCTCCTGCCTCTGTTCCTGCAAACTGTGTGAACTTTTCAGCATGCTTGTATGAAGTAATACAAGTCATTTAATTTCAACCTATGTCTCCTGTGTTTTCCTCGCACCCAAGCACAAGACGCTATAGGAACTGTACACTATACATGACAAGATTCAGGAGCCAATGTTTAGTGTCTGCTGGGTCTGGGAAAGCCGTGTCTGCTGTGACTGTGGATATCAGATGTCCGTTTAATACCTTATGTGATGACAGTGGTTGTGACTTCTCACAACCATTCCAGGTGAGCGCATTCCCTTAAATGTTACTCTGCAGTGTTACCACAGGTAAACACTATTGTTTTTTTGTTTTTTTTTCCTTTTCTCTTCTCCTTCCAGTACTCCTGTCTTAAAAGATCTGGAAGATGGAGGCCCGCATAAAGGAGCTTTGCGGAGTGACTGATACAATCCTTGCAGATATACAGACTATAAAGACCCGTTTTGCAAGCCTACAGGACCTCACTAATCATAATTTGCAAGTGTTTGGACAAACTACCCAGGAATTACGAGCCAGGATTGAGGCTCTAGAGGAACGAGTCCAGGCTCCTGCCATAACCCCGAGTTCTGGGATCCCCAAGTTACCTCCTTTTCGTTTTGGCGGTGAACGTGAGAAATTCAGGGGATTTATTAACCAATGCAATCTATTTTTCTCTGCACATGCTTCACAATTTCCCACTGAACGATCCAAAGTGCTTACTATAATCATGTTGCTTACCAATAAGGCTTTGATGTGGGCAAACCCTCTGATTGAGACTGAGGATGATTGTTTGAATCACCTTGATGCTTTTATTTCAGCCATGGGGCAGGTGTTTGATGACCCCAATCGAGGTGCAACAGCTGAAGCAGCCATGTTAACTTTGCGCCAAGGTAAGCGTTCAGTAGCCGAATATGCCTTGGATTTCAGGAGATGGGCTCTTGATACCACTTGGGACACTTCAGCCAAAAAATCTATTTTTCGGAAAGGGTTGTCTCCACTGATTAAGGATGAACTTGCTCGTGCCGACCCTCCCACTGCGTTAGGTGACTTTATTAACTATTGTATCCGTATTGATGCTCGTCTGACTGAACGCAGACAAGAGAGATGGTTCGAAAATAATCGCACTAACCTTTTCCTACCTCCCTCCTCAGCTAAGGAACCTTTGAGTAGGATCACAAGGGAACCAGAACCTGAACCCATGCAGGTGGACTCTTTACAAAGACGGGTTAGTGATGCACGCAAAGAACATCGTATAAAGGAAAGTCTAAGTTACTTACCGTTAACGGTATTTTTCGAAGTCCATGACAGCACTACAGAGAGAGGGGATCCGCCCCTTAGGAACAGGAAACCTACAGATATAAAAGGGCGGCACCTCTCCCACACAACAGTTGGATTACAGAGCATAAGAGGACATCAAGGTTAAATGGTATACAGCCAAAAAAATTTCATGCATCACACAGTAACATTAATCAATTGTTTATTACATGTGGACTACATAAGCGGAAGAAGTGCACATAAAACCTGGGTGGGAATGTAAGGGTGCTGTCATGGACTTCGAAAAATACCGTTAACGGTAAGTAACTTAGACTTTATTCGAACGTCCATGACAGCACTACAGAGAGAATTACAGAGAGTAATAACTACTTAGGGAGGGACTACAGCCTGCAGCACCCTTAGTCCGAAAGAAAGGTCTGAGGAAGCACCCAAATCTAATCTATAATGAGTGTAAAACGTGTGTGGAGAAGACCACGTAGCTGCCTTACATATCTGGTCAATCGAGACTTCTGCCCTTTCTGCCCATGAAGTCGCCACAGCTCGAGTGGAATGCGCCCTTAGCCTCTCAGGTGGCTGCTTGCCCCTCGAGGTGTATGCCAGAGAAATTGCTTCCCTAATCCATCTGGCCAATGAGCTCTTTGTTAATCTACGGCCTTTGTTAATTCCTTGAAAAGAGACAAACAATGCATTGTCCCGTTTCCAGGGATCAGTGACTGCCAAATATTGCAGCAGACATCTTCTAACATCTAAAGTATGAAGTTTCATCTCTTTTTGATTAGATGGATTAGGGATGAACGAAGGGAGAATAATTTCCTGTGTTCTGTGGAAAGCGGAAGACACCTTAGGTAGGTATGCTGGATCCGGTCTAAGTATTATCCTGTCATTCAGGACCTGAGTGTAAGGAGACAGTCTAGATAGTGCCTGGATGTCACTTACCCTCCTAGCCGAGGTTAATGCTACCAGGAAAGCGGTCTTAAGGGAAAGAGTTTTTATTGATGCTGCTGATATAGGTTCAAAAGGGGGCTCTGTTAAAGCAGTGAGAACAAGATTTAAGTCCCATGGCATGATTCTCACCTTCACTATGGGTCTCGACCTACCCGCAGCTTTAATGAATCTACTGACCCAGTAATTATTTGCGATGTTGCAACTAAAGAGTGCCCCCAAAGCTGAAACTTGCACCTTAAGGGTGCTTGTGGAGAGACCTAAATCCAGACCCTTTTGTAGGAATTCTAGAATCTGGGTTATCGGTGTTGTGTCCCCTGCTACAACCGCCGAGCTCTGAAGAAATTTCTTCCAAATCCTAGCGTAGATTCTAGTTGTAACCTCTTTTCTGCTTTTAAGGAGAGTATTAATTACATTAGCAGAAAACCCCTTATCTGTCAGCAGCGACCGTTCAAAATCCACGCCGTCAGGTGGAGGCCCGCTACTCGAGGATGGTAGACTGGACCCTGGGAGAGCAGATCGGGAATGTCCGGCAGGACCCACGGGTCGGCTATCGACATGTTTCTGAGACATGAAAACCATGCCCTCCTGGGCCAAAAAGGAGCGATTAATATTATCCTTGCCCTGTCCTTCCTGACCTTCCTCAATACTAGGGGGAGTAAGGACAGGGGAGGGAAGGCGTAGGCTAGATTGAAATCCCACTGTAATAGAAGAGCGTCCACTGCCAGAGGGCGTTCTTTGGGATTCAGAGAGCAGAACTGTCTCACTTTTCTGTTGCTTTTGGTAGCAAAGAGATCTACTTCCGGTAGACCCCATTTCCGCACAATTAGGTCGAAGATGGAAGTCTTTAATGACCACTCTCCTTGGCTCAGGAGATTGCGGCTTAAGAAGTCCGCCTTGGTATTTTCTTCTCCCCTTATATGCAGAGCCGTTAGAGAAAGAAAGTGTCGTTCTGCTATCTGAAGTAGGCGCCTTGCCACTTCCATGAGAGGACCGGAACGAGTACCACCCTGGTGGTTGATGTATGCGACTGTGACCCGATTGTCGGAGAGCACTCGAACGTGGTGACCCTGTAGATAGACAAGGAGCTTTTTAATTGCTAGCTCTACCGCTGTTAATTCCTTCATATTAGAAGACATATGAATTTGATACTGCTCCCATAAGCCCTGAACCATAACGTCCCCTATATGAGCCCCCCACCCAGAGGGGCTAGCATCTGTTGTGACTATTCGGGATATCTCATATTCCCAGGGAACCCCCTTAGACAGGTTTGTCTCATTCTTCCACCAATCCGGGGATCTTATAGCAGCCTGGGACAAGGATAGCTGGCCTTCCAGGTAACCACCTAGCAAATTTTGATACAGCAAGACCTCAGCTTGCAGTGCCCTTGTGTGAAATTGGGCCCACCGAACCGCGGGAATGCAGGACGAGAGGAGCCCAAAAGAGACATAGCCTTCCTAAGCGACATGGAGGGGTTACTGGAAGCGTTTAGGACCTGGTACCGTAAACGAATTAACTTGTCTGACGGTAAACTACAGTTCTGATTTTGTGAATCCAGAATTAGCCCTAGGAATTGCTGAACCCTCATCGGATTCAAACGAGACTTTTTGGTATTTATTAGCCATCCCAGCCGCTCTAAGGTAGAAATCGCTCTTTTCAGTTGCTCTAGGCAATGCTCTGCCGTCTTTCCTATAATAAGAAAGTCGTCAAGGTAGGGGACTATAAGCATATTTGATTCACGTAAGTGGGCCATGACCTCCGACATAACCTTAGTGAATACTCGTGGGGCCACCGCCAAGCCAAAGGGAAGGGCGCTATATTGAAAATGTCGCAGTGATTCCCCCATCTGGATTGCTACTCTGAGGAAACGCTGATGCTCCATATGGATCGGTATGTGGTAATAAGCGTCTTTCAGATCTAACACCACCATAAAGCAATTTTCAAACAGAAGCTTTATTGCTGAGCTGACCGTTTCCATTTTAAATGGGTGAATAATCAGGAATTTATTGAGGGCTTTCAAATTAATAATTGTTCTAAAAGACCCATCCAGTTTATGGATCAAAAACAGAGGGGAGTAAAACCCCTTACCCCGCTCTGCTTCTGGCACCTCCACTAAGACATTCTTAGCGCAAAGCTCCTGAACCTCCAACTCTAGAGCGGCCTGCTCCGATGGGGATGATCTAAGTGGGGTAATTTTAAAGTTATCCCAAGGTACCGAGGAGAATTCTAACTGCAGCCCTGTAGCTATGATGTTAAGGATCCAGCTACTGTTTGAGATTTCCGACCAGGCCGGGTAGAAGGCTTTCAATCTGCCTCCTACTGGCATCGCTAGTCATTGCGAGGGTTTTTTTGTTTCCCTAGGTGGACCTCTAAACATAAACCCTGTACCTCTTCGCCTCTTTTCATCCCATTTGGCTCGTTCCCTGGACGACCTTCGGTAGCTGAACCTCCTTCTGCTGAAAGGTCTTTTATAGGAAGGAGCTGATAGACTGGGAAACTTTTTCTTGTCGTCCCCTGCCTTTTCTAAAAGTTTGTCCAGGACCGGGCCAAAAAGATATTCGCCGTCACACGGAATGGAACAGAGGCGAGATCTGGCTTGAATATCGCCCGGCCAACATTTCAGCCATAATGCCCTTCGTGCTGCATTAGACAGCCCTGCCGCTCTGGCAGCCATTCTTACTGAGTCCGCTGAGGAATCAGCCAGGAAAGCCGCCGCATTCTGAATTATTGGCAAGGTTTTTCGAATTGTCCCCCTGGAGGTTCCATCTGTTAACTGGGAAGCTAACTGGTCTAGCCAGACCATCAATGACCTGGCTGCGCAAGTGGCTGCAACTGCCGGCCTCAGGGCACCTGCCGACATCTCCCATGTGCCTTTCAAGAAGGAATCTGCCTTCCTGTCTAGTGGATCTTTCAAAGACCCCATATCATCAAAAGGGATGGAGGATTTTTTAGAAGCCTTCGCCACTGCTGCATCCAGCTTCGGGGCCTTATCCCATTTACCCGTCAGGGGATCCTCAAAGGGATATCTCCGTTTAAACGCTTGGGGTAAGGAGCCTCTTTTTTCAGGCTTCTTCCACTCTCTGTCTATAAGGCCTTGGATGCTACTGTTTAGTGGAAAGGATCTCCGTTTTTTTGGATCTAGACCACCAAACATCAGATCCTGTACTGAGGGCTCTGGTTTCGCCTCTTCTACCCCCATGGTGGACCTAACTGATTTGACAAATTTGTCC
This sequence comes from Oophaga sylvatica, assembly GCA_033576555.1. Lineage (NCBI taxonomy): Eukaryota > Metazoa > Chordata > Amphibia > Anura > Dendrobatidae > Oophaga > Oophaga sylvatica. Next base: position 246,533,935 of record JARQOD010000002.1, on the reverse strand, counting down.
ATCTGGTCCAAGGGAAAACAAAACCGGGTAGCGTCTTCCGTAGAAGACGAGGAGGAAGCCGAAGAGGAAGGCGAGGAGGGTCCTGACACAACTTCACCCCTATCATGGGCGGCAGGCGACTCTGAATCAGACAAAACTGGTACATTTCTACGCCTGGAAAATTCTCCGTGTCTTGAGGACGCTTTCAACTCTGCTCTTATTATCTCCTTCAGGCTTTCAGTGAAATCTGGAGTCTCCTCCGCTATCTAAAAAGGGAAGGGGCATAAGGGGGGGGTTTACTATGTCATCCCATGCCCCTGCCCTTCCCCATAAAAATGCCCTACCGTCTGTTGCATGCACGGCTGGCACAACCTCTTAGGGCAAGCGTCAGGCAGAGGGCAAGCGCAAAAGGCACATTCCCTGTGCTTGCTTTTCACCGAACACTTCTTCCCCTAGTAACAGACAAAATGGGGAAAAGACGGATTTTGGTAAGACCTTACCTGTAAAATCCTTTTCAGCGAAGGAAGGAAGAGAGACACAGTATTCATTACTGATGGTAGGCGGAGCCCCAGACCAGGATGACACCTCAGATCAAAAGCGTGTTGACTGGCTGGCCCCTCCAGCTCGGGCTCCTCCTACTCAGCTCCTTCAGTCGTACCAAAGCTTTAGGGAAGAACCAAGATCACCAGCGGAGCAACATAACCCCTTCTGAAGGAACTTCAGAGAAACAACACAAGAATACAGGTTATGCATGCAAAGTAAGGCAAACCACAGAGTTCCAGGTACTACTCACTGAACCTGACTACTGTGATGAGCTGGCAATGCTGGAACAGAGCCTTAGCGCGCTGACCTCAGCCCAGATAATCGCTATCAGATAAGGGTCGCGCTGCATCTGAAAACATCAACACACTTCTGCCCTGGGAGGGTGCTGTGTCTCTCTTCCTTCCTTCGCTGAAAAGGATTTTACAGGTAAGGTCTTACCAAAATCCGTCTTTCAGCTGCAGATGGAAGGAAGGGAGCCACAGTATTCATTACTGATGGGACGTCCCAAAGCAGTTCAAAAATAAGGGTGGGAAAAAACCAACAAAGGGCAGAAACCCAACAACCTTAACAAAAAGCGCAACCAGCGCTAAACACAAGTTCATCTAGAACTTTACACTACAGCTGCCTGCAGGACCCTACGTCCGAGGGCTGCATCAGCGGAAGCACTGACGTCCACTTTATAAAACTTTGTAAACGTGTGGACAGAGCGCCAAGTTGCCGCTCGGCAGAGCTGCACTGCCGAGGCACCTTGATGAAAAGCCCACGATGAGGCCACAGCTCTCGTAGAATGGGCTCGAATCTTAATCGGGCAAGATTCACCCCGAAGACGGTAAGCTTCCAAAATAGCTGACCGGATCCAACGAGCTATAGAATCCTTGGAAGCTCGTTGACCACGCCGACGACCTGCTGGAACCACAAACAGGGAGTCCGTCTTACGAAAACCTTGAGTAATAGATAGATAAAACTTCAAGGCCCGCACTAAATCCAATGTGTGTAAAGCTCGCTCTTTCACATTCTTCGGATCCGGGCAGAATGAAGGCAACACAATATCCTGGTTGACATGAAATTGTGACACCACTTTAGGCAAAAAATCACCCCGAGTGCGAAGCACTACACGATCCGGAAAAAACTCCAGAAAAGGAGGCGAGCAAGAAAGAGCTGCCAACTCAGAAACTCTTCTCAAAGAGGTGACCGCTACTAGGAAGGCCACCTTCCAAGAAAGTAAAGAAAGACTAGCAGAGTCCATAGGCTCAAAAGGTTTATGCTGAAGAGTCTCCAAAACAAGGTTGAGCCGCCAAGGAGACACAGGTGCCTTCCGCGGCGGAAACTTACGAGCTATACCGCGGAAAAAGGAAAGCACGTCCCTACGCGAGGCAATAGCTCTCCGGAATAATAAAGACAGAGCAGAAACCTGACCTCTCAGGGTGCTAACTGCCAAACCCTTGTCTAACCCATGCTGCAGAAAAGCCAGCAAATTGGGAATGGAAAATTTCCTCGGGTTCCGTGAAGACCCCGAACACCACGAAAAGAAGGTTTCCCAAGTTTTGTGGTAAATCCTAGTAGTAGCCGGACATCTGGCAGCTCGAAGAGTAGCAATGACCTCGGCTGAAAAACCTCTACGAGTCAACATTTCGGTCTCAAGAGCCACGCCGTCAAACGCAGAGACTTCAAGTCCGGATGACAAACGGGCCCCTGAGTCAACAGGTCCGGTCGAAGAGGAAGTGGAAATGGAGGTGCCGCCAACAGCGACATTAGCGTTGAAAACCACGTCCTCCTTGGCCAATCTGGTGCTATTAACATAGCCGGGATTCTCTCCAGTCTGATCCGACGCAGTACCAGAGGAAGCAAGGATATCGGTGGAAACACATAAATCAGCTCGAATTGATCCCACGGAGCCACCAGAGCATCCACCTCCACAGCCTTCCGGTCCTTGAACCTGGACATGAACATTGGTAGTTTGGCATTGAACCTGGATGCCATCAAATCCACTTGGGGAGTTCCCCAACGGGAGCACAGCATTGCAAAAATCTCCGGATGAAGACTCCATTCTCCGGGATCCATCTTCTCGCGACTGAGAAAAACCGCCGTAACATTCTGAACCCCTGGGATGTGGATTGCAGAAATGGCTGGAACCCTGGCCTCGGCCCAGATCAGGATCCGAGACACTTCCGCCATGAGCCTGGGACTCCTTGTTCCGCCTTGGTGATTGATATACGCAACCGCTGTGGCGTTGTCTGTCTGCACTCGGACTGGCAGACCGCTCAAAGGGACCGTCCAGTGTTGGAGGCAAAGGAAAATCGCCCTCAATTCCAGGATATTGATCGGTAAAACAGTCTCTTCTGATGACCATACTCCCTGAATCCAGGAATCGTTCCAAAACACCCCCCCAGCCCGTCAGGCTGGCATCTGTGGTTATGACCGACCATTTCGGAGGGAGGAAAGATTTCCCCAGGGATAAAGCTCCTGGACGTAACCACCATCCTAGAGACTCTCGCACCCTGCGAGAGATGGTGACACTGCAATCCAGCGATTGCGACTGATTCCAATGACTCAGGATGAACCTTTGGAGAGCTCTGGAATGAAACTGGGCAAACGGAACTGCCTCCATGGACGCCACCATTAAACCCAGAAGACGCATACACTTTCGAAGGGACATTGTTATCGAAGACTTCATGATCTGTACATGTCGAAGAAGACATGACTGTTTGTCTGGAGGTAGGGACACCACTGCCCGTACCGTGTCGAAATGCATTCCCAAAAAGAGGATAGCTTGCGACGGTTCCAGAAACGACTTCTCCCAATTGACCAGCCAACCGAAGTCCTTCAGTAACTGAAGAGACAGATTGCGAGCTGTCACTGCTTCCTCCTCCGAGGATGCCACGATCAAAAGATCGTCCAGGTAAGGAAGAATCGTAATTCCTTGTCTTCGAAGAATTGCCATGAGAGGCGCCAGAATCTTTGTAAATACTCTGGGGCCGAGGCTAAGCCGAATGGCAGAGCCACGAACTGGTAATGATCCCGACCTATGGCAAAACGAAGAAAACGTTGATGAGCCCTTCCGACGGGAACATGTAAATAAGCGTCGCGGATGTCGATTGATACCAAAAAATCGTTCTGCGACAGGGCTGCCACAACGGAGCGAAGTGACTCCATGCGGAATTTCCGGGTGTGGACGTGCCGATTCAATCTTTTGAGATCCAGAATCGGACGAAATTTGTCCTCCTTTTTGGGAACCACAAACAGATTGGAATAAAATCCTTTTCCCCGGTCTTCCGGCGGAACCGGTATTACCACACCCTTCTGAAGAAGGAATTCGACCTCTCGCTGCAGAGCGACCAAAAGCTCGGGTTCTGACGGAATGCGAGACTGGCAAAAGGTGTCTGGGGGTCGAGAAGAGAATTCTATGAAATAACCTGCTGACACGACCCGCGTTACCCATGAATCTGGAACGCGAGAAATCCAAGTCTCCTTGAATTGGAGCAGGCGACCCCCCCACTCGAGAGTCCTCGAGTGGACTCCTGGCGTCAGTCCGTCTTGGCGGGCTTCTTGTCAGTTTCCCGCTTGTCTTGACGGAAATTCTGCTTCCAGGGGATGCGAGATTTCTGGGAGGACTTTTTTGCCGAGAAAGAGGAACGACCCGATCCCCAAGAGGACTGAGCGAATCGACCTCGGCCCCGAAAGGACCGCCGACAACTATATGTCCTGCCAGACACAGAAGCCATAGCTCTGCGTTGTGGTAACGTCGCTTCTTTTGCCTTTGCCTTGGTAATCAGTTCTGTGAGGTCAGACCCAAAAAGATGACCACCTTTATAAGCTAAGGCCAGCAAACCTTGTTTGGAGACCGCATCCCCGGCCCACTGTCTGAGCCACAGCGCTCTTCTGACTGTGATCGCCGAAGCCTGCCCCTGGACAGAAGCGACGCAGTATCCAGACCTGCATCATAGATATATCGGACTGCAGTGTCCAACCATTCGAAAATCTCCTCCATCTCAGATGACGGAGATCCATTTTTCCACGCCTTGTGTAAAAGGTCCAACCAGCTTATAGAAGCTTTAGAAGCACACATGGATCCTAGTACCGCTCTGAATCCATGACCCGCGGCCTCATAATTTGATTTCGCCGCCATTTCCGTTTTTCTGTCCAGTGGATCCTGCAAACTGGCCTTCCCTTTAACAGGAAGCAGTGAGGATTTACTAAGCTGGGATAAGGAAAAATCCACTTCAGGAGAGGGAATCCAATTATCTCTCGACTCTGTGGAACACGGATAAAGTGCGTCAAAGAAACGTGTTCCGTGAAAACGTTTATCCGGACACAGACGTTCCTTTTCTACTGCACTGTTAAGATCATCTAGATCTGGCAAGGCTGATCGTGACGTACGATACTCCTGGTACATTCGTGCTGATTTACCAGGTAAACTAGTTACCACCTCCGGTAACTGTAAAACCTCTCTCATGGCTTCAATAAATGCCTCTGTACGTCTCACAAGGGACGAGAGCCCCCGCCTTTCCTCCTTATCCGAATCGGACATTTCCCCATCTGAACTTAAAGGAGAACCCTCTCCACAATCTAAATCAGAGACATCTGATTCGCTACGGGTGAAGGATGGTAACGGTCTGTGTCGCTTTCTGTCCTGAGAGGATCTAGCTGACACATATTGACTCAAAAGGTCAGACAAGCCATTAATAGAACTGGCGATAGCATCCAATTTTGCATCACTGTGACCTCCAACCGCAGCGCTAGACGCTGTGGAGGACTGCGTACCAGATTGCCGAAGCGGAACTGGAATATGGTCCGCGCCTTCTGAACCCTGTTCCGACATGCCTCACACTGTATATAGCAGGTCAAATGTCAGAAAACCTGAAAAAAACGCAGTTTTTTTTTTTTTTTTTTTTAAGTGAACGCAAAACAGCACGCTGAAGGGTTAAGTCTTAAATATAGAGCTACCCCAGCTGTTGCCAAGTAAACCCTCAAGAGGGGTTAATGTCGCAGGTTGTAAGAAACAACAAGGTCTCTATGTGAGACCGAGCTGCAGAATAGCGCTATGTATCTGCGCTGTGAGGTGAGGAAAAAATGCCACTCACCCAGCTGGTTTGGTGCCTGAGACGGGAGGAGCGGAGTCTGAGGAGCCCGGGAGCCCTTTTAATGGCCGCCGTGCTGAGGGAGCCGGAAGAGAAGCGCAATCGTGCGCTTCCTGCATGAAAGACAGGGAAGCGTGAAGCCACGCCCCCCCGGCTCAAAAATATGAGCGCCAAAACTCCTCACTCCTGCTCCCCCCCTGTCCTGCAGGCATCTGCCTGCGGACAAAAGTTGTACAGAAACACCACATTCACATGTCACGGCGCTGCCAAAGCAGCGCTAAGGCCGGTGTCACACACAACAACAAAAAATCGGTCCGTTTTAGACGGTCGACAATCGGATCAAAATAAAAACATCACACATCCTTCTGGCATCCGATTTTCCTTCAAAGATGCGATTTAATCGCATGTGTGTGTACCTTGTAACATCCGATTTTCATCCGACTTGCGAGATTTTCTCGCAGGCTTGCAAAACTGACATATAATGGATCCAAAAGAATAGTATTTAAATGCCAAAAGAAAGAATAGATATATACACATAGAACACATATATATATGTATATGTCATTGTGACATATATATATACATATATTTATAATTCTTACACTTCTACATACTGTTATAGCCGCTAATTCAATTGCCGGCTTCAGTGAAATCACAGAAGCCGACATGAAATGATACATTGTTTCCACACATTTAACCATGTCATTTCCTGTATTTTGATATTTGTTTAGAACTTACAATTACATGACTGTATTTGTGCAAAATTTCAGACATGTAGGGGTTAATTAAAGGTGTAATTTAGTTGAAAAAAAATGCGTGGGCTCCCGCTGTATTTTCTCCACTAGACAGACAAAGCAAAGCGAGTGGGGGCAGATAATAATAGCCTAGGGAGGGTACATTTTTTGTGCCCCCCCTGGCTACTAACATCTGCCCCCAGACACCCCAGAAAGGGCAAATCTATAATTAGATTCGCCCTTTCTGGCACTTTGCCCGTCTATTCCCATTGCCCTGTAGCGGTGGCGAATGGGTTAATAAGGGGTTAAAATGACCTTGCAATTGAAAGGTCACTTTAAGCCAGGTTAATAATTGATAGCTGTCAATTAGACAACTATCAATTATTAATCCTATTGTATGAAAGATAAATCAAACACACACAGTTTAATAAAAAATAAGTTTAATGAAATAATCACACAGTTTTTGACCATATTTTATTTTCCTGCTAAAACCATTTCCTGTAATAAAAATAAAATAAAAAAGCAAAATTATACTTACCAATCCGATGTACAGTCAGGTCCCACGGTGTAATCCATCAGAAAGGGTTAACAGGTTACAGGTCGCAGAGAGCTAATAATGCTGTCTCAGACCTGTATTCCCCTGAATGAATAAGTTCCTCTACCACAGAAAGTAGAGGAATAGATTCATGAATGGAGCTTAATTGATTTATTGCCAATTTAACTGTAGTGACCTGACCTAAAGGGAAAGTGGACACAATCAATTAAGCTTCATTCATGAAACACATCCTCTCCTGTCACCAGGAGAGGAACTTATTCATTCATGAGCTTTGAGCTGAGTATGCAGGATTACTTGCACAGCTTGGCTCAAAGCTAGTTAACCCTTTGTGAAGGATTACAGCGTGGGACGTGACAGATCAGCGGAATAGGTAAGAATAATGTTGTTTTATTTCTTTTTCTTTATTTTAGGAGATCAATGGCTTCGCACGGATTAAGTCTAAAATAAAATATGGTCAAAAAAATGTGTTTTTATTTCATTAAAATTATTTATTCTTAAAGTGTGTGTGTTTTTTTATTTACTTCAATAGGATTAATAATTGATAGTTGTCTAATTGACAGCTATCAATCATTAACCTGCCTTAAGGTCACCTTTCAATTGCAAGGTGACAGTAAGGTGAGATTAACCCATTCGCCACCGCTACAGGGCAATGGGAATAGACGGGCAAAGTGCCAGAAAGGGCGAATCTAATTATAGATTTGCCCTTTCTGGGGTGTCTGGGGGCAGATGTTAGTAGCCAGGGGGGGCACAAAAAAATGCACCCTCCCTGGGCTATTATTATCTGCCCCCACTCGCTTTGCTTTGTCTGTCTGGTGGAGAAAATACAGCGGGAGCCCACGCATTTTTTTTCAACGAAATTACACCTTTAATTAACCCCTAAATGTCTGAAATTTTGCACAAATACACTCATGTAATTGTATGTTTCAAACATATATAAAAATACATGAAATTACATGGTTAAATGTGTGGAAACAATGTATCATTTCATGTCGGCTTCTGTGATTTCACAAAACACCGGCAATTGAATTAGCGGCTATTACAGTATGTAGAAGTCTAGGAACTATAAATATATGTATATATACATGTCACAATGACATGTATTATATATATATGTGTTCTATGTGTATATATCTATTCTTTCTAGTCTTTATTAAAGCTGTCAGTGTGATTTTACAGTATAGCCGGGGATGAATTGCCGGCTTTTCTAAAGGACACCGATGCGATTTCATCGCAAGTCACACATGCGGTCCGTTTGTAATCAGATTTTTCATCGCTCCCATAGACTTGCATTGGCGATTGTCGACCGACAATCGGTGACAATCGCAGCATGCTGCGATTGCAGACGGACGTTGAAAACGGACCACAAAAAAACGGCTACTGGGAGCTGCTCCATAGATTAACATACGGCAGACTGCAATGCGATTTTTCATCGCATTGCAATCGTCCGATTTTGTCGCCAGTGTGACGCCGGCCTAATAGTACATTAACACACATGTAATAGCGCTGTACAGCAGTCGCTAAAGCATCACACATTTTTTATATATTGTGGGAGTACTACCCGCTGAGCGCCACAGGGACCCCTCAGGATTTGTGGCGCTTGTGCCCATGCTCCCCCAGGGGGGTAAGCAGTGACCCCAGTGTGCGGTTTGGTCCCCGCCAGGGAAAACTAACCTCGTCCCCCAGGGCGGCAAGATTCTGCAGGGACATTTAGTAAAAAAACAGATCCGCCAGGGGAGAGGTGGGGTCCCGAGCGCTGAGACCCGAGACCTTTCGACTATTCCAAAGTCTCTTTTCCCATAAAAATAAAAAAATCTTTGGGAGCTGCTTCCAGCGGCCCAAACC
>JARQOD010000002.1:246444240-246525103 GCA_033576555.1 Oophaga sylvatica | reverse complement strand
CCATAGAAGTAATAAACCCCAGTGCCAGTCATAACCTGTGCCAGTACTGCCCATAGAAGTAATAAACCCCAGTGCCAGGCATAATCTGTGCCAATACTGCCCATAGAAGTGATACACACCAGTGCCAGTGATAACCTGTGCCAGTACTGCCCATAGAAGTGATAAACCCCACCCTAGTGCCAGTTATAATCTGTACCAATACTGCCCATAGAAGTGATACACCCCGTGCCAGTCATAATCTGTACCAGTACTGCCCATTGACATGATAAACCTCAGTGCCAGTCATAACCTTTGCCAGTACTGCCCATAGAAGTAATACACCCCAGTGCCAGTCATAACCTGTGCCATTACTGCCCATAGAAGTGATAAACCTCAGTGCCAGTCATAACCTGTGCCAGCACTGCCCATAGAAGTAATAGACCCCAGTGCAAGTCATAATCTGTACCCATACTGCTCATAGAAGGGATACACACCAGTGCCAGTCATAACCTGTGCCAATACTGCCCATAGAAGAGATACACCCCAGTGCCAGTCATAACTTGTGGCCCATAGAAGTGATACAGAGAGATATCTCTCCCTGACAGGTTTTCTGGAGGGAGAGATACATTTTTGGTTTTTCAGGAGGCCTGCAAGTTGTGCTTCACGCTCTGCCTTCGTTCATCAGGGAGTTAGGAACAACGGATGGGGATCATCGTATCCCTTCTTTGTTGGCATATGCAGCAGATTGGGACTTATTATAAGTAAAAGGAGGATTTTATACTAACCAGACAGCAGATGGCGATAGTGTGTAATGTTATATGCTTGCTGTAATGTGGGGAGGGAAACTCTCTTGTTGTTGTTGGTTGTTTTACCTTTGCTTCCTGTTTCTTTTTCTCCACGGACTGTGTGACACTGAATTGTTTATCCAGTATGAAGTAAATACTGTTTACTCAAGATATCTTGCTGTCTGAAGCTTGCGTAAGTACAGTGCCGACGATAAGAAGATGCACTCTGCGACATTCTTAAGGGTGATCCCCAATCCTGGGCCTTCTCCCAGCCGACCGATTCACCATCTCTACGGTCAGTGGACGAGTTTTTCGCGGCTCTGGCGCTGGTGTATGGAGATCCTGATGGCGTCTCCCTGGCGGAATCCCGACTCCGTAAAACCAAGCAAAGGGGCCAGTCGGCCGGCCAGCTGAGGAGTACTGTTCAGAGTTCACGAGGTGGGCCACTGACACACAGTGGAATGACCCTGCCCTTAGGAGTCATTTTATGCAGAGTCTGTCCCCAAGGTTGCAGGATACTCTGGTGCAGTATGCTGACCCCAGGTCGTTGGAGGCCGCCAAGTCCCTTGCCATCCGAGTGGATAGACGCATAAATGGAGACGGATAGAGGGAGAGGCATACACCAAATGTGCCCCCTGTAGTCCTTGGTAGGGAGGAGGACACACCTGAGCAGGCGAACGAACCCATGCAGGTGGGAGTTGTTGGTTCCCAAACGTTGTTGCCTGCAGTTTGTCTTGGTTTGGGGGCATGTTTTTACTGTGGGCAGACTGGAGTAAGTCTTGTGTAAGACTGCACACTTACGCTATTGTGCTGTTAATACATATACCATATGAAGCAATTATGGTAGTCACTACTTCAAGTGCCAGTTAGCACATATAAATATCTATTTTTATAAAACGTTTCGACTCTTTTTTCATAAGTTGTTTGTACTCAACCACCAACACATCTGTTATGACCATAAACACCAGACAGAGACTATGAGAATATGTGAAGTTGTATTGGTCCTCAAATCCCCTGGCAATCCTCTTCCACTCTTCCATCTTTGGCTCAGCCATCACCAGTTGATGAAGTCTGTAACACAGTTGTGAGCAGGTATCACGAACAATGGCATAGATGTTGGACGTCCCAATCCAAAAATGCAGATGGAGTGCGGAATAGGATATGCCAGTAGTTAAGAACCTACAAGTAACCCAATGTACAGAGAAGAATCAATGCACATGCACAAAGGTTTAACAAACACACTATACATAACCCTTACATGACTGAATGTCAAAACAATCATAATTTAAATGTAGTCCAAGTACCATTTTCCTCTAATGTAAATATTCACATCATTGTTCAGGTATTTCAAGGTGATATATGGCCTAGATTATGAGGATATTTCTGCAACAGCCATAAGGATAAATGGAAACTTGTGGTAAACCACATCATCAATAGACAGTATGTAGGTAAGAAATCCAGACGGTTGCGTAAGGAGAAGTCGCTCCTCTGCAGAGATAGCTTTCCGCATCTTGGTAGGTGATCTCTGGGCACACAATCTCCCACAAAACCTCAAATCTGGGAATGGTCATCCAACAAAACTGGACAAAATAATATGGAAGAGTCTGCAGACATGCATACAGGTGAAAATGTGCTTTATTGAGTCGTTGCCTCAAATGCGGAAAAGTCCACATTCGCCTCCTCCTTCGCGGATCAACGATCACTGGGTAAGGATGCCCAAAGCGGCTGCACAAAACACAGTTGGACAACACTCGATCAGTTTGGGAGAACTGAAGACTGTCAGACATGTTGGCAAGCAAGCAGCAGCCCTCCAACACAAGCAGACAACCCAAATGGCAAGATTGGGGGTTGCAACCGGATGCAGAGGCAATAAATAGCCTTGCTGAAGATGATTTGAATGAGTTTCTGGCCTAAAAACCGTTAAATGTCCATTTTGCAAGGCGGCGAGAAAAATACGCTATACGGATGCCATACGGATTGCATACGGATGCTTACATGCGCAAAATACGCAGCCGCACCCTGAAAACGCATTAAATACGGATTGTTGTGCCTGCAACATTTTGGCATAATACGGCCGTACAATACGGTCCGTATTTTTGTACAGTGAGCGTGTCCCCGGCCTTAGACGACTTCCGGGGCAAGGAAAGTGACGGAAAATAGTAGCGCATGCGCAGTAATTATTTTATGCTTTGCCCACTGTTGGGAAAAGCGCAATGCGCATGCGCGAGGGCCTTTTTCAAAGCGCAAGTGCGGAAAGCCGACGGAGAGGAAAGAAAAGAAGTGCGTAGGGCAAGAATGGATGCGGTGGGGGGATGGGAATAAACGTCGCCCATTGGACCGGACTGCAAGTATTTGCATATGGAAATACGAAGTTTACAAAAGTATTTTGCCATGAAAACTGGGGTGTCAGGATATATGATAGGTACCTGTTATGATTTGGTAGCTGAGGAGAGCAGGCAAAAAACGGCAATACACCAGAGAGGTTGGAATCTACTGGATTGCAGTACCCTGACTAACCACCACAACTAAAGGCAGCCGTGGAGCGTTCCTACGTTGGTCCTAGACGCCTCGTCACAGCCTGAGAGGTTAACTACACCTAAAGATAGAGGAAAGCTATCTGCCCCGGAGCAGATCCCCAAAGAACATAGGAAGCCCCCAAACATGTAATGGCGGTTAGACAAGAGGAAATACAGACACAGACAGAAAATAGTATGAGCAAACGTTGGGGCCCAATCTACCTGGACAGAAAAGGATAGGAAGGACACTTACTGCAATCCAAAAAACCCTAAAAAATACCAACTCTACTAATTGCAAAACACCTGAGATCACACGACCTCTACCACCTAAATTATTTCTCTGGTGTCACAAAACTTAGCCGCAGCCACTGAAAAAACTGGAAAAGGCAAAAGAACAAATAACAGTGGCTCAGATAAACTGAGAGGAGCACAAGCCCCGGAGGGGACCTGGCTAACCTCCACAGAAGTGCAAAGAACAATGCAAAAAGCAAGCACAAAAATAAAAGCAGAAAATATCTTATCTGATAGCAGAAGATGCAGGCAAGACTCAGCAAGCTTCCAAGTGAACCAGGAACAACAGTTGAGACAAGAACAATTGATCACCGGCAACCATGATGGGAGGGAACCTCCCTTATATAAGACCAGTCTGTAACTCCTGATTGCCAATCATCACTGAATGGTTCAGTACTGTTTGTAACCACCAGAGGGAGCTTCTGCTCAGAATTCATTTCTAACACATTCACAACAGGTACCGATAGATTACTTATGGGACGCACTATTCAGTCATATCTTTATCTGATATAGCAAAAATGGGGTGACAGATTCCCTTTAATTCTTACTTTTATTACACTGTGTCCTACTATGGGACACTCATTTTCTGCAGGCTGATCGCTTATATGGCATACAGATCTACAGGGCTACAGGGATTTGTCACTAACCTCAGAGACTTCCTGATATGCACTGCGCATGACAGGAAGTCTCGGAGCTCTGGTAACCTGGATGACGTCATGACGACATCGTGTCACCATGAGAGCGATCGGGACCCCGCGTCATGATGTGGGGTCTCCGATCCAAAGGCTCTGACAGCCCCTCTACCTGCTCCAGAATGCTGCCATCTTGTTTGATCACAGTGTTTCGGGGTTAAAGTGCAGGGAGCGGTCCGTGAGAATCCACTGACACCCGGCCACGATCCCATCGTGTATGCGGCTGATCGCGTATAACGTACTATCCCGTCCGAGGTCATACGAGCCAGGGTCACTTGGGCGGGATAGTACGTCGAATGTCAGAAAGGGGTTAAAAAGTCACCTGATGCATCAGCTGGCTGTCTGTGTTTGTTCATTCTATGGCTACCAAGCTGCAGAAAGGAGCTCTCTGGGTGCAGTGGTGCTTTGCTGAGTTCGCTTGTCAGGTGCCATACTTGCTGTGCGGTGTGGAGCTTTGCAGCGGTGCATATAAGCTAAGTGTGGTGTTTTTTGATGCCTTGTGTGTGTTGCCGTCCGTTGACCGACCATTCGTGCGGTAGTGTCATTCCGTGACACTATCAGTTTAATTAAACACAGCTAGACTCTAATGAAGGAGTAGAACCATCTCAAGGAGGATCACAAGGAAATGGACAGCATGTGACGTAAATGAGTGTCTGAGCAAAGGGTCTGAATACTTATGACCATGCGATATTTCAGTTTTTCTTTTTTAATAAATTTGCAAAAATTTCTACATTTCCATTTTTTTTTCAGTCAAGATGGGGTGCAGAGTGTATATTAATGAGAAAAAAAAGATCTTTTTTGAATTTACCAAATGGCTGCAATGAAACAGAGTGAAAAATTTAAAGGGGTCTGAATACTTCCCGTACCCACTGCATTAGTGCCTCAGCCTACGCCTGGTATATTTTTGGGTACATGATGTTTTTGATCGCTTTTTATTCCGATATTTGGGAGGCAGAATAAAAAAAAAACAGCAATTCATGAATTTCTTTTTGGGGGGGGGGGCGTTTACACCGTTCCGCGTGTGGTAAAATTGATAAGGCAGTTTTATTCTTCTGGTTAGGCCAGCATCACACATGCGAGGAAATTGTCCGACACTCGCATGTGAAATCCCAGCTGTGGCGCCGGCACTCGGGAGTGGAGTGCGTGGCTGCATGTATTTCTATGCAGCCGCTCGCTCCACTCCCGAGTGCCGGCGCCAGAGCTGGGATTTCACATGCGAGTGTCGGACGATTTCCTCGCATGTGTGATCCCGGCCTTAGTATGATTACAGCGATGCCTCATTTATATCATTTTTTTATGTTTTGGCGCTTTTATAAAATAAAAACTATTTTATATAAAAATAATTATTTTTTGCATCACTTTATTCTGAGAGGTATAACTTTTTTATTTTTTCGCTGATGATGCTGTATCACAGCTCGTTTTTTAAGGGGAAAGATTATATTTTCAGCAGTACCACGTTTATTTATATCCGTCTTTTTGATTGCTTGTTATTCCACTTTTTGTTCGGCGGTATGATGATAAAGCATTGTTTTTTTTAGCCTTGTTTTTTTTATGGGGTTCACTAAAGGGGTTAACTAGTGGGACAGTTTTATAGATCAGGTCATTACGGACACGGCGATACTAAATATGTGTACTTTTATTGTTTTTTTTATTTACATAAAGAAATATATTTATTGGAGAAATTTTTTTTTTTCTTAGGAATGTTTTGAAAAAAAATTTCATTTTTTTTTTACTTTATTACATTGTCCCAGGATGGGACACCATTATATCATGTCAGATTGCTGATCTGACACTTTGCACTGCACTGTATCAGATCAGCAATCTGAGAGGCAGTGAAGGAGGCTTGCCAGTGCCTGCTCTCAGCAGGCACTGACAAGCCACCTCACTACAGGATCCAGAAGGACCCCGCGGCCATCTTTGATCCGGGGGGTCTCCATGGAGATCCTCAGAATAACGCGATCACATCGCGTTGTTCTGAGGGAAGCACGCCGGGAGCCCCCTCCCTGCGCGATGCTTCTGTATGCCACCGGAACGCTGCGATCATGGTTAAAGTATCGGGATCGGTCCTTGACTGCTCCTGGCACTTAGTGCCGGGTGCCAGCTGTGAAAATCAGATGACACCCGGCCACGATCGGCCGCGCTCCCCCCATGAGCGTGGCTGATCGCATATGACGTACTATTCCGTCCATGGGGATTAAGTCCCAGGGCATATGGATGAAATAGTATCAAATCAAATGGCAGAGAGAGGTTAACAAAAGTACAGAAATTGTGTGAGGCCCAGAATGCACAATATCAGAATAAGTTATTAATGGACAGATATGATGGATATCAGCATGTTGCAGAAAAGGCTGACATACGTGTAGCAGAGTATAAGTAAAGAAGGAGGCGAGGGAAGGTGAATAAAAAGAAAGTAGCTTTGGTCATAGCCAAAGCAGTGATAGAGTGGAACCCTGATCAGTGGAATGGTGATGTTTGGAATTCAGCTGACTCCGAAAACATCACCGATTTCGAGTCTGAGGATGAAAATTTCCATGGGAAGAGGTAAATTGATCTTCCTCTTAAACTAGTGAAAGTTCATCCTATATATCGGAGACAGATTTTAGAGACAGCTACAGGTAAACAAAATGAGAATGCGGTAGAGGATTACAGTCAGAAGGAGCTTAATGACCTTTATGATCGTTTTTCTCAAAAGCCAAATGAAAACCTGTAGCTTGCGCAGTTAGATTATGGGAGATAGGGGTCATGGAGTTCAGGTGGACACTATGGATGGCCCAAAATTTGTCTAACTTAGCCATGAGCCTGTAGTGAAGGAGGCATTCTGTACCTCGATAATCCAGCAACCACATGTGGTGTGTAGTATGCTTGATGTTGTGGCTATGGCATTGCATCATAAATACCCATCTGCGCAGACAGTCCACCCAATTAAAAGCCATAGTTTACATTAAAAGATTTTGCTCAGAGGTTGAAGGAGGAGGTCATGAAAAATGCTATTTCAGCAAACACCTGTGATGATTATATGCAAGTTGTAAGTGTATCTGTTCGAAATCGTATAATTAGAAATGCCCCTCCAGCTTATAAACATATCATGATGACGCTAATGGTAAATCAGACTGGGAAAACAATCACTAATACATTGGAGGCAATTCAACAGTTAAGGGATCTGGGATATTGGGGTCCCAAACGAAAGGGTAATTTTCCCTCTGAAGAGCAGCATGACAATGTCAAAAGTCATTACAGTCCTAGATCCTGTATTACCCGGAAATTTATGTTTATTGCCTTAATAAAGGTTAGTATCCACAGGGATAAAATAGAAGGGATTGGTACCGACGAGATATGGAAATTGTATCAAAAGAGAGGAATTAATAAAAAGCCAGGTGTTTGACATAATAAAAAGGTTACAGTGCAAGATTTTGAATCTCCACAGTGGGGGCGAGACAGGACACACGGAGAAAGAGGGCCCACTCCTTCATCAAAGCCCACAGTACCGCGGTTTGAGGATCTTTATGCTGAAGTCAAATCCTTGATACAGGAATTCAAAGCCCAACTGATGGGGCTATCATTTTATCCTTCCAAGATGTCGTAATCTGAAATGGAGGATCAATGGGGGGATAAGAGTGTTTGACTTGCTGGCCATGCCCTACAAATGGATAAATGCCCTGTGAGATATGGAAAAATTATATAATTTTAATTTCTGATGGAATTCCCCATCAAAATAAGTTTGTCCCAAAAATACTTGCTTCAGACCACTCAGCCCCCTCCCTTGGCATGCATTCCCCAAGGCCATAAAAAGCTATGCAATGTTTATCTTAATTAAAATCCAGGAACAAACCCTTTGAACCTCGGTGACCACCAATTAGCAACAGGGTGTGAACTCTCATGAACTGGACTCTTTTGTCTGACTGAAGCACATGGAGACACCATGGCACAACAAGACACAGCAAGCCTCTGAGGTATTGAATCTGGAAAATGACCTATAATAACAGAATGCAATATCTCTGAGACTAGCCAAGCACATAATTGGAATCGGCATTCCTTCCCCCATACGCCCTTGCCCGGCAGCCACCTGTAGCACTCTGTGTTATTGAGTTATAAAGCATAGCTAACAGGAATTGCATACGGTAAGTATATTTAGTCTCTATGCGCAGATAAAATCCAGACAAAACCCAGTGGCGGCACTGTCGACCCATTCAGAGCTTCAGGCGGAAAGTTATGGGCCATCCATGGTTCCGGACAGAAAATCATATTCTCAGGGATGGGAAGAGAGAGGTTGCACAAGCCCAGGGGTGGGCGCAGAGTGTGGGAGGAGCAGCCTAGGAGATAAGTGGCAGCTCCTCATTTTGAGCTCTGTTTTCTACTGGCAGGATACGTTAGCTGACACGGCCAAGAAAGCCTGTAACTAAGATTTGGACATGTGATCCATCAGCGCCTCCCTGTGGTCACATGCTACATAACACAGTAATTTCAAATATCAAAATATCTATACCCTACCTTTGTACTACACGCTTGACTGCATACTTGTATATTGTTCTGTGTATATTGTGGTGTAGTGACCCATGCTACAGCTAGGGGGCGCTGTGTATGCTCCTCGGGATATGCATGGAGGCATGATTTGAGTGGTAAAATAGGCCCTGGCAGTATTGTGAATGGAAGGTATGTGTTGCAGAGCTCCTCTGCACTGTAAGCCAAGTTAATGTTGTTCTGGGACTTATAGTCCCATAAGAGTGGTGTGTATTTCTAGGGTGGCTTACAGGGTTAGCTTGTGAGCTGGGTGGGACTGGCTAACCACACATACACTGCCCACTGAAGGTTGTGAGCTTTTGTTGAGGACCTGTGATGAGGTCATGTGCATGTGACCAGACCATGTGCTCCATACTTTAGCTGGGGGAGTGGCTATAGGTATGTAAGGAAGTGTTTGGCACATGGTAAGGGGAGTGTAGCGTAAGTCTGTGCTGAGACTGTGAGGGTCTCAGGAGTCTGTCAGGCTGGACAGAGCTCCCTGACATCCAGGCAGGATGTCGCACAGACTGAAGACTAAAAGCTGGCGTGCTTGAGCCAGCGGAATGGACGGTCTTGAAAACCGTGGTGAGACTGATCGGGATCAGAGTGAAGTATGAAATGTGGATTGGATACCTCTGGTAATGAGGGATCCGGGAACCTGCATGGCTAACAGGTGACAGTGATGACCGGGGTCATGAAGACTGTGTTCAAGTCGTGAGAAGTATTGGTAAGAAAGAGACTGTTTGGTGATTGCTGGATACCTCTGAGGAAGAGGTCTCCAGGAACCTGTGTGGCTGACGCCAACAGGTAACGGTCTTGAAAACCGTGTTATGCTGGTTAGGACCAGAGGGAACTATTCGTGAGAGAAAGACAGTATTTTTGTGTTTGCTGGATATCTCTGAGGCTGAGGTCTCCAGGAACTTGTGTGGCTGACACCAACAGGTGACGGTCTTGACAACCGTGTTATGCTGGTCGGGATCAGTGAAAAGAATTATTGAGAGAAAGGCTGTATTTCTGTGTTAAGTTGGATGTAATAAACGAAATGGACTATTGTTTTAACCCTGAGCGTGCCAGTGTTTACCTCAAAGACTAGCAAAGCAAGTGATCCCGTCCACACACAGTGTGGATCGTCACAATTGGTGTTAGAATGCTGGCAGCAGCCCAGGGAGCACGTGTGCAGGTTTTTTTTTTCTGTGGATTAGCAAATCCATGAATTTTTTTTTCTTTTTCAACTTGCTGTGGCTCGGCGGGGCTTTGAAGACTGAAGACGTCTGGCTGTAACTCGGCGGGGTTACAAAGGTTGCTGTGGATCGGCAGGTCCACGAAGTCAGTGGTGCGGAGCCATGCAGAGACTTGTAGCGGGAGCTACAGTGACTGTTACAGCAAGAGGTTCTGCAGCAGCAGGAGCTGCAGTAACAGCCACAGCGGCTTGTGAGCGGCATCTGTAGCTGCTGATGGTTCGTGGTTGCAACAGAAGCGGTGGCAGTGCCAGCAGGAGCTGGTGAGGTATCATAGGAGGACAGTGTGAACCAGGTCATGCAAACTCTTAAAGGGCCAGTACAAGCCTGAAAAGACATAAACTGTACTGTGGGACTGGGGCCTAAGAAAGCCGTGACTAAGTCCACAGGGTGTATCCCAGAGTGGGGTGGTGGCCTAAAAGGGGTGGTAACCCAAGCAGGAATGGTTGCCAAAAAAGGGTCGGAGTCCCGAAAGGGGGTGGTGGCCCAAAAAGGGGTGGTGTCCCGAAAGGGGCGGTGACCCAAAAAGGGGCGGTACGGGTTACCTTTGTGGACATGTCTGAGCAACAGCGGTGTTCATGTTATACCTGTACTGAATGCGGAATATACTTCCCATTTAATGACAGGCAGCACGTGTGTACCGTGATGCTACTTCGGGAAGGAGTCTCTAGATGGTTGGACTCAAAGAGTCAGGTGATTCTGAGGGGAAATTCTCTCGTTCTCTGTCTGACCGAGAAAAAGGTCAAGGTTCACTGCATCCATGGGGTCACTGTGGACTATACTGTGGATAGAGTGATGATAAATATGTACAAAAATGTCGAGTGCCAAGATGGCTGTATAACACCAAACTTGGTGTACCCCTTTAAGAGGGACTGGGACTTTGTGTTCTTTGAAGGTGCATGGGAAGTTGATGTCATGTGGGGTTGCTCTGGAAGCCTCTCTACTGTTGGGGTGGCATGCATTGAGGCGGGAATACCTATCAAAACTGAGTCATACGTAGGGGTGAACGGAGGAAAGCGTGTGTCTGGCCAACTTACTGACCTGACGTCCCCTGAAGTGTATGACAGTATGGCTGATGCTGAGGTGGTAGTTAAACAGAGTGGAGCGGACACCTAGATAGAGAGCAACTTGTGGGTTCACCATACTGTGGGGTGTGACACAGACACCGGGGATGACTGTGACTCTAAAGAAAGGGAGTACAGTAAGGTAGAGATCCCAGCTGAAGATCTTATTAAAGAAGTGATGGTGCGCCACTTGGAGTCCGAGTTTGCTGCCATCAAGGCTCAGTTTGGAGAGAAAGCACAGGAATGCCAGATCCTTGCTAGAACATTGTCTTGTGAGAAGGAAAAGTCTGCTGATTTACAGACCATTAAAGAGCATATCGAACAAGAGAAGGCCCTGAGACAAACTGCTCAGCATAGAGTGGATGAGCTGGAGAAGGAAGTCTCTGAGCTCAGAGGTCACCTGTCAACGTGGCAAAGTGTGAATAAGGCCTTATGAGAAGACGTGGAGGTGCTCAGAGAAGCAGTAAGAGGTCTTCTGCAGGAGGAGAAGTTGGTGGTCGAAGACTTATAGTGGCCGTGCCCAAGTGATAACAAGGCTGAGCTGCCAGTGTCCATCTTGGCAAAGGGGTCTTGAAGAAGGTAAATTTCAGGAAGAGAATGATGCTTCACTCTTTAAGTGAGTGATGGAGGTACCCAAAGACATGTGAGAAGCCTGTGCCAGCGAGGGTGTGCATGAGGCCTTTAAAAAGGCAGTAAAAGCCTATAGTGTGAACTGGGCACCAGAGACGAATCAGTTGGTGATACTGGCGGATAGGGAAGTCACAGAGAAGCGGGTGGCTGTCCTGAAAGAGATGCATCTGCAATGTATCCGCACGAAACAGATGATTATGATGGGTAATATGAAAGCCGCTCGACGCCTGGAGCTGGCGAAGGAAGCTCAAAGTCGGCTGGGCTTTGTGGAAGACATAATTCCGGTACCCAGAAAGTTGGTGGGGAAGGTCATTGGAAGACTTGGAAAGGTGATGCAGGAACTAGTGAATTGTTCCGGTGTGAAGAGAGTGAGGATTCCAGCTGATGGCGAGGTCAAGGTGGCTGGTGAAGAAGAGATGTTCCATTTGTTGTTGTTGGCTCAGTGGAGAGCCTTAAGAACATCCGTATGCTCCTGGAATATCAAGTGACGTACCTACGAGAGGTGGAGCAGCTGATCTTTGAAAGAAAGCAGATTAAGGAACATCTACAGGAGTTGGAACGAAGAGGGAGACTGCTTCCAGCCCAAGATATGGGGAGACGAGAGGCTTCTCTGGGGACTGACAGTACACGGTCTAAAGCAATGAGAGTTAGAGGAGATGACTTCTCTGTTGGCTCAGGGCTGAATGACTTAAGTGGGAGACCCTGTAGCGGACGAAAGGACAGAGCGTCAGACTCGCATCAACCAGTTGGCTCGACTGGACGATGGACTCATGACCGTAGGAGGTGGCCATGGAAAGAAAGGTCGTGTGAAGGGGCACATGTGGTGTTATGAACTGCTACAAGCACTAAGGAAAGATGGGAACTCTGTCCCTACAATAAAACTGAGCTTGATCCCTACGATGTAACGGGGAACCTGATCCTGCGACCAGACCCGCTAAAGTCCTCAGCTAGTCTGAACGAAGACCTATAGTTGCGAGGGAGGAATCCCTACAAGATCTAGGGACTGGGAGAAAAGGTGGACACCTCCTAACAGAAATTGTAGCAGGGAAAATTAACCCCTTCACCCCCAAGGGTGGTTTGCACGTTAATGACCGGGCCAATTTTTACAATTCTGACCACTGTCTCTTTATGAGGTTATAACTCTGGAACGCTTCAACGGATCTTCGCGATTCTGAGATTGTTTTCTCGTGACATATTGTACTTCATGTTAGTGGTAAAATTTCTTTGATATAACTTGCGTTTATTTTTGAAAAAAACGCAAATATGGCGAAAATTTTTAAAATTTTGCAATTTTCAAACTTTGAATTTTTATTCCCTTAAAACAGAGAAATATATCACACAAAATAGTTAAGAAATAACATTTCCCACATGTCTACTTTACATCAGCACAATTTTGGAACCAAAATTTTTTTTTGTTAGGAAGTTATAAGGGTTAAAAGTTGACCAGCGATTTCTCATTTTTACAACAAAATTTACAAAGCCATTTTTTTTAGGGACCACCTCACATTTGAAGTCACTTTGAGGGGTCTATATGGCAGAAAATACCCAAAAGTGACACCAGTCTAAAAACTGCACCCCTCAAGGTACTCAAAACCACATTCAAGAAGTTTATTAACCCTTCAGGTGCTTCACAGTAACTAAAGCAACGTGGAAGGAAAAAATTAATATTTTACTTTTTAGCCACAAAAATGATCTTTTACAAACTTTTTTTTTATTTTCACAAGGGTAAAAGGAGAAAATGGACAGATAAGGTTGTTTTGCAATTTCTCCTGAGTACGCCAATACCCCATATGTGGGGGAAAACCACTGTTTGGGCACACGGCAGAGCTCGTAAGGGAAGGAGCGACGTTTGACTTTTTCAAACTAAAATTGGCTGGAATTTAGATTGGATGCCATGTCGCGTTTGGAGAGCCCCTAATGCGCCTAAACAGTGGAAACCCCCCACAAGTGACACCATTTTGGAAACTAGACCCCCTAAGGTACTTATCTAGATCTGTTGTGAGCACTTTGAACCCTCAAGTGTTTCACAAAAGTTTATAAAGCCTGGGTGTGAAAAAAAAAAAATCAATTTTCCACAAAAATGATTTTTTAGTCCCAAATTTTTGAATTTTTCCAAGGAAATTGGACCCCAAAAGTTGTTGTCCAATTTGTCCTGAGTACGCTGATACCCCATATGTGGGGGGGGGGAAACTGTTTGGGCGCACGGCAGGGCTTGGAAAGGAAGTAGTAACGTTTTGGAATGCAGACGTTAATGGGGGTCATGTTCCGTTTGCAGTGCCCCAGATGAGCCTAAACAGTGGAAACCCCCACAAGTGACCCAATTTTGGAAACTAGACCACCTAAGGAACTTATCTAGATCTTTGGTGAGCACTTTGAACCCCCAAGTGCTTCACACAAGTTTATAATGCCGGGCATGAAAATAAAAAATCCTATTTTTTTCCCACAAAAATTATCTTTTAGTCACTAATTTTTTATTTTCCCAAGGGTAACAGGAGAAATTGGACCACATAAGTTGTTGTACAATTTGTCCTGAGTACGCTGATACCCCATATGTGGGGGGGAACCACTGTTTGGGCGCACGGCAGAGCTCGGAATGGAAGGAGCACCATTTGACTTTTTCCAACCAAAATTGGCTGGAATTGAGTTTGGATGCCATGTTGCATTTGGAGAGCCCCTGATGTGCCTAAACAGTGGAAACCCCCACAAATGACCCCATTTGGGAAACTAGACCCCTAAGGAACTTATCTAGATTTTTGATGAGCAATTTGAACCCCAAGTGCTTCACACAAGTTTATAACGTAGAGCCGTAAAATTTAAAAAATCATATTTTTTCCACAAAAAATGATCTTTTCACCCCAATTTTTATTTTTCCAAGGGTAACAAGACTCCAAAAGTTATTGTGCAATTTGTCCTGAGTGCGCTGATACCCCATATGTGGGGGTAAACCACTGTTTGGGTGCATGGCAGAGTTTGGAAGGGAAGGAGCGCCGTCTGACTTTTTCAACGCAGAATTGGCTGGACGCCATGTCGTGTTTGGAGAGCTCCTGATCTGCCTAAACAGTGGAAACCCCCATAAATGACACCATTTTGGAAACTAGACCCCTCAAGGAACTTATCTAGATGTGTGGTGAGAACTTTGAACCCCCAGGTGTTTCACTAAAGTTTATAACGTACAGCCGTAAAATAAAAAATCTTTTTTTTTTCGCCCCCAATATTTTATTTTCACAAGGGTAACAGAAGAAATTGGAACGCAAAAGTTGTTGTCCAATTTGTCCTGAGTACACTGATACCCAATATGTGGGCAAAAACTACTGTACGGGCACACGTCGGGGCTCGGAAGGGAAGTAGTGACGTTTTGGATTGCAGACTTTGATGGAATGGTCTGGGGGCGTCATGTCACATTTGGAGAGCCCCTGATGCACCTAAACAGTGGAAACCCCCACAAGTGACCCATTTTGGCAAATAGACCCCACAAGGAACTTATCTAGATGTGTGGTGAGCACTTTGAACCCCGAAGTGCTTCACAGAAGTTTATAACGCACAGCCGTAAAAATAAAAAATCCTTTTTTTTTTACAAAAATGATTTTTTCGCCCCCAATATTTTATTTTCACAAGGGTAACAGGAGAAATTGGACCCAAAAAGTTGTTGTCCAATTTGTCCTGAGTACGCTGATACCCAATATGTGGGAGAAAACTACTGTATGGGCGCACGTCAGGGCTCGGAAGGGAAGTAGTGACGTTTTGGATTGCAGACTTTGATGGAATGGTCTGGGTGCGTCATGTCGCATTTGGAGAGCCCCTGATGCGCCTAAACAGTGGAAACCCCCACAAGTGACCCCATTTTGGAAAATAGACCCCACAAGGAACTTATCTAGATGTGTGGTGAGCACTTTGAACCCCGAAGTGCTTCACAGAAGTTTATAACGCACAGCCGTAAAAATAAAAAATCCTTTTTTTTTTTTGCAAAAATGATTTTTTCGCCCCAATATTTTATTTTTACAAGGGTAACAGGAGAAATTGGACCCCAAAAGTTGTTGCCCAATTTGTCCTGAGTACGCTGATACCCAATATGTGGGAGAAAACTACTGTATGGGTACATGTTGGGGCTCGGAAGGGAAGTAGTGACGTTTTGGATTGCAGACTTTGATGGAATGGTCTGGGGGCGTCATGTCGCATTTGGAGAGCCCTGATGCGCCTAAACAGTGGAAATCCCCAACAAGTGACCCCATTTTAGAAAATAGACCCCACAAGGAACTTATCTAGGTGTGTGGTGAGCGCTATGAAGCCCCAAGTGCTTCACAGAAGTTTATAATGTACAGCCGTAAAAACAAAAAAATAATTTTTTTTGTACAAAAATGATATTTTCGCCCCAGTTTTTTATTTTCCCAGGGGTAACAGAAGAAATAGGACAAATTGCACAATAACTCTTGGGGTCCAGAGTACGCTGATACCCCATATGTGGGGATAAACTACTGTTTGGACGCATGGCAGAGCTCAGAAGTGAAGGAGCACCGTTTGACTTTTTCAATGCAGAATTGGCTGGAATTGAGATCAGACGCCATGTCACATTTGGAGAGCCCCTGATGTGCCTAAACAGCGGAAACCCCCCAATTCTAACTCCAACCCTAACCCCAACACACCCCTAACCCTAGTCCCAACCCTAACCACAAACCTAACCCTAACACACCCCTAATCCCAACCCTAACCCTAATCCTAACTTTAGCGCCAACCCTAACCCTAACTTTAGCCGCAACCCTAACCCTAATGGGAAAATGGAAATAAATACATTTTTTTAATTTTATTATTTTTCCCTAACTAAGGGGGTGATAAAGGGGGGTTTGATTTACTATTTATAGCGGGTTTTTATGATTGGCAGCTGTCACGCTAAAAGACGCTTTTTATTGCAAAAATAGTTTTTTGCATCGCCACATTTTGAGAGCTATAATTTTTTCATATTTTGGCCCACAGAGTCATGTGAGGTCTTATTTTTTGCGGTACGAGTTGACGTTTTTATTTGTATCATTTTTGAGCAGGTGACATTTTTTGATCGCTTTTTATTTCGATTTTTGGGAGGTTAGAATGAACAAAAATCAGCAATTCATGAATTTCTTTTGGGGGAGGCGTTTTTATTGTTCCGCGTGTGGTAAAATTAATAAAGCAGTTTTATTCTTCGGGTCAGTACGATTATGGCGATACCTCATTTATATCATTTTTTTATGTTTTGGCGCTTTTATAGAATAAAAACAATTTTATATAAAAAATAATTATTTTTGCATCGCTTTATTCTGCGAGCTATAACTTTTTTATTTTTTCACTGATGATACTGTATGGCGGCTCGTTTTTTGCGGGACAAGATGACGTTTTCAGCGGTACCATGTTTATTTATATCGGTCTTTTTGATCGCGCGTTATTCCACTTTTGTTCGGCGGTATGATGATAAAGCATTGATTTTTGCTTCGTTTTTTTTTTTTTTTTTTAAGGGGTTCACTAAAGGGGTTAACTAGTGGGACAGTTTTATAGGGGGGGTCGTTACGGACGCGGCGATACCAAATATGTGTACTTTTATTGTTTTGTTTTTTTTTATTTACAGGAAGAAATGAATTTATTGGGGAATATTTTTTTTTTTTTTTTATTTATTTTGGATTTTTTTTTATAACATGTTTATTTTTATTTTTTTTAACTTTTTTACTTTGTCCCAGGGTGGGACATCACTGTATTTTATCAAATCGCTGGTGTGACAGTGTGCACAGCACTCTGTCACACCAGCGATCGCTCAGGCAGTGCAGCAGGCTTCTCAGTGGCTGCTCTCAGCAGGCACTGAGGAAGCCGCCTCCCTCCAGGACCCCGGCGCCATCTTGGATCCGGGTCCTGGGAGGGAGGAAGCCCTCAGAACAGCGCAATCACATCGCGCTGGTCTGAGGGTCTCAGGGGGCGCGCAGGGAGCCCCACCCTGCGCGATCCTCCCCTGTGCCCCAGTACACCGCGATCATGTTTGATCGCGGTGTGCTAGGGGTTAATGTGCCGGGAGCGGTCCGTGACCGCTCCTGACACACAGTCACGGGTGTCAGCTGTGATAATCAGCTGACACCCGGCGGCGATTAGCTGCGCTCCCTCAGGAGCGCAGTGATCGCCTATGACGTACTATCCCGTCCATGGGCAGAATGGCACAGGTTTTATGGACGGGATAGTACGTCTAATGTCAGAGAGGGGTTAAACAGAAAACAAATTACTACGAGATCCTAAGATTAAGCAAAACTGACAGATTAAGGCACCTAAGCACCCGGCTAGCTTAAGAGTAGATAATACAATGAAATCCAGCAAAGCCAGAAGGGCGGAGCCAGACTAAATAGGGAAAAAAGGTCATGTGACCAGCAAACTGAAACAAAATCTAACAAGAGGGTTCTAACATGTGGAAAGTGGTGGACAAAATGACAAGGGGGAATCTCTATCAAAAGACGTGATGGAGTCGGATGACAGAGGCCTACCAAAGGGGTCAGTAGCAGGGCCCGACTTTGACAGACGGTTTGACTGACAGAGATGACCGAGAAGGATCTCTGGTCGGTTTGGAATAAGTGTTCAACCCCACAAGTTTGAACAGAGGGGGGAGGTATGTGGTGTAGTGACCCATGCTGCAGCTAGGGGGTGCTGTGTGTGCTCCTCGGGATATGCATGGAGGCATGATTTGAGTGGTAAAATAGGCCCTGGCAGTATTGTGAATGGAAGGAATGTGTTGCACAGCTCCTCTGCACTGTAAACCAAGTTAATGTTGTTCTGGGACCTGTAGTCCCATAAGAGTCGTGTGTATTTCTAGGGTGGCTTACAGGGTTAGCTTGTGAGCTGGGTGGGACTGGCTAACCACACATACACTGCCCACTTGTGGTTGTGAGCTTTTGTTGAGGACATGTGATGAGGTCATGTGCATGTGACCAGACCATGTGCTCCATACTTTAGCTGGGGGAGTGGCTATAGGTATGTAAGGAAGTGTTTGGCACATGGTGAGGGGATAGTAGCGTGAGTCTGTGCTGAGACTGTGAGGGTCTCGGGAGTCTGTCAGGCTGGACAAAGCTCCTTGTCATCATCCAGGCGGGATGTCGCACAGACTGAAGACTGAAAGCTGGCGTACTTGAGGTGATCCTAGATGCCTCGTCACAGCCGGAGAGATAGCTACACCTAAAGGCAGAAAGATGAAAGCTAACTGCCCCGTAGCAGAACCCCCAAAGAAATAGGAAGCCCCCAAACATGTAATGGCGGTTAGACAAGAAGAAAATACGAACACAGACAGAAAATAGAATGAACAAACGCTGGGGCCCAATTCTGTCTAGATAGAAAAGTATAGGAAAGAATTCTGACTGCAACCCAAAAAACCCTGACAAAAATACCAACACTTCTGATTAACAAAAAACCTGAGATCACACGATCTCAACCACAAAAATCAGATCTCTGGTGTAAAACAGCAATTCAGCAAACAAAAAGTGACACAGGAACAGAGCAAAAGTGCAAACACAAACTGAGCACAAATGCAGCGCCAGGCCCCAAAAGGGGACCAGGCTGAAGTCCACTTCAAGGCAACAAACCAGCAAGGAAAATCCCACCAGAGGAAAAAAAAAACAGCAAGTCACTTATCTGAATGAAAGCAGGAATGCAAGCTGAGATCCAACCAAGACCTGGAAGAACAATTGATTACCGGCAAGGCTGATGGGAGTTCAGGTCACTTATATCAGACCATTCGGACCCAGCTGAAAGCCATTCAGCAATTGGTTCATTACCCTCAGCAACCACCGGAGGGAGCCCAGCTCCAAAGTCGTCTCCAATGTGTTCACAACAGTACCCCCCCTTGAGGAGGGGTCACCGAACCCTCACTTGCGCAACCAGGCCGATCAGGATGAGCTCGATGATAGGCACGGATCAGTCTCCTAGCATGGATGTCCGAAGCAAACACCCAAGAATTGTCCTCTTGACCATAACCTCTAAACTTAACCAAATACTGGAGTTTCCGTCTAGCAAAACGAGAATCCAATATTTCCAGGACGTCTCTCCTGACAGCACCACCAGGAGGTTGTCCTTCATATCCTTGATAGGGACAGGAACACAGAAGAGGTTAAATAGCCCCTCCCCACCTCTACCCTTCAGTGTTTTTCCTGTCCCTATCAGGGACAGACGCAGGAGAGACGCACAGATGTGCAGATTACCTCGGTGGAGCTGACTGCTCCCGGGGAAGAGAGAACTCCATCCTCTCCTAAGAGGCTCCAGGGTCTGGAGGGGGCTCGTCGTTGGCCTCAGAACCGCTGATACCGAGAGAGTTCCCTCAGCGGTCCGGTCGAGCTGCTTGCTCCTGGTGTCGGCGGCATTCCCAGGCAAAGGGCTCTTGCTCCGCAGCTGCTGCAGCGGCGTCCCAGTAGCGGGAGCCGCTGGATCCGGGTCTGACCGTGCGGTCGCTCTCACAGGCGTCCCCTGTCACTTCCGGTGCGCCGCGTCATCGGAGGCGCGCTGGTGACCGCTTCCGTAGGGCGGAGCCAGAGGGGCACAAATTCTTGATCTGAGGAGATTCCCAGGCAACGGAAGTGCACTTCGGATGGCACGCATGCAGTTGGGGGGAAGGCACAGATCGTAGGATCGACAGCGCCCTGATTACCAGCAGCTGAGCTCGGAAGGAGGACGAATCAGATGTCTTGAAGCCGGGTAAGGCAGACTACTTAAGACGGACGCCTGACAGCACACACTGACATAGTGAACATGGAGAGTGCTAGTCGCCCGGAAGTCCAATCCTTAGAGCTAACCATGGACCACGTAAGTGGGTAATTAGGGGGTCTGTTTCAGCTGGGCTAGTTCAGATAGCTACAGGACTTCCCTTTCACATTGCTTTTAGGACAAGGAGACTCCCAAGCAAACCGTGTCGGCAATCAGGAAGAAATATAACAAATGCCCGTTATGCTCCGCCAAAATTCCCGCAACAGACACAAAGAAGTTATGAGAGACATGCGTGGCTAAAATGCTTAAACAGGAGCAGACCTCTTTATTAGCTAATATACGCTCCATGATTAGAGAAGAGGTTCAAGCGAGCGTATCCTCGCTGACGCCACCCCAGCCTCCCTCACCCAAGAGACCTAGATGGCACATGGACCCTAGCTCGGAAGAGGGGGAAATGTCGCACTACTCAGACTCCGGCTCAAGTGAAGCAGAGGTCTCCTTAAAATTTCCCACGAAAGAGAGGTAGAGATATTTATTTTCCTCAGAAAATATGGATACCCTATTGCAGGCGGTCAGGGATACCATGAAAGTAGAGGAATCCTTAGAGCCGCTAACCGTCCAGGACGAGATGTTTGGGGGCCTGAGGGCTAAAAGAAGCAGAGTATTCCCGGTGAATAAACACATCACAGCCATAATACTGGAAGAATGGGAGGATGTCGCAAAAAAACTTGTAGTTCCAAAAGACTTTAAGTTTCGCCTCCCGTTTAACCCAGACGATACTAAAGTCTGGGAATCCATACCGAAAATTGATATGCCCGTAGCTAAGGTATCAAAGAAAACCGCCATTCCATTTGAAGACTCCTCAGGCCTTAAGGACCCAATGGATAGGAGAGCGGAAGACCTCCTTAAAAAAGCATGGGAAGCATCTGCATCAGTCATGAAGACCAACATAGCGGCAACTTCGGTGGCCAGATCAATGACTCGCTTGGGTGGAAGAATTGGGAGACCAAATCACCAATAAAACCCCCAGAGAAGAGATCATGAAAACTTTACCGTTACTAAAAATGGCAACAGATTTTATGGCAGATGCCTCGGCCTAGTCAGTCCGCTTTGCAGCCAGAAGTAACGCATTATCCAATGCAGCACGACGTGCGCTGTGGTTGCGATCATGGGCAGGTGACACACAATCAAAAAATAAACTCTGCTCAATACCGTTTTCAGGGCTGCAGGTGTTCGGTCCGGTATTAGATGAACTGTTGGACAAAGCGTCCGATAAAAAGAAAGGTTTCCCAGAGCAAAAACAGAAAAGAATGCCAGCCTTTCAAAAGACCCAATCTCATCCGAGACAGGACTACAAGGGCAAGGGTAAAAACGGAAGGTGGAGCTACCCCAAAGGTGGCAGAGGTAGAGGTTCCTTTCGAGACCAGGCAGACAATGACGCCAGCCAAATCGGGGGAGACTCCAATACTTTCTAGAGGGATGGGAAGAAATCACAAAAAAATCAATGGATCCTGAGCACAGTCGCGCACGGATACAGGGTGGAATTCACCCAGCCTCCCCCGAAGATTTTGCCTAACTCAAAGCCAATCCCCGGCGGTCCATCAAAGGCTGGTCGCGGACATACAGGAGCTCAGCGATTTAAGAGCCATAATCCCGGTGCCCCAATCTCAACAGTTTCAGGGCTATTACTCCAGCCTGTTCTCTATAAAGAAACCAGGAAGAGAATACAGGACCATCATAAATCTGAAACCTCTAAACAGATGGGTGGCCTACAAATGTTTCAAAATGGAAACACTTCAGTCTGCCATACCACTAATAAAGGAAAACTCAGTGATGTGCACACTAGATCTCAAAAGCTCATATTACCATGTGCCCATCCATACCTCACATCAAAAATACTTGAGATTCGCAATAAAAGACAGAGGAAGGAAACGTCACTTCCAATTCTGCTGCCTACCATTCGACCTCTCTCAGCACCTCGTATATTTACCAAGCTCATAGCAGAGGCAATGGCATTTCTAAGAACAAGAAACGTCTTCATAATTCCATACCTGGACAACCTGTTGTTAGTGGCAGATTCACACCAGCAGATGGAGGAATACCTTAAAGAAACCAGATCGCTCCTAGAAAATCTAGGATGGGTGATAAATCTGAAAAAATCGATTCTAGAACCGGAAAGAAGAAAAGTATTTCTGGGAGTTATATTGGACTCAGGCCAAGAATACTCTTTTCTTCCTCCCCACAAACAGACAACAGTCCAACAGGAGGCCCATATGCTACAGGAACGGAAATACACCACTATCAGGAAGGCCATGAGAGCACTAGGCCTAATGACTTCATGCATAGCAAGCGTCCAGTGGAGTCAGTTTCACTCAAGGACGTTGTAGAGAGAAATCCTCCGGATATGGGACGGAAAGGATACATCATTGGACAACAGAATAAAGTTGTCAGCAGAAGTAAGGCGATCCCTAGCATGGTGGACCGACGTGTCAAATTTAAAGCAAACCGTGGAGAGTATCCCCCTGCATAAACATCACCACAGATGCAAGTCTCGGCGGCTGGGGAGCCCATGTGGAGGGACATTATCTCCAAGGAACATGGCCCGGAGCTATGCACAACAGCTCATCAAATTGCAGAGAGTTCAAAGCAGTCTGGGAGACGATCAGGAGATGCCAGAGACAGCTGTACAACCGACACGTCAGAGTATTCTCCGACAATTCAACTACAGTATCCTTTCTATGGCACCAGGGAGGGCCGAGACACCGTCACCTGCAGAGTATTTCAGAACAAATATTCTCCTGGGCAGAAATAAATATAAGATCTCTGACGGCAGTACATCTAAAGGGCGAAAAGAATCAGATAGCAGACTTCCTCAGCAGACAAAAGATACAACCAGCGGAATGGGTTCTAAATTAGGAGGTGTTTACACAACTGACCAGAATATGGGGATTTCCCGAGATAGACTTATTCGCCCCAAAAACAAATACAAAAACAGAGCACTCCTTCTCGCTAGATCCAAGAGACAACCCGACGGCGATAGACGCCCTAGCGCAGGACTGGGATACGGAGCTGGTGTATGCCTTCCCACCGCTACCCTTGATACCAAGAGTACTACAGAAGATTCAAGAAAGTCATACAGCAGTTATCCTGATAGTGTGATACTGGCCCAAAAGAAGCTGGTTCCCGGTACTGAAGCAGATGTCATTAGAAGACCCAATTCATCTTCCATTACAGCGGGACCTCTTGACGCAGGGCCCTCTCGTCCATCAGAACCTAGAGTTGTTAGTGCTTTCAGCTTGGATCCTGAAAAAGAGATCCTGAAATTTAAAGGCCCATCCGAAGCAGTCACATCCACTCTACAGAAAAGCAGAAAGCTTGTTACCTCATCCATATACCTTAAGGTCTGGAAGAAATTTTGCTCACACTGTGCGCATCCAGTATCCCTTACTCAGGACCCCGATATTCCTAAAATCCTAGATTTTCTACAGGCAGGATTCTATAAGGGTCTAAAACCTAGTACACTGAAGGTACAAATCTTGGCACTAGGGTCCTTTCTCGATTACCCGTCAGCGGACCACCCTTGGGTGTCAAGATTTATCAGAGCTACGCAATGCATAAGACCCACAATACGTAGTTCCATTCAGCCATGGGACCTCAGTCTAGTACTGAACAAGCTAAGGAAGACCCCTTACGAACCGCAGACCTCAGATCAATAACGCTCAAAGCAGTCTTTCTGGTGGCAATAACCGCAGCCAGACGTATAGGGGAGATCCAGGCTCTCTCCATAAGAGACCCATACCTAAGAATCCGGGAAGACTGCATAATTTTGAAACTGGACCCAACCTTTCTTCCCAAGGTGGTAACAGACTTTCACAGAAACCAGGAAATAATACTTCCCACCTTCTGCCAGAACCATAGAAACGAGAAGGAACGCTCGCTCCACTCTTTGGACGTCAAAAGGACAGTCCTACAGTATCTGAAACTGACAGAAGATTGGAGAATAGACTCAAATCTTTTTATACAAAGGGCGGGCAAAAATAAAAGGAAGAAAGCACCAAAAGCCACCTTGGCTAGATGGCTAAAATCAACCATTACTGCGGCATACACCTTGGCAGGAAAGACTCCGCCGGTGGGTCTTAGGGCCCACTCGCTGAGAGCAATCTCTGCATCTTGGGCAGGAGCCTCTATGGACCAGATTTGTAGAGCCACAACCTGGTCCAACATAAATACTTTTAGTAAACATTATAAACTGGATGTTCTGTTAAATCAACAGACGGCCTATGGGAGAAAAGTTCTCCAAGCAGTAGTCCCACCCTAAAGAGGAGTTATTTGGTACTTCTCCTGGTGGTGCTGTCAGGAG
The DNA here is from genome assembly GCA_033576555.1 of Oophaga sylvatica. Taxonomy (NCBI): domain Eukaryota; kingdom Metazoa; phylum Chordata; class Amphibia; order Anura; family Dendrobatidae; genus Oophaga; species Oophaga sylvatica. The sequence goes on along the minus strand of JARQOD010000002.1, from coordinate 246,500,363 downwards.
GGACGTCCTGGAAAGTAGGAATTAGTCCTACCGGTAATGTTGTTTCCAGGAGTCCATCATGACCGCACCCCTTATATACCCTCCCTTGCATTATTTAACTATGATGTGTCATTAACATTGTAGTAGAGAATTCAATAAAATTGTGTTGCATGCATCCTGGTGGGGTACTTGGAAAATCACTGAAGGGTGGAGGTGGGGATGGGCTATTTAACCTCTTCTGTGTTCCTGTCCCTATCAAGGATATGAAGGACAACCTCCTGGCGGTGCTGTCATGATGGACTCCTGGAAACAATATTACCGGTAGGACTAATTCCTACTTTTCTCAACCACATACTTCAAATTGCCCTCAATCAAAACAGGGTCCGCAGGCGCAGCCATAGGAACCACTGGCTCGACAAACCTCTTCAATAAGGACTTGTGGAACAGGTTATGGATCTTAAATGTCCCTGGAAGAAGCAAACGGAAGGAAACTGGATTAAGAATTTCCATGATCTTATAAGGTCCAATGAACCTTGGCTTAAATTTTGGAGATGCAACCTTCATAGGGATATTTCTTGAGGACAGCCAAACCAAGTCCCCCACTTTAAAATGAGGACCAACAGTCCTATGCCGGTTGGCAAACCACTGGGCCTTCTCCTGAGAGAGAGACAACCTCTCCACTACCTGGTCCCAAATCTGCTGCATTCGCTCCACAATAAAGTCAACCCTCTGCCTGTCCTGAAGAAAATCGAGGGTGAAACCCTGAATTGCAGAAAAATGGAGACATCAAGGTGGCAGAACTAGCCCTATTATTAAGAGCAAACTCTGCCAAAGGCAAAAAAGAGACCCAGTCATCTTGATCAGCAGACACAAAACATCTCAAATAAGTCTCCAAGGTCTGGTTTGTTCTCTCGGTTTGTCCATTGGTCTGAGGGTGTAATGCAGAGGAGAAAGAGAACTGAACACCAAGTTTAGAACAAAATGTTCTCCAAAATCTGGAAACAAACTGGACTCCTCTGTCAGACACAATGTTTTCCGGAATGCCATGTAACCGAACCACGTGCTGAAAGAACAAAGGCACCAATTCGGAGGAGGAAGGCAACTTAGGTAATGGCACAAGATGTATCATCTTGGTAAACCTATCACAGATTACACAGATAACAGTCATTCTCTGAGAGACAGGGAGGACGGAAATAAAATCCATAGAGATATGGGTCCATGGCCTCTTGGGCACAGGTAATGGCATTAACAAACCACTAGAGCGAGAGCAAGGCTTGGAACGAGAGCAAATCCCACAGGATTGCACAAAGTCCGTGACGTCACGAGACAAAGTAGGCCACCAAAAGGACCGACTCACCAAATCTCTGGTATCAAAAATACCGGGATGACCAGCTAACGCGAAACAATGAATCTCAGACATCACACTCTTCTTCCACTGGTCTGGGACAAACAATTTCCCAACAGGGCAGCGTTCAGGTTTATCCACCTGACACCCCTCCAGAGCCAGTCTCAAATTGGGCGAGATGGCGGAAAGAACTACACCCTCTTTCAAAATAACAGCAGGATCAGTTAACTCTGAAGAATCCGTAAAGAAACTCCTTGAGAGGGCATCCGCCTTAACATTCTTAGTGCCAGGAAGAAAAGAAACCACAAAATTAAAACGTGTGAAAAACAAGGCCCACCTGGCCTGTCTAGGATTAAGTCGCTTGGCTGATTCGAGATAAACCAGGTTCTTATGGTCCGTGAGGACCACCACCTGATGTTTGGCTCCTTCCAGCCAATGTCTCCACTCTTCAAAGGCCCACTTCATGGCCAACAACTCCCGATTACCCACGTCATAATTACGTTCAGTTGGAGAAAATTTTCGAGAGAAGAAGGCACATGGGTTACTCTTAGAGGTCTCCGGATCCCTTTGGGACAAAATGGCACCTGCCCCAATCTCAGAAGCATCAACCTCCACCTGAAACGGTAGAGAGACATCAGGCTGCCATAGAACAGGAGCAGAAATGAATCTCTGCTTAAGTTCCTAAAACGCAGAAACTGCCTCAGGAGGCCAATTCACCACATCGGAACCCTTTTTGGTCACATCAGTCAATGGTTTAATAATACCGGAGAAGTTACCAATAAATTTACGATAAAATTGGCAAAACCCAAAAATCACTGAAGAGCCTTCAATGTAGTAGGTTGAACCCAATCACAGATGGCCTGAACCTTGACCGGGTCCATTTTAGTAACAGACGGAGACAAAATGAATCCCAGAAATGAAACCTTCTGTACGCCAAAAAGACACTTTGATCCCTTCACATACAGTGCATTCTCTCTAAAAATCTGGAACACAGTCCGAACATGTTTCACATGAGAGTCCCAGTCGTTGGAAAAAATCAACATATCATCCAAATAAACGATCAGAAATTTATCCACAAAATCCCTGAAAATATAATTCATAAAGGATTTGAAGACGGAAGGGGCATTAGTAAGCCCAAAAGGCATCACTAGGTACTCAAAATGCCCCTCTGGGGTATTAAACGCCGTCTTCCATTCATCCCCGTGCTTAATGCGAATAAGGTTATACGCCCCCCCTGAGGTCAAGCTTGGTAAACCAACTAGCATTTTTCACTCTGGAAAATAGGTCAGAAATCAAGGGTAACGGATATTGATATTTAACAGTGATTTTATTCAGGAGGCGATAGTCAATACATGGCCTCAATGAACCATCCTTTTTGGCCACAAAGAAAAAAGGGTGAAGAGGATGGTCTGATATGACCCTTCTCCAAAGACTCCTTGATATAAGATCGCATAGCATCATGTTCAGGTACAGATAAATTAAAAAGGTGACCTTTAGGAAATTTACCACCAGGCACTAACTCAATAGCGCAATCATAGCTCCTGTGAGGAGGGAAGGATGCAGACTTACTCTCACTAAACACATAAGAAAAATCAGTCAAAAAGTCAGGGACATCGTGAGACTGGGGAGAGGCAGAAAAAACAGGAGTGTCAGTATTAACACATTGGCAGCCCCAACTGGTCACAGACACAGATTTCCAATCCAAAACAGGATTATGAGTCTGTAACCAAGGGAAACCCAGTACAATAATGTCATGCAGATTATGCAACACCAGAAATTTGCAACTCTCCTGATGATTTGGTTCAACCCTCATTATCACCTGAGTAGAAAACTGGGGTTTATTCTCCGCCAAAGGGGTAGAATCAATGCCCAGCAAAGGAATAGACTTCCGCAGGGGTATCATGGGAAACCCTCAACGTTTGGCAAAGTCAAAATCCATCAGGTTAATAGATGCTCCTGAATCAACAAAAGCCTGAGCCGAAAATGTGGACAGGGAGCAAATCAAGGTAACAGTCAACAGAAATTTAGTCTGAACACTACCCAAGACAAGTAAGCGCGCAAAACGTCTTCCCCGCTTAGGGCAGACGGAAATAGCATGAGAAGCGTCACCACAGTAGAAACATAACCCATTGCGCTTTTGAAACTCATGACGCTGAGCCCCAGAAGTCACTCCATCACACTGCATGGGCTCAGGAGCTGGCTCACAAGGCAACACTATCTCACGCATACCTCTGCGATCACGCAAACGTCTGTCAATTTGAATAGCCAAAGACATAGAATCATTGAGACCAGAGGGAACAGGGAATCCCACCATAACGTCCTTTACATTTTCTGACAGACCCTTCCGAAAAAGGGCTGCGAAAGCATCATCATTCCATTTGGTCAGGATGGCCCACTTTTGGAATTTCTGACAGTACAGCTCAGCGTCTTCACGACCCTGATTTAATGCCAACAAGGTCTTTTCAGCTTGATCAGTGACATTAGGTTCATCGTACAATAACCCCAGAGCCTGAAAAAATACATCAACATCATTCAAAACAGGATCCCCAGGTGTCAGGGAAAAAGCCCAATCCTGAGAGAGATGACAATTTGAACCTGCTGTGCTGCGTTCCCTGAGGACTTAGGCTTCAAGGCAAAAAACAACTTACAGTTATTTTTGAAATTCAGAAATTTAGACCGATCCCCCAAAAATCTGGCATGGGGATCCTAGGTTCCACAACCAGCAACCTAGCAAGATAGGAAGCAATACTCTGAACCTCAGTGGCAAGCCGCTCCACACGGCCCGACAACTGTGCAAACTCCATTGAGTCTGAAAAGACGCGCAGCATGTCCGTTAATGCATGTCTGCCGCCTGCGTGTTTTTATACATAGTGGAGATGGGATTTCTTGAAGTCCCCTCCACTATGCTGTAACATCTGGACACTGCTTGTTTGACGCTGCGGCTGTACACAGCGTCAAACACGCAGCAATTACTGACGGAATCCGGATGGTGGAAACACACCCTTACTATTTTTCCCTTCTGTTGAGTACCATATAATTTTCAGTTAGGCCGGTAATACTGTTATGTTTCGGTAGCTGAGGAGAAATAGCAAAAATAGCCAAAGTAGCAATACACCAGAAAGGCTGGAAACTACTGGGTTGCAGAACCCTAAACTAACCGCAACACTAGAAGTAGCCGTGGAGCGTGGAGCTGGAGAGATAGCTACACCTAAAGGCAGAAAGATGTAATCTAACTGCCCCGTAGCAGAACCCCCAAAGAAATAGGAAGCCCCCAAACATGTAATGGCGGTTAGACAAGAAGAAAATACGAACACAGACAGAAAATAGAATGAACAAACGCTGGAGCCCAATTCTGTCTAGATAGAAAAGTATAGTAAAGAATTCTGACTGCAACCCAAAAAACCCTGACAAAAATACCAACACTTCTGATTAACAAAAAACCTGAGATCACACAATCTCAACCACCTAAATCAGATCTCTGGTGTAAAACAGCAATTCAGCAAATAAAAAGTGACACAGGAACAGAGCAAAAGTGAAACACAAACTGAGCACAAATGCAGCGCCAGGTCCCAAAAGGGGACCAGGCTGAAGTCCACTGCAAGGCAGCAAACCAGCAAGGAAATTCCAACCAGAGGAAAAAAAAAAAAACAGCAAGTCACTTATCTGAATGAAAGCAGGAATGCAAGCTGAGATCCAAACAAGACCTGGAAGAACAATTGATTACCGGCAAAGCTGATGGGAGTGGAGTTCAGGTCACTTATATCAGACCATTCGGACCCAGCTGAAAGCCATTCAGCAATTGGTTCATTACCCTCAGCAACCACCGGAGGGAGCCCCAGCTCCGAAGTCACCTCCAACGTGTTCACAACAAAGTATTGGTAAGAAAGAGACTGTTTGGTGATTGCTGGATACCTCTGAGGAAGAGGTCTCCAGGAACCTGTGTGGCTGACGCCAACAGGTAACGGTCTTGAAAACCGTGTTATGCTGGTCGGGACCAGAGGGAACTATTCATGAGAGAAAGACTGTATTTTTGTGTTTGCTGGATACCTCTGAGGCTGAGGTCTCCAGGAACCTGTATGGCTGACGCCAACAGGTGACGGTCTTGACAACAGTGTTATGCTGGTCGGGATCAGTGAGAAAAATCATTGAGAGAAAGGCTATATTTTTGTGTTAAGTTGGATGTAATAAACAAAATGGACTATTGTTTTAACCCTGAGCGTGCCAGTGTTTACCTCAAAGACCAGCAAAGAGACTGATCCCCGTCCACACAGTGTGGATCATCACAATATATATATATATATATATATCAGAATACCGTACTGTTTTAGTGAGGAACTCTGATAGTGACGGCTGGGAGGTTTATATATATATTCCCAGCCTGGACAGGTGATATATATCCCCCCTCACTGGGAGCGCCTCAATAGCTCGTACCTATTAGGAAAGCCTTTCCGGGAGCTATTTGCCCTTGGTGCTGTTCCCTGACTGACTTAGGACAAGTGGTGGCGCCAGAGAGCCGATCCCTGGTGGGTCCTTCTCTCCCCACTCCCCGAAGTCAGCTATGTCGACACCCCCTACCCCTGTGAGATCCCTCACACGCCCCTATGTAGATTTAGTGATTAACTGGAAAAATGAAAACAGGCAGCATGTTAAAGCTTTGACAATACACACCAGAACAAAGGAGTATAGGCAACATCTTATTTTATAAAAAATACAAAAAGCTTTATTAATAAACAATTAATTCCAACAATAATGGCCCAAAATACAGGGATGAATGGAGGAACAAACTGCAGGTATCAATGCAGGGGTTGCACAGACTAAATAGTAACCAGGGTGAGTCAAAATAATCTAATTAACACTTGCATAGTGTAAATAAATGGTGAATGCCAAGGAGTATTTTTAAACCATCAAGACCAATATAGACCGTCAATCATCATATTGCACACCATATATGTTATTGATAACTCTTACCCATATCGAAAGGTCCAGTCCGTGTGCCCCCTGCAGACCCCCTGACGCGCGTTTCGCAGCAGTGCTTTTTCAAAAGGGGACACATAGTGCCATGACCCCAGGGTTTATATATACGCTACCATAATCCAAATGGTGCCGGTGTGTAGCGGCGCACATGTGCCTGACATCACACGCCAGAAAAAAGTACCGCCCCTTTCCCCCTGGCCGTCACAGCCTCGCGTGCATATGGGCGAAATATCGCAATGAAGGTGGACATCTTAGAAGAGACCGTAGTAGATATATAAGTATAAGGTGACCAGTGAAAAAGCAATTTCAATACTTAGACAAACAATTTTACAAATAATTAAACTTACATTAATGTGTATTACAGATAATATAAATATCCCAATGTCCATAAATAAAAGGACAATATATATAATAAAGTGACAGTGCAATATGTTTTAAAAGTGACAATACATGGGACTCATAAAAATTATGAACAACATTATTGTATCCTTGATCAGATAACAACATGAATAGTGGGAACGACGGTCTTCTAATCCCAGATGTCCAGCCAGAGTGGATCAGAAATCGATCATATGGAAAGCAGCATACTATAGGAAATCTCCAAGGTTCAACACACCGACATTAGATAAACTACATAAGAAAACTGAAGAAATGACACAAATTAGAATACAAAAACATTAAAAACAAAGTGGGTAAATTCATATATTTGTAAGGTTCTATGTATATATTCCTGAAACTCAGTTTGTTCGTCAGCCATTTTACTTTCTGTCTTGCTGCAGCTATCTTGCCCTCAGTCAAAATGGAGTTTCCAGCTTGCATGTTCCCGCCCTGATTCTCTCCTTTGCTTCTTAAGCAGCCACAGCTGAGCAATCAGTGCTTCAGAATCTAGCCTGCAGTGAACCTGTGACTTGACTCCTGTAAGCCTTGGACCTTGTACTCCAGCTATTCCTACTGAGGAACTCTGAAGCACTTGTGGACTCTGAACCCTGCTCTTTGAAAGACCCACGTTTGCATGGACTTACGGTAACAGAGAAGAAGATCCTGAATCTGTATTGGAGAGTGATTGCTGAGCTTGGATTACTCTGGCCTGCTGTGTCTCCTGTTTCTGTGTCTGCAAACTGTGTGACTATTTCTGCCAACTTGTATGAAGTAATACAGGACTTTTCTATATCAAACCTGTGACTCCTGTGTTTTCATCGCACCCAAGCACAAGACGCTATATGAACTGTACTACATACATTACAAGATTCTGAAGCCAAAACGTTAGTGTCTGCTGGGTCTGGAAGGCTGTGTCTGCTGTACTGTGGATATCAGACGTCCGGTTGTACTTTCTGTGATGACAGTGGTTGTGACTTCTCACAACCATTCCAGGTGAGCAATTCCCTTAAGTTTTTTCTTTTTGCAGTGTTACCACAGGTAAACACTATTGTTTTTTTTTTTTTCCTTTCTTTTCTCTTTTTTGTCTGCTGTAACTCTGGATATCAGATGTCTGGTTGAAACTTTCTGTGATGATAGTGGTTGTGACTTCTCACAACCATTCCAGGTGAGCAGTTCCCTTAATTTTTTTTTTTCTCTCTGCAGTGTTGCCACAGGTGAACACTATTGTTTTTTTTTTTCTCTCCTCTTCTTCCAGTAATCCTGTCTTAAAAGATCTGGAAAATGGAGGCCCGCATAAAGGAACTTTGCGGAGTGACTGATAATATCCTTGCAGATTTGCAGAATATAAAGACCCGTTTTACAAATCTACAGGACCTCAATAATCACAATTTGCAAGTGGTTGGACAGACTACCCAGGATTTGCGAGCCAGGATTGAGGTTCTAGAGGGCGAGTCCAGGCTCCTGCCGTAGCCCCGAGTGCTGGGATTCCCAAGTTGCCCCCTTTTCGTTTTGGCGGTGAACGTGAGAAATTCAGGGGATTTATTAATCAATGCAATCTTTTTTTTTCTGCACATGCTTCACAATATCCCACTGAACGATCTAAGGTGCTTACTATAATTATGTTGCTTACCAACAAGGCTTTAATGTGGGCAAACCCTCTGATTGAGACTGAGGATGATTGTTTGAATCACCTTGATGATTTTATTTCAGCCATGGGGCAGGTGTTTGATGACCCCAATCGAGGTGCAACAGCTGAAGCAGCCATGTTAGCTTTGCGCCAAGGTAAGCACTCGGTAGCTGAATATGCCTTGGATTTCAGGAGATGGGCCCTTGATACCACCTGGGACAGTTCCGCCAAAAAATCTATTTTTCGAAAGGGGTTATCTCCACTGATTAAGGATGAACTTGCTCGTGCCGACCCTCCCACTGCGTTAGGTGACTTTATTAACTACTGCATCCGTATTGATACTCGTCTGACTGAACGCAGGCAAGAGAGATGGTTCGAAAGCAATCGTACTAACCTTTTCCTACCTTCCTCTCCAGCTAAGGAACCTTTGAGTAGGATTACACGGGAACCTGAACCTGAACCCATGCAGGTAGACTCTTTACAACGACGGGTTAGTGATGCACGCAAGGAACATCGTTTTAAGGAGAATCTATGTTTCTATTGTGGTAAGTCAGGGCACTTCATTATAAACTGCCCCAGCCGTTCTCGTAAGACTACTGCAGCACTCATTCATTGTGAGTGTTGCGAGAGGGGATCTGTCAGGTCCGAGCCTCAGGCTCCAGAGAGATCTGCAGCAACAGATCTTGATTTCTCGGACTTAAACTCCGTTACCTCTGAGGACGTTGACTGTGTAAACGCTGCCATTTTTCAAGTTTCCTCAGCGGTGTCCCAGCTGAGTTGTAAGAAAAACAATTCTCATTGCTTTCTTTCCATCAAACTCTGGGTTGACTCAGCTTGGGTGTCTAGCTCTGCTATGATCGACTCAGGGGCAAGTGGAAATTTTATGGATGTCTCCTTTGCTCTGAAACAGGGAATACGTTCAGTGAAGAAGGCTACTCCAGTACAGATGGAAACTGTGGATGGCTCCCTGCTGACCTCTGGACCAGTGGATCAGGAAACAGAGCCTTTGAGGGTTCTTATGGGTAAAGATCATCAAGAGAAACTGTCCTTTATGCTTATCTCTTCTCCCCACTTTCCCATTATTCTAGGGCTACCATGGCTGCAGGCTCAGAATCCTACCATTAACTGGGAGACCAAGGAATTACACTTTCCAGAGAAACAGATGAGTCCAAAAGTTTCAGCTTGCTCTGTTCCTAAAGGAATCATGTCAGTCCCTGAACTACCAGCTGTATACCAGGACTATGTGGATTTATGTGACAAGAAGAACGCTGATCAGCTTCCTCCTCACCGTCCATATGATTGTCCAATTGAATTATTGCCTGGAGCAGAGATACCTTTTGGTAAGATCTACCCCCTGGCGGGGCCCGAGCTAAAGGCTTTAAAGGATTACATAGATGAAAATCTAGCCAAGGGCTTCATACGCCCCTCTTCATCTCCTGCAGGTGCACCCATCTTCTTTGTAAAGAAGAAAGATGGATCTCTGAGACCATGCGTAGACTATAGGGAACTCAATAAGGTTACTATTAGAAACCGTTATCCATTGCCTTTAATCCCTGAGTTATTGGAGAGAGTGCGACATGCCAAAATTTTTTCTAAACTAGATCTTCGTGGGGCCTATAACTTAGTCCGTATTAGACCTGGGGATGAATGGAAGACTGCATTCAGGTCACGCTATGGACACTTTGAATATCTAGTTATGCCTTTTGGTCTGAGTACGCCCCAGCCACTTTCCAACACTTGGTGAATGACATCTTCAGGGATCTCCTAGATACATTCGTGGTAATTTATTTGGATGATATTCTAATTTTTTCTAACTCCACAGAGGAACATCATGGACATGTGAGAATGGTCTTGGAACGTCTAAGACAAAACCATCTTTACATCAAACTTGAAAAGTGTGAATTCCATAGGACCGAAATTCAATTTCTGGGGTATGTACTGTATACACAAGGAATTAGTATGGATGGAAGCAAAACCCAAGCCATCAAGGATTGGCCAAGTCCTAGAAATGTGAAGGAGGTACAGCGCTTCATCGGGTTTGCCAACTTCTATAGACGTTTCATTAGAAATTTCTCTGAGGTAGTGTCACCTATCACTCAACTTACCCGGAAAGAGTCTAGGTTTTCCTGGACTCCCCAAGCCCAGGAAGCATTTTCCCGTCTAAAAGATAAATTTACCACTGCACCTATCCTAGTACATCCCAACCCCGAGCTTGCCTTCATAATAGAGGTGGATGCTTCAGACTGTGCCGTTGGAGCTATACTCTCTCAGAGAACAGGTGAGAAGAATGTCTTGCATCCCTGTGCCTTCTTTTCCCAGCAGTTGTCTTCGGCTGAGAGGAACTACGATGTGGGCAATAGAGAGTTGTTGGCCATTATTGCCGCCTTCAAAGAATGGAGACACCTTCTTCAGGGATGCACAGCAAATAGTCGTCCTGACAGACCATCGTAACCTTGAGTTTATCAGGTCGGCTAAGTGCCTGACTCCTCGCCAGGCTCGCTGGAATCTTTTCTTAAACAAATTTAATTTTATCATTTCTTATAGACCAGGATCGCGCAATGGAAAGGCTGATGCACTCTCTAGGATTTACTCAGCAGAGACACGTCCAATTACTCCTCCTAAGACTATTCTTCCTGACTCTAGATTCCTAGGAGTAATTCATAATCAAGACCTACTTAAGGACATCAAGGAAGCATACCATGCGGATTCCTTTTTGGCACAACCTCCAAGGGACGTAAGTCTTGTCTTTAAGAATGGTGTGTGGATTCAGGGACAACGTCTGTATATTCCTGAAACAGTCAGATTAAGAGTATTGCAACTCATTCACGATTCCAAGATAGCTGGGCATAGAGGAATTCTAAAGACACAGGAATTTCTTTCTCGTTTCTTTTGGTGGCCCACTTGCAGGAAGGATGTTTTGAATTATGTCACTTCATGTGAGGTCTGTGCAAGATGCAAAACACCTCGCTCCTCACCAACTGGTCTGTTACAGCCTCTTCCCACCCCGTCCCGCCCGTGGGGATCCATTTCTATGGACTTCATTGTGGAGTTACCAACCTCTCAGGGGAAGAACACCATTCTAGTGGTGGTTGACCGTCTAACAAAGGCAGCTCATTTTATCCCTTGTGTCGGCTTACCCACTGCAAAACAGACATCAGATTTGATGATTAAAGATGTGTTTCGCTTACATGGAGTACCGGATGAGGTTATTTCGGATCGAGGGGTGCAATTCACTTCTAGGTTTTGGCAAAATTTCTGTGCAGCATTGGACATTAAAGTAAACCTTTCTTCTGCTTTTCATCCCCAGACTAATGGACAGACCGAACGAACCAATCAAACCCTGGAGCAGTATCTCCGCTGCTTTATCTGCCACCTACAGGATGATTGGGTGGATCTACTTCCATTAGCTGAGTTCTCGTATAACAACTCTCAGAGTGCCTCCACTAAACAGTCTCCTTTTTACTCTAATCTAGGTTATCATCCTAACATTCTACCACGATTTCCCATAGAAACGCCTTTACCAGCAGTGGCTGAAAGAATCACGTCTTTACAGAAGAATATGGATCTTCTAAAGGAAAATCTGGAATCGGCTCAAGAAAGGTACAAGAAAGCAGCAGATAAATTTCGTAAACCTGCACCAGCTTTCAAGGTAGGAGACTTGGTCTGGCTGTCAACCAGAAATCTTAAGTTAAGGATTCCATCGTCTAAGTTGGGACATAAGTACATTGGACCCTATAAAATCAGTAAAATTATAAGTGCCGTTGCTTGTCGTCTTCAACTGCCCAGAACTATGAGAATTCACCCTGTCTTTCATGTATCCCTACTAAAGGCTGCGACACCCAATACGTTTCCTGGACGTTCCTCTCCTTGCCCTGACCCAGTGCTAGTCGATGGTCAGGAAGAATTTGTGGTGGAAAGGATTTTAGATTCCAGGTTGTATAGAAATCAGTTAAAATATCTGATTAAATGGCAGGGCTACCCAGTGGAGGACAACTCATGGGAACCGGTCAATAACGTTAATGCTCCTCGCTTGCTCCGTCAGTTTCATCAGAGGTACCCACACAAGCCTGGTCTGAGGTCATCCGGAGGTTGTCCTTAAGGGGGGAGTAATGTAAGGTTCTATGTATATATTCCTGAAACTCAGTTTGTTCGTCAGCCATTTTACTTTCTGTCTTGCTGCAGCTATCTTGCCCTCAGTCAAAATGGAGTTTCCAGCTTGCATGTTCCCGCCCTGATTCTCTCCTTTGCTTCTTAAGCAGCCACAGCTGAGCAATCAGTGCTTCAGAATCTAGCCTGCAGTGAACCTGTGACTTGACTCCTGTAAGCCTTGGACCTTGTACTCCAGCTATTCCTACTGAGGAACTCTGAAGCACTTGTGGACTCTGAACCCTGCTCTTTGAAAGACCCACGTTTGCATGGACTTACGGTAACAGAGAAGAAGATCCTGAATCTGTATTGGAGAGTGATTGCTGAGCTTGGATTACTCTGGCCTGCTGTGTCTCCTGTTTCTGTGTCTGTAAACTGTGTGACTATTTCTGCCAACTTGTATGAAGTAATACAGGACTTTTCTATATCAAACCTGTGACTCCTGTGTTTTCATCGCACCCAAGCACAAGACGCTATATGAACTGTACTACATACATTACAATATTATCAGGACAAAAAAAACCACTTAGCATGGCGGACGAGAGCGTGTTGGACATTTATATATATATATATATATATATATATATACGGGGACACAGCATCACCAACAAGGTCAAATATTACAAAAACGGCACAAATGTTAATTTTTCATTTAGTCCCTTAGGTGCAACTGTGTCAAGGGTGACAATCCACCTACATTCGCGTTGGGCTAAAAGGCGATTCAAATTGCCACCCCTGACACCGCCACGGACTCTGTCAATACCCCTGAATTTTAGTCCACTGGGATCAGATCCGTGACATAAACGGAAATATCGTGGTAATATTTTCAAAACAGATACATCTACAGCCTCTCTGGCAGCTGCAATATCGCGTACGTGCTCGCGTGTCCTAATTTTAAGTTCCCTAGATGTGAGACCCACATATATGAGGGAGCAGGGACACGTAGCATAATAAATCACGTGTGTAGTATTACATGAGATATACTCACGAATCGTGTACTCTCTGCTCCCATCAGATTTCTTGAAGGTCCCACATCTGAGAATGTTAGGGCACGCGACGCACGAACCGCATGGGAAACAACCCACATGTGGGTTTGACACTTGGAAGAAAGATTGAGGTTTTGCCACATAATGGCTCTTCACAAAATGATCTCTTAAACTCATCCCCTCCGCTGCGTCAATGCAGGGCGTTGGGATAAGTTAGCCACCAGAATAGCATCGGTACGTAAAACGGACCAATGTCTGTTCAAGATGTCACGAATCTGGCCCCAGCGACAATTAGATGTAGAGATAAATCTTAACTCATTTGAATTACTCAAATTCTTTCTTTCTTTCTGCTTTCAGAAGATCCTCTCTCTTAGTCCGTTTGGCACGTCTGTACCCCGCCTTAATGGAACGATTGCTGTATCCCCTTTCTCTAAAGCGCTCAGTAAGGATGACAGACTGTCGCTCGAAGCGGGTCATGGTCGAGCATGTCTGTCTGTTTCTCAAAAATTGCCCAACTGAGATGGCCTTAATGACGGATGAATTGTGCACAGAGGAGGCATGCAAAAGAGAGTTGACCGCCGTCTCTTTTCGGTACAAATCAGTTTCAATAGAGCCATCCTCCGCGACGCACAATGTCACGTCCAAAAAATCAATAAACTTAGCATGATATTTAAATGTAAATTTAAGATTAAAGGAATTCACATTGAGATTGTTAGAACCCTCTTGTTAGGTTTTGTTTCAGTTTGCTGGTCACATGACCTTTTTTCCCTATTTAGTCTGGCTCTGCCCTTCTGGCTTTGCTGGACTTCATTGTATTATCTACTGTTAAGCTAGCCGGGTGCTTAGGTGCCTTTCTCAGTCTGTTTTGCTTGATCTTTGGATCTCTAAGTAATTTGTTTTCTGTTTAATTTTTTCCCTGCTACAATTTCTGTTAGGAGGTGTCCACCTTTTCTCCCAGTCCCTAGATCTTGTAGGGATTCCTCCCTCGCAACTATAGGTCTTCGTTCAGACTAGCTGAGGACTTTAACGGGTCTGGTCGCAGGATCAGGTCCCCCGTTACATCGTAGGGATCCAGCTTAGTTCTATTGTAGGGACAAAATTCCTATCTTTCCTTAGTGCTTGTAGCAGATCATAACAGTAAGTCCAGCCCAAAAAAAAATAAAAAATCTCTAAGGAAAGGTTTTCTGTTTCCATCATGGTGTCGGTTCAGGATTTGGCTCAACGCCTGTAGGGACTCTCTCTGGAGGTGGCTGAGATCCAGCAACACGTGAGTAGTTGTTCTGGAGCACATTTCGTGGAGCCAAAGGTACGTTTGCCTGATTTATTTTTTGGTGAACAACAAGATTTTTTTTCTTTTAAAAATGCTCTCTTGTTGTATTTCCATTTGAGACCCAGATCCTCTGGTGATGAATCACAGCGCATAGGGTTCATAATGTCACTTTTGCGCAAAGAACCTCAGGACTGGGCCTTTTCTCTGCAGCCTAGTGATCCATGCTTTAGATCAGTGGATAGTTTTTTTTCTGCTTTGGGGTTATTGTATGACGATCCTGATCGTGTTTCATCAGCTGAGACAGAATTGAGACGTTTGAGACAGGGATCAGGTAATGTGGAAAAATATTGTACTCACTTCCGAAGGTGGTCCACTCAGGTGGGGTGGAACGATTCAGCTTTGAAAAGTTTATTTCTTGCAGGGTTAAGTGAAAGGGTTAAAGATTTGCTGATTGCTTATCCTATACCTGGTAACTTGCAAGAGGCTATGCAATTAGCCATACGGGTGGATAGGAGACTGCGTGCAAGGGTTAATGAGAGTAAATCTGCCTTGTCAGCTCCAAGTCTGGAGAAGGACTGTACTGACATTGGAGAGCCGATGGAAATTGGAGCAATGGCACCTCACTCTCGGGAAAAAGAACGTAGATTTGCTGAAGGTTTGTGTTTCTATTGTGGCAAGTCTGAGCATTTTATTAAGAACTGTGTGCTTCGTATGAACAAAGAGAAAAAAAAAATGAGGTCAGTTTCGCCCGTATAGCTTGTTTAAACAATAAAGGTGTCTTTCTTTCTGCTACCACTGCTGTTGAGGAGGAATTAATGGAGTTTCGGGTATTTGTGGATTGTGGTTCAACTCTCAATGTGATTGATGGGAAATTTTTGGAAAAACTAAAATTAAAACCCAAACTTCTGTCTTCTCCTATTAATGTTGTTTCTGTGGATGGCTCTTCCTTGAAAAATGTTACTCACCATATCTGTGAATTTCCTCTTACTATTAATGGTGTTCATCAAGAGAATTTGGATTTGGTAGTTTTGAATAATTTGCCCTCACCGGTGATTTTGGGGTTACCTTGGTTAAAATTGCACAATCCAGTACTGGATTTGTCTACCAATGAAATTAAGTCCTGGAGTCCTAATTGTTATGACAAGTGTTGTAACGGGCGTATTGCTGCTGCAGTTAAGGGGGAGTTACCTGTACCTATTCAGGATTTTTGGAAAGTTTTTTCTGATAAGGAATCGCAAGTATTGCCTCCCCATAGAGACTATGATTGTGCAATTGAATTTGTCCCTGGAGCGACTCTTCCTAAAAGTCGTTTATTTAATTTGACTATTCCTGAGAGAAAGGCTTTGGAGGAATACATACAGACAAGCTTGGCCGCCGGTCACATTAAGCCTTCCAAGTCTCCTGTGGCAGTTGGATTTTTTTTTGTTAAAAAAAAGGACGGCGGTTTACAGCCTTGTCTAGACTTTCGTGAGATTAATAAAATCACTGTACGCAATCCTTACCCACTGCCATTGATTCCTGATTTGTTTAACCAGTTAGTGGGGGCCAAGTGGTTCTCGAAAATTGATCTTCGGGGGGCATACAATTTGTTGCGCATGAAGGAGGGTGACGAATGGAAGACTGCGTTTAACACTCCTCGTCATTTTGAGAATCTGGTTATGCCTTTTGGGCTTTCCAGTGCTCCAGCATTTTTTCAGAATCTTATTACTGACATCCTTAGACCTTTGATCGGCAGAAGTGTGGTTGTGTATTTGGATGACATTTTGATTTATTCACCGGATTTGGAGTCTCATTGGAGGAGTGTGCGTGAAGTATTACAGTTACTGAGTGATAATTCACTTTTTGCCAAGCTAGAAAAATGTGAGTTCGCTGTACAGAGACTTAGTTTTTTGGGCTACATTATCTCCAGCGAAGGTTTTGAGATGGACCCGGTGAAAGTGCAAGCTGTGCAGGATTGGCCTAGACCTATTGGTGTGAAATCAATACAGAGGTTTTTGGGGTTCACCAATTATTATAGAAAATTCATTAAAAAAATTTTCTGTGATTGCCAAACCTCTGACCGATCTCACTAGGAAAGATGCTGATGCGGTTCAGTGGACTACTGAGGCCATTGAGGCTTTTGTGTTGCTAAAGGAGAAGTTCAGCTCTGCTCCCATCCTTACGCAGCCTGACGTGACTAAACCATTTTTGGTTGAGGTTGATGCTTCTTCTGTGGGGGTCGGCGCGGTGTTGTCTCAGGAAAAGTCGGATGGAGTACATCCCTGTGCTTTTTTTTCAAAGAAATTTTCTGAGTCTGAACTAAATTATGATATCGGTAATCGGGAATTGTTGGCAATTAAACTCGCATTTGAACACTGGTGTCATTTTTTGGAGGGAGCGGAATTTCCCGTTCAAGTCTTCACCGATCATAAAAATCTGGTCTACCTTGATGCTGCCAAACGCTTGAATGCCCGTCAGGCTAGGTGGGCACTGTTTTTCTCGCGGTTTAATTTTACCGTTACTTACATCCCAGGTACTAAAAATGTTAAAGCTGATGCTTTGTCTCGCAGCTTTTCTCTTATGGTGGGTACTGAGGAGGAGGAAAACATTTTGCAAGAGGGGGTTGTTATTGCTGTTTTGGACTCTGTGTTGGAAGATGAGATTCTTAAAGCACAGGAGAATGCCCCATCTAACACTCCCCATGGGAGGTTGTTTGTGCCTGGTACCCTGAGGAGAGATTTGTTTGTTGAATGTCATGACTCTCGGTTGGCAGGTCATCCTGGAATCTCTGAGACCAAGAGACTTGTGGGTTGCAGCTTTTGGTGGCCTGGATGGCAGAAGGAAGTCATTAAGTGGGTGCGTCAATGCACTGTGTGTGCTAGATCTAAGTCTTCTCATACTCCTGCTGCGGGGTTGTTTTGCCCTCTGGAGGTCCCTAGTGCACCTTGGACACATTTGGCTATGGACTTTATTACTGACCTTCCCCCCTCTGAGGGTTTCACTGTCATCTGGGTGGTCGTGGACCGTTTTAGCAAGATGTGTCACTTGGTTCCTTTCATCAAACTGCCCTGCGCTAAGACTCTCGCTAAGGCCTTTGTCAAGGAAATTGTCAGACTACATGGCGTTCCTACTGACATTGTTTCTGATAGGGGTCCTCAGTTTGTGGCTCGTTTTTGGCGTGCCTTTTGTGACAGGTTGGGAGTTCATTTGTCGTTTTCATCCGGATATCATCCTGAGTCTAATGGCCAGACAGAAAGGAAAAACCAGGATGTTGAGCAGTTCTTGCGTTGTTTTGTGACTGATAATCAAGAGGGGTGGTCTGAGTTTCTGCCACTTGCTGAGTTTGCTCTTAACAACCATACATCCGCTTCTGCTGGTTGTTCGCCTTTTTTTTGTTGTACTGGGAGACATCCGTCGTTTGGGTCATTTTCCAAGTTGGGATCGGCTGTACCTGAAGAGGAGAATTTTTCTGGTGTTTTGGAGAGAGTTTGGACTGATGTGCGTGGTAATCTTCAGGAGGCTAACAAAAGATCCAAAGTGTATTTTGATAGAAAACGACAAGAGGTTTTGTTTGCTATTGGTGACATGGTTTGGTTGTCCTCTAAGAATCTGCGCTTGAGGATTCCGTCTAAGAAATTGGGTCCCAAGTTTGTAGGGCCCTTTAAGGTGCTTCAGGTTATTAACCAATCTGCTGTTAAGTTGGAGCTTCCTACGTCCTGGAAGATTAATCCGGTGTTTCATGTTTCTCTCTTGAAAAAAGCTGAGGTCTCAGATGGAGATGTCTCGGCCACTGTTCCCCTGGTGGTGGAGGACGGGCAATATGAGATTTCCCGCATCCTAAATTCTAGACGGTATAGAGGGGGTTTGCAGTACCTCGTCGCTTGGAAGGGTTATGGACCCGAGGATAACTCATGGGTGAGGGCGGATGATGTTTCTGCGTCTAGACTTGTCAGAGCGTTTCACAAGAGGTTTCCGGATAAGTCTAAGGCCTAGGGGATCCGGAGGATCCTTTTAGAAGGGAGGGTACTGTTAGAACCCTCTTGTTAGGTTTTGTTTCAGTTTGCTGGTCACATGACCTTTTTTCCCTATTTAGTCTGGCTCCGCCCTTCTGGCTTTGCTGGACTTAATTGTATTATCTACTGTTAAGCTAGCCGGTGCTTAGGTGCCTTTCTCAGTCTGTTTTGCTTGATCTTTGGATCTCTAAGTAATTTGTTTTCTGTTTAATTTTTTCCCTGCTACAATTTCTGTTAAGAGGTGTCCACCTTTTCTCCCAGTCCCTAGATCTTGTAGGGATTCCTCCCTCGCAACTATAGGTCTTCGTTCAGACTAGCTGAGGACTTTAGCGGGTCTGGTCGCAGGATCAGGTCCCCCGTTACATCGTAGGGATCCAGCTTAGTTCTATTGTAGGGACAAAATTCCTATCTTTCCTTAGTGCTTGTAGCAGATCATAACAGAGATACTGTATAAATTTTGATAGGCTGGCTGTAAGGTTCTTTGTCTCTTTTGACATGTTCCTTGAAACTCAGTTTTCCGTCGGCCATTTTGCTTTCTGTCTTTCTGCAGCCCTTGCCCTCAGTTAATATGGAGTTTCCAGTTTTCATGTTCCCGCCCTGATTCTCTCCCTCTTGCTTCTTAAGCAGCCTCAGCTGAACAATCAGTGCTCCTGAATCAAGCCTCAGTCAGCCTGTGACCTGACTCCTGGAAACCTAGGATTTTGGACTCCAGCTATTTCCTACTGAGGAACTTTGGAACACTTTTGGACTTTGGAAACCTGCTGTCTGGTGAATCCATGTTTGCAGAGGAATTACGGTACAGAGAAGAGATCCTGAACCTGCTTGGAGAGTTATTGTAGAGCTTGAAGTTACTCTGGCCTGCTGTGTTCTCCTGCCTCTGTTCCTGCAAACTGTGTGACCTTTTCTGCATGCTTGTATGAAGTAATACAAGTCATTTCATATCAACCTATGTCTCATGTGTTTCCTCGCACCCAAGCACAAGACGCTATAGGAACTGTACACTATACATGACAAGATTCAGGAGCCAATGTTTAGTGTTTGCTGGGTCTGGGAAAGCCGTGTCTGCTGTGACTGTGGATATCAGATGTCCGTTTAATACCTTCTGTGATGACAGTGGTTGTGACTTCTCACAACCATTCCAGGTGAGCGCATTCCCTTAAATGTTACTCTGGAGTGTTACCACAGGTAAACACTATTGTTTTTTTTTTTTTTTTTTCCTCTTCTCCTTCCAGCACTTCTGCCTTAAAAGATCTGGAAGATGGAGGCCCGCATAAAGGAGCTTTGCGGAGTGACTGATACAATCCTTGCAGATACACAGACTATAAAGACCCGTTTTGCAAGCCTACAGGACCTCACTAATCATAATTTGGAAGTGTTTGGACAAACTACTCAGGAATTACGAGCCAGGATTGAGGCTCTAGAGGAACGAGTCCAGGCTCCTGCCATAACCCCGAGTTCTGGGATCCCCAAGTTACCTCCTTTTCGTTTTGGCGGTGAACGTGAGAAATTCAGGGGATTTATTAACCAATGCAATCTATTTTTCTCTGCACATGCTTCACAATTTCCCACTGAACGATCCAAAGTGCTTACTATAATCATGTTGCTTACCAATAAGGCTTTGATGTGGGCAAACCCTCTGATTGAGACTGAGGATGATTGTTTGAATCACCTTGATGCTTTTATTTCAGCCATGGGGCAGGTGTTTGATGACCCCAATCGAGGTGCAACAGCTGAAGCAGCCATGTTAACTTTGCGCCAAGGTAAGCGTTCAGTAGCCGAATATGCCTTGGATTTCAGGAGATGGGCTCTTGATACCACTTGGGACACTTCCGCCAAAAAATCTATTTTTGGAAAGGGTTGTCTCCACTGATTAAGGATGAACTTGCTCGTGCCGACCCTCCCACTGCGTTAGGTGACTTTATTAACTATTGTATCCGTATTGATGCTCGTCTGACTGAACGCAGACAAGAGAGATGGTTCGAAAATAAACGCACTAACCTTTTCCTACCTCCCTCCTCAGCTAAGGAACCTTTGAGTAGGATCACAAGGGAAACAGAACCTGAACCCATGCAGGTGGACTCTTTACAAAGACGGGTTAGTGATGCACGCAAAGAACATCGTATAAAGGAAAATCTATGTTTTTACTGTGGTAAGTCAGGGCACTTCATTATAAACTGCCCCAGCCGTTCTCGTAAGACTACTGCAGCAGTCATTCACTGTGAGTGTTGCGAGAGGAGCTCTGTCATGTCCGAGCCTCAGACTCCAGAGAGATCTGCTGCAAGAGATCTTGATTTTTCGGACTTAAACTCTGTTAGTTCTGGGGACAATGACGGTATAAACGCTGCAATTTTTCAAGTTTCCTCAGCGGTGTCCCAGCTGAGTTGTAAAAGAAATAATTCTCATTGCTTCCTTTCCATCAAACTCTGGGTGGACTCAGTCTGGGTGTCTAGCTCTGCTATGATCGACTCAGGAGCAAGTGGAAATTTTATGGATATCTCCTTTGCTCTGAAACAGGGGATACGTTCAGTGAAGAAGGCTACTCCAGTACAGATGGAGACTGTGGATGGCTCCCTGCTGACCTCTGGACCAGTGGATCAGGAAACAGAGCCTTTGAGGGTCCTTATGGGTAAAGCTCATCAGGAGAAAATGTCTTTTATGCTTATCTCTTCTCCCCACTTTCCCATTATTCTAGGGCTACCATGGCTACAGGCGCAGAATCCTACGATTAACTGGGAGACCAAGGAATTACACTTTCCGGAGAAACAGATGAGTCAAGGAGTTTCAGCTTGCTCTGTTCCTAAAGGAACCATGTCAGTCCCTGAACTACCAGCTGTATACCAGGACTATGTGGATTTATGTGACAAGAAGAACGCTGATCAGCTTCCTCCTCACCGTCCATATGATTGTCCAATCGAATTATTGCCTGGAGCCGAGATACCTTTTGGTAAGGTCTACCCCCTAGCGGGGCCCGAGCTAAAAGCTTTGAAGGACTACATAGATGAAAATCTAGCCAAAGGCTTCATACGCCCCTCTTCATCTCCCGCAGGTGCACCCATCTTCTTTGTGAAGAAGAAAGATGGATCTCTGAGACCCTGCATAGACTATAGGGAACTCAATAAGGTTACTATTAGAAACCGTTATCCATTGCCTTTAATCCCTGAGTTGCTGGAGAGAGTGCGGCACGCCAAAATTTTCTCTAAACTGGATCTCCGTGGGGCCTATAACTTGGTCCGTATTAGACCTGGGGATGAATAGAAGACTGCATTCAGGTCACGCTATGGACACTTCGAATATCTAATTATGCCTTTTGGTCTGAGTACCGCCCCAGCCACTTTCCAACACTTGGTGAATGACATCTTCAGGGATCTCCTAGATACATTTGTGGTGATTTATCTGGATGATATTCTAATTTTTTCTAACTCCACAGAGGAACATCATGGACATGTGAGAATGGTCTTAGAACGCCTAAGACAAAACCATCTCTACATCAAACTTGAAAAGTGTGAATTCCATAGGACCGAAATTCAATTTCTGGGGTATGTACTATCTACGCAAGGGATTAGTATGGATGGAAGCAAGACCCAAGCCATCAAGGATTGGCCAATTCCTAGAAATGTGAAGGAGGTGCAGCGCTTCATCGGGTTTGCCAACTTCTATAGACGTTTCATTAGGAATTTCTCTGAGGTAGTGTCACCTATCACCCAACTTACCCGGAAACAGTCTAGGTTCTCCTGGACCCCGCAAGCTCAGGAAGCATTTTCCTGTTTAAAGGATAAATTTACCACCGCACCTATCTTAGTACATCCCAACCCCGAGCTTGCCTTCATAATAGAGGTGGATGCTTCAGACTGTGCCGTTGGAGCTATACTCTCTCAGAGAACAGGTGAGAAGAATGTCTTGCATCCCTTTGCCTTCTTTTCCCAGCAGTTGTCTTCAGCTGAGAGGAACTACGATGTGGGCAATAGAGAATTGTTGGCCATTATTGCCGCCTTCAAGGAATGGAGACACCTTCTTCAGGGAGCTGCACAGCAAATAGTCGTCCTGACAGACCATCGTAACCTTGAATTTATCAGGTCGGCTAAGTGCCTGACTCCTCGCCAGGCTCGCTGGAATCTTTTCCTAAACCAATTTAATTTTGTAATTTCTTATAGACCAGGATCACGCAATGGAAAGGCTGATGCACTCTCTAGGATTCATTCAGCAGAGACACGTCCACTTACTCCTCCTAAGACTATTCTTCCTGACTCTAGATTCCTGGGAGTGATTCATAATCAAGACCTACTTAAGGACATCAAGGAAGCATACCATGCGGATTCTTTGTTGGCTCAACCCCCAAGGGACGTAAGTCTTGTCTTTAAGAATGGTGTGTGGATTCAGGGACAACGTCTGTATATACCTGAAACAGTCAGATTGAGAGTATTGCAACTCATCCACGATTCCAAGATAGCCGGGCATAGGGGAATTCTAAAGACACAAGAATTTCTTTCTCGTTTCTTTTGGTGGCCCACTTACAGGAAAGATGTTTTAAACTATGTCACTTCATGTGAAGTCTGTGCAAGATGCAAAACACCTCGCTCCTCACCAACTGGTCTGTTACAACCTCTTCCCACCCCGTCCCGCCCGTGGGGATCCATTTCTATGGACTTCATTGTGGAGTTACCAACCTCTCAAGGGAAGAACACCATTCTAGTGGTGGTTGATCGTCTAACAAAGGCAGCTCATTTTATCCCTTGTGTCGGCTTACCCACTGCAAAACAGACATCAGACTTGATGATTAAGAATGTGTTTCGCTTACATGGAGTACCGGATGAGGTCATTTCGGATCGAGGGTGCAATTCACTTCAAGGTTTTGGCAAAATTTCTGTGCCGCATTGGACATTAAAGTAAACCTTTCTTCTGCTTTTCATCCCCAGACTAATGGACAGACAGAACGAACCAATCAGACCCTGGAGCAGTATCTCCGCTGCTTTATCTGCCACCTACAAGATGATTGGGTGGATCTACTTCCACTGGCTGAGTTCTCTTATAATAACTCTCAGAGCGCCTCCACTAAGCAGTCTCCTTTTTACTCCAATCTAGGTTATCATCCTAACATTCTTCCTCGATTTCCCATAGATACGCCCTTGCCGGCAGTGGCTGAAAGAATCACTTCTTTACAAAAGAATATGGATCTTCTAAAGGAAAATCTAGAATTGGCTCAGGAAAGGTACAAGAAAGCAGCAGATAAATTTTGTAAACCTGCACCAGCTTTCAAGGTAGGAGATTTGGTCTGGCTGTCAACCAGAAATCTTAAAATAAAGATTCCATCGTCTAAATTGGGACATAAGTACATTGGACCTTATAAGATCATAAGATTATAAGTGCTGTTGCTTGTCGTCTTCAACTGCCCAGAACTATGAGAATCCACCCTGTCTTTCATGTATCCCTACTAAAGGCTGCAACACCCAATACGTTTCCTGGACGCTCTTCTCCTTGCCCTGACCCAGTGCTGGTCGATGGTCAGGAAGAATTTATGGTGGAAAGGATTCTAGATTCCAGGTTGTACAGAAATCAGTTGCAATATTTGATTAAATGGCAGGGCTACCCAGTGGAGGACAACTCATGGGAACCAGTCAATAATGTAAATGCTCCTCGCCTGCTCCGCCAGTTTCATCAGAGGTACCCTGACAAGCCTGGTCTGAGGTCAACCGGAGGTTGTCCTTAAGGGGGAGTAATGTAAGGTTCTTTGTCTCTTTTGACATGTTCCTTGAAACTCAGTTTTCCGTCGGCCATTTTGCTTTCTGTCTTTCTGCAGCCCTTGCCCTCAGTTAATATGGAGTTTCCAGTTTTCATGTTCCCGCCCTGATTCTCTCCCTCTTGCTTCTTAAGCAGCCTCAGCTGAACAATCAGTGCTCCTGAATCAAGCCTCAGTCAGCCTGTGACCTGACTCCTGGAAACCTAGGATTTTGGACTCCAGCTATTTCCTACTGAGGAACTTTGGAACACTTTTGGACTTTGGAAACCTGCTGTCTGGTGAATCCATGTTTGCAGAGGAATTACGGTACAGAGAAGAGATCCTGAACCTGCTTGGAGAGTTATTGTAGAGCTTGAAGTTACTCTGGCCTGCTGTGTTCTCCTGCCTCTGTTCCTGCAAACTGTGTGACCTTTTCTGCATGCTTGTATGAAGTAATACAAGTCATTTCATATCAACCTATGTCTCATGTGTTTTCCTCGCACCCAAGCACAAGACGCTATAGGAACTGTACACTATACATGACACTGGCTTCATCACCCTTCCAAATCATGAATACATCATC
Organism: Oophaga sylvatica; assembly: GCA_033576555.1. Classification (NCBI taxonomy): domain Eukaryota; kingdom Metazoa; phylum Chordata; class Amphibia; order Anura; family Dendrobatidae; genus Oophaga; species Oophaga sylvatica. The sequence goes on along the minus strand of JARQOD010000002.1, from coordinate 246,475,370 downwards.
AATGTACCGAAACCAGCCCACCACTGGGTCCACGGCGTGCGCTCCGTCACCAAAGAAAACCTGCCTCTCCCAAAAGCCAAGAAACAGGTTTGCATATGACGGAGCGCACGCCGCCCCCATGGCAGTCCCCTGTGTCTGCAAATAAAATTTGTCTTTAAAAACAAAAAAGTTTTTTGTTAAAACAAATTCCAACGAATCCAATATAAATTCCAAAAAATGGCCATCCCAGTTGGCAGCTTCAAGAAAAAAGCAAACTGCCCGAAGCCCATCATTGTGTCTGATAGAGGTATATAAGGATTCGATGTCAATAGTCACCAACAACATATCCGCCTCGAGGGAGAGTCCATCAACCTTCGTGAGAATGTCAGTAGTGTCTCTGACATAGGAGGGGAGCGTTTCAACCAAAGGTTTCAAATGATGATCAATGTACTTACACACATTCTCGCTCAACCCTCCTATGCCAGAAACAATGGGTCTTCCAGGTGGATTCTGGGCGTTCCTATGCACCTTTGGTAGTAAATAAAGAGTAGGTACTTTGGGATATTTAGGCAATAGGACGTCCAGAGCTTTTCTTGGGACAAGACCCTGCTCATCAGCATTCGTCCTGATAATATATGAATTTACACACTTTGTTTTTAATGTTTTATATTCTAATTTGTGTCATTTCTTCAGTTTTCTTATGTAGTTTATCTAATGTCGGTGTGTTGAACTTTGGAGATTTCTTATAGTATGCTGCTTTCCATATGATCGATTTCTGAACCACTCTGGCTGGACATCTGGGATTAGAAGACCGTCGTTCCCACTATTCATGTTGTTATCTGATCAAGGATACAATAATGTTGTTCATAATTTTTATGAGTCCCATGTATTGTCACTTTTAAAAAATATTGCACTGTCACTCTATTATATATATTGTCCTTTTATTTATGGACATTGATGGGATATTTATATTATCTGTAATACACATTAATGTAAGTTTAATTATTTGAAAAATTGTTTGTCTAAGTATTGAAATTGCTTTTTCACTGGTCACCTTATACTTACAGTGCCTACAAGTAGTATTCAACCCCCTGCAGATTTAGCTGGTTGACACATGCGGAATTAACTTGGCATTGTGACATTTGTACTGTAGATCAGCCTGGAAGTGGGAAATGCACTGCAGCAAAAATTTTTGTTTTAATTTTTTTTTTTTAAAAAAAAACGTTAAAAGTTAATTCAGAGTGTCATTTATTATTCAACCCCTCAAACCACAAGAATTCTGTTTGGTCCCCCTAAAGTATTAAGAAGTAGTTCAGGCACCAAGAATAATGAGCTTCACATGTGTGGATTAATGATCTCTTTTGCCAGCCTTTTCTGACTATTTAAGACCCTCCCCAAACTTGTGAACAGCACTCATACATGGTCAACATGGGAAAGACAAAGGAGCATTCCAAGGCCATCAGAGACAAGATCGTGGAGGGTCACAAGGCTGGCAAGGGGTACAAAACCCTTTCCAAGGAGTTGGCCCTACCTGTCTCCACTGTTGGGAGCATCATCCGTAAGTGGAAGGCTTATGGAACTACTGTTAGCCTTCCACGGCCTGGACAGCCTTTGAAAGTTTCCTCCCGTGCCGAGGCCAGGCTTGTCCAAAGAGTCAAGGCTAACCCAAGGACAACAAGGAAGGAGCTCCGGGAAGATCTCATGGCAGTGGGGACATTGGTTTCAGTCAATACCATAAGTAACGTACTCCACCGCAATGGTCTCCGTTCCAGACGAGCCCGTAAGGTACCTTTACTTTCAAAGCGTCATGTCAAGGCTCGTCTACAGTTTGCTCATGATCACTTGGAGGACTCTGAGACAGACTGGTTCAAGATTCTATGGTCTGATGAGACCAAGATCGAGATCTTTGGTGCCAACCACACACGTGACGTTTGGAGACTGGATGGCACTGCATACGACCCCAAGAATACCATCCCTACAGTCAAGCATGGTGGTGGCAGCATCATGCTGTGGGGTGTTTCTCAGCCAAGGGGCCTGGCCATCTGGTCCGCATCCATGGGAGGATGGATAGCACAGCCTACCTGGAGATTTTGGCCAAGAACCTCCGCTCCTCCATCAAGGATCTTAAGATGGGTCGTAATTTCATCTTCCAACAAGACAACGACCCAAAGCACACAGCCAAGAAAACCAAGGCCTGGTTCAAGAGGGAAAAAGTCAAGGTGTTGGAGTGGCCTAGTCAGTCTCCTGACCTTAACCCAATTGAAAACTTGTGGAAGGAGCTCAAGATTAAAGTCCACATGAGACACCCAAAGAACCTAGATAACTTGGAGAAGATCTGCATGGAGGAGTGGGCCAAGATAACTCCACAGACCTGTGCCGGCCTGATCAGGTCTTATAAAAGACGATTATTAGCTGTAATTGCAAACAAGGGTTATTCCACGAAATATTAAACATAGGGGTTGTATAATAATTGACCCTGTTGTGAATGGGTTTGAGATGAGTTCTGAGCAGAGGCTTCCTCTGGTGGTTACAAGTGGTGCTGGTCTGTCCAGTGAAGATTGTGAGGACTGGGAATCAGGTGTTACTGACTGGTCTTATATAAGGGAGTCACCTTCCCATCAGGGTTGCCGGTGATCAATTGTTCTGGTCTGAATCCTTCATTCCTGTTTCCCTTGTAGCCTGCTGTGTCGTGTCTGCATCTCCTGCTAACAGATAAGACATTTTCTTCTTTTTGTTTTTGTGCTATATTTTTGCATTTTTGTCCTGCACTTCTGTGGGGGCCTTCAGGGTCCCCTCCGGGGGCTTTTGCCCTCTCAGTTTAGTTCAGCCACTTATGTATGTACTTTTGCTTTTTCCAGTTTTTTCAGTGGCTGCTGTTTTGATTTTGTTACACCAGAGAACTAATTTAGGTGGTAGAGGTCGTGTGATCTCAGGTGTTTTTGAAATTAGTGGTGTTGGTGCTTTTCAGGGTTTTCTGGGATTGCAGTAAGTACCCTTCCTGTCCTTTTCTATTTAGTTAGTTTGGGCCCCAGCGTTTGCTCATACTATTTTCTTTCTGTGTCAGTATTTCATCTTGTCTAACCGCCATTACATGTTTGGGGGCTTTCTATTGTCTTTGGGGTTCTGCTCCGGGGCAGATAGCTTTCCTATATCTATCTTAAGGTGTAGTTAGTTTCTCAGGCTGTGACGAGGCGTCTAGGACCAACGTAGGAACGCTCCACGGCTGCCTCTAGTTGTGGTGGTTAGTCAGGGTACTGCAATCTCATAGTTTCCAACTGCTCTGGTGTATTGCCTTTCTTTTACCTGCACTCCTCAGCTACCAAATCATAACAGTATCACCGGCCAAAACTGAAAATTGTGTGGTACTCACAGAAGGGAAAAATATTGTGAAAGAAAAAAAAAAAAAAAAAGGTTGTCAGAGTTGTCAGAGATATTTTTCTGTTTGTTGCATTTTTTTTTTTCCCTCTGTATCTCTGGGTGCTGGGGAGGATCTTTTCTCTCAATGGAGTTTGCACAGTTGTCTGGCTGTGTGGATCAGCTTGCCACTGAGGTTCAGAGTATTGCTATCTATCTTGCTAGGTTGCCTGTTGTGGAACCTAGGATTCCCATGCCAGATTTGTTTTTAGGGGATCGAGCTAAGTTTCAGAATTTCAAAAATAATTGTAAATTGTTTTTTGCCTTAAAATCTAAGTCCTCAGGGAACGCAGCGCAGCAGGTTCAAATTATCATCTCTCTCCTGCGCGGCGATCCTCAGGATTGGGCTTTTTCCCTGACACCTGGGGATCCTGTTTTGAGTGATGTTGATGCATTTTTTCAGGCTTTGGGGTTATTGTACGATGAGCCTGACCAAATGGAATGACGACGCTTTGGCAGCCCTTTTCCGGAAGGGTCTGTCAGATAATGTAAAGGATGTTATGGTGGGATTCCCTGTCCCCTCTGGTCTCAATGATTCTATGTCATTAGCGATTCAAATTGACAGACGTTTGGTGAGCGGAGAAGTATGCGTGGAATGGTGTTGCCTTGTGAACCAGCTTCTGAACCCGTGCAGTGTGATAGAGTGGTGTCTGGGGCACAGCGTCATGAGTTTCGAAAGCGCAATGGGTTATGTTTCTACTGTGGTGATGCCTCTCATGCTATTTCAGTCTGCCCTAAGCGGGGAAGACGTTTTGCACGCTCAGTTGTCTTGGGTAGTGTTCAGACTAAGTTTTTATTAACTGTCACTCTGATATGCTCTCTGTCCTCATTTTCTGCTCAGGCTTTCGTTGATTCTGGAGCAGCTATTAACCTGATGGATTATGATTTTGCTAGACTTTGTGGGTTTCCCTTGATACCCCTACAGAAGTCTATTCCCCTACTGGGGATCGATTCTACCCCTTTGGCTGGCTGAGAATAAACCCGTTTTCTACTCAGGTGATAATGAGGGTTGAACCTGATCACCAGGAGTGCTGCAAATTTTTGGTTCTGTATAATCTGCATGACATTATCGTGCTGGGTTTCCCTTGGTTACAGTCTCATAATCCTGTTTTGGATTGGAAATCTGTGTCTGTAACCAGTTGGGGCTGCCAATGTGTTAATACCAACACTCCTGTTTTTTCTGCCTCCCCCCAGGCTCAGGATGTTCCTGACTTTTTGATTGATTTTTCTGATGTGTTTAGCGAAAGTAAATCTGCATCCTTGCCTCCCCATAGGAGCTATGACTGCGCTATTGAATTAGTGCCGGGTAGTAAATTCCCTAAGGGTCGCCTTTTTAACTTGTCTGTACCTGAACATGACGCTATGCGGTCTTATATCAAGGAATCATTGGAGAAGGGTCATATCAGACCATCCTCTTCACCCTTAGGTGCCGGTTTTTTTCTTTGTGGCCAAAAAGGTTGGTTCATTGAGGCCGTGTATTGATTATCGTCTCTTGAACAATATTACTATGAAATATCAATACCCGTTACCCTTGATTTCTGACCTGTTTTCCAGGGTGAAAAACGCTACTTGGTTTACCAAGCTTGACCTCAGGGGGCGTATAACCTTATTCGCATTAAGCACGGGGATGAATGGAAGACGGCATTCAATACCCCTGAAGGGCATTTTGAGTACCTGGTGATGCCCTTTGGGCTCACTAATGCTCCTTCCGTCTTCCAGTCCTTCATGAATGACATTTTCAGGGATTTTGTGGATAAATTTCTGATTGTTTATTTGGATGATATCTTGATTTTTTCTAATGACTGGGACTCTCATGTGAAACAGGTTCGAACTGTATTCCAGATTTTGAGAGAGAATGCTCTGTATGTGAAGGGATCAAAGTGTCTTTTTGGCGTACAGAGGATCTCATTTCTGGGATTCATTTTGTCCCCATCTGTTATTGAAATGGACCCGGTCAAGGTTCAGGCCATCTGTGATTGGGTCCAACCTACTTCATTAAAGGCTCTTCAGAGATTTTTGGGTTTTGCCAATTTTTATCGTAAATTTATTGGTAATTTCTCGGTTATTGTTAAACCATTAACTGATTTGACCAGAAAGGGTTCTGATGTGGTGAATTGGCCTCCTGAGGCAGTCTCTGCATTTCAGGAACTTAAGCAGAGATTCACTTCTGCTCCTGTTCTACGGCAGCCTGATGTTTCTCTGCCATTTCAGGTGGAGGTTAATGCCTCTGAAATTGGGGCAGGTGCCGTTTTGTCCCAAAAAGATCCAGAGACCTCTAAAAGTAACCCTTGTGCCTTTTTCTCTCGAAAATTTTCTCCTACTGAACGTAATTATGACGTGGGTAATCGGGAGTTATTGGCCATGAAGTGGGCTTTTGAAGAGTGGAGACATTGGCTGGAGGGAGCCAAACATCAGGTGGTGGTCCTTACGGACCATAAGAATCTGGTCTATCTGGAATCTGCCAAGCGACTCAATCCTAGACAGGCCAGGTGGGCCTTGTTTTTCACACGTTTTAATTTTGTGGTTTCCTTTCTTCCTGGCACTAAGAACGTTAAGGCGGATGCCCTCTCGAGGAGCTTCCTTGCGGACTCTCCTGAGTTATCTGATCCTTCTGTTATTTTGAAAGAGGGTGTAGTTCTTTCCGCCATCTCGCCCAATTTGAGACTTGCTCTGGAGGGGTGTCAGGAGGATAGGCCCGAGCGCTGCCCGGTTGGAAAATTGTTTGTCCCGGATCAGTGGAAAAAGAGTGTGATGTCTGAGATTCATTGTTCCGCATTGGCTGGGCATCCCGGAATTTTTGGTACCAGAGACTTGGTTAGTCGGTCCTTTTGGTGGCCTACCTTGTCTCGTGATGTCAGGGAATTTGTGCAGTCCTGCGGGACTTGCTCTCTCTCCAAGCCTTGCTCTCGCTCTAGTGGTTTGTTGATGCCATTGCCTGTGCCCAAGAGACCATGGACCCATATCTCTATGGATTTCATTTCCGACCTTCCTGTTTCTCAGAGAATGACCACCATCTGGGTAATTTGTGATAGGTTTTCCAAAATGATACATCTTGTGCCATTACCTAAGTTGCCTTCCTCCTCTGAATTGGTGCCGTTGTTCCTTCAGCACGTGGTTCGTTTACACGGCATTCCTGAGAACATTGTGTCTGACAGAGGAGTCCAGTTTGTTTCCAGATTTTGGAGGACTTTTTGTTCTAAACTGGGTGTTCAATTGTCTTTCTCCTCGGCATTTCATCCTCAGACCAATGGTCAAACTGAGAGAACAAACCAGACATTGGAGACTTATCTAAGATGCTTTGTGTCTGCTGATCAGGATGACTGGGTCTCTTTTTTGCCTTTGGCTGAGTTTGCTCTTAATAATAGGGCTAGCTCTGCCACTTTGATGTCTCCGTTTTTCTGTAATTCTGGGTTTCACCCTCGATTTTCTTCAGGACAGACGGAGGCTTCTGTCTGTCCAGGTGTTGACTCTGTTGTGGAGCGTATGCAACAGATTTGGGACCAGGTAGTGGAGAGGTTGTCCCTCTCTCAGGAGAAGGCCCAGCGGTTTGCTAACCGGCATAGGACTGATGGTCCTCGGTTTAAAGTGGGGGACTTGGTCTGGTTGTCCTCAAAGAATATTCCTATGAGAGTGGCATCTTCTAAATTTAAGCCTAGGTTCATTGGACCTTATAAGATCATGGAGATTATTAATCCTGTTTCTTTTCGTTTGCTTCTTCCAGGGACATTTAAGATCCATAACGTGTTTCACAAGTCCTTGTTGAAGAGGTTTGTTGAGCCAGTGGTTCCTGCTGCTGTGCCTCCTGACCCTGTTTTGGTTGAGGGCAATCTGGAGTATGTGGTTGAGAAAATATTAGATTCTCGTTTTTCTAGACGGAAACTCCAGTATTTGGTTAAATGGAGAGGTTATGGTCAGGAAGACAATTCTTGGTGTTTGCTTCGGACATCCATGCTAGGAGACTTATCCGTGCGTATCATAGAACTCATCCTGACCGGCCTGGTTGCTCAGGTGAGGGTTCGGTGACCCCTCCTCAAGGGGGGGGTACTGTTGTGAATGGGTTTGAGATGAGTTCTGAGCAGAGGCTTCCTCTGGTGGTTACAAGCGGTGCTGGTCTGTCCAGTGAAGATTGTGAGGACTGGGAATCAGGTGTTACTGACTGGTCTTATATAAGGGAGTCACCTTCCCATCAGGGTTGCTTTTAGGGGATCGAGCTAAGTTTCAGAATTTCAAAAATAATTGTAAATTGTTTTTTGCCTTAAAATCTAAGTCCTCAGGGAACGCAGCGCAGCAGGTTCAAATTATCATCTCTCTCCTGCGCGGCGATCCTCAGGATTGGGCTTTTTCCCTGACACCTGGGATCCTGTTTTGAGTGATGTTGATGCATTTTTTCAGGCTTTGGGGTTATTGTACGATGAGCCTGACCAAATGGAATGACGACGCTTTGGCAGCCCTTTTCCGGAAGGGTCTGTCAGATAATGTAAAGGATGTTATGGTGGGATTCCCTGTCCCCTCTGGTCTCAATGATTCTATGTCATTAGCGATTCAAATTGACAGACGTTTGTGTGAGCGGAGAAGTATGCGTGGAATGGTGTTGCCTTGTGAACCAGCTTCTGAACCCGTGCAGTGTGATAGAGTGGTGTCTGGGGCACAGCGTCATGAGTTTCGAAAGCGCAATGGGTTATGTTTCTACTGTGGTGATGCCTCTCATGCTATTTCAGTCTGCCCTAAGCGGGGAAGACGTTTTGCACGCTCAGTTGTCTTGGGTAGTGTTCAGACTAAGTTTTTATTAACTGTCACTCTGATATGCTCTCTGTCCTCATTTTCTGCTCAGGCTTTCGTTGATTCTGGAGCAGCTATTAACCTGATGGATTATGATTTTGCTAGACTTTGTGGGTTTCCCTTGATACCCCTACAGAAGTCTATTCCCCTACTGGGGATCGATTCTACCCCTTTGGCTGGCTGAGAATAAACCCGTTTTCTACTCAGGTGATAATGAGGGTTGAACCTGATCACCAGGAGTGCTGCAAATTTTTGGTTCTGTATAATCTGCATGACATTATCGTGCTGGGTTTCCCTTGGTTACAGTCTCATAATCCTGTTTTGGATTGGAAATCTGTGTCTGTAACCAGTTGGGGCTGCCAATGTGTTAATACCAACACTCCTGTTTTTTCTGCCTCCCCCAGGCTCAGGATGTTCCTGACTTTTTGATTGATTTTTCTGATGTGTTTAGCGAAAGTAAATCTGCATCCTTGCCTCCCCATAGGAGCTATGACTGCGCTATTGAATTAGTGCCGGGTAGTAAATTCCCTAAGGGTCGCCTTTTTAACTTGTCTGTACCTGAACATGACGCTATGCGGTCTTATATCAAGGAATCATTGGAGAAGGGTCATATCAGACCATCCTCTTCACCCTTAGGTGCCGGTTTTTTCTTTGTGGCCAAAAAGGTTGGTTCATTGAGGCCGTGTATTGATTATCGTCTCTTGAACAATATTACTATGAAATATCAATACCCGTTACCCTTGATTTCTGACCTGTTTTCCAGGGTGAAAAACGCTACTTGGTTTACCAAGCTTGACCTCAGGGGGGCGTATAACCTTATTCGCATTAAGCACGGGGATGAATGGAAGACGGCATTCAATACCCTGAAGGGCATTTTGAGTACCTGGTGATGCCCTTTGGGCTCACTAATGCTCCTTCCGTCTTCCAGTCCTTCATGAATGACATTTTCAGGGATTTTGTGGATAAATTTCTGATTGTTTATTTGGATGATATCTTGATTTTTTCTAATGACTGGGACTCTCATGTGAAACAGGTTCGAACTGTATTCCAGATTTTGAGAGAGAATGCTCTGTATGTGAAGGGATCAAAGTGTCTTTTTGGCGTACAGAGGATCTCATTTCTGGGATTCATTTGTCCCCATCTGTTATTGAAATGGACCCGGTCAAGGTTCAGGCCATCTGTGATTGGGTCCAACCTACTTCATTAAAGGCTCTTCAGAGATTTTTGGGTTTTGCCAATTTTTATCGTAAATTTATTGGTAATTTCTCGGTTATTGTTAAACCATTAACTGATTTGACCAGAAAGGGTTCTGATGTGGTGAATTGGCCTCCTGAGGCAGTCTCTGCATTTCAGGAACTTAAGCAGAGATTCACTTCTGCTCCTGTTCTACGGCAGCCTGATGTTTCTCTGCCATTTCAGGTGGAGGTTAATGCCTCTGAAATTGGGGCAGGTGCCGTTTTGTCCCAAAAAGATCCAGAGACCTCTAAAAGTAACCCTTGTGCCTTTTTCTCTCGAAAATTTTCTCCTACTGAACGTAATTATGACGTGGGTAATCGGGAGTTATTGGCCATGAAGTGGGCTTTTGAAGAGTGGAGACATTGGCTGGAGGGAGCCAAACATCAGGTGGTGGTCCTTACGGACCATAAGAATCTGGTCTATCTGGAATCTGCCAAGCGACTCAATCTAGACAGGCCAGGTGGGCCTTGTTTTTCACACGTTTTAATTTTGTGGTTTCCTTTCTTCCTGGCACTAAGAACGTTAAGGCGGATGCCCTCTCGAGGAGCTTCCTTGCGGACTCTCCTGAGTTATCTGATCCTTCTGTTATTTTGAAAGAGGGTGTAGTTCTTTCCGCCATCTCGCCCAATTTGAGACTTGCTCTGGAGGGGTGTCAGGAGGATAGGCCCGAGCGCTGCCCGGTTGGAAAATTGTTTGTCCCGGATCAGTGGAAAAAGAGTGTGATGTCTGAGATTCATTGTTCCGCATTGGCTGGGCATCCCGGAATTTTTGGTACCAGAGACTTGGTTAGTCGGTCCTTTTGGTGGCCTACCTTGTCTCGTGATGTCAGGGAATTTGTGCAGTCCTGCGGGACTTGCTCTCTCTCCAAGCCTTGCTCTCGCTCTAGTGGTTTGTTGATGCCATTGCCTGTGCCCAAGAGACCATGGACCCATATCTCTATGGATTTCATTTCCGACCTTCCTGTTTCTCAGAGAATGACCACCATCTGGGTAATTTGTGATAGGTTTTCCAAAATGATACATCTTGTGCCATTACCTAAGTTGCCTTCCTCCTCTGAATTGGTGCCGTTGTTCCTTCAGCACGTGGTTCGTTTACACGGCATTCCTGAGAACATTGTGTCTGACAGAGGAGTCCAGTTTGTTTCCAGATTTTGGAGGACTTTTTGTTCTAAACTGGGTGTTCAATTGTCTTTCTCCTCGGCATTTCATCCTCAGACCAATGGTCAAACTGAGAGAACAAACCAGACATTGGAGACTTATCTAAGATGCTTTGTGTCTGCTGATCAGGATGACTGGGTCTCTTTTTTGCCTTTGGCTGAGTTTGCTCTTAATAATAGGGCTAGCTCTGCCACTTTGATGTCTCCGTTTTTCTGTAATTCTGGGTTTCACCCTCGATTTTCTTCAGGACAGACGGAGGCTTCTGTCTGTCCAGGTGTTGACTCTGTTGTGGAGCGTATGCAACAGATTTGGGACCAGGTAGTGGAGAGGTTGTCCCTCTCTCAGGAGAAGGCCCAGCGGTTTGCTAACCGGCATAGGACTGATGGTCCTCGGTTTAAAGTGGGGGACTTGGTCTGGTTGTCCTCAAAGAATATTCCTATGAGAGTGGCATCTTCTAAATTTAAGCCTAGGTTCATTGGACCTTATAAGATCATGGAGATTATTAATCCTGTTTCTTTTCGTTTGCTTCTTCCAGGGACATTTAAGATCCATAACGTGTTTCACAAGTCCTTGTTGAAGAGGTTTGTTGAGCCAGTGGTTCCTGCTGCTGTGCCTCCTGACCCTGTTTTGGTTGAGGGCAATCTGGAGTATGTGGTTGAGAAAATATTAGATTCTCGTTTTTCTAGACGGAAACTCCAGTATTTGGTTAAATGGAGAGGTTATGGTCAGGAAGACAATTCTTGGGTGTTTGCTTCGGACATCCATGCTAGGAGACTTATCCGTGCGTATCATAGAACTCATCCTGACCGGCCTGGTTGCTCAGGTGAGGGTTCGGTGACCCCTCCTCAAGGGGGGGGTACTGTTGTGAATGGGTTTGAGATGAGTTCTGAGCAGAGGCTTCCTCTGGTGGTTACAAGCGGTGCTGGTCTGTCCAGTGAAGATTGTGAGGACTGGGAATCAGGTGTTACTGACTGGTCTTATATAAGGGAGTCACCTTCCCATCAGGGTTGCCGGTGATCAATTGTTCTGGTCTGAATCCTTCATTCCTGTTTCCCTTGTAGCCTGCTGTGTCATGTCTGCATCTCCTGCTAACAGATAAGACATTTTCTTCTTTTTGTGCTATATTTTTGCATTTTTGTCCTGCACTTCTGTGGGGGCCTTCAGGGTCCCCTCCGGGGGCTTTTGCCCTCTCAGTTTAGTTCAGCCACTTATGTATGTACTTTTGCTTTTTCCAGTTTTTTCAGTGGCTGCTGTTTTGATTTTGTTACACCAGAGAACTAATTTAGGTGGTAGAGGTCGTGTGATCTCAGGTGTTTTTGAAATTAGTGGTGTTGGTGCTTTTCAGGGTTTTCTGGGATTGCAGTAAGTACCCTTCCTGTCCTTTTCTATTTAGTTAGTTTGGGCCCCAGCGTTTGCTCATACTATTTTCTTTCTGTGTCAGTATTTCATCTTGTCTAACCGCCATTACATGTTTGGGGGCTTTCTATTGTCTTTGGGGTTCTGCTCCGGGGCAGATAGCTTTCCTATATCTATCTTAAGGTGTAGTTAGTTTCTCAGGCTGTGACGAGGCGTCTAGGACCAACGTAGGAACGCTCCACGGCTGCCTCTAGTTGTGGTGGTTAGTCAGGGTACTGCAATCTCATAGTTTCCAACTGCTCTGGTGTATTGCCTTTCTTTTACCTGCACTCCTCAGCTACCAAATCATAACATGACCCACACTTTTATGTTTAAAATTTATTAAAATTCAACTGAGCAACATAACTTTTTGTTTTGTAAGATTTATGCTTCTGTTAATAAATCCTACTTTCGTTTGCAACTTGAAGGCTCTAACTTATTTGCATCTTATCAAACCAGCTAAATCTGCAGGGGGTTGAATACTACTTGTAGGCACTGTATATATCTACTACGGTCTCTTCTAATATGTCCACCTCCATGGTCTCCAAAATGATGGCCGCTGTGGTGCGCGCATGCGCCGTACACCACGCCTCTTCTGCCTTCCTCTATGGCCGTCGGTAACGCTTCGGGCGCATACCTATGACGTCACGAGGCAATATTTCGCCCATATGCACATGAGGCTGTGACGGCCAGGGGGAAAGGGGTGGTACTTTTTTCTGGCGTGTGATGTCAGGCACATGTGCGCCGCTACACACCGGCACCATTTGGATTATGGTAGCGTATATATAAACCCTGGGGTCATGGCACTATGTGTTCCCTTTTGAAAAAGCACTGCCATGAAACACGCGTCAGGGCGTCTGCAGGGGGCGCACGGACTGGACCATTCGATATGGGTAAGAGTTATCAATAACATATATGGTGTGCAATATGATGATTGATGGTCTATATTGGTCTTGATGGTTTAAAAATACTCCTTGTCATTCACCATTTATTTACACTATGCAAGTGTTAATTAGATTATTTTGACTCACCCTGGTTACTATTTAGTCTGTGCAACCCCTGCATTGATACTTGCAGTTTGTTCCTCCATTCATCCTGTATTTTGGGCCATTATTGTTGGCATTAATTGTTTATTAATAAAGCTTTTTGTATTTTTTATAAAAAAGATGTTACCTATACTCCTTTGTTCTGGTGTGTATTGTTAACTCTTCGGAGTATTTCATCTATAACATATGGGCCATTGGGCTGATTTTGGGATGAAGAAAATTTGCTTCCACTTTACTTTACTAAGCAACAGCGGCCAGTTTGATTTATGGAAATCCAAAACAATTCAGTGGGCGCAAGGTTATAATTACAGGATTAGGAGGAAAGCAATTCAGAATTTGTTAGAGACCGGTGTGCTTGTGCCTACTACTACTGAACGGAACAATCCTGTAGTGTGGGGTAAAGAGTTGTGGTAGATATCTGGGCAACTGTACAAAGAATTAAAGTGACTGTTTCATGTTGATGCTTATTGTGCTTCAGGTACACTGTAAAGAATCTTCAACTCAGTAGCAGATGTACTTTCCAAAATATCAGTCGCTGAATCCAGTTCAAAGACTTACACCACTGAGGGATTGCTCGGATTGACTCAGTGGGCACACCAGAAATATGGACACCTGGGAGAAAAAGCTACTTACCAAGTGGCATAGACCAGAGGTGTGCCCATCAGGTTAGATTTGATAAAGGATTTGGATCCTCACATCCTATCAATGATGGTGCAAAAATCTGGGTGAAGCAACTTGGGGACAAAGGTCCTCAAGAACCTGCTAAAGTAATTGCTCGTGGAGCAGATAATGTGCTGATAGTTATGAAACCCGAACAAAAGAACTAAGAACATGTCCCAACTGACAGTTATTATCTCAAAGAATAATATATATACTGTTTCCTTTAGATTAAAATATGGAAATGGTGCATTGTCGCAGCCACCGTGTGCATGGTCCTTTCAACTTCCGTCACTACCCAAGAAATCTTCAGACCAAAAACAGAGACCAACAATGGAAAATGGGGCTTTATGGAAAATTAAACAGAATCTATGGATTTACTTAGCTCAGCTGATGAACAGTAGCTATTTTTGTATGACAAAGACTACTAATGCTACCAATACATTAGAAAAGTGTCTGGTGGCGGTACTGACCCCTTTACAGTTATGGACAAAGCTGATAGGGGTAACTACTCAAGATGAAGACATAATAGATGTTACTCAAAACTTCACATAGAATAGTAATTTTAGCTATAATTTGTGCATACATTGCTTTGTGTTGTTGTATACAATGTACATTTCCATCATTATCTTTGTCAATCATCCGCTAAAATCGTTCCATTAGGGTATGGTACCTTGTATAAATAATGTATGGCTCAAAATAGCCAAGGATGGATTGTAGTGTGAACATATAAAATGGTTATATTGAGTCCATATTGAAATATACAGAATGCATTCAGACCATGACAGAGCAGCATTGTTGGTCATACATATACATTTACAGACAGGCAATGCTCATAACGACACAATCTTGAGCCCATTGTCTGAAGGTTTTTACCTCACAAATAGTTTGACGTTTGTTATTGTAAAACATGGAGGTTTATTTAACCTCTGTCTGCTGTGGACTTATGCTATTCCTGGTAGCTTTTTGAATTGTGTGGCTTTATTGCCCCATTGTCTGATGTTTGCCTTGTAGCTCTGATTCATCTTACTCCCAAAGGCTGGCCACTAGAGGACAGAGGCTGAACCAGAGTTACACATAGTGTAAATCACTATATAAGGACAGAGAAACATGACTAAGACAAAAGCAGAAAGTTGGGTACCTGAACTTTTACATGTACAATATTGTGATACCTGCATAAGTGGGGACACCCATGCAGTATTGTGAATTTTCCAGGAGCTCAGTTCTCTGTCTTGGTGGTTGCTTCTCTGATATTCCAGACGGATGATGTTTAAAAGCTCCTTGGTGATGATGTGAGTATATGTACTTAACCTTTGTATGTTAAGATATACAAAAGTGTACGCTATCATACTATTACTTTAATTTAGTACTTTGAAATAAAACTGTGTTATATCACAAGTAGTAGCCTTCTTTAAAGGCATATCCGAACCTTAGTGTTAAAAACTTGGCAATTCATAATCTGGCGTAGTCAGCAGGATACGAAGAAGGCACAGAAGTTTTTTTTTATTAACAGAAGCAGAAAGTTGGGTACCTGTACATATACATGTACAATGTTGTGATACCTGCATAAGTGGGGACACCCATGCAGTGTTGTGAATTTCCCAGCAGTTCAGTTCTCTGTCTTGGTAGTTGCTTCTCTGATATTCCAGACGGATGATGGTTAAAAGCTCCTTGGTGATGGTGTGATTATATGTACTTAATCTTCATATGTACTTAATCTTTATATGTTAAAATATACAAAAGCGTACTCAATCATACTATTCCTTTAAATTAGTACTTTGAAATAAAACTGTTCGATAGTATCCTTTTTTAAAAGCCATATCCTAACCTTAGTGTTAAAAACTTGGCAATACACACTGCGATGGTATACTACAGTGACTGTACAGCACAGTGATAGTACCTCTGTGCGATAGTACACCACAGCAATAGTACAGTAGTTACAATATCACACAGCGAGTCCATTACAGTGACAGTACCTGTGTGATATAGTACACCACAGCTATCGTACACTAGTGACAGTATGTGGCGCCCCTGAAGGTTCAGTCGCCACAGAGGTATTGCACCTCATCCAGAGGTGTGATATCCCACTCTCAGGTAAGGAGGGAGCACCACCAAAGACTCTAACACCTGCACCCAACATATAGACTATAGCAGTCGGGCACCCTGGACATACCCTACGGGAGGATGGTCTCATCTGAGGCTGGGTAGGAAAGCATGTTTGGGCAGTGGGTGCAGAAAGTAAGAAGGAGGGTAAGTGAAGCTTAGAGAGCAGGAAGGAGAGTGTAGAGTCAGAGTTTGTGAGGGGAGCTGAAGCTGGTAGCAGCTCTTCCCCAGATGGAGAAAGCTAGAATAAGAACTAAACAGAGAGAAGCTTCTGGAAGGACAGAAGGGTTCCTAGGGGCATGGATAGTGAGTAGTCTATCCGTGAGGCCCGATCCAATAGTGGAGGGGCCAGATCGCAGAAGGGACACCGGCCCCTAGACTAGTGGAGAACTTCAAGACTCAGCTAGCAAGCCGGAGGCAGTGGCATCTTTAGATGCCTCAGCTACAGAACCACAGTTATCTTCTCTGAAAAGGTAGCCATAAGGGAGCAAGGAAACGCAGGTAGTACCTTATCCGCCAAGGTCCGCGTCTACTGGCTTGGGACACTGACTATGAGGTGTTGGACGGGAAGGAAAGGTGGAAAATCAGCACAGTGAGACGACCGAGAAAGGAACATATTGAAGGGAGTCCTGGAAAGGTGTATCATGAACTACCTGGCAGTTTGCTGAGCCCCTCACCTGGAGGACACGGCACCAAGTGGGCATCTGTGCACACCAGAACTGTGAGTAAAGCTTTGGAAACTGCATCTGACTGTGTCCTCTCAAGTTCTTCCTGCAACACCCACTCAACACCTCTACATCCCTTGCCAAATACTACATCTTTACCATCCACCTTGTATTACATCTGTCCTGGGACTTAGCTCCACCTGCGGGGAGCTTTACCAACTCTGCTGCATCACCACCAGTCCTAGAGGATCTGCACTGCAGCGCTGGTCACCTCTGACCAGAAACCACAGGTGGCGTCATGAACACTTTATTACAAACTCTATTATCCCTTGTAAATATTCCCCGACTATTGGACGTCCAGGGCTACGGACCGGGTCACTGCCGCTGTGACACTTCCCTTTAAGAAGCGGCCTGGTACCGAGTACCCGACTGCCCTGGCGGGCGATCCAAGTACCTCTGTATGAAAGTACACTACAGTGATAGTACCACATGGTGTTCCTAACTACCTGCCTGTTCTGCACAGGTATGATCTCTGCTGGCTCAGCCAGCGATTCTCGTGCTTCACCTCAACTGGTCAACAGAGCAAGGATATTCTGATTAACAACCAGCTTCCTACTCTTTGACAGCTGAATTCCTGCTGCCTATTAGCATGATATTTGTAGAGACGCCCTGTCAACAGAGGAGAACCGAAAAGAAAAAAACTAAATTACTTACCGGTAATTGTGTTTTATGGAGTCCACGACAGCACCCACTTGAGAGGGGATCCACCCATAGGGACAGGAAACCTACAAATAAAAAGGGGAGGTCTCTCTCACCTCCTCAGTTGGATTACAGAGCATGAGAGGCACCGCAAAATTTTTTAGACAATCTCCATAATAACTACCGTAATCAATATACATAAATATATACAACCACTAGGAGTGAATCACATACACCCATATATTTGTTTTTTGGTTTATTTTATATAGGTAACTAAAGAAGGGAAGTGAGTGGGTGCTGTCGTGGACTCCATAAACACAATTACTGGTAAGTAATCTAGTTTTTCTTCTCACCACGGCAGCACCCACTTGAGAGACTTTCAGAGAACCATCACCTGGGAGGGACCACCATATTGAGGACAGATCTCCTGAAAACCAAGTCAGAGGATGATGACAAATCAAGCCTAGAGTGGTTGTAAAAGGTAGACTATTATTATTTATTTATATAGCGCCAATTAATTCCATGGTACTGTACATGAGAAGGGGTTACATACAAAGTTATAAATATCGTTTACAGTAAACAAATCTACAATGACAGACTGGTACAGAGGGGAGAGGACCCTGTCCTTGCGGACTTGAATTCTACGGGATAATGGGGAAGAGACAGAAGGTCGGGGGTGCGGCAGGTCTGGTGGTGGTGGTGAGGCGGCAGCTCTGGTGGTGGTGATGAGGCGGCAGCTCGGGTGGTGGAGGCGAGGCGGAAGCTCGGGTGGTGGTGGCGAGGCGGCAGAATGGTTATTGCAGGCTGTAGGCTTTCCTGAAGAGATGGGTTTTCAGGTTCCGTCTGAAGGATCAGAGGGTGGTGGATAATCGGAAATGTTGAGGCGTGGAATTCCAGAGGATGGGGGATATTCGGGAGAAATCTTGGAGGCTGTTGTGTGGTGAACGAATAAGTGTGGAGGATCGAAGATTACGTGAAGGAAGATATTGGGAGATTAGTTTATAATATAATCTTTATTTTTTATATAGCGCTAACATATTCCGCAGCGCTTTACAGTTTGCACATATTATCGTCACTGTCCCCGATGGGGCTCACAATCTAGATTCCCTATCAGTATGTTTTTGGAGTGTGGGAGTACCCGGAGGAAACTCACGCAAACAAGGGGAGAACAAACTCCTTGCAGATGTTGTCCTTGGTGGGACTTGAACCCAGGACTCCAGCGCTGCAAGGCTGCAGTGCTATCCACTGAGCCACCGTACTGCCCTAGTTCAGAGATATAGGGAGGAGACAGGTTGTGGATAGCTTTGTAGGTCAGTGTTAGTAGTTTGAACTGGATTCGTTGGGGAATTGGGAGCCAGTGGAGGGATTTGCAGAGGGGAGAAACAGGAGAGTAGCGAGGAGAGAGGTGGATTAGTCGGGCAGCAGAGTTGAGGAAAGATGAGTGGTGCAAGAGAGTTGATGGGGAGGTCACAGAGGAAGGTGTTGCAGTAATCAAGGCGGGAAATGATGAGGGCATGCACAAGAGTTTTAGTAGATTGAGGGCTGAGGAAGGAAAGGATTCTGGAAATGTTTTTGAGTTGGAGGTGGCAAGAGTTTGGACGTGTGGTTTGAAGGACAGGGCATAGTCGAGAGTTACTCCGAGGCAGCGGATTTCAGGTGTGGGAGAGAGCGTGATGCCATTTACCATAATATATAGATCGGGTAGGGAAGATACGTGAGATGGAGGAAAGATGATGAGTTTGTTTTGTCTACTTTGAAGAAGGATATGGCTGATAGACACTCCGAGATTCTGGACAGCAGAGAGGTGACATCTGGGCCAGAGAGGTAGATCTGAGTGTAGTCCGCATACAGGTGGTACTGGAAGCCATGAGACTTTATGAGTTGTCCTAAGCCAAGAGTATAGATGGAAAAAAGTAGGGGCCACAGGACAGAGCCTTGAAGGACTCCAACAGAGAGAGGGCGGGATTAGGAGGTAGTATGGGGGGGGAGACGCTAAATATGCGGTCGGAAAGGTAAGAGGCGATCCAGGACAGGGCAAGGTCTTTGATGCCAAGGGATGAAAGAATCTGTAGCATTAGGCAGTGGTTGACTGTGTCGAAGGCAGAGGACAGGTTGAGTAGGAGGATGGAGAACTGTCTGTTAGCTTTGGCTGTGAGTAAGTAGTTAGTAATTTTGGTCAGGGTAGTTTTAGTAGAGTGGTGGGGGCAGAAGCCAGATTGGAGGTTGTCAAGGAGAAAGTTAGATGAGAGGTGGAAGGAAAGTTGAGCGTGGACAAGCTGCTCAAGGAGTTTGGAAACAAATGGGAGTAATGGTATGGGGCGATAGCTGGGCATAGCAGTTGGGTCAAGGTTTGTTTGAGGGTGGGTGTGATGGTGGCATGTTTGAAGGCAGAGGGAAAGGTACCAGAAGATAGCGATAGGTTGAAGAGATGGGTTAGGGCTGGAATGAGCGTGTTAGTGAGGTTGGGGAGCAGGTGGGAAGGAATGGGGTCAAGTGCACAGGTGGTGAGGTGTGATTTGGAAAGGAGATGAGTAAGCTCTCCTTCAGTGATGTTGGAGAGGGAGGTTATTAGGGAAGGGCAGAGGTCTGGTATATGGAGTGGTTGGGGTGATGGAACAGTAAAGGTTTGCCTTGTTTGGTCGATCTCATTTTTTAAGTAGGTGGCAAAGTCTTCAGCAGAGATGAGGGGAGTTGGAGGTGGCAGTGGTTGAATGTGCTGAACAGTTGTTTTGTGTTGTAGGATAATGAAGATACAGGATTTGTGAAATAGGTCTGTTTAGCAGAGGTGAGGGCTATTTTGAAGGCAAGTGTAGCTTGTTTGAAAGCAGTGAAGTCATCTGGCAGGTGTGTTTTCTTCCAACGCCGCTCCGCGACCCTGAATGACTGTCGAAGTCTTTTGGTGAGATTGTTGTGCCCCGGTTGCCTATTGATTCGTCGTACTTTGCCATGCGTGAGGGGGGTGACTGAGTCTATGGCCAATGTGAGGGTGGCGTTATAGAAAGCGGTGGCGCTGTCAGTGTCGTGGAGTAAAGATATGGAGGACAAAGGGCGAAGAGAGTCTGAATGTCTAGGTGTGTGATGTTTCTGCGAGGATGTGCCAGTGGCTGGACATAGGGAGCAGGTGAGGAAGACAGGGATGAGAAGGTGACTGCTAGAGGGAGGTGAGAGGTTGTGAGATTAGATAGGGAACAGAAGCGGGTGAAGATGAGGTCTAATGTATGTCCGTCTGTGTGGGTAGCGTGGAGGACCACTGAGTAAGTCCAAAGGATGAAGTAAGTGACAGGAGTTTGGAAGCTGCTGGCTGGCGGGTGTCATTAGAAATATTAAAGTCACCCATGATGATGGTGGGGATGTCAGCAGAGAGAAAGTGAAGAAGCCAGGTGGAGAATTGGTCAATGAAGGCAGTGGCTGAGCCCGGTATATGACAGCCATTTGGAGATTAGAGGGAGAGTAGATACGGACCGAGTGGACCTCGAAGGAAGGGAGGATAAGGGAGGGTGGGTGTTGGATAGGGTTGAAGGAGCAGTTATTAGAAAGAAGGAAACCCACGCCTCCAGCGTCGGACTTGAACACCTTGGGCCCACCAGAGAAAATCATTCTTGGGGCCCGCTATGTAGCTACATAGAAATAAATACAAGACCACCAATTGTGAGGTAAAACACGCTAATATCAGGGTATACTTTAAGGTAGTATAATTCTTAATTATGTAGCAGGAGTTGGGGTAGCCTCCCTCATAGAATATAAAGCATCCCCCTCATATAGTATAATGCAGCCCCCTCATAGAATATAATGCAGCCATCTCATAGAATATAGTCCCCTCATAGAATATAATGTAGCCCTCCATAGAATATAATGCTTCCCCCCTCATAGGGTATAATGCTGCCCCCTCATAGGGTATAATGCACCCCCTCATAGGGTATAATGCTGCCCCCTCATAAGGAATGATGCTGCTCCCCTCATAGTGTATAATGCTGCCCCCTTCATAGGGTATAACGCTGACCCCTATAGGGTATAATGCACCCCCTTCATAGGGTATAATGCTGCCCTCCCCCCTCATAGGGTATAATGCGATATACAGTACAGACCAAAAGTTTGAACACACCTTCTCCTTCAACGATTTTTCTGGATTTTCATGACTGTGAAAATTGTAGAATCACACTGAAGGCATCAAAACTATGAATTAACACATGTGGAATTAAACATTACACTTTACAAAAAAGCGTGAAACAACTGAAAATATGTCTTATATTCTAGGTTCTTGAAAGTAGCCACTTTTTGCTTGGATTACTGCTTTGCACGCAGAAAAGGTGAACGGATGGACTCTACCTGCCTGGTTCCCACTGTGAAGCATGGGGGAGGTGGTGTGATGATGTGGGGGTGCTTTGCTGGAGACACTGTTGGGGATTTATTCAAAATTGAAGGCATACTAAACCAGCATGGCTACCACAGCATCTTTCAGCAGCATGCTATTCCATCCGGTTTGCATTTAGTTGGACCATCATTTATTTTTCAACAGGGCAATGACCCCAAACACACCTCCAGGCTGTGTAAGGGCTATTTGACCAAGAAGGAGAGTGTTGGGGTGCTATGCCAGATGACCTGGCCTCCAGTCACCAGACCTGAACCCAATCGAGATGGTTTGGGGTGAGCTGGACCGCTCACCGCTTCAATTTTGAATAATCCCCAATAGTGTCACCAGCAAAGCACCCCCACACCATCTCCTCCATGCTTCACGGTGTGAACTAGGTATGTAGAGTCCATTCGTTCACCTTTTCTGCGTGCAAAGCGGTAATCAAAGCAAAAGGTGGCTACTTTGAAGAACCTAGAATATAAGACATACTTTCAGTTGTTTCACACTGTGAGGAATTAAGCCGACCGCCACACGGTAGCCCGGGTATCACAGTGTAATGTATGTAGTACAGTTCATATAGCGTCTTGTGCTTGGGTGCGATGAAAACACAGGAGTCACAGGTTTGATATAGAAAAGTCCTGTATTACTTCATACAAGTTGGCAGAAATAGTCACACAGTTTGCAGACACAGAAACAGGAGACACAGCAGGCCAGAGTAATCCAAGCTCAGCAATCACTCTCCAATACAGATTCAGGATCTTCTTCTCTGTTACCATAAGTCCATGCAAACGTGGGTCTTTCAAAGAGCAGGGTTCAGAGTCCACAAGTGCTTCAGAGTTCCTCAGTAGGAATAGCTGGAGTACAAGGTCCAAGGCTTACAGGAGTCAAGTCACAGGTTCACTGCAGGCTAGATTCTGAAGCACTGATTGCTCAGCTGTGGCTGCTTAAGAAGCAAAGGAGAGAATCAGGGCGGGAACATGCAAGCTGGAAACTCCATTTTGACTGAGGGCAAGATAGCTGCAGCAAGACAGAAAGTAAAATGGCTGACGAACAAACTGAGTTTCAGGAATATATACATAGAACCTTACATTACTCCCCCCTTAAGGACAACCTCCGGATGACCTCAGACCAGGCTTGTGTGGGTACCTCTGATGAAACTGACGGAGCAAGCGAGGAGCATTAACGTTATTGACTGGTTCCCATGAGTTGTCCTCCACTGGGTAGCCCTGCCATTTAATCAGATATTGTAACTGATTTCTATACAACCTGGAATCTAAAATCCTTTCCACCACAAATTCTTCCTGACCATCGACTAGCACTGGGTCAGGGCAAGGAGAGGAACGTCCAGGAAACGTATTGGGTGTCGCAGCCTTTAGTAGGGATACATGAAAGACAGGGTGGATTCTCATAGTTCTGGGCAGTTGAAGACGACAAGCAACGGCACTTATAATTTTACTGATTTTATAGGGTCCAATGTACTTATGTCCCAACTTAGACGATGGAATCCTTAACTTAAGATTTCTGGTTGACAGCCAGACCAAGTCTCCTACCTTGAAAGCTGGTGCAGGTTTACGAAATTTATCTGCTGCTTTCTTGTACCTTTCTTGAGCCGATTCCAGATTTTCCTTTAGAAGATCCATATTCTTCTGTAAAGACGTGATTCTTTCAGCCACTGCTGGTAAAGGCGTTTCTATGGGAAATCGTGGTAGAATGTTAGGATGATAACCTAGATTAGAGTAAAAAGGAGACTGTTTAGTGGAGGCACTCTGAGAGTTGTTATACGAGAACTCAGCTAATGGAAGTAGATCCACCCAATCATCCTGTAGGTGGCAGATAAAGCAGCGGAGATACTGCTCCAGGGTTTGATTGGTTCGTTCGGTCTGTCCATTAGTCTGGGGATGAAAAGCAGAAGAAAGGTTTACTTTAATGTCCAATGCTGCACAGAAATTTTGCCAAAACCTAGAAGTGAATTGCACCCCTCGATCCGAAATAACCTCATCCGGTACTCCATGTAAGCGAAACACATCTTTAATCATCAAATCTGATGTCTGTTTTGCAGTGGGTAAGCCGACACAAGGGATAAAATGAGCTGCCTTTGTTAGACGGTCAACCACCACTAGAATGGTGTTCTTCCCCTGAGAGGTTGGTAACTCCACAATGAAGTCCATAGAAATGGATCCCCACGGGCGGGACGGGGTGGGAAGAGGCTGTAACAGACCAGTTGGTGAGGAGCGAGGTGTTTTGCATCTTGCACAGACCTCACATGAAGTGACATAATTCAAAACATCCTTCCTGCAAGTGGGCCACCAAAACAAACGAGAAAGAAATTCCTGTGTCTTTAGAATTCCTCTATGCCCAGCTATCTTGGAATCGTGAATGAGTTGCAATACTCTTAATCTGACTGTTTCAGGAATATACAGACGTTGTCCCTGAATCCACACACCATTCTTAAAGACAAGACTTACGTCCCTTGGGGGTTGTGCCAAAAAGGAATCCGCATGGTATGCTTCCTTGATGTCCTTAAGTAGGTCTTGATTATGAATTACTCCTAGGAATCTAGAGTCAGGAAGAATAGTCTTAGGAGGAGTAATTAGACGTGTCTCTGCTGAGTAAATCCTAGAGAGTGCATCAGCCTTTCCATTGCGCGATCCTGGTCTATAAGAGATGATAAAATTAAATTGGTTTAAGAAAAGATTCCAGCGAGCCTGGCGAGGAGTCAGGCACTTAGCCGACCTGATAAACTCAAGGTTACGATGGTCTGTCAGGACGACTATTTGCTGTGCAGCTCCCTGAAGAAGGTGTCTCCATTCTTTGAAGGCGGCAATAATGGCCAACAACTCTCTATTGCCCACATCGTAGTTCCTCTCAGTCGAAGACAACTGCTGGGAAAAGAAGGCACAGGGATGCAAGACATTCTTCTCACCTGTTCTCTGAGAGAGTATAGCTCCAACGGCACAGTCTGAAGCATCCACCTCTATTATGAAGGCAAGCTCGGGGTTGGGATGTACTAGGATAGGTGCAGTGGTAAATTTATCTTTTAGACGGGAAAATGCTTCCTGGGCTTGGGGAGTCCAGGAAAACCTAGACTCTTTCCGGGTAAGTTGAGTGATAGGTGACACTACCTCAGAGAAATTTCTAATGAAACGTCTATAGAAGTTGGCAAACCCGATGAAGCGCTGTACCTCCTTCACATTTCTAGGACTTGGCCAATCCTTGATGGCTTGGGTTTTGCTTCCATCCATACTAATTCCTTGTGTAGACAGTACATACCCCAGAAATTGAATTTCGGTCCTATGGAATTCACACTTTTCAAGTTTGATGTAAAGATGATTTTGTCTTAGACGTTCCAAGACCATTCTCACATGTCCATGATGTTCCTCTGTGGAGTTAGAAAAAATTAGAATATCATCCAAATAAATTACCACGAATGTATCTAGGAGATCCCTGAAGATGTCATTCACCAAGTGTTGGAAAGTGGCTGGGGCGGTACTCAGACCAAAAGGCATAACTAGATATTCAAAGTGTCCATAGCGTGACCTGAATGCAGTCTTCCATTCATCCCCAGGTCTAATACGGACTAAGTTATAGGCCCCACGAAGATCTAGTTTAGAAAAAATTTTGGCATGTCGCACTCTCTCCAATAACTCAGGGATTAAAGGCAATGGATAACGGTTTCTAATAGTAACCTTATTGAGTTCCCTATAGTCTACGCATGGTCTCAGAGATCCATCTTTCTTCTTTACAAAGAAGATGGGTGCACCTGCAGGAGATGAAGAGGGGCGTATGAAGCCCTTGGCTAGATTTTCATCTATGTAATCCTTTAAAGCCTTTAGCTCGGGCCCCGCCAGGGGGTAGATCTTACCAAAAGGTATCTCTGCTCCAGGCAATAATTCAATTGGACAATCATATGGACGGTGAGGAGGAAGCTGGTCAGCGTTCTTCTTGTCACATAAATCCACATAGTCCTGGTATACAGCTGGTAGTTCAGGGACTGACATGATTCCTTTAGGAACAGAGCAAGCTGAAACTTTTGGACTCATCTGTTTCTCTGGAAAGTGTAATTCCTTGGTCTCCCAGTTAATGGTGGGATTCTGAGCCTGCAGCCATGGTAGCCCTAGAATAATGGGAAAGTGGGGAGAAGAGATAAGCATAAAGGACAGTTTCTCTTGATGATCTTTACCCATAAGAACCCTCAAAGGCTCTGTTTCCTGATCCACTGGTCCAGAGGTCAGCAGGGAGCCATCCACAGTTTCCATCT
Organism: Oophaga sylvatica; assembly: GCA_033576555.1. Taxonomy (NCBI): domain Eukaryota; kingdom Metazoa; phylum Chordata; class Amphibia; order Anura; family Dendrobatidae; genus Oophaga; species Oophaga sylvatica. The sequence goes on along the minus strand of JARQOD010000002.1, from coordinate 246,449,631 downwards.
GTACTGGAGTAGCCTTCTTCACTGAACGTATTTCCTGTTTCAGAGCAAAGGAGACATCCATAAAATTTCCACTTGCCCCTGAGTCGATCATAGCAGAGCTAGACACCCAAGCTGAGTCAACCCAGAGTTTGATGGAAAGAAAGCAATGAGAATTGTTTTTCTTACAACTCAGCTGGGACACCGCTGAGGAAACTTGAAAAATGGCAGCGTTTACACAGGCAACGTCCTCAGAGGTAACGGAGTTTAAGTCCGAGAAATCAAGATCTGTTGCTGCAGATCTCTCTGGAGCCTGAGGCTCGGACCTGACAGATCCCCTCTCGCAACACTCACAATGAATGAGTGCTGCAGTAGTCTTACGAGAACGGCTGGGGCAGTTTATAATGAAGTGCCCTGACTTACCACAATAGAAACATAGATTCTCCTTAAAACGATGTTCCTTGCGTGCATCACTAACCCGTCGTTGTAAAGAGTCTACCTGCATGGGTTCAGGTTCAGGTTCCCGTGTAATCCTACTCAAAGGTTCCTTAGCTGGAGAGGAAGGTAGGAAAAGGTTAGTACGATTGCTTTCGAACCATCTCTCTTGCCTGCGTTCAGTCAGACGAGTATCAATACGGATGCAGTAGTTAATAAAGTCACCTAACGCAGTGGGAGGGTCGGCACGAGCAAGTTCATCCTTAATCAGTGGAGATAACCCCTTTCGAAAAATAGATTTTTTGGCGGAACTGTCCCAGGTGGTATCAAGGGCCCATCTCCTGAAATCCAAGGCATATTCAGCTACCGAGTGCTTACCTTGGCGCAAAGCTAACATGGCTGCTTCAGCTGTTGCACCTCGATTGGGGTCATCAAACACCTGCCCCATGGCTGAAATAAAATCATCAAGGTGATTCAAACAATCATCCTCAGTCTCAATCAGAGGGTTTGCCCACATTAAAGCCTTGTTGGTAAGCAACATAATTATAGTAAGCACCTTAGATCGTTCAGTGGGAAATTGTGAAGCATGTGCAGAAAAAAAAAGATTGCATTGATTAATAAATCCCTGAATTTCTCACGTTCACCGCCAAAACGAAAAGGGGGCAACTTGGGAATCCCAGCACTCGGGGCTACGGCAGGAGCCTGGACTCGCCCCTCTAGAACCTCAATCCTGGCTCGCAAATCCTGGGTAGTCTGTCCAACCACTTGCAAATTGTGATTATTGAGGTCCTGTAGATTTGTAAAACGGGTCTTTATATTCTGCAAATCTGCAAGGATATTATCAGTCACTCCGCAAAGTTCCTTTATGCGGGCCTCCATTTTCCAGATCTTTTAAGACAGGATTACTGGAAGAAGAGGAGAGAAAAAAAAAAAAAAACAATAGTGTTCACCTGTGGCAACACTGCAGAGAGAAAAAAAAATTAAGGGAACTGCTCACCTGGAATGGTTGTGAGGAGTCACAACCACTATCATCACAGAAAGTTTCAACCAGACATCTGATATCCAGAGTTACAGCAGACAAAAAAGAGAAAAGAAAAAAAAAAAAAAAACAATAGTGTTTACCTGTGGTAACACTGCAAAAAGAAAAAACTTAAGGGAATTGCTCACCTGGAATGGTTGTGAGAAGTCACAACCACTGTCATCACAGAAAGTACAACCGGACGTCTGATATCCACAGTACAGCAGACACAGCCTTCCAGACCCAGCAGACACTAACGTTTTGGCTTCAGAATCTTGTAATGTATGTAGTACAGTTCATATAGCGTCTTGTGCTTGGGTGCGATGAAAACACAGGAGTCACAGGTTTGATATAGAAAAGTCCTGTATTACTTCATACAAGTTGGCAGAAATAGTCACACAGTTTGCAGACACAGAAACAGGAGACACAGCAGGCCAGAGTAATCCAAGCTCAGCAATCACTCTCCAATACAGATTCAGGATCTTCTTCTCTGTTACCGTAAGTCCATGCAAACGTGGGTCTTTCAAAGAGCAGGGTTCAGAGTCCACAAGTGCTTCAGAGTTCCTCAGTAGGAATAGCTGGAGTACAAGGTCCAAGGCTTACAGGAGTCAAGTCACAGGTTCACTGCAGGCTAGATTCTGAAGCACTGATTGCTCAGCTGTGGCTGCTTAAGAAGCAAAGGAGAGAATCAGGGCGGGAACATGCAAGCTGGAAACTCCATTTTGACTGAGGGCAAGATAGCTGCAGCAAGACAGAAAGTAAAATGGCTGACGAACAAACTGAGTTTCAGGAATATATACATAGAACCTTACACACAGCTTCTGATCCCACCGCCGCTACCAAATGTGAAGGACGACCCCTTTCCTCCCACGTCACCAATGGGACGTAACTCCACAGGTACAGCTCTCCGGCGCCACCTTTGTCTCTCAGGTCAGTAAGGGAACTGCACCTAGAGCAAATGGCCGCCGGGGAGGTTGTCCTGTTACCCACTGGTATTCTAAGATTCGTGATCAGAGTAAAAGCATCAGCCCAAGATTAATTTTATGGTTTATCGCCTTAAGGGCGCACTAGATAATTACAGAAATATACAGTAAAGCTATACAACGTAATTACAATGGATTTGCAGTCAGAGAAAAAATACAACGATAATGTTAAAGGTATAAGCTATAGATCAATATTACCGGGTAGTATGGTCATGGGGAGGCAGGGAGCTCTGCGATCCCCAGGTAACAGTCTTCAGTTGCTGGACAGTCCCCAAAGCATGTGCGGCTGCTCCCTTGGCAAGACAAATCCGTTTTCTTTTGGCCCTTCCTAGACCATCTTCTTGGCTTCTGTGTGTAAAATGGATTCAGAGCAGCCTGTTCATGGCTACAGCTCTTAACCTGCTAGGCCCTTCCCCTTTGCTTTGAAGCACGCATATTAACTGGCCTGCAATTCATATGGAGCAGGAAATACTGGCCTGAGTTCGAGCCATTCAACATACCAATGACCATCCCATTCAGACACTGGCCTAAACCAATTAGCATATTAAAGCCCTTTTGATTCATAGTGGACATCAAAACCGGTCGTACTGGATATGCTAATAGGCCCTGTGTAGTTAGCAGTCTGTGGCTCTGTGAACTGACAAAATGGAGGCTGGTACAGGCCCTATCTAAGATGGTGGCGTTCCCGACCTCACACACACTTTTCTGTAAAGTGTAATGTATAATTCCACATGTGTTAATTCATAGTTTTGATGCCTTCAGTGTGATTCTACAATTTTTATAGTCATGAAAATACAGAAGAATCTTTGAATGAGAAGCAGTGTCCAAACTTTTGGTCTGTACTGTATATAGATATAGATAGATACAGAGATGAGATAGATATAGAGATTGATAGATAGATATGGGATAAATAGATCTATGGATAGATAGATAGAAGATAGATAATGGATAAATAGATAGATATAGATAGTTATAGAAAGATAGATAGATAGATTTAGAGATAGATAGATAGGGATATAGAGATAGATAGATGATAGATAATAGATAGATATAGAGATAGATAATAGATAGATATGGGATAGATAGATAATAGATAGATATGGGATAGATAATAGATAGATATAGATAGATAGCTATAGAGATAGATAGATAATAGATAGATATGGGATAGATAGACAGATAGATATACACTGTGTTCCAATTATTATGCAAATAATATTTTCTCAGATTTTCCCAAATTACCTATATGAATTGCAGTCATTGTAATTTTCCAGTCAAATAACTATTAGAGTACAATTGAAAGGTTTTTGTACAAACTGCCTATAACAGTATATTTTTTAAAAAATAAAACACTCAAGCTGCACTCAAATAGATGCAGATGTGTTATGTGCAGCATGAGATGGTACATTATCATGCATGAAAAGGATCTTGCTGCGGAATGCACGGTTCTTCTTCTTGAACCATGGCAGGAAGTGCTGTTTGAGAAACTCAACATACACTATGGAGTTCATCTTTACCCCTTCAGGGATCCTAAAGGGTCCGACAATCTCTCTCCCCATGATTCCAGCCCAAAACATTACTCCACCTCCTCCTTGTTGGCGCCATAGCCGTGTTTGCATGGGGTGTCCATCAACCAGTCATCCTCCACTCCATCCATCTGGACCATCGAGCGTTGCACGGCACTCATCGGTGAACAAAACAGTTTTGAAGTCAGTCTTCATGTATTGTTTGGCCCACTGGAGCCGTTTCTGCTTGTGTGCAGTGGATAGAGGAGGTCGACAGGATGGCTTACGCACAGCTGCAAACCTCTGAAGGACCCTGCATCTTGTTGTTGGGGGACGTTGGAGGCACCAGCAGCTTCAAAAACTTGTCTTCTGCTATGACAAGGCTTTTTTGCCGCTGCTCTTTTAACCTGACGTAATTGCCTGCAGGAAAGAGTCCTCAATTTTCCCTTATCAGCACGCACATGTGTGTACTGTGAATCAGCTACATACTTCTTGATTGTGCGATGATCACGATGAAGTGTCTTGGCAATGTTGATTGTAGTCATGCCTTGACCTAAACACACGATTTGTTGCTTCTCAGCAGCCGACACATCCTTTTTCTTTCCCATTTTGGCAGAAAATGTAGGCTGCTTAATAATGTGGGACAGCCTTCTTAAGTAGTCTTGCCTTTCATTGGACACACCTGCCAAACTAATTAGCACAGTGTCTGCAATTGCTTACAGTGATATAAAGAGCCCTGACAAACATCACCATCAATGAGTTTAACTGACAAACAAAAAAATTCTTACCTTATCACTCCTAAACAACTTTTGCATAATAATTTGGAACACGGTGTACAGTCATGGCCAAAAGTTTTGAGAATGACACAAATATTATATTTTCACATGTTCTGCTGCCCTCTGGTTTTTATGTGTGTTTGACAGATGTTTTTATCACAGACAGAAATATAATAATTGCAAACATATGAGTAACAAAAGCTTATATTGACAGTTACAATGAGTTAATGCAGCAAGTCAATATTTGCAGTGTTGACCCTTCTTCTTCAGGACCTCTGCAATTCTCCCTGGCATGCTCTCAATCAACTTCTGGACCAAATCCTGACTGATAGCAGTCCATTCTTGCACAATCAATGCTTTCATTTTGTCAGAATTTTTAGGTTTTTGTTTGTCCACCCGTCTCTTGATGATTGACCACAAGTTCTCAATGGGATTAAGATCTGGGGAGTTTCCAGGCCATGGACCCAAAATCTCTATGTTTTGTTCCCTGAGCCATTCAGTTATCACCTTTGCTTTATGGCAAGGTGCTCCATCATGCTGGAAAAGGCATTGTTGATCGCCAAACTGCTCTTGGAGGGTTGGGAGAAGTTGCTCTTGGAGGACATTCTGGTACCATTCTTTATTCATGGCTGTGTTTTTAGGCAAGACTGTAAGAGAGCCGATTCCCTTGGCTGAGAAGCAACCCCACACATGAATGG
>JARQOD010000002.1:246385019-246444140 GCA_033576555.1 Oophaga sylvatica | reverse complement strand
GGGTTTGATTGGTTCGTTCGGTCTGTCCATTAGTCTGGGGATGAAAAGCAGAAGAAAGGTTTACTTTAATGTCCAATGCTGCACAGAAATTTTGCCAAAACCTAGAAGTGAATTGCACCCCTCGATCCGAAATAACCTCATCCGGTACTCCATGTAAGCGAAACACATCTTTAATCATCAAATCTGATGTCTGTTTTGCAGTGGGTAAGCCGACACAAGGGATAAAATGAGCTGCCTTTGTTAGACGGTCAACCACCACTAGAATGGTGTTCTTCCCCTGAGAGGTTGGTAACTCCACAATGAAGTCCATAGAAATGGATCCCCACGGGCGGGACGGGGTGGGAAGAGGCTGTAACAGACCAGTTGGTGAGGAGCGAGGTGTTTTGCATCTTGCACAGACCTCACATGAAGTGACATAATTCAAAACATCCTTCCTGCAAGTGGGCCACCAAAAGAAACGAGAAAGAAATTCCTGTGTCTTTAGAATTCCTCTATGCCCAGCTATCTTGGAATCGTGAATGAGTTGCAATACTCTTAATCTGACTGTTTCAGGAATATACAGACGTTGTCCCTGAATCCACACACCATTCTTAAAGACAAGACTTACGTCCCTTGGGGGTTGTGCCAAAAAGGAATCCGCATGGTATGCTTCCTTGATGTCCTTAAGTAGGTCTTGATTATGAATTACTCCTAGGAATCTAGAGTCAGGAAGAATAGTCTTAGGAGGAGTAATTGGACGTGTCTCTGCTGAGTAAATCCTAGAGAGTGCATCAGCCTTTCCATTGCGCGATCCTGGTCTATAAGAGATGATAAAATTAAATTGGTTTAAGAAAAGATTCCAGCGAGCCTGGCGAGGAGTCAGGCACTTAGCCGACCTGATAAACTCAAGGTTACGATGGTCTGTCAGGACGACTATTTGCTGTGCAGCTCCCTGAAGAAGGTGTCTCCATTCTTTGAAGGCGGCAATAATGGCCAACAACTCTCTATTGCCCACATCGTAGTTCCTCTCAGCCGAAGACAACTGCTGGGAAAAGAAGGCACAGGGATGCAAGACATTCTTCTCACCTGTTCTCTGAGAGAGTATAGCTCCAACGGCACAGTCTGAAGCATCCACCTCTATTATGAAGGCAAGCTCGGGGTTGGGATGTACTAGGATAGGTGCAGTGGTAAATTTATCTTTTAGACGGGAAAATGCTTCCTGGGCTTGGGGAGTCCAGGAAAACCTAGACTCTTTCCGGGTAAGTTGAGTGATAGGTGACACTACCTCAGAGAAATTTCTAATGAAACGTCTATAGAAGTTGGCAAACCCGATGAAGCGCTGTACCTCCTTCACATTTCTAGGACTTGGCCAATCCTTGATGGCTTGGGTTTTGCTTCCATCCATACTAATTCCTTGTGTAGACAGTACATACCCCAGAAATTGAATTTCGGTCCTATGGAATTCACACTTTTCAAGTTTGATGTAAAGATGATTTTGTCTTAGACGTTCCAAGACCATTCTCACATGTCCATGATGTTCCTCTGTGGAGTTAGAAAAAATTAGAATATCATCCAAATAAATTACCACGAATGTATCTAGGAGATCCCTGAAGATGTCATTCACCAAGTGTTGGAAAGTGGCTGGGGCGGTACTCAGACCAAAAGGCATAACTAGATATTCAAAGTGTCCATAGCGTGACCTGAATGCAGTCTTCCATTCATCCCCAGGTCTAATACGGACTAAGTTATAGGCCCCACGAAGATCTAGTTTAGAAAAAATTTTGGCATGTCGCACTCTCTCCAATAACTCAGGGATTAAAGGCAATGGATAACGGTTTCTAATAGTAACCTTATTGAGTTCCCTATAGTCTACGCATGGTCTCAGAGATCCATCTTTCTTCTTTACAAAGAAGATGGGTGCACCTGCAGGAGATGAAGAGGGGCGTATGAAGCCCTTGGCTAGATTTTCATCTATGTAATCCTTTAAAGCCTTTAGCTCGGGCCCCGCCAGGGGGTAGATCTTACCAAAAGGTATCTCTGCTCCAGGCAATAATTCAATTGGACAATCATATGGACGGTGAGGAGGAAGCTGGTCAGCGTTCTTCTTGTCACATAAATCCACATAGTCCTGGTATACAGCTGGTAGTTCAGGGACTGACATGATTCCTTTAGGAACAGAGCAAGCTGAAACTTTTGGACTCTGTTTCTCTGGAAAGTGTAATTCCTTGGTCTCCCAGTTAATGGTAGGATTCTGAGCCTGCAGCCATGGTAGCCCTAGAATAATGGGAAAGTGGGGAGAAGAGATAAGCATAAAGGACAGTTTCTCTTGATGATCTTTACCCATAAGAACCCTCAAAGGCTCTGTTTCCTGATCCACTGGTCCAGAGGTCAGCAGGGAGCCATCCACAGTTTCCATCTGTACTGGAGTAGCCTTCTTCACTGAACGTATTCCCTGTTTCAGAGCAAAGGAGACATCCATAAAATTTCCACTTGCCCCTGAGTCGATCATAGCAGAGCTAGACACCCAAGCTGAGTCAACCCAGAGTTTGATGGAAAGAAAGCAATGAGAATTGTTTTTCTTACAACTCAGCTGGGACACCGCTGAGGAAACTTGAAAAATGGCAGCGTTTACACAGTCAACGTCCTCAGAGGTAACGGAGTTTAAGTCCGAGAAATCAAGATCTGTTGCTGCAGATCTCTCTGGAGCCTGAGGCTCGGACCTGACAGATCCCCTCTCGCAACACTCACAATGAATGAGTGCTGCAGTAGTCTTACGAGAATGGCTGGGGCAGTTTATAATGAAGTGCCCTGACTTACCACAATAGAAACATAGATTCTCCTTAAAACGATGTTCCTTGCGTGCATCACTAACCCGTCGTTGTAAAGAGTCTACCTGCATGGGTTCAGGTTCAGGTTCCCGTGTAATCCTACTCAAAGGTTCCTTAGCTGGAGAGGAAGGTAGGAAAAGGTTAGTACGATTGCTTTCGAACCATCTCTCTTGCCTGCGTTCAGTCAGACGAGTATCAATACGGATGCAGTAGTTAATAAAGTCACCTAACGCAGTGGGAGGGTCGGCACGAGCAAGTTCATCCTTAATCAGTGGAGATAACCCCTTTCGAAAAATAGATTTTTTGGCAGAACTGTCCCAGGTGGTATCAAGGGCCCATCTCCTGAAATCCAAGGCATATTCAGCTACCGAGTGCTTACCTTGGCGCAAAGCTAACATGGCTGCTTCAGCTGTTGCACCTCGATTGGGGTCATCAAACACCTGCCCCATGGCTGAAATAAAATCATCAAGGTGATTCAAACAATCATCCTCAGTCTCAATCAGAGGGTTTGCCCACATTAAAGCCTTGTTGGTAAGCAACATAATTATAGTAAGCACCTTAGATCGTTCAGTGGGAAATTGTGAAGCATGTGCAGAAAAAAAAAAATTGCATTGATTAATAAATCCCCTGAATTTCTCACGTTCACCGCCAAAACGAAAAGGGGGCAACTTGGGAATCCCAGCACTCGGGGCTACGGTAGGAGCCTGGACTCGCCCCTCTAGAACCTCAATCCTGGCTCGCAAATCCTGGGTAGTCTGTCCAACCACTTGCAAATTGTGATTATTGAGGTCCTGTAGATTTGTAAAACGGGTCTTTATATTCTGCAAATCTGCAAGGATATTATCAGTCACTCCGCAAAGTTCCTTTATGCGGGCCTCCATTTTCCAGATCTTTTAAGACAGGATTACTGGAAGAAGAGGAGAGAAAAAAAACAATAGTGTTCACCTGTGGCAACACTGCAGAGAGAAAAAAAAATTAAGGGAACTGCTCACCTGGAATGGTTGTGAGAAGTCACAACCACTATCATCACAGAAAGTTTCAACCAGACATCTGATATCCAGAGTTACAGCAGACAAAAAAGAGAAAAGAAAGGAAAAAAAAAAAAAACAATAGTGTTTACCTGTGGTAACACTGCAAAAAGAAAAAACTTAAGGGAATTGCTCACCTGGAATGGTTGTGAGAAGTCACAACCACTGTCATCACAGAAAGTACAACTGGACGTCTGATATCCACAGTACAGCAGACACAGCCTTCCAGACCCAGCAGACACTAACGTTTTGGCTTCAGAATCTTGTAATGTATGTAGTACAGTTCATATAGCGTCTTGTGCTTGGGTGCGATGAAAACACAGGAGTCACAGGTTTGATATAGAAAAGTCCTGTATTACTTCATACAAGTTGGCAGAAATAGTCACACAGTTTGCAGACACAGAAACAGGAGACACAGCAGGCCAGAGTAATCCAAGCTCAGCAATCACTCTCCAATACAGATTCAGGATCTTCTTCTCTGTTACCGTAAGTCCATGCAAACGTGGGTCTTTCAAGAGCAGGGTTCAGAGTCCACAAGTGCTTCAGAGTTCCTCAGTAGGAATAGCTGGAGTACAAGGTCCAAGGCTTACAGGAGTCAAGTCACAGGTTCACTGCAGGCTAGATTCTGAAGCACTGATTGCTCAGCTGTGGCTGCTTAAGAAGCAAAGGAGAGAATCAGGGCGGGAACATGCAAGCTGGAAACTCCATTTTGACTGAGGGCAAGATAGCTGCAGCAAGACAGAAAGTAAAATGGCTGACGAACAAACTGAGTTTCAGGAATATATACATAGAACCTTACACCCTGATTTAATGCCAACGCTTTTTCAGCTTGATCAGTGAAATTAGGTTCATCGTACAATAACCCCAGAGCCAGAAAAAATGCATCAACATTACTCAAAACAGGATCCCCAGGTGTCAGGGAAAAAGCCCAATCCTGAGGATCGCCGCGCAGGAGAGAGATGCACAATTTGAACCTGCTGTGCTGCGTTCCCTGAGGACTTAGGTTTTAAGGCAAAAAACAACTTACAGTTATTTTTGAAATTCAGAAATTTAGCTCGATCCCCTAAAAACAAATCTGGCATGGGGATCCTAGGTTCCATAACCGGCAACCCTGCAAGATAGGTAGCAATACTTCGAACTTCAGTGGCAAGCTGATCCACACGGCCAGACAACTGTGCAAACTCCATTGAGAGAAAAAAAAATCCTCAGCACCCAGAGAAAAAGAGGGAAAGAAAAAAAATATATATCTCTGACAATTTTTTTTTTTTTACACTATCTTTCCCTTCTGTGAGTACCATATAATTTTCAGTTTGGCCGGTGATACTGTTATGATTTGGTAGCTGAGGAGAGCAGGCAAAAAAGGGCAATACACCAGAGAGGTTGGAATCTACTGGATTGCAGTACCCTGACTAACCACCACAAACTAGAGGCAGCCGTGGAGCGTACCTACGTTGGTCCTAGACGCCTCGTCACAGCCTGAGAAGCTAACTACACCTAAAGATAGAAAGAGGAAAACTATCTGCCCCGGAGCAGATCCCCAAAGAACATAGGAAGCCCCCAAACATGTAATGGCGGTTAGACAAGAGGAAAACAGACACAGACAGAAAATAGTATGCGCAAACGTTGGGGCCCAATCTTCCTAGAAAGAAAAGGATAGGAAGGACACTTACTGCAATCCAAAAAAAACCCTAAAAAAATACCAACTCACTAATTGCAAAAACACCTGAGATCACACGACCTCTACCACCTAAATTAGTTCTCTGGTGTAACAAAACTAAGCAGCAGCCACTGAAAAAACTGGAAAAGGCAAATGAACAAATAACAGTGGCTCAGATAAACTGAGAGGAGCACAAGCCCCCGGAGGGGACCTGGCTGACCTCCACAGAAGTGCAGGACAAAATGCAAAAAGCAAGCACAAAAATAAAAGCAGAAAATATCTTATCTGTTAGCAGAAGATGCAGGCAAGACACAGTAAGCTTCCAAGTGAACCAGGAACCAAAGTTGAGACAAGAACAATTGATCACCGGCAACCCTGATGGGAGGGAACCTCCCTTATATAAGACCAGTCTGTAACACCTGATTGCCAATCTTCACAATCTTCATTGAATAGTTCAGTACTGTTTGTAACCACCAGAGGGAGCTTCTTCTCAGAATTCATTTCTAACACATTCACAACACCTTTGGCTCTGTGAACTGACAAAATGGCAGCTGGGACAGGTCATCTCAGACATGAGGCGAGCATTAGGCCCCATATCCAAGATGGTGGCTGTTCCTTCATCAGAAACCCCTTCTTTCTCTCTCCAGCCTTAGTGAGGATCTCATCGAGCACTTTGCCAAACAGGTACTCACCCTGGCATGGAATTGCACACAACTTAGATTTTGATTGTGTGCCACCCTTCCAGCCCTTCAGCCATAGGGCATGGCGAGAATTTGTGAGACCAGGTGATTTAGCCGCTAGGCATAGGGAGTCCGCAGAATCCTCAGCTAGATATATCGTAACTCCCCTGATCAATGGGATAGAAGACAACAGCTTCTCTCTAGTAACTTTTTTCTTCATCTGTTCTTCTAGCTGATCCACCCAGACCAACATTGACCTTGTTGTACATGTGCCAGATACAGCCAGTCTAAAGGATCCAGTACAGGATTCCCATGATCTTTTGAGCAACATCTCCGCCTTGCAGTCCAGAGAGTCAGATACAACCCCAGAGTCTTCTATGTTTAGATGTGGAAGCCACTGCAGCGTCAACTTTGGGAATTAACACCAGGTGGCTAAATCTTCATCGTCAAAGAGATACTTCCTCTTGGAGGATGAAGGGAGGAACCCTCACCCTTGTTTGTCCCACTCCCTCCTGCCCAGATCTTTTACCACTGCGATAACTGGAAATCAATACTTTCTATGGAGAAACAGGATCGTCTGTTGTGAATGGGTTTGAGATGAGTTCTGAGCAGAGGCTCCCTCTGGTGGTTACTAGCGGTGCTAGTCTGTCCAGTGAAGATTGTGAGGACTGGAAATCAGGTGTTACTGACTGGTCTTATATAAGGGAGTCACCTTCCCATCAGGGTTGCCGGTGATCAATTGTTCTGGTCTGAATCCTTTATTCCAGTTTCACTTGTAGCCTGCTGTGTCGTGTCTGCATCTCCTGCTAACAGATAAGACATTTTCTTCTTTTGTGTTTGTGCTATATTTTTGCATTTTGTCCTGCACTTCTGTGGGGGCCTTCAGGGTCCCCTCCGGGGGCTTCTGCCCTCTCAGTTTTGTTCAGCCACTGATGTTTGTACTTTTGCTTTTTCCAGTTTTTTCAGTGGCTGCTGTTTTGATTTTGTTACACCAGAGAGCTAATTTAGGTGGTAGAGGTCGTGTGATCTCAGGTGTTTTTGAAATTAGTAGAGTTGGTGCTTTTCAGGGTTTTCTGGGATTGCAGTAAGTACCCTTCCTATCCTTTTCTATTTAGTTAGTTTGGGCCCCAGCGTTTGCTCATACTATTTTCTTTCTGTGTCAGTATTTCATCTGGTCTAACCGCCATTACATGTTTGGGGGCTTTCTATTGTCTTTGGGGTTCTGCTCCGGGGCAGATAGCTTTCCTATATCTATCTTTAGGTGTAGTTAGATTCTCAGGCTGTGACGAGGCGTCTAGGACCAACATAGGAACGCTCCACGGCTGCCTCTAGTTGTGGTGGTTAGTCAGGGTACTGCAATCTCATAGATTCCAACTGCTCTGGTGTATTGCCTTTTTTGCCTGCACTCCTCAGCTACCGAAACATAACAGTATCACCGACCTAAAAATTGAAAATTGTATGTACTCACAGAAGGGAAAAAATAGTGTTAGAGATATTTTTCTATTTGTTGCATTTTTTTTTTTTCCCTCTGTATCTCTGGGTGCTGGGGAGGATCTTTTCTCTCAATAGAGTTTGCACAGTTGTCTGGCCGTGTGGATCAGCTTGCCACTGAGGTTCGGAGTATTGCTATCTATCTTGCTGGGTTGCCTGTTGTGGAACCTAGGATTCCCATGCCAGATTTGTTTTTAGGGGATCGAGCTAAGTTTCAGAATTTCAAAAATAATTGTAAATTGTTTTTTGCCTTAAAATCTAAGTCCTCAGGGAACGCAGCACAGCAGGTTCAAATTATCATCTCTCTCCTGCGCGGCGATCCTCATGATTGGGCTTTTTCCTGATACCTGGGGATCCTGTTTTGAGTGATGTTGATGCATTTTTTCAGGCCTTGGGGTTATTGTACGATGAGCCTAATGTCACTGATCAAGCTGAGAAAGCCTTGTTGGCATTAAATCAGGGGCTTGATGATGCTGAGTTATACTGTCAGAGATTCCGTAGGTGGGCAGTCCTGACCAAATGGAATGACGACGCTTTGGCAGCCCTTTTCCGGAAGGGTCTGTCAGATAATGTAAAGGATGTTATGGTGGGATTCCCTGTCCCCTCTGGTCTCAATGATTCTATGTCATTAGCGATTCAAATTGACAGACGTTTGCGTGAGCGGAGAAGTATGCGTGGAATGGTGTTGCCTTGTGAACCAGCTTCTGAACCCATGCAGTGTGATAGAGTGGTGTCTGGGGCACAGCGTCATGAGTTTCGAAAGCGCAATGGGTTATGTTTCTACTGTGGTGATGCCTCTCATGCTATTTCAGTCTGCCCTAAGCGGGGAAGACGTTTTGCACGCTCAGTTGTCTTGGGTAGTGTTCAGACTAAGTTTTTATTAACTGTCACTCTGATATGCTCTCTGTCCTCATTTTCTGCTCAGGCTTTCGTTGATTCTGGAGCAGCTATTAACCTGATGGATTATGATTTTGCTAAACGTTGTGGATTTCCCTTGATACCCCTACAGAAGTCTATTCCCCTACTGGGGATCGATTCTACCCCTTTGGCTGAGAATAAACCCCAGTTTTCTACTCAGGTGATAATGAGGGTTGAACCTGATCACCAGGAGTGCTGCAAATTTTTGGTTCTGTATAATCTGCATGACATTATCGTGCTGGGTTTTCCTTGGTTACAGTCTCATAATCCTGTTTTGGATTGGAAATCTGTGTCTGTAACCAGTTGGGGCTGCCAATGTGTTAATACCAACACTCCTGTTTTTTCTGCCTCCCCCCAGGCTCAGGATGTTCCTGACTTTTTGATTGATTTTTCTGATGTGTTTAGCGAAAGTAAATCTGCATCCTTGCCTCCCCATAGGAGCTATGACTGCGCTATTGAATTAGTGCCGGGTAGTAAATTCCCTAAAGGTCGCCTTTTTAACTTGTCTGTACCTGAACATGACGCTATGCGGTCTTATATCAAGGAATCAGTGGAGAAGGGTCATATCAGACCATCCTCTTCACCCTTAGGTGCCGGTTTTTTCTTTGTGGCCAAAAAGGATGGTTCATTAAGGCCGTGTATTGATTATCGTCTCTTGAACAATATTACTGTGAAATATCAATACCCGTTACCCTTGATTTCTGACCTGTTTTCCAGGGTGAAAAACGCTACTTGGTTTACCAAGCTTGACCTCAGGGGGGCGTATAACCTTATTCGCATTAAGCACGGGGATGAATGGAAGACGGCATTCAATACCCCTGAAGGGCATTTTGAGTACCTGGTGATGCCCTTTGGGCTCACTAATGCTCCTTCCGTCTTCCAGTCCTTCATCAATGACATTTTCAGGGATTTTGTGGACAAATTTCTGATTGTTTATTTGGATGATATCTTGATTTTTTCTAATGACTGGGACTCTCATGTGAAACATGTTCGAACTGTATTCCAGATTTTGAGAGAGAATGCTCTGTATGTGAAGGGATCAAAGTGTCTTTTTGGCGTACAGAGGATCTCATTTCTGGGTTTCATTTTGTCCCCATCTGTTATTGAAATGGACCCGGTCAAGGTTCAGGCCATCTGTGATTGGGTCCAACCTACTTCATTAAAGGCTCTTCAGAGATTTTTGGGTTTTGCCAATTTTTATCGTAAATTTATTGGTAATTTCTCGGTTATTGTTAAACCATTAACTGATTTGACCAGAAAGGGTTCTGATGTAGTGAATTGGCCTCCTGAGGCAGTCTCTGCATTTCAGGAACTTAAGCAGAGATTCACTTCTGCTCCTGTTCTACGGCAGCCTGATGTTTCTCTGCCATTTCAGGTGGAGGTTGATGCCTCTGAAATTGGGGCAGGTGCCGTTTTGTCCCAAAAAGATCCAGAGACCTCTAAAAGTAACCCTTGTGCCTTTTTCTCTCGAAAATTTTCTCCTACTGAACGTAATTATGACGTGGGTAATCGGGAGTTATTGGCCATGAAGTGGGCTTTTGAAGAGTGGAGACATTGGCTGGAGGGAGCCAAACATCAGGTGGTGGTCCTTACGGACCATAAGAATCTGGTCTATCTGGAATCTGCCAAGCGACTCAATCCTAGACAGGCCAGGTGGGCCTTGTTTTTCACACGTTTTAGTTTTGTGGTTTCCTTTCTTCCTGGCACTAAGAATGTTAAGGCGGATGCCCTCTCGAGGAGTTTCCTTGGGACTCTCCTGAGTTATCTGATCCTTCTGTTATTTTGAAAGAGGGTTGTAGTTCTTTCCGCCATCTCGCCCAATTTGAGACTTGCTCTGGAGGGGTATCAGGAGGATAGGCCCGAGTGCTGCCCTGTTGGAAAATTGTTTGTCCCGGACCAGTGGAAAAAGAGTGTGATGTCTGAGATTCATTGTTCCGCGTTAGCTGGGCATCCCGGAATTTTTGGTACCAGAGACTTGGTTAGTCGGTCCTTTTGGTGGCCTACCTTGTCTCGTGATGTCAGGGAATTTGTGCAGTCCTGCGGGACTTGCTCTCGCTCCAAGCCTTGCTCTCGCTCTAGTGGTTTGTTGATGCCATAGCTTGTGCCCAAGAGACCATGGTCCCATATCTCTATGGATTTCATTTCCGACCTTCCTGTTTCTCAGAGAATGACCACCATCTGGGTAATTTGTGATAGGTTTTCCAAGATGATACATCTTGTGCCATTACCTAAGTTGCCTTCCTCCTCTGAATTGGTGCCGTTGTTCCTTCAGCACGTGGTTCGTTTACACGGCATTCCTGAGAACATTGTGTCTGACAGAGGAGTCCAGTTTGTTTCCAGATTTTGGAGGACTTTTTGTTCTAAACTGGGTGTTCAATTGTCTTTCTCCTCGGCATTTCATCCTCAGACCAATGGTCAAACTGAGAGAACAAACCAGACATTGGAGACTTATCTAAGATGCTTTGTGTCTGCTGATCAGGATGACTGGGTCTCTTTTTTGCCTTTGGCTGAGTTTGCTCTTAATAATAGGGCTAGCTCTGCTACTTTGATGTCTCCGTTTTTCTGTAATTCTGGATTTCACCCTCATTTTCTTCAGGACAGACGGAGGCTTCTGTCTGTCCAGGTGTTGACTCTGTTGTGGAGCGTATGCAGCTGATTTTGGACCAGGTAGTGGAGAGGTTGTCCCTCTCTCAGGAGAGGGCCCAGCGGTTTGCTAACCGGCATAGGACTGATGGTCCTCGGTTTAAAGTGGGGACTTGGTCTGGTTGTCCTCAAAGAATATTCCTATGAGAGTAGCATCTCCTAAATTTAAGCCTAGGTTCATTGGACCTTATAAGATCATGGAGATTATTAATCCTGTTTCTTTTCGTTTGCTTCTTCCAGGGACATTTAAGATCCATAACGTGTTCCACAAGTCCTTGTTGAAGAGGTTTGTTGAGCCAGGGGTTCCTGCTGCTGTGCCTCCTGACCCTGTTTTGGTTGAGGGCAATCTGGAGTATGTGGTTGAGAAAATATTAGATTCTCGTTTTTCTAGACGGAAACTCCAGTATTTGGTTAAATGGAGAGGTTATGGTCAGGAGGACAATTCTTGGGTGTTTGCTTCGGACATCCATGCTAGGAGACTTATCCGTGCGTATCATAGAACTCATCCTGACCGACCTGGTTGCTCAAATGAGGGTTCGGTGACCCCTCCTCAAGGGGGGTACTGTTGTGAATGGGTTTGAGATGAGTTCTGAGCAGAGGCTCCCTCTGGTGGTTACTAGCGGTGCTAGTCTGTCCAGTGAAGATTGTGAGGACTGGGAATCAGGTGTTACTGACTGGTCTTATATAAGGGAGTCACCTTCCCATCAGGGTTGCCGGTGATCAATTGTTCTGGTCTGAATCCTTTATTCCAGTTGCCCTTGTAGCCTGCTGTGTCGTGTCTGCATCTCCTGCTAACAGATAAGACATTTTCTTCTTTTGTGTTTGTGCTATATTTTTGCATTTTGTCCTGCACTTCTGTGGGGGCCTTCAGGGTCCCCTCCGGGGCTTCTGCCCTCTCAGTTTTGTTCAGCCACTGATGTTTGTACTTTTGCTTTTTCCAGTTTTTTCAGTGGCTGCTGTTTTGATTTTGTTACACCAGAGAGCTAATTTAGGTGGTAGAGGTCGTGTGATCTCAGGTGTTTTTGAAATTAGTAGAGTTGGTGCTTTTCAGGGTTTTCTGGGATTGCAGTAAGTACCCTTCCTATCCTTTTCTATTTAGTTAGTTTGGGCCCCAGCGTTTGCTCATACTATTTTCTTTCTGTGTCAGTATTTCATCTTGTCTTACCGCCATTACATGTTTGGGGGCTTTCTATTGTCTTTGGGGTTCTGCTCCGGGGCAGATAGCTTTCCTATATCTATCTTTAGGTGTAGTTAGATTCTCAGGCTGTGACGAGGCGTCTAGGACCAACGTAGGAACGCTCCACGGCTGCCTCTAGTTGTGGTGGTTAGTCAGGGTACTGCAATCTCATAGATTCCAACTGCTCTGGTGTATTGCCTTTTTTGCCTGCACTCCTCAGCTACCGAAACATAACAATCGTCCCTCCTCATCAGATGATGAATGAGAAGAACAGGCGGACCTAAACTGGTCACTATCAGAAGGGGAGCTGGAAACAGGGGTAACACTCTTTGTTCTGGTCTTATGCTCTTTAGATTTGCCTGAGCGTTTTAGGGACTGGAGCTCTTCCCTTATCATTGCCCATATATCAGTGGACCTGACAGATGATTCCTCCTCTAAAGTCTGGTTTATACACTTCTGACACAGTCTCTTAGTATAGGTGTCAGGAAGTTGCTGCGAGCACAAGGCACATACTTTGTGTTTAGGTTTTCTAGTTTTCTTAGCCTAAAGGGGTACACAGAAAGAAGGGGTAATCAGCTTATTAGAGCCATGTAACACTCACACAGTGAAGCTTGTCAATGTGGTATCGGTTCTGGAGGTGGAAGCACATCATGAGTTGTAGATGCATCAGATTTCTTGCTCCGTTCACTCTAATCAGTGGAGCCGCACTCACTGGAGCGCCCACTGCTGCTAATGGATTTGCTGTGGATTTGCACTTCCACCACCTGTGGGTACACCTCAGATTCTCCTGGAGAGGACATCCTGCGGACACACCAACAGCAGGATGCAGCCGGATTTTATTCTTACAGCCCGCCCATCCATTCAATGAGAATATTTCATTCATTTAGATCTAGGAGTTGTTTTTTGAGTGTTCCCTTTATTTTTTGGAGCCGTATTTTCTCCTCCAAAACAAACTTCTAAACGGAGGACGTAATACAATAGGGAAACGTTTTTTCTTGTCTGCTGCCTTATGAAGAATATCGTCCAAAGCTTGACCAAACAGATATTTGCCCTCATATGGAATAGAGCATAGCCTAGTTTTGGACTGAGCATCCCCCAGCCAGCTTTTGAGCCATAGAGCTCTACGGGCAGGGTTAGAGAGGTTTGCTGATCTTGCTGCTAACCTGAGTCAGCCGAGGCATCGGTCAAAAGCTGCTCCTTGCAACAGTGGAAGATATGCTAGAATCTCTTCCCTTGGACATTTGTTTCTCAGATGTTCGCCTAGCTGTTGTAGCCACTAGGTGATGAGTGAGTATGCTCTTTGCTAGAGTTTTCCCGAGCACGCTCGAGTGATCTCAGAGTATTTTGGTGTGCTCGAAGATTTAGTTTGTGTCGACGCAGCTGCATGATTTGTGGCTGCTGGACTGGCTGAATACATGTGAGGAATGCTGTTTGTTAAGGAATCCCCACATGTACAGTCATGGCCAAAAGTTTTGAGAATGACACAACTATTATATTTTCACATGATCTGCTGCCCTCTGGTTTTTATATGTGTTTGACAGATGTTTTTATCACAGACAGAAATATAATAATTGCAAACATTTGAGTAACAAAAGCTTATATTGACCGTTAGAATGAGTTAATGCAGCAAGTCAATATTTGCAGTGTTGACCCTTCTTCTTCAGGACCTCTGCAATTCTCCCTGGCATGCTCTCAATCAACTTCTGGACCAAATCCTGACTGATAGCAGTCCATTCTTGCACAATCAATGCTTTCATTTTGTCAGAATTTTTAGGTTTTTGTTTGTCCACCTGTCTCTTGATGATTGCCCACAAGTTCTCAATGGGATTAAGATCTGGGGAGTTTCCAGGCCATGGACCCAAAATCTCAATGTTTTGTTCCCTGAGCCATTTAGTTATCACCTTTGCTTTATGGCAAGGTGCTCCATCATGCTGGAAAAGGCATTGTTGATCGCCAAACTGCTCTTGGAGGGTTTGGAGAAGTTGCTCTTGGAGGACATTCTGGTACCATTCTTTATTCATGGCTGTGTTTTTAGGCAAGACTGTGAGAGAGCCGATTACCTTGGCTGAGAAGCAACCCCACACATGAATGGTTTCAGGATGCTTAACAGTTGGCATGAGACAAGACTGGTGGTAGCGCTCACCTTGTCTTCACCAAATGAGGCGTTTTCCTGATGTCCCAAACAATCGAAAAGGGGATTCATCAGAGAAAATAACTTTACCCCAGTCCTCAGCAGTCCACTGCCTGTACCTTTTGCAGAATATCAGTCTGTCCATGATGTTTTTTCTGGAGAGAAGTGGCTTCTTTGCTGCCCTCCTTGAGACCAGGCCTTGCTCCAAGAGTCTCCGCCTCACAGTGCGTGCAGATGCACTCACACCTGCCTGCTGCCATTCCTGAGCAAGCTCTGCACTGCTGGTAGCCCGATCCCGCAGCTGAAACACTTTTAAGAGATGGTCCTGGCGCTTGCTGGTCTTTCTTGGGCACCCTGGAGCCTTTTTGGCAACAATGGAACCTCTCTCCTTGAAGTTCTTGATGATTCGATAGATTGTTGACTGAGATGCAATCTTTCTAGCTGCGATACTCTTCCCTGTTAGGCCATTTTTGTGCATTGCAATGATGACTGCACGTGTTTCTTTAGAGATAACCATGGTTAACAGAAGAGAAACAATGATGCCAAGCACCAGCCTCCTTTTAAAGTGTCCAGTGGTGTCATTCTTACTTAATCATGACAGATTGATCTCCAGCCATGTCCTCATCAACACCCACACCTGTGTTAATGGAGCAATCACTGAAAAGAGGTTAGCTGGTTCTTTTAAGGCAGGGCTGCAATGATGTTGAAATGTGTTTTGGGGGATAAAGTTCATTTTCTAGCCAAATATTGACTTTGCAAGTAATTGCTGTTAAGCTGATCACTCTTTATAACATTCTGGAGTATATGCAAATTGCCATTAGAAAAAGTGAAGCAGTAGACTTTGTAAAAATTAATATTTGTGTCATTCTCAAAACTTTTGGCCATGACTGTATTCAGGCTGTCAAGCTGCCGCAAATCATGCAGCTGTGGCAACAGAAACTTAATCTCTGAGCACGCCCAAATACTCGGAGATCACCCGAGCGTGCTTGGGAAAACCTGAGCAGCGAGCATACTCACTCATCACTAGTAGCCACACTATCAATGTCCTTGCCGTGCAGGTTGCCGCTATCGCCGGTTTTAATGGACCCGCCGAAGACTCCCAGGCTTGCTTGAGGAAGGTTTCAGCCTTTTCGTATAAAGGATCTTTTAGAGTCCCCAGGTATTCAAAGGGCAATGTGGATTTTTTAACTGATTTTGCCACTGTGACATCAATCTTTGGAATTTTCTCTCATATGCCTGCCTCCTCCTCATCAAAAGGATATCTCCTTTTTGAAGAAGATGGTAGTGGCCCTTTCCTCTCTGGCTTCTTCCATTACTTATAAACAAGGAGAAAAAAGGAGCGTATAGGTTACTGAAAATACAAAATTTTTTATTCAATAACAATGTGTATCTGTACATAAAAGTCATAAAGGACATATAACACAGGTGGCAGCAGAAATTACATCAAATGCATAGCAAATCACAGTATATAGGACCCCACATATATCCAGACCCGAGCAAAACCATACCACAATGAGATTAGTGGGCACAGAAAAAATTGTTTATGAGAATAATAGTTTTATGAGACAAATTGTCTATATAACCAATATTAAGTAACATGGATGGCTCATCCAACTGGAGGAGAGAGATGAAAAGGCAAGAAAAACAACGAGGGGAGCTGCAGAAAAATCAATAAGGTATATATGCCTAAATATCTAAGCACAATGCATGCCCAGTTAACACCTCTCCCTTTGCTATGCGCACATGTTTTAATAAAGTGCTAATAGTGCCAATAAATAACAAAGGGAGCTACAGAAAAATTTGTCAGGTGATGCCTGAGTATATAGGCACAATGCATGCCAAGTAAATACTCTCTCCCTTTGCTGTGAGCCAATGTTATAGAAAAGTGCTAGTAATACCAATAAACATCGCCATCCCTCACTGGATATAATGAGGTCAGAGATCGTAGAACATGACATAGATGAAAAAAGGCAAGAAAAACAACGAAGGGAGCTACAGAAAAATCAATATGGTATATGCCTAAATATATAAGCACAATGCATGCCAAGAAAACACCTCTCCCTTTGCTGTGCACAAATGTTTTAATAAAGTGCTAGTAGTGCCAATAAACAGAGAGGGGAGCTACAAAAAATCAGTTAGGAGATGCCTGAATATATAGGCACAATGCATGCCAAGTAAATACCTCTCCCTTTGCTGTAAGCCAATGTTTTAGAGAAGTGCTAGTAATGCCAGTAAACATAGCCACACCCCACTGGATATAATGAGGTCAGAGATTGTAAAACATGACATAAATGCAAAAGCAGATGAATAACCGCATAAATAGCCACATGGATCTTACCCAGGTATATGGGACAAGGTACCCCCAGCACAAGTGCAGCTGTCCGGTCCCGACGCACGTTTCGTGGGCTAAAACCCACTTTCTCAAGGGACGGTACATGGGAGTAGCAGACAAGGACCTTCTTAGGCCTCTTTTACACATCTGTTTTGCGCCTGACGGCGCCCCCGGCATTTTGCCGCAGCGCCGCATCCGGCAACTAGTATGAAAAACCTGATGCGCCGCATCCGGTTTTTCGCAGGATCCTGTTCTGTGATCCGTACAAAAACCGGATCCGTCTCATCCGGTGTATCCGGTTTTGCATCCGTTGACGCCAGAATGCGCCGGATCCGGTTTTTAAGAACGCCCCTTTTTGGTGTTCCAAACATGATTGGCTACTGTAATCCTATATATACACTGTTCCTACATCCCATCTTTGATAGGTTGTAGAGGAGCAAGTGCAGGTTGGAGAGAAGAGCAAGTAGCAAGTTATTGGCTAACATGGATGTCATTATCAGCAATATCTTCAAGAACCTTGTTGATTTTACTGTGGAGATGAATCGCTTGAGGTTTATAGTTCTGGAGAAGGAGCGAAAGATTGAGGAGCAGCGCATTATGCGTCAGCGAAGACGACGACGTATGTGGATCCACCCCATCACGGCACAGAGATTAACTCGTGGTGTCTATTCAACACTGAACATAGAGCTGCGCCAAAATCCAGAGAAGTTTTTTGCATATCTGCGTATGAACAAAGAAAACTTTGACGATTTACTGGAGCGTGTTGGAGACCAAATTAAAAAATTGGACACCTACTGTCGGTTCTCGATATCTCCGGCGGAGCGTCTCATGGTGACTATAAAGTAAGCTATATGTATTGGATCTGTTTGCTTCAGCACACTTGTAATTTTATCATTTATTTAACATCACAGGACAACTAAGAAACCATATCAGTAGCCAAAAATGTTGTTATAAAACAGTGTTTTTCATTGATGTTATTATTTTTGGTATCTCCAATAGTTCTAGCTGAGTTCTGGTATGTAATGCTGTGTTTCTGAAATAATTAGTATTTTCTATTTTGTTTTCAGATTTCTGGCAACTGGCGAAACTCTGTCATCGCTCCATTTTCAATATCGGCTGGGAATCTCCACACTATCCGGGATAATAAAGTACACTTGTCGTGCTCTGTGGGATAGTTTGGTTGGAGAATTTCTTCCAGAGCCAACAACAGAGCGGTGGCTTGAAATAGCGGACCAGTTTTCATGCATCTGCCAGTTCCCCAATTGCCTGGGCGCCGTTGATGGAAAACACATCCGCATTCAAAAGCCTTCAGGAACCGGATCAGAATTCTTTAACTATAAAAAATATTTTTCGGTTGTCCTGATGGCTATTGCAGATGCGGAGTACAAGTTTATTGCGGTGGACATTGGGTCTTATGGACGGTCAAATGACTCCCAAGTCTTTAAACTATCTGCCATGGGCCGTAAACTGTACGGAAACAGTTTTCAGTTTCCCCCCCCTAGGCCACTGCCTCAAACCTCAGGCCCACTGATGCCATTCGTTTGTGTAGGTGATGAGGCATTCCAGTTGTCCGAACATCTCTTGAAGCCGTACGCCAGCAGAGGATTAACACATACAAAGCGGATATTTAACTAGCGCCTCACAAGAGCCAGACGGATGGTGGAGTGTGCCTTTGGCATTATGACAGCTAAATGGCGTGTCCTTTTGACTGCAATTAACTTGAAGACCGAGACTGTGGATGATGTTGTTAAAGCGTGCGTGGTCCTACATAATTTTGTCCTAACGAACCAATTTCTATGGAGGACCACAATGAAGAAACAACTTTTCACGACTACAGCAACATTACCACTCGCAGTACAGTCGCGGTTTCAAGAATGAGGGACAGTTTGCTCAATACTTTGTGTCATCAGAAGGTAGTGTTGACTGGCAGGATGACAGAGTGTGATAAATGTATTTGTTCTTTTAAAAATTTCTTTACCCACAATAAACCTTTAAAACTTTACTTGTCTACCTTCTTGTGTGTTTTCTACTGTCTGTAACCTTTTTGCCATAGTTGTGTCCATGGCTGTTTGTTTTAACAAAAGTATTTCACCTTTTGTCCCAAAAAAGTGTACATTGTAGGCTATGGTTCCCCAAATCCAGTCCTCAAGGCCCACCAACAGGTCTTGTTTTCAGTATTTCCTTTGTATTGCTCAGGTGATAATTGCCTCACCTGTGCAATACAAAGGAAATCCTGAAAACCTGATATGTTGGTGGGCCTTGAGTACTGGAGTGGGGGAACCCAGGTCTACAATGTACACTTTTTTGGACAAAAGGCGAAATTGTTTTAACAAAAGTATTTCACCTTTTCTCCCAAAAAAGTGTACATTGTAGGCCATGCTTCCCCAAATCCAGTCCCCAAGGCCCACCAACAGGTCTTGTTTTCAGGATTTCCTTTGTATTGCTCAGGTGATAATTGCCTCACCTGTGCAATACAAAGGAAATCCTGAAAACCTGATCTGTTGGTGGGCCTTGAGGACTGGAGTAGGGGAACTCTGTTGTAGGGGATAACCTAACAAAGTACACAATTTTTGGAAAAAGATTATACTTTGCATACTACACAAACCGGGACACAACTTTGGGAAAAAGGTTGCATTTATGAACCTTTTAGCCAAAGTTAGGTGTACCTGTATACCAAATTTAAAACTTAACATCCTATAAATAAAAGACAGACAACAATGTTAAAACAATGAACAATTTATTGAAAAAAAATGATTTTTAATATAATTGGTATCAAAGTAGGCCTTTTGGCCCAATTTCACGTTTAAATAAACTTTATTTTTTATTCAACTTTATTATTTTTGTAAACTTTATTTTTTTAAAGTTTTTTTCTTTTTTTCAACTTTTTTTAAAGAAATGTATCAAAAAATATTTACAGAAACTATAGGTCAGTGCAGAAACTACAGGTCAGTGTAGTGTGGGATGGAAATACTGCTGGAGGGGCTGCGGGACACTTCGACCGTGGGAGTGTGGAGGGACGATCGGGATGGTGGTGTGGAAGGAACAGGAAGAGGTGAAGGGGTGGAAAGACTAAAAGAATGGGAAGACAAGGCAGAACAGGTGGGTGGTGGTGGAGTGGAGGGTTGGGCAGAAGGAGCAGGTGACATGGTAGGGAATTGGAAGGGGGAAGGAGATCGGTATGAGGTAGGAGTGTGGTACGGGGGAGGTGGCTGGTAGTGGGTAGGTTGCTGGTACTGGGGAGGTGACTGCAGTTGGGGAGGTGGTTGGTACTGGGGAGGTGGTTGGAATTGGGGAGGTTGATGGACCTGGGGAGGTGGCTGGTATTGAATAGGAGGGGGAGGAGGGATGGCAGGTGGATGGGGGGGGGGAAGATGTATGGCGGCTGTAGGGGGGGGTGGGAGGTGGAGGAACGACTGGGGTGGATGGAGGAGGATGGGAGAGAACCTGCACTAGAGCAGCGTGGCACGTGTGCATCACATACATCTGCTGGTCAGCAGATAGCGGATCTATGCGCTCCGCAACTGACCTAAAAAAACTGTGGTTCGGTGATGCTCTTGCCTCTGACTTCACAGTTTGCAGAAGTGTCTTTACCTCACCAACTAGGGAGGTTATCTGATGAACGCCTGCGGCAACTTGTTCAGATAATACCTTAAGACAGTTCTGGAAAGATGCATTCATATGCAAGAACTCGGACGCATAGTTCTTTTCCTGACCCCTCTGACGCTGCCGCCCAGTACCCGCAGCTGTACTAGAGGTGGCAGGGTCAGAAGGGTGGGGTAAAGGGAAGGCTATATCCTGACCAGCAGATTCATGTAATGCAGCCGGCCACGCTGATCCAGCGCTGGTGGAGGGGACTGCGGGATCAAATGTGTGGGAAGGCGCAGATATAGAGGGTTGGTCGAAGTGTCCCTCGGTGTCGGTCTCCTGAGGGATTGCCCCAGAAGGCGCCAACTCTGCGGGAACCCGAGTGCTGGTCACCGTGCTGTGGAAGAAAGATAAAACATAAAATTAATATACAGATGTGGAATGGCCCTGGCTGCAAAAAAAACATTGGATAGATGTTAACATTTGATGGTAATATTTACCTTCTGGTGACCATTGTTTCACGCAGGAACGCCAGAGCTCGTGCGTACTTGTACTTGCTCTGGCATCCTGAAAAACCACTCGGGGCCCACATCTCCTTATTGAATTCCTTCTTAAAACGATCCCTCACAGACCGCCACCGCTTCACAATTCTCTCCCCTGAAACGAGAAAGCACACATTGGTTAGTATTCAACATCAGTGTTTCCCAAACTTCATTCCTCGTGTCCCCCAGAGGTCATGTTTTCAGTATTTCCATAGTATTTCACAAAAGGAAATCATGAAAACATGAAGCGTGGGTGACACGAGGACTGAAGTTTTGGAAACACAGCTTTACAGTCAGCAACATGAACTATACTTACGGTATTTAGTCTGGGACCTAACATCGAGGTCCTCCCAGCGGTCCACCATTGCCGCTGCCACTTCCTCCCAGAGCCGTCGGGTCACAATTTGATCAGAATGCCGGCGGTCCCCCATGTTCCACAGCGGCTCCCTTTCTCAGACCAGATCAATCATTAACTCCATATCCAGGCCCTCCTCCGTGTCCGAGTCGGGAGCACGCTGTGAAGCCTGTGAAATTAAAAAAAAAAAAAAAAAAAAAAAAAAAAATTACCATACACATTATTTGAAAATGTCAAAATTATACATGTTAAACTGGAAAAATTCCTGCAAAAATTTTTTTAGAGATAACACGTTTTGTAAAAATTAAAAATTATATGAAATGCTACCAAAAATGGTAGATAGGTCAAAAATTTTAAAAAAGAAAAATGACATTTTAAAAAAAAAAAACAAAAAAAAAATAAAAAATTTACGTTTCAAAAATAAAAAACTATGAATTAACAAAAAAAAAAAAAAAAAAAAAAAAACTTACACGCTGAGAACCGCCGACAGTCTCACGATGACGACTCTGGGAGGCGCTGGGAGGAACCCTCTGTTGGCTCCCAGATCCGAGAGACTAAAATGAAAATAAAAATTAGGATATTGGCATGTGTTGGCCGCTGTGTCAAGTATGTACTAAATGGTTTTCTATGTGTTGTGTGTAGTGTGATGTTGTGTTTCTGCGATTGATGCAGGATACTTACGAATTGTGAGCCCACTCCGGGTATCTCTCCACCCCATCCTTCTTCCTCTGGGAGCTCCTCGTCATCTTGCGATTCCTGTTGTTCAAAAAGACAATCAATACATATATCCCACAGATGGATTGTGGTGAGAAAAAAAAAATTATAGATTTTTAACCGCCAATTGCTGACGATGTGTAGGAGGGCTCCCAGAAGAAGATGTGTTGTGAATGGACTTGAGATGAGTTCTGAGCAGAGGCTCCCTCTGGTGGTTACAAGCGGTGCTGGTCTGTCCAGTGGAGATTGTGAGGATTGGGAGTCAGGTGTTACTGATTGGTCTTATATAAGGGAGTCACCTTCCCATCAGGGTTGCCGGTGATCAATTGTTCTGGTCTCAATCCTTGAATCCTGTTTCCCTTGTAGCCTGCTGTGTCGTGTCTGCATCTCCTGCTATCAGATAAGACATTTTCTTCTTTTTGTTTTTGTGCTTGATTTTTGCATTTTATCCTGCACTTCTGTGGGGGCCTTCAGGGTCCCCTCTGGGGGCTTTTGCCCTCTCAGTTTAGTTCAGCCACTGATGTTTGTACTTTTGCTTTTTACAGTTTTTTCAGTGGCTGCTGTTTTGATTTTGTTACACCAGAGAGCTAATTTAGGTGGTAGAGGTCGTGTGATCTCAGGTGCTTTTGAAATTAGTAGAGTTGGTGCTTTTCAGGGTTTTCTGGGATTGCAGTAAGTACCCTTCCTATCCTTTTCTATTTAGTTAGTTTGGGCCCCAGCGTTTGCTCATACTATTTTCTGTCTGTGTCAGTATTTCTTCTTGTCTAACCGCCATTACATGTTTGGGGGCTTTCTATTATCTTTGGGGTTCTGCTCCGGGGCAGATAGCTTTCCTATTTCTATCTTTAGGTGTAGTTAGTTTCTCAGGCTGTGACGAGGCGTCTAGGACCAACGTAGGAACGCTCCACGGCTGCCTCTAGTTGTGGTGGTTAGTCAGGGTACTGCAATCTCATAGATTCCAACTGCTCTGGTGTATTGCCTTTTTACCTGCACTCCTCAGTTACCGAAACATAACAAAGATGTGTCCCGATCACCCTGCATCTCAAGTGGCTGGGAGGGAGGAGACGGAGGAGATGCTGCTGCTGCTTCCGCCATAGCCGCCATTGCGGCAGCTGCAGCAGCTGTTTGACGGTCTCTGCTGTGGAAGAAAGAAATAAAAAGGGACAGTGAATATATTTCTATATTCCTTGTCCCTGGCTGAAAGAGAAAAACAAACATGTAATTTTTTCGGGGAATGGGGGATGTAATATTTACTTTTGCTGGCTTCCCTCCTAGCCTGCCTCTCCTCCTCTCGTCTCTCTGCCGCCTCCGCCTGTTGTTGCCGTCTTCTGCTGTTGAGTAAAAAGGGACTGTGAATTTACTATTCCTTGTCCATGGCTGAAAGAAAAACAAACATGTAATTTAGAGCAAAATGGGGGATGTCATAGTTACTTTCTGCTGGCTATCCTCCGAGCTTGGAGGTCCTCTCCTCCCCTCTCTTCTATTTGGCCTGCATCGGCCACCGCCGCCTGTCGTTGACGTCTTCTGCTGTTGAGTAAGGACACAAAAAGGGACAGTGAATATATGTGGATTCCTTGTCTCTGGCTGAAAGAGAAAAACAAACATGTAATTTTTAGGGAAATGGGGGATGTCATATTTACTTTCTACTGGCTTCCCTCCTAGCATCCAGGATGTCCTGTGCCCTTTCTGCTCCAGCTTCAATTCTTCTGCTGTGGAATAAACAGACAAAAAGGAACTGTGTTATATGTATTGATTGTCCCTGTTTTAAAATATAAGATTCAAACATGGACAGTATTGAGCTTTATGTTTTACGGAACACAACATCCCGTCATTAATTGGAGCCATAAACAGTACCAGGGGAAAACACTATCCCTGCCAAAAAAAAAAAAAAAAAAAATACAATACCAGGGGGAAACCACCAGCTCCCCCCAAAAAAAAAATTTATAGATATAAAAACTGGCACATTTCAGATAGCAGCATGAGGAGCAAAAGCATCACAGGCCAAAAAAAAAAATTGAAAAAATAAAACACTACATCAACATTATGATACAAAAAACATGCACATTTCAGATAGCGCAGTGTTTCTCAACTCCAGTCCTCAGGACCCACCAACAGGTCATGTTTTCAGGATTTCCTTAGTATTGCAAAGGTGATGGAATTAATGCTTGAGCAGGTGATAAAATTATCACCTGTGCAATACTAAGGAAATCCTGAAAACATGACCTGTTGGTGGGTCCTGAGGACTGGAGTTGAGAAACACTGCGATAGCAGCATGAGGAGCAAAAGCATCACAGGCCAAAAAAAAAATAGAAAAAATAAAACACTAGATCAACATCATGATACACAAAAAAAATGCACATTTCATATTGTCGCAGGGAGACCAACCACATCACAGCAAAAAAATAATAAAAAAAAAAAAAATAGATCAACATTATGATATAAAAACATGCACATTTCAGATAGTAGGAGGACAAGCAACCACATCACAGGCCAAAAAAAAAATTAAAAAATAAAACACTACATCAACAGTATGATACAAAAAACATGCACATTTCAGATAGCAGCATGAGGAGAAAAACCATCACAGGCCAAAAAAAAAAAAATTGAAAAAATAAAACACTAGATCAACATTATGATACACAAAAAATGCACATTTCATATTGTCGCAGGGAGACCAACCACATCACAGGCAAAAAAACAGTACCAGTAGATCCACATTTTCAATGAAACACATTCACTACAGTAGAAAGGGATACAAAATATAACTTCCAAAACATGCGTTTTTGAAACACTACCAGGGGACCCACCCCATCATCGGAAATTACATTTCGTACATACCAGGGGAACCAACCCCATCACAGAAAAAACATGAAATTGAAAATGTCCCAGGGTGCCAAAAAAATGCAGTAGCTCACACAGCATTGGTGACATATGCGTTGTAAAATTTGGGGTGGGGGGGGTCTCATATTTACCGTCTGTTGTCCTGGCGCTCCATGCTGCTGGCTGCGGATCCTGGTGGTGCTGGCTGTGTATATCTGCTGGCTGCGTCTCCTGGATGCGTCTCTCTTGCTCTCATGTGCATGTGTCTGATGTCCCACTGCATGCTTTTTTATATGTTTGCTGTGGGTTGGTATCTCAATTAAAAAACTGGATCCGGCCACCGGATCCGGCTCTTGCTGGATCCGCCGCATTGTGGTGTCCATAGACTTTCATTGTGACAAAAGCCGGAAGCGGCTTTTTCGCAGCAGACAAAAAACGTGACATGCAACGTTTTTGCCAGACGCCGGACGGCGACCAGACACCGCATCCGGCAAAAACTGGACATGCGGCGCCATCCGGCACTAATGTTACTCAATGGAAAAAAAAAACCGCATCCGGCATTACATTTCGCCGGATGCGGTTGGACAAAAAATGCCGGAGGGCGCCGTCAGGCGCAAAACGGATGTGTGAAAGAGGCCTTAAGCTACAAGTCAGCAGTCACATTCTGCTGAAGAGCCAATCAGCGCAGTGCATCTGGGCGCATGTGCAGTGTGTCTCCCAGGTCCTGTACCATGCAGCCAGAGCGTCTGGTGTGACGCCCGGCGGCATGTCAGGAGTAGGTGACACACGAACGCATGCGCACCACCGCTAGAATGGATTCCGTATACTGTGTCGTTAATACCACATAGAATATAAGAAAATAAATGAGTGGCACATAGAAGAGAATAATATTGGAATCTGATAGCAACCAATAGTCATATAGCAGGTAAATACAATATCAGACTGAGAGTCAGTCAGAGGAATTCCAATAGGCATATCAGCATCACAGGTCTCTTCCATATTTCAATGCGATGTTCACAGCATCAGGTATTTTTTGAAGAAGGTTCGTCCAGAACTGATCTTTATGGGTAGTGTCCATACATACATAATCACATAGACTAAAATAAAAACGAAAAGCAACAAGATCAATAGAAATAAAAACAAAATTAAAAACACGGACATGCTGCACAATGTGAGGGGGTATATAACCAGAACAAAGGAAACAAAGAGGAAAACTGTACCACTAAAGGAAATTATGATACTAAAGAAATGGGGCGAAGGACATAGATTCATTCAAACCTTTAGGTGTTAGGGTGTCTAATTTGGCAATCCACCTGGTTTCCATCTGAGCCAAAATCGTCTTATAATTTCCACCCCTAACACCCAAATGGAGAATATCAATGCCTCTAACCATAAAAGTAGCTGCGTTGCCATCATGGTACTTCAAAAAATGGCGTGGGATGGTTTTTAAATCAGATTGATCTCTTGCCGACTTGGCCGCGCGAATGTCCCGCACATGCTCCCGTACCCTCACGCGTAGCTCCCTGGTGGTGAGACCAACATAAATTTAAGAGCAGCCACATGTAGCGTAGTAGATAACATGGGTGCTCCCACAGGAAATACAATGTCGAATGTTGTATTCTTTTTCACCACCAGAGGACCGAAAGGTGAGCAGCGTAGGACATTCGCGCAGGCAACGCAATGACCACATGGAAAAGAGCCAGGAGTCGGTCCCCTTGACCCGAAAGGGTTACTATGTTTCATGGAGAAATGGCTTTGAACCAGCAGGTCACCGAAATTATTTGCACGTCGAGCTGTCATCTGTGGAAAATCCCCCACCTCGATCCCCAGTGCAGGCTCAGTACTCAAAATAGTCCAATGTTTATTCAAGACATCGCGCATATGTTCCCACTCGTGATTGTATGTAGAGATATCTAATTGATATATCAGTTTATATCTGCACCCGTTTGTTTGGATGGAGTAAATCTCCTCGGGGGTTTTTTTCGAGCCCTATTATATGCACGTTTGATACATCTTTTGCTGTATCCACGTGCTAAGAAGCGTTTTTTAAGATCTTGAGCTTGTGCTTCAAATCTCGCCTCGGATGAACAGATGCGCCTCACCCTTAGGAACTGCCCAACCGGACAGCCCTAATAGTAGATGGATTGTGCGCTGATGTAGCATGAATAAGTGAATTGACAGAGGTAGGTTTCCTATATACATCAATGTAAGAAAATATTGGCACAGTTCAGAATACCATTTGTACACGATTATCATCCTGCAGCGTACAAAATTCACACAGCTATACGGCGTCATTGGCATATTCTTCAATCCGCCCACCCTGAAGTAGAGGCATTCAGACAACCTTTTATGCCATGTTTTAGACGACCCCGTAATCTAAGAGATTGTCTAGTGAAGGCAGATATTGGCCCTAATAAATCTACCAGTACCCAAAGATTCCTGCAAAACCCCAAGACAGGAACATTCCCATGCCTATCATGCCACCAATGCAATAATGTCCTTAAGGGCAATACTGTATATCACCCTCATACTGGGAAAAAATATACCGTTAATGAGTACTTTACATGCAACACTAACTACGTAATATATTTGATCAAATGCCCCTGTGGCCTACTCTATATAGGCGAGACTACACAAAGTGTCAAAAATAGGATATCTAAACATAAATCCACTATTAGATGCAAGGACATCCTATTGCCTATCCCGCAACACTTCATCGCAAAAGGTCACAATATAGCACAACTACGTTTTCAAGTATTAGAGCATATACCACAATTGAGACGGGGGGGGGGGGGAGACCGTATTACTCAGCTCAAGCGAAGAGAAGCATATTGGATCCATGAACTGGATACCCTTTATCCCAAAGGGTTAAACAAGGATTATGACCTGCACTCCTTTCTTTAAATTATTCTGATTACCATATTCATACCGCTTACTACAATGTTAATAATGCTTATTTCTTTAATAATACTGCTTACTTATTCTTATGTTTATATTCATATCGCATTTTATAATGTCAATAATTTCCTCAATAATACTGCTTACTGACTCTGATGTTCTCTTTTACAGAATCGCTATTAATGTACTCTATTCTGGATGGTCACTTTTCCTCACTGTGCACCTCCTTTCACGAAATTCTCTGACATGCGCTCTTTGCTGGAACGCAAGCGGTCCCTGTGGAACTCAGAACGCTACCTCTATCATGTGCAGAGCAGCGCCAACGTCACTTCCTGTATGGGCACTTCCGGTCTGACGCATTGCGTGTAACTCAGACCGCGGTCTCTTTATTTTATCTGGCCAGTAACCACTCACTACCACCACGAGGCAGGCGGTGGATGCCGCGCCATTGTGACCCCACACACATACTATAGTTGGTACTGGGTAAGTGCTTTATCGGCGATATAATTATATGTCATCCATATTACTTTGCCCCACATCTTATGGGCATGTATGGCTATATATTCCAGAGACAACAGTCTTTTGCACTTAATCGAGATAGTCTCTCCATAGCAGTATGTGTATCTATTTTCTACTTATTAACGCTCTCACTGACATTTTTTCACAACCACTTATTGCAAATCGTGCTTTCTATTATAGTCACTCACAGCGTGTTTCAATACAACCGGTATGTTATTATTTTTATTCTATTTTGGCTAATTATCATTAAGCAAATGTCCAGCGTTATCACATCTTTATTATTTTAATCAAATTCATAGATCACAAAACCCATCACAACGGGTATACTTTGCCACTAGGTATGTCCTGTCATCTATTCATTTATCTCTTCTATAGTTCATTATTCTAAGTACTTCTGATAATCCTGATATTGGATAGTTTTGTTTTTGAGAAGTTTTTTGAGATGTACTATGACTCATTATGACCCTTATATATATATAGACATATATATATTTTTGTGTATATACTTTGTTTCTATATTGTATACAAACACTTGAATTACTGACTGTTATTTTCATTTTTTAGTACACTGATGAAGGTCGATAGTGACCGAAACGTTTGTTACTAGTGTTCAGGTGTACGTATTAAATTTGTTATCACACAAATCATGAGCGTGCCCAGTTTTTGATATATCCTATATACATCAGTCTGAATGTGGCCACTGGGGTCAACATCCAGAGTAATGTCCAGGAAATCAATTTTCTTGCGATCATATTTGTAGGTCAATCGAATGTTATAAGGATTGTTTCCTTTGTTCTGGTTATATACCCCCTCACATTGTGCAGCATGTCCGTGTTTTTAATTTTGTTTTTATTGATCTTGTTGCTTTTTCATTTTTATTTTAGTCTATGTGATTATGTATGTATGGACACTACCCATCAAGATCAGTTCTGGACGAACCTTCTTCAAAAAATACCTGATGCTGTGAACATCCCATTGAAATATGGAAGAGATCTGTGACGCTGATATGTCTATTGGAATTCTTCTGACTCTCAGTCTGATATTGTATTTACCTGCTATATGACTATTGGTTGCTATCAGATTCCAATATTATTCTCTTCTATGTGCCACTCATTTATTTTCTTATATTCTATGCGGTATTAACGACACAGTATACTGAATCCATTCTAGCGGTGGTGCGCATGCGTTCATGTGTCACCCACTCCTGACATGCCGCCGGGCGTCACACCAGACGCTCTGGCTGCATGGTACAGGACCTGGGAGACACACTGCACATGCGCCCAGATGCACTGCGCTGATTGGCTCTTCAGCAGCATGTGACTGCTGACTTGTAGCTTAAGAAGGTCCTTGTCTGCTACTCCCATGTACCGTCCCTTGAGAAAGTGGGTTTTAGCCCACGAAACGTGCGTCGGGACCGGACAGCTGCACTTGTGCTGGGGGTACCTTGTCCCATATACCTGGGTAAGATCCATGTGGCTATTTATGCGGCTATTCATCTGCTTTTGCATTTATGTCATGTTTTACGATCTCTGACCTCATTATATCCAGTGGGGGGTGGCTATGTTTACTGGTATTACTAGCACTTTTCTATAATATTGGCTTACAGCAAAGGGAGAGGTATTTACTTGGCATGCATTGTGCCTATATACTCAGGCATCACTTGACTAATTTTTCTGTAGCTCCCTTTGTTATTTATTGACACTACTAGCACTTTATTAAAACATTTGCGCATAGCAAAGGGAGAGGTGTTAACTGGGCATGCATTGTGCTTAGATATTTAGGCATATATACCTTATTGATTTTTCTGCAGCTCCCCTCGTTGTTTTTCTTGCCTTTTCATCTCTCTCCTCCAGTTGGATGAGCCATCCATGTTACTTAATATTGGTTATATAGAAAATTTGTCTCATAAAACTATTATTCTCATAAACAATTTTTTCTGTGCCCACTAATCTCATTGTGGGTATGGTTTGGCTCGGGTCTGGATATATGTGGGGTCCTATATACTGTGATTTGCAATGCATTTGATGTCATTTCTGCTGCCACCTGTGTTATATGTCCTTTATGACTTTTATGTACAGATACACATTGTTATTGAATAAAAGACTTTGTATTTTCAGTAACCTATACGCTCCTTTTTTCTCCTGAGCAGGTATTTGCTCTTTGCTTTTCTTATGCTGACTATCATGGGTGTGTAATCATCCTCTGGTCGAATATGCAACTAGGTTGTGTGTTAGCATTCTTCCATTACTTGTTGATGAGCATCTTGATGTTCTCATTAACCTGAAAGGAACGTCTATTCTTTTGACCCAAGCCCACAAACATAACGTCCTGAACTGTCTTGGTTGAATTGGGATCCAAAATGCCCATAGTGGACCTTATGGCTCAAACGAGTCTGTCAGTCTCTTCCGCTGGGAAGCAGGGCCTACACCCTTGTCCTCATTGGAGGAGGATGACTCAGCCAAGTCCGAACTCTCCCCTCCAAGTTCCACTGATCCCTCAGACTCTGAATACATTGATTCTGGCTTCCCCTTTCCTCTCTGCCCCATCAGGTCTTTTAAGGACTCCTGGACCTCTGATCTAATGAGGACTTAAGATTCATAACAAATCCGGGTGTCTCCTGTGAGATTGTCTGCTGTATACAACCAGGGCAGAGCCTCTTATTATAGGAGCTAGGTAGATCTCCCTTGCACAGGGCGCATTTCCTATTATTTTGCTTGGAACTGTGCTTCATGAGTCTTCCCCATCAAGGAAACAGATAAGGGGGCTGTTTTAGTATAAGGTATATTCATATAAATCACTCACCATCCAGTTGATCAATCTACAGTACCGGAGACGGAGGCTGAGCTGGTTCCGAAGAACATCTCCCCCTGGCAGAGCGCTCGTGACCCGCCTTATTCTTCAGCCTGGTCTTTCTGCCTGCACGACTGCCGTTGCGCCCTTGAAGGCCCTGCGCTGCTTGCAGTAGAAGATGATGGTATTGGTGGCGGCTGCTGTGCTGCGGTGGCGTCGGGCGATGCTGCTGCTGTGGCTCCTCCATGCTTGGAAGCTGCAGGAAATGCCACCATCTTCCTGGATTCTTTAAATAATGGCTGGCCTTTCTGCTTTGAATCCGGCACACTGTGTGCAGGGAATCCTTAAGTCCTGTGCATGCGCAGACCCAGATGGCTGCTGACATCTCCGGAACGCTACGTCAGCGGGATGTGCCGCTCCTGCATAGACCCGGTGTCACGCAGCTGTAATGCAGGCTGGTGTGTGCTCCACCTGTAGGTTACAGAGGGGAGAAGGGATTACACACTACCAGAGTAGGCCTGCACTGCAGCAGCCAAAACCACCACCAGGTGGCAGCAAAAACGTCCAAAACTGAGTCAGGAATAATCAGTCATCTGAAGTATCACAGGTCTCAGCAAGCCCTCTACAGAGCAGAAACACAGGCGCCACCAAGTGGCGGGAGCGTGGTCAGGCAAGCCAAGTCAAAACCGTACGGAGGCAGCAGGACAAAAGGAATAAGCAATATACGTGGTCAGGAGAAAGCCAGGAGGTCAGCAACAGTCAGAAGCAGATAAGACAAAGACAGAAAGCAGAAGTGAGTCCGAATACAGGCCGAGTCAAAAACCAGAGAGTCAAACAGGGAAATGCAGGGAACAGGGCAGACAGAGGGGAACAACAGACACGGGACAAGTCAGGGATAACAGCAGGACAAATCAAGGGTTACCAGTCAGGTTCACAAGTCGAAGGTAGCAGTATAGCTCACACTGCTAGCAGGATGTGTGAGAGCTAAATAGCCAACCTGAACCCAGAATGAGGCAGAGCAAAGTTAACCCTTGACATGATCCGCCCGACCAAGGGCAGACAGGACTAAACCCTGGAACGGATCATGACACCCGGATGACCTCTGACGTCCCAGGCACGCTATGTCAGCGGGACATGCCGGAAACTCTTCCTGCATCCCGCGCGTGCGCAGACCCGGCCGGCCCGCTTTCTGGTGCGCACGGCTTCAGGCTACACCGGCTCCCCAGCCATGCGCAGGCCGGAAGCGAATCCTGGCGCACATTGCTGGGACGCTCCTGCAATCCTCAGCGTGTGCAGACCCAGAACCCGTGCAGGCAGGAGACATTTATACAAGAGGTCTTCCCTGCACAACCTCCTGGTCGGTGTTACCTCACCCGCGGATGGCATCCTAAACTCCCAGACACCTTCCCGGGAAAGTGTACCGCTTACTTCTGTAGGTTCCCACGAGGACAGGAAATCGAACTGATGCGGAGGAGAGGTACTGCCTTTTTATTCAATAGGTTTCCTGTCCTGGTGGGCGGATACCCTCTCTCTCTCATGTGGTGCTGTCCTGGGAGAAGGGAAAAACTGCTTTGTTGACGTGACGTTAGTGGAACCCTTAGAATTGTTGGCAGTCTGTGAGTATTCTGTGGTGGCAGAGATTAGCGCAGAACAGACTGTTAGGCCTCTTTCACACTTCAGTCATTCGGCGTCAGTCAAAATCCGCCAAAGTGTGAAAAAAAAGGATCCGCCTTTTTTTTTGGGGGATCCGTTTTTTCCCCATTCTCTTGCATTAGTGACGGATTTTGACGGATGGCCATCTGTATGATCAGTCATCCGACGGATCCATCAGAAATTTGGCGTTCGCTATGTTTTGAAAACGGACACTTGAACGTTTTTTTTTCTGCTGTCGAAATGGCGGCCCATGACGGATCCGTCGCGTCCGCCGTTTTCTATAATGGACGCCTATTGGTGGCGGATTCGTCGTCATCTATTATTGACGGAATCAGTTATTGTATGCTGAAACTGCCCAGAACCCCTTCTGGGGTCGGTGGGTCAGTCTCTCTCTCTCTCCAGAACTGCACATCCTAGCTTCAAACCCTTCATTTTGGTATTCTTGACGGATCTGTCTAAAAACGGTTCCGCTGCATCCGTTTTCACCCCAATACAACGGATCCGTTATTTTCAAACTTTGGCGGTCTGGGACTGACGCCAGACGACTGAAATGTGGAAGAGGCCTTAGTTAGCAACCATGCGCAAAAATAATAAAAGTCCCTGGTAACCTCTTTGAAACTCATTTAAATGGGTCTCAACTTTAAGCCATTTATTGATTGGCTTACTGTGACAGAGTTTGCACTAATACTATTGATACATTCAGATGGCCAGATATTTGGGGAATGAGCATTCCTGGGAGCATTTACTCTCGTCGGGGAGTCTAAACATGCAGCCAAAAATTTGTTTTAAAATAATCACTCGGCAGCACATTCTGTGTAAATAGGTGATGTGCTGTAGAAAATTATATTCTTTGCAATTAGAATTGTGATCAGATTGTCTAAATGTCATTTACCAACCTCATTTGAAACTCCATCTTGTCTTTTTGAGATAAATTCTGTTACTTAACAAGGCTATAGTTCCTGGCTGTTATAAAGCCAAATAGTTTTTCTACTGGAGTAAAGGTCATGGGCTGTAATAAAAACTAGACTGCTCCAGTTTGGACAAGATATGAGGCCTTGGGTGTATCACTGTAGAATACTCTGAAGAATAAGTATGCTATTGTTCCCTTCTATGGTCACGTGGATATGACCATATATGTAGTTTCCAGTCTTCCTGTATTTTCATAGGTTAAATGTTGTAGGTGTGGTTTTATACTATCGGTTGAAGTACAAACTCACTAAATCTATGTTTTAGAGAGTCTCGATTCTCCCAGGCAGAAACATGTCTCTGTCTGGTTATTTCTGTTGCTAGCAACCTCCTGTGAATTAATTTGGAAATCACTTGGTCAACCGTGAAGGGTCTCTTAGATCCTACCTCAACAACCGCTGCTGCGATGTCGATGCCTGCTGTGGATCCTTCTCCTCTTCTGAGCTATTGCCAGCGGCACCCTCTTCCCCCAATGGATGCCAATCCGGGTCAACAACTGGGTTATCCATCACCTCCTCTTCAATTTCATCTGCACCTTCCTCTGTGTCACCGTGTAAGGTGGTATTGTACGTGGAAGGGGCACCTGAGTTTAATCAGGGTCAGATTCTGGCTCAGTAGACTGCGAGGGCAATGTAGTGCTCTGGGTGAATGTACCAGCAGAATCATCTAGCAGTGGCTGTGCATTAGTGCACTCCATGTCAGATTCATGTTGGACTGGGGAATTCAGGATTTGACTTGATAACCCAGGCATGGTATGTGAAAAGAGCTCCATGGAGTAATCTGAAGTGTGGCCTGCCGCATCCTTTACTTTTGGTGGGGTGAAGGACACAAGGAAAAGTGTTATTCCTGACCAGGAGCCTGCACTGACGACTCAGTGCTTGCATTTTTTTGAAACTTCAGAAGAGGAGGCGATAGAGCTGGAGGCTGTTTCGGCATTGTAAGCCAAAACCTGTTCCTCATGCTTGGCTTTAAAAGCGGTTTACCTGCTCCCAGAAAAGGGAGCCTTCCAAGCCTTCTTGAGCCAGACTGACACAGGCTCAATACCTCCTGCCTTAGGTGCTATTGGCACTAGCAGCAGATGCACCACCACCTCCCTCAGTACCAGCTGGCCCCCCCACGCCCACAGCCTCTTCCACCATACTTCCTCATGTTTGGGAAAATGTACCCAAAATACCAGCAGATATATGGTGCTGTATCAGAAGCGTACAGCTGTATACGGTGAAGGGGAAAATTTTAAATCTCCGTCTATAGTTAGAGCGTAACACACAGACGCTCACAGGTTCAGTATGGATTAGACCAGAATATAAAAAGCAGAAAAAGGGTACTGTGTCAGAAGATACCAGGTGTATATAGTGTTGGTGTAATTTTAAATCTCCGTATATATTTCCTGAGTAACACACAGACGCTCACAGGCTCATTATGGATTAGACCAGAATATGAAAAGCAGAAAAAGGGTACTGTATCACAAGCGTACAGCTGTATACAGTGTTGAGGTAATTTTAAATCTCCGTATATATTTCCGGAGTAACACAGACGCTCACAGGCTCATTATGGATTAGACCAGAATATGAAAAGCAGAAAAAGGGTACTGTATCACCAGATATCAGGTGTATATAGTATAGTGAAAAAATTGTAAATCTCCGTATATATTTCCGGAGTCACACACAGATAGTCAGCATGTATTTGTCCGTGATACCAGCTGGTACACTGTACTGTGTGAGGAGCGTACAGCTCTATACGGTGTGGGAAAAAAATGAACGCTTGGTAACTGTGCAGAAAAAAAAGAATAAAAGTATTAGTGCTGTGTAAAAAGCAGTCTGCACAGCAGTGTACACACTGCAATACAGCTAGCAGGCAGCCTATTAACCAGCTCTGCTGCACACAACAAAATCCTCCCGTCACTGCACACTAACTGTACAGCACAATTGCTATCAGCACAAGCACAGAATCACTTTTCTTTCCTGCCTAACTCTCTCCCTACTGAGAAACAGCGGCAGCAACCTCTCCCTACGCTAAGATCGGCAGAAGTAAAATGGCGGTCAGGGCTTTTATAGCCACTGTGACGCCACACAAAGCAAGCCAATCACTGCAATGCCCTTCTCTAAGATGGTGGTGGCCGCTGCCCATGTCATCTCGTTGCCCACAGTGTGCGTCCTTGCTCATTGGCTAAGAAAAGGCGCCTGCAAGCATTATGGGAAAACTGACTTTGGCGCTCGGGTCGACGACCGCATGGCCGACCTAACGCTATGGTCGGGTTTCGCTCGGCGAAACCTAACTTTGGCAAAAGTCGGCGATTTTTGAATCTGACCGACCTGTTTCGCTCAACTCTAATTAACATTACTATAAGCCCCATTTACAAGACTGAATTTTTTCTAGCCTTCGTCTGCCAAGTATTTGTCCATGAGATATACAGTATATAGATTACAGAAAGGGGACACTAAAATACCACATCCTAGATGTCACTCAATGAAATATTCCAGTTGCAAATCTTTATTAATTACATAGTGGAATATGTTGAGAACAATAAAACATAAAAATGATCAATGTAAATCAAAATGAAAATCCCATGGAGGTCTGGATTTGGAATGATACTCAAAATCAAAGTGGAAAATCAAATTACAGCTTGATCCAACTTCAGTGGAAATAACTCAATACAAGGAAATGATGCTCAGTTGTGTGTGTGGCATCTATATGCCTGTATGACCTCCCTGCAATGCTTGGGAATGGTCCTGATGAGACAGTGGATGTTTTCCAGAGGGATCTCCTCCCACACCTGGATTAAAGAATCAGTTAACTCCTGGACAGTCTGTGGTGCAATGTGGTGTTGCTGGAAGGAAAGACATGATGTCCCAGATGTGCTCACTTGAATTCAGGTCTGGGGAACAGGCAGGCCCAGTCCATGGCGCCAATGCCTTCATCATGCAGAACTGCTGACACACTTAAGCAACATGAGGCCTAGCATTGTCATGCATGAAAGGTAGAGCAGGACCCTCTGCATCTGGTCTCACAATGGGTCTGAGGATCTCATCCTGGCACCTAATGGCAGTCGGAGTACCTATGGCTAGCATAAGGAGGGCTGTGCAGCCCTCCAAAGAAATGCCACCCCACACCATTACTGACCCACTGCTAAACTGATCATGCTGGAGTATGTTGCAAGGGGAAGACTGTTTTCCACGGCATCTCAAGACCCTGTCACGTGCTCAGAGTGAACCTGAATATTCTCTAAAATACTGAATATTTTCTCATAAAACTATTTATAAAATCAATCTACTCGGCTCCCCCTGCTCTAGAACACGGTGCCCAAAGATTGGAGGGTCTTTTCAATGTGATAGGATCCTTCACTGAACTGCTGACAACATTTAACGCGAACCTAATACCAGACCAGCAAATCCACAACTCTATGTCAAAAAGACTAGAAACATCAGCGTTATGTTATTTTAATGGTTTTTCAAAACGGGCAACCATCCACCAACTATAATTTGGGCTAACCCCTGCACCAGAACTGCTAGTGAACTGACCATTCGTATAGAGCAGTGATGGCGAACCTTTCTGAGACCAAGTGCCCAAACAGCAACCTAAAACTCAATTAATTATGACGAAGTACCAACACGTGCCAAATGCCCCATCATGATCCTTCATGCAGAAATCTGCCCATTCATGAACAAATATGCCCAATCATGATCCCCCTTCATGCAGAAATGTGCCCCATCATGATCCCCTTCATGCAGAAATGTGCCCCATCATGATCCCCTTCATGCAGAAATATGCCCCATCATATCCCCTTCATGCAGAAATGTGCCCCATCATGACCCCTTCATGTAGAAATCTGCCCCATCATGATCCCCTTCATGAAGAAATGTGCCCCATCATGATCCCCTTCATGCAGAAATGTGCCCCATCATGATCCCCTTCATGCAGAAATGTGCCCCATCATGATCCCCTTCATGCAGAAATGTGCCCCATCATATCCCCTTCATGCAGAAATGTGCCCCATCATGATCCCTTCATGTAGAAATCTGCCCCATCATGATCCCCTTCATGCAGAAATGTGCCCCATCATGATCCCCTCCCTTCATGCAGAAATGTGCCCCATCATGATCCCCTTCATGCAGAAATGTGCCCAATCATGATCCCCTTCATGCAGAAATGTGCCCCATCATGATCCCCTTCATGCAGAAATGTGCCCCATCATGATCCCCTTCATGCAGAAATGTGCCCCATCATGATCCCCTTCATGCAGAAATGTGCCCCATCATGATCCCCTTCATACAGAAATGTGCCCCATCATGATCCCCTTTCATGCAGAAATGTGCCCCATCATGACCCCTTCATGTACAAATCTGCCCCATCATGATCCCCTTCATGCAGAAATCTGCCCATTCATGAAGAAATATGCCCAATCATGATCCCCCTTCATGCAGAAATGTGCCCCATCATGATCCCCTTCATGCAGAAATGTGCCCCATTATGATCCCCTTCATGCAGAAATGTGCCCCATTATGATCC
Source organism: Oophaga sylvatica (assembly GCA_033576555.1). Taxonomy (NCBI): domain Eukaryota; kingdom Metazoa; phylum Chordata; class Amphibia; order Anura; family Dendrobatidae; genus Oophaga; species Oophaga sylvatica. Next base: position 246,405,928 of record JARQOD010000002.1, on the reverse strand, counting down.
CCTTCATGCAGAAATGTGCCCCATCTGACCCCTTCATGTAGAAATCTGACCTATCAGAATCCCCTTCATGCAGAAATGTGCCCCAATCATGATCCCCTCCCTTCATGCAGAAATGTGCCCCATCATGATCACCTCCTTCATGCAGAAATGTGCCCCATCATGATCCCCTTCATGCAGAATTGTGCACCATCATGACCCTCATGCAGAAATGTGCCCATCATGACCCCTCATGTAGAAATCTGCCATCATGATCCCTCATGCAGAAAATTGCCCATTCATGAAGAGATATGCCCAATCACGATCCCCTACATGCAGAAATGTGCCCCATCAGAATCCCCTTCATGCAAGAAATGTGCCCCATCATGATCCCTTTCATGCAAATGTGCCCCATCATGACCCTTCATGTAGAAATCTGACCAATCATGATCCCCTTCATGCAGCAAATCTGCCCATTCATGCAGAAATGTGCCCCATCAGATACCCTTCCTTCATGCAGAAATGTGCCCCTCATGATCCCCTTCATGCAGAAATGTGTCCCCATCATGTAGAAATCTGGCCCCATCATGATCCCCTTCATGCAGAAATCTGCCCATTCATGAGAAATAGCCCATCATGATCCCCTTCATGCAGAAATGTGCCCCATCATGATCCCCTTCATGCAAAATGTGCCCCATCATGATCCCTTCATGCAGAAATGTGCCCCATCATGTAGAAATCTGCCCCATCATGATCCCCTTCATGCAGAAATCTGCCCATCATGACCCCTCCCTTCTGCAGAAATCTGCCCATCATGATCCCTTCATTCAAATGTGCCCCATATGACTCCTTCATGCAGAAATGTGCCCCATCATGCAGAAATGTCCCCATCATGATCCCCTTCATGCAGAAATGTGCCCCATCATGATCCCCTCATGTAGAAATCTGCCCAATCATGATCCCTTCATGCAGAAATCTGCCCCATCATGATCCCCTTCATGCAGAAATGTGCCCCATCATGATCCCCTTCATGCAGAAAGTGCCCCATTATGATCCCCTTCATGCAGAAATGTCCCCATTATGATCCCCTTCATGCAGAAATGTGCCCCAATCATGAGAAATCTGGACCTATCATGATCCCCTTCATGCAGAAATGTGCCCATTCATGATCCCCTTCATGCAGAAATGTGCCCCATCATGATCCCTCCATTGCATGCAGAAATGTGCCCCATCAGATCCCCTTCATGCAGAATGTGCACCATCATGATCCCCTTCATGCAGAAATTGTGCCCCATATGACCCTTCATGTAGAAATCTGCCCCATCATGATCCCCTTTCATGCAGAAATCTGCCCATTCATGAAGAGCGATATTGCCCAATCACGATCCCCCTCATGCAGAAATGTGCCCCACATGATCCCCTTCATGCAGAAATGAGTAGCCCCATCATGATCCCTTTCATGCCAGAAATGTGCCCCATCATGACCCCTTCATGTAGAAATTGCCCATCATGATCCCTCATGCAGAAATCTGCCCTTTCTGCAGAAATGTGCGCCCATCAGATTCCCCTCCCTCATGCAGAAATGTGCCCCATCATGATCCCCTTCATGCAGAAAGTGCCCCATCATGATCCCCTTCATGCAGAAATGTGCCCCATCATGATCCCCTTCATGCAGAAATTGCCCCATCATGTAGAAATCTGCCCCATCATGATCCCCTTCATGCAGAAATCTGCCCATTCATGAAGAAATATGCCCAATCATGATCCCCTTCATGCAGAAATGTCCCCATCATGATCCCCTTCATGCAGAAATGTGCCCCATCATGATCCCTTCATGCAGAAATGTGCCCCATCATGATTAGAAATCTGCCCATCACTGATCCCCTATCATCAGAAATCTGCCCCATCAGATCCCTCCCTTCATGCAGAATCTGCCCCATCATGATCCCCTTCTTTCAGAAATGTGCCCCATTATGACTCCTTCATGCAGAAATGTGCCCATCTGCAGAATGTGCCCATCATGATCCCCTTCATGCAGAAATTGCCCCATATGATCCCCTTCATGCAGAATGTGCCCCATCATGATCCCCTTCATGTAGAAACTGCCCATTCATGATCCCCTTCATGCAGAAATGTGCCCCATCATGATCCCCTTCATGCAGAAATGTGCCCCATCATGATCCCCTTCATGCAGAAATGCCCACAACCCTCATGATCCCTTCATGCAGAAATGTGCCCCATCATGATCCCCTTCATGCAGAAATGTGCCCCATCATGATCCCCTTCATGCAGAAATGTGCCCCATCATGACCCCTTCATGCAGAAATTGCCCCATCATGACCCCTTCATGCAGAAATCTGCCCATTCATGAAGAAATAGTGCCCATCATGACCCCTTCATATGCAGAAATGTGCCCCATCATGATCCCCTTCATGCAGAAAAGTGCCCCATCATGATCCCCTTCATGCAGAAATGTGCCCCACTAGATCGCCCATCATGCTAGAAATGTGCCCCATCATGACCCCTTCATGTAGAAATGTGCCCCATCATGATCCCCTTCATGCAGAAATGCTGCCCCATCATGATCCCTCCTTCATGCAGAAATCTGCCCCATCATGATCCCCTCCCTCATGAAGAAATGTGCCCCATCATGATCCCCTTCAATCAGAAATGTGCCCCATCATGATCCCCTTCATGCAGAAATCCGCCCATTCAATCGAACAAATATGCCCAATCATGATCCCTTCATGCAGAATTGTGCCCATCATGATCCCCTTCATGCAGAAAGTGCCCCATCATGACCCTTCATGAGAAATTGCCCCATCATGATCCCCTTCAGCAGAAATCGTGCCCCATCATGACCCTTCATGTAGAAATCTGCCCATCATATCCCCTTCATGCAGAAATCTGCCCATGTCATGCAGAAACTGGCCCCAGATCAAGATGCCCACTGATCCCTCATCAGAAATGTGCCCCATCATGATCCCCTTCATGCAGAAACTGCCCCATCATGATAATCCCTTCATGCAGAATATGTGCCCCATCATGATCCCCTTCATGCAGAAATGTGCCCCATCATGTACATGAATCTGCCCCATCATGATCCCCTTCATGCAGAAATCTGCCCATATCATGATAGAAATATGCCCATCATGATCCCCTTCATGCAGAAGCATGTGCCCATCATGATCCCCTTCATGCAGAAATGTGCCCCATCATGATCCCTTCATGCAGAAATGTGCCCCATCATGAGTGTGCCCATCATGATCCCCTTCATGAGAATTCCCCTTCATGACTCCCTTCATGCAAATCTGCCCCATCATGATCCCCTTGCATCAGATAATGTGCCCCATCATGACTCCTTCATGCAGAAATGTGCCCCATCATGCAGAAATGTGCCCCATCATGATCCCTTCATGCAGAAATGTGCCCCATCATGATCCCCTTCATTCAGAAATGTGCCCCATCATGATCCCTTCATGCAGAAATCCGCCCATTCATGACAAATATGCCAATCATGATCCCCTTCATGCAGAATTGTGCACCATCATGATCCCCTTCATGCAGAAATGTGCCCCATCATGACCCCTTCATGTAGAAATCTGCCCCATCATGATCCCTTCTTTGCAGAAATCTGCCCCATCATGACCCCTCATGTAGAAATCTGACCCATCATGATCCCCTTCATGCAGAAATCTGCCCATTCATGCAGAAATGTGCCCATCATGATCCCCTCCTTCATGCAGAAATGTGCCCCATCATGATCCCCTTCATGTCAGAAACGTGCCCCATCATGATTCCCTTCATGCAGAAATGTGCCCCATCATGATCCCCTTCATGGCAGAAATGTGCCCCATCATGACCCCTTCATGTACAAATCTGCCCCATCATGATCCCCTCATGCAGAAATCTGCCATTCATGAAGAAATATGCCCAATCATGATCCCTTCATGCAGAAATGTGCCCCATCATGATCCCCTTCATGCAGAATGTGCCCCATCATGATCCCTTTCATGCAGAAATGTGCCCCATCATGTAGAAATGTGCCCCATCATGATCCCCTTCATGCAGAAATATGCCCCATCATGATCCCCTCCCTTCATGCAGAAATCTGCCCCATCATGATCCCCTTCATTCAGAAATGTGCCCCATCATGACTCCTCATGCAGAAATGTGCCCCATCATGCAGAAATGTGCCCATCATGATCCCTTCATGCAGAAATGTGCCCCATCATGATCCCCTTCATGTAGAAATCTGCCCATTATGATCCCCTTCATGCAGAAATCTGCCCCATCATGATCCCCTTCATGCAGAAATGTGCCCCATCATGATCCCCTTCATGCAGAAATGTGCCCCATCATGATCCCCTTCATGCAGAAATGTGCCCCATCATGATCCCCTTCATGCAGAAATGTGCCCCATCATGACCCCTTCATGCAGAAATGTGCCCCATCATGACCCTTCATGCAGAAATCTGCCCATCATGAAGAAATATGCCCAATCATGATCCCCTTCATGCAGAAAGTGCCCATCATGATCCCCTTCATGCAGAAAAGTGCCCCATCATGATCCCCTTCATGCAGAAATGTGCCCCATCATGATCCCCTTCATGCAGAAATGTGCCCCATCATGACCCCTTCATGTAGAAATGGCCCCATCATGATCCCCTTCATGCAGAAATGTGCCCCATCATGACCCCTTCATGTAGAAATCTGCCCCATCATGATCCCCTCCCTTCATGAAGAAATGTGCCCCATCATGATCCCCTTCATTCAGAAATGTGCCCCATCATGATCCCCTCATGCAGAAATCCGCCCATTCATGAACAAATATGCCCAATCATGATCCCCCTTCATGCAGAAATGTGCCCCATCATGATCCCTTCATGCAGAAATGTGCCCCATCATGATCCCCTTCATGCAGAAATGTGCCCCATCATGATCCCCTTCATGCAGAAATACGAATTTTGGTAAGATCTTACCTGTAAAATTCTTTTCAGCAAAGGAAGCAAGGGGACACTTCTTTACTTCTGGGTAGGGCGGAGCCAGATAGTAGGACTAACCTCAGGTTCTAAAAATGGTGTTGTCCGGCCCCTCCTGCCGTACACTCCAGTTTTGTACACAAGCTAAGGAGAAATAAATCACCAGCGGAGCGCCATAACCAAACTGACAGGATTCAAAAGAACAAGGTTATGCACATAACATGAATACCACACAGCTCAGGTACCACTCACAAAACCTGACCACTGCGATGAGCTGGCGATGCCGGAAAGAGCCGTAGAGCGCTGACCTCAGCTCAGAAACTCGCTTATCAGAGAGAGCCGCGCTGCATCTGAAACAACACCTTCTGCCTTATGGGAGGGAGAAGTGTCCCCCTTGCTTCCTTTGCCGAAAAGAATTTTACAGGTAAGATCTTACCAAAATTCGTATTTCAGCTGCAGATGGAAGCAAGGGGGACACTTCTTTACTTCTGGGATGTCCCAAAGCAGTACAAAAACAAGGGTGGGAAAAAACCTTAAACAGGCAGAAGCCAACACCTTGATACATGCGCAACAGGCGCAACATAAACTTAACTAGTTTTCAAAATACAGCCGCCTGAAGGACTCTGCGTCCTAAAGGCCGCATCAGCGGAGGCACTGACGTCCACCTTATAAAACTTTGTAAAGGTGTGAACAGAACGCCAAGTCGCTGCTCGACAGAGCTGGGCTGCCGAAGCCCCTTGATGAAGGGCCCACGAAGAGCCCACAGCTCTCGTGGAATGAGCCCGAATATTAATCGGGCAAGGTTCGTCCATAACACGGTAAGCTTCCAAAATAGCTGACCGGATCCAACGAGCTATGGTATCTTTAGAAGCTCGTTGACCACGACGACGACCTGCTGGAATCACAAAAAGAGAATCCGACTTCCGGAAACTCTGCGTAACTGACAAGTAGAACTTCAATGCCCGCACTAAGTCCAATGAGTGCAAGGCCTGCTCCTTCGCATTCTTTGGTTCTGAACAAAGCGAAGGCAACACAATATCTTGATTGACATGGAATTGAGATACCACTTTAGGGAGAAAATCATGTCGCGTGCGAAGAACAACACGACCCGGGAAAAATTCCAAGAAAGGTGGCGAACATGAAAGAGCCGCCAACTCGGAAACCCGTCTCAAGGAAGTGACCGCCACTAGGAAGGCAACCTTCCAAGAAAGCAAAGAAAGATTAATAGCATCCATAGGCTCGAAAGGAGCACTTTGAAGAGCTTTCAAAACCAGATTAAGCCGCCAAGGCGACACAGGAGTTTTCCTTGGAGGAAACGGACGGGCTGCTCCGCGAAAAAAGGCACATACGTCCCTACGCGAGGCAATAGCTTTACGAAAAAGCACCGACAGGGCAGATACCTGACCCTTCAGGGTACTGATTACCAAACCCTTATCCAGCCCGTGCTGCAAAAAAACCAACAAGTTGGGTAATGAAAATTTCTTTGGATTCCTGGAAGAACCCAAACACCATGAAAAGAAGGATCCCCAAATCCTGTAGTAAATCCTAGTCGTAGCCGGACTTCTTGACGCTCTCATAGTGGCAATGACCTTTTCTGAAAACCCTTGACGGGTTAAAATCTCGGTCTCAAGAGCCAAGCCGTCAAACGCAGAGACCTCAGGCCCGGATGACACACGGGACCCTGAGTGAGCAAGTCCGGTCGAAGAGGCAGAGGAAAAGGAGGCGCCGCCAGAAGCGACATCAGCATGGAAAACCACGTCCTTCTCGGCCAATCTGGGGCTATCAGAATAGCCGGAACCCTCACAGCCTGACCCGACGTAACACAAGCGGCAGCAAGGATATCGGTGGGAACACATAAACCAGCCGGTATTGGCTCCACGGAACCACCAGCGCATCCACTTCCACCGCGGTCGGATCCCTGTATCTGGACATGAAAGTTGGTAACTTGGCATTGATCCTGGAGGCCATCAAGTCTACTTGAGGAGTCCCCCATCGGGAGCACAGAAGTGCAAAGATTTCCGGATGAAGACTCCATTCTCCTGAGTCCATCCTCTCTCGGCTGAGAAAGTCTGCCTGGATATTCTGAACTCCTGGTATGTGAATCGCAAGAATGGCCGGCAAATGAGCCTCGGCCCATATCAGAATCCGAGATACCTCCGACATGAGTCTGGAGCTCCTCGTCCCGCCTTGATGGTTGATATACGCAACCGCCGTAGCGTTGTCCGTCTGAACACGAACTGGTAATCCGCTCAAAGGGACCGTCCAATGTTGGAGGCAAAGAAAAATTGCCCTCAATTCCAGGATGTTGATCGGTAACACCGATTCTTCCGGTGACCAAACTCCCTGAATCCAGAGATTGTTCCAAACTCCCCCCCAGCCCGTCAGGCTGGCATCGGTGGTCAAGACCGACCATGACAGGGGAAGAAAAGATTTTCCCAGGAAAAAACGTTCCGGACGTAACCACCAGTCCAGAGACTCTCGCACTTTGCGGGAGATTAAAACCCTGCAATCCAGTGTTTCCTGTGCACGATTCCATCTCTTCAAAATGAAGCTTTGAAGCGTTCTGCAATGGAACTGAGCAAACGGAAGAGCTTCCATCGAAGCGACCATTAACCCCAGAAGGCGCATACATCTTCGAAGGGATACTGTCGTTGAGGACTGCACAGTCTGTGCCAGACAATGGATACTGGTTTGCTTGTCCTTTGGCAGAAAAACTACCACTTTCGCTGTGTCGAAAATCATGCCCAAAAACAGGATTGACTGAGAAGGCTCCAGGGATGACTTCTCCCAGTTGATCAGCCACCCGAAATCCTCCAGGAGCTGAAGGGATAAATCGCGAGCCGTCACTGCCTCCTCCTTTGAGGATGCCACAATCAGAAGATCGTCCAGATAAGGAAGTATCATGATCCCTTGTCTCCGAAGCATTGCCATAAGAGGTGCCAGCACCTTTGTAAAAACTCGGGGTGCCGAAGCCAACCCGAAAGGGAGGGCCACAAACTGGTAATGGTCCTGACCTATGGCAAAGCGCAGAAAGCGCTGATGAGATCTTCCGATGGGAACGTGTAAATAGGCGTCGCGAATATCTATGGACACCAGAAAATTGTTCTGTGACAGGGCAGTCACCACTGAGCGAAGCGACTCCATGCGGAACTTTTGGGTGTAAACATGCCGATTTAACCTCTTGAGATCCAGAATGGGACGAAACTTTCCCTCCTTTTTGGGGACCACAAAGAGGTTGGAATAAAATCACCTTCCCCGGTCTTCCGGAGGAACTGACACTACTACACCCTTCTGTAGTAAGGAATCGACTTCCTGCCGCAGAGCGGTCAATAAGTCAGGATCTGACGGAACGCGAGACTGACAGAATCTTTCTGGAGGGCGAGAGAGAAACTCTATGAAATAGCCTGCCGACATTATTCGTGTCACCCAAGAGTCTGAGACGCGGGAGACCCAAACCGCTTGAAACAGGAGCAGGCGCCCCCCCCACTCGAGAATCCTCGAGTGAACTTCTGGCGTCAGTCCGTTTTGGCGGGCTTTTTGTCAGATTCCCGCTTGTCATTGCGCGGGTATTGTTTCCAAGAAGCGTTAGACTTTTTCCCTGAAAAGGTGGGACGACCCGATCCCCAAGAGGAGTGACCGGCTCGCCCCCTGCCACGAAAAAAACGCCGGTTACCGTAGGAACCGGTCCTGCCAAAAGCAGCCGTAGCTGCCCTACGCTGAGGCAACGCTGACTCCTTAGCCTTAGCAATCAATTCCGTGAGGTCAGAGCCGAAAAGCTGACCACCTTTGTAAGGCAAAGATAGCAAACCTTGTTTGGAGACCGCATCTCCAGTCCACCGTTTAAGTCACAACGCTCTTCTAACAGTGATTGTAGAAGCCTGAGCTCTGGATATTAGGGAAGCCATATCCAAAAGAGCGTCACAGACATATTGGTCTGATTCTTCTATTAACTTAATGATCTCATCTATTGCCTGTAAAGAAGACCCATCCTGCAGGGATATCCGCAGGCGAGCTGTCCAACCCATGGAAGCTCTAGAAGCACAATAGGAAGATAAAGCCACTCTAAAGGCCTGACCAGCAGCTTCATAGCCGGCCTTGGCCGCCATCTCTGACTTTTTGTCCAGCGAATCCTGCAAAGTAGCTTTTCCTTTGACGGGAAGCATAGAAGCTTTGTTAAGCTTGGATAAAGAAATATCCACCTCAGGGGACGGAATCCAGCTAGCAAATAGGTCTGCCGGACAAGGATACAAGGTTTCAAACAACCTTGTCCCCTGAAAACGCTTGTCTGGACAAACGCGTTCCTTTTCTACTTTCTTAGAAAACTCACTCATAGCTGGCATCGCTAAACGTGATCTTTGCGACCCATGGTACCATCTGGGAATACCTTCATCATCATTCATGTCCTCAGGTACTTGCAGTACCTCTCGTATGGCTCTGACAAAAGCATCTATACGGCCCGACAAGGAAGCAGAGTGCTCCTGAAAATCCTCTCTGCCCGAATCAGAACATTCTACCTCAGAAACTGAAGGAGAACTCCCCCTCGCAGACAAATCTGAGTCACTTAGTGGGGAGGGCATAGCAATCCTGGGACGCTTTTTGCTATGAGAAGGTCTAGAGGATACCCACTGACCCAAAAGGTCAGAAAGCCCACTAATAGCAGTAGTGAGCATATCAAACTTGGCATCATAGCGACCTCCAATAGTGGCGCTAGAAGGTGCAGAGGATTCTATCGTGTCAGAAACACGGGGCTGGTCCTGGAGAGGACGAGGAAGACGATCAGCCTCCTGACTCAAATCTGACATGCCGGTTATTCAGGTGGTAATAGTGATGAGAAATAACCAGAGCAGTGTGGTCTCACACAGTAGCAAAACGCTGAAGGGTTAACTTCTTTAAAAGCAAAAGAATACCCCAGCAGTGAAAAAACGGCGCCCCCCCCCCCGCTGCAGACAGCTCACAGACCGTTACTGAGGGATACAATGTCCCAAAGATCAGAAAACTGCAGCGCTGCTCTAGAGAGCGCAAACAGCAAAAAAACGCTGCGGGAGGCTAAAGGGTTAAGCTGCTACCTAAGCGATAGCAGCGACTCACCCGGCTGGCTTGGTGTTGTCTCAAATGCCTGTGTACAGAAACGGAGGAGAGGAGACCAGGAGAGCTGTAATGGCTGCCGCAGAGAGCAGGAAGAGAAGGAGCCAGTCACTTCCTGTAATCAGAAAGCCGGGAAAGCCCGAAGCCACGCCCCCTCTCTGCTCAGTCAAAAAGTGCGGGAGATCTTATGCACTCCTCTCCCTGTACACTGTAACGGCGCTGCAGCGCCGAAAACACACAGCACATATTAAATAAAAAATCGCTCTCTTCTCTTTTTTTTTTTTTAAAAAATGCCCATCATGAGAAAATACGTGGGAAACACCAATAACAGTCAGCGCTGTCACCGCAGACGCTGTAATCACTCGCACATATCAAAATATAATGCAGATTACTCACCAGCCAAAAACGCCACAGGGACCCTCCACGGATATGTGACGCTGTGCCCATTGCTTCCCCATGAGAACAAGGAACGCAGTGACCCAGAACGTGGTATGCGTCCTGTCAGGGATAGCCACCTCTTCCCCCCGGGCCGGCAAGAAAATGTAATGACCACCATTTAGGGAATACATATTGCCAGGGGAGAGGATGGGGTCCAGCAGCGCCGGTACCCCTGATCCTCTAGACATAAAGTCCAGGACCCTGTCCGAGTAAAATAATAAACTCTTCTGAGGGGTTTTCTGAGGAGCTGCATTAGCAGCCGTCCTTCCTACTTGGACCTCAAGTCGAAACTGGAGTGTACGGCAGGAGGAACCAGAGCCGGAGGGGCCGGACAACACCCATTTTTAGAACCTGAGGTTAGTCCTACTATCTGGCTCCGCCCTACCCAGAAGTAAAGAAGTGTCCCCCTTGCTTCCATCTGCAGCTGAAATGTGCCCCATCATGATCCCTTCATGCAAAATGTGCCCCATCATGAAGAATTGCCCCATCATGATACCTTCATGTAGAAATATGCCATTATGATCCCCTTCATGTAGAAATATGCCCCCCACATCATGATCCCCTTCATGCAGAAATGTGCCCCATCATGATCTCCTTCATGCAGAAATCTGCCCCATCATGATCCCCTTCACTGGCCCTCTCCCCATCACCACCATTATCTCTCCACAGCGGCCACACAGCACACACACACAGACCACAGCGTTCACACACACACCACAGCAGTCACACACACACCACAGTGGCCGCACTCACCTCTCCGCACGCCGGCAGCCTCCTTCCTCTCACACATTGAGCAGCGCTGACGGTCGCAGCTGGATGACATCATCTTTCAGCTCCACGGCCGCGCCGCTCAATGTGTGAGGCAGGAAGCTGCAGTCAGGGAGCAAAGATGAGGCTAGACCGCGTGCGAGCCGAGAGGGCTCTGCGTGCCCTCTCTGGCACACGTGCCATAGGTTCGCCATCACTGATATAGAGGTTGGTTTGTTTGTTTATTTTTTGTGAAGCAAAACTGCTTTTCTTCCCTCTGTTGAATTTAGATGACAGATTGAGCCAAAAGCAAGCGACACTACTCTGTCCTCTTTCTCCTGGACCTGTCTTCTGCCTTCGACACCGTGGACCATTCCCTCCTGCTACAGATTCTCTCATCTCTTGGCATCACAGACTTGGCCCTATCCTGGATCTCATCATACCTAACAGACCGAACATTTAGTGTCTCCCTCTCACACACCACCTCCTTACCTCGCCCCCTGTCTGTCAGTGTTCCTCAAGGCTCAGTCCTAGGATCCCTACTCTTCTCCATCTACACCTTCGGCCTGGGACAGCTCATAGAATCCCACGGCTTGCAGTATCACCTCTACGCAGATGACATGCAGATCTACCTATCTGGACCTGACCTCACCTCCCTACTGACCAAAATCCCACAGTGTCTGTCTGCTATCTCAGCCTTCTTTTCTGCTCGCTTTCTCAAACTGAACATGGACAAAACAGAATTCATCATCTTTCCCCACCTCATTCTACCCCTCCACCAGACCTATCCATCAATGTCAATGGCTGCTCGCTTTCCCTGGTCCCGCATGCTCGGTGCCTTGTGGTGATCATCGACTCTGCCCTCTCTTTCAAACCACATATCCAAGCCCTCGCCACCTCCTGCCGCCTCAAACTCAAAAATATTTCCCGGATCCGCTCATTCCTCAGCCATGAAACCACAAAAACATTAGTGCACGCCCTTATCTCCCGCCTCGACTACTGCAACCTCCTGCTGTCTGGCCTCCCCTCTAGCACCACTCCAGTCCATCCTACACTCTGCTGCCCGACTAATCCACCTGTCTCCCCGTTATTCCCCAGCCTCCCCCGTATGCCAGGCCCTTCACTGTCTTCCTACTGCCCAGAGGCTCCAGTTCAAAACCCTAACCATGACATACAAAGCCATCCACAACCTCTCTCCTCCATACATCTGTGACATGGTCTCCCGCTATCTACCTACACGCAACCTTCGATCCTCTCAAGATCTCCTTATCAACTCCCCCCTCATCTCTTCTTCCCACAACCGCATACAAGACTTCTCCCGGGCTTCCCCCATACTCTGGAACTCCCTGCCGCAAAACATCAGACTTTCACCAACAACGGAGACCTTCAAGAACCTGAAGACCCACCTGTTCCGACAAGCCTACAACCTGCAATGATGCTCAGTCTACTGAACCATCGCACGACCAGCTCTACCCTTTCCTAGTGTATCCTCACCCATCCCTGCAGACTGTGAGCCCCTCTCTCCTTCTGTACTTGTGCGTCCCTTGTCTAGCACATGTTTATTGTACCTGTCTATATTTTTCCCTTTTCATATGTAAAGCGCCATGGAATAAATGGCGCTATATAAATGTATAAAAATAATAATAATAATAATGGGGTGGAGAAAGCCTCTGTTTTAAGTGGAGCAAGGTTTCATGACGGTACACAAGAAACAACATGCAAACTATTCAAAGTATTTATTTCTCCTTAAAACATCAAGTATTTCTGTAAAACATTGTCTTGACATTTATAGACCGTAACAGTAAAAAAACAAAAACAATAAAACCTTTGTTTTAAACAATTCAAATCCCTGCAGCCCAACTGCATTCAAAACTTAAGGATTCAGCATCCAATGGGTCCTAAATCGTGCTTGTATATTATGTTTGAGTCCCTACAGCTGCATGAATGGCAGCTGTTAGGAAATCCCTATATGTGTTCAGGGTACCAGCCACAAGTTATGCAGCCAAAGAGACTTGAACATAATATACAAGCCTGCCAAGAAGCTCTGCCAACACTCGAGTGTGCTTGGATAAGAGTTATCCGAGCACGTTCACTCATCACTAGACCTAAACAAAGTTTTCCACTTCAAATTGATGACATTGAGAGATCAGTGTACATTACAGATTAGCTGTGCAGTTTTAAGAATTTTTAGGTTTCTGATGTGCCAGTTTCACAAGTTTGACATTCACGTACTGTGTATGGATCGCGATATCTGGACCGGCAGCTTGTCGTTGGATCAGAGCTCAACAGCACTATAGAGATATGAGGCTAATGAAATCAGGTGACCTGCGACTGGCCCAGACACAGGCCATTTATGTTGGAAGTGTGAAGTCAGCCAAGGTTGCAGTCCCTCTAGAGGAAAAAGTATAATTCCTTTCCCCTGTTTTAACAATAGCCACATGTCCAGATAGACCAACTAATAAGACAAGGTAACAATGCACCAGTTGCTTCCAGGTAGAGTGGTAATATGGTTAACCATGTTTTTCCATATTTCTTCTCAGAAGTGATCATTATTTCGTACATGGATAAGAGGAAAAGGTTTAAGGAGGATTTCTAGAATTTAAGGAAAACAAATTTTTCTTCTCCCTCCTGCTTGTTGTTTATGATGAAGTTGTGTAGTCCACAGCACTTACAGTAAGAATGGCAGAACTGCTGCAGTGGGGGAAACAGAGGTAATTGTTGTATAAATATGGTACAAAAAATATATACACATATATACACAAACAGCCATGTGGGGTTGCAAAAGAAACTTTAAAGGAGTTGTCCACCACCCAGACAACCTCTTCTAAATTACTATATTCCACCATATAAAATTAAAATAGTCTTTACCCTCCTCCGACACTGGTGCCGTTCCAGCAACGTTGACGTTGGGTCGTCTGTGACATGATCAGGTCATGTGAGCCCTGCAGCCAGGTAGCAGCAGCTAATCGGTCGCTTCACTCTCACTTTCTTCTTGAAACTGAAGTGAGAGCTTCTCCTGCTTTCTAACTTCCTTCAGACGTCGGTTATGTCTGAAAGAAGTGCGAGTAAAGCAGCCTGTAAGTGGCTGCTGATTGGCTGTAGAGATCATGCAACAATGACACATGAACAACTGGTGTAGCTGGAACGGCACAGCAGACGAGTACAGGCTATTATTTTACATGAGGAAATATATTAAATGAGAAGGTGTTGTCCGAGTAATGGACAACACCTTTAAAGTAAAATTACCGTGATTCATTTGCAAGATGATGGATCACAATCAACAGGTTACACTTTAATGTTAAGAAAAAAAAGTTTTAAAATATTTTCAAAAAATTTCCACTTAAGATTTATTATGTGGCCATGTTTAAATTTTATTTTACAGCAGTAGCCAAAAGTTGTGCAACTTTTTCCGCAGGAAGTGAAGCCATATTGATTATCACTAATGAATTTGCTTTTCAGCAATTGATGCTGCATTATTGGTAGAATAGGCCACCGTAATAATAGATAGCAATTGTAAACCTCTGGTAGTTGCTCCAACCTATGATTTGCTAGTATAAGGCCATTGTTAGGTGATGGGTAAAAACTCCTTTACAATAATAAATACAAATGTAGAAATGTTAAGATCAAGAAATTAAAACAAGAACATGCAACATTTATCAACTTCTCCAGTTTTTGGCATAACACAAGAAAGCCTAACTTTCAAAGGGAGTCTGCATAAAACAGTTATATATGGGACTTAGCCACCAATACCCAAAAATGTATACTGTTGGCATGATATAGGGGCCAAGAAAAGGACTTTAATGTCATATGCACACGAGTGGGTTTTGGTGCCACAAAGGCTCTTTGCAACCTTACCCCTCCTGAATTTGGATTCTGAGCACTGTCCCTGAAGAAGCTGAGTGGCAGGCACACACTCACACTTGGCTCTTGTCTTTGGCTGCTGCTTGATACACTTCAAGCATCAGTGTAGATGCTATAGACATAAACAAGGGCTGAGTGCACGCCTGAACCCGCACTTTTTACTCGTCACTGGGCTCCTTCATTGTCAGTATAACGCTGTAAGAGTTCAGGCAAGCGAGTGCTGTCAATCCGAATACGTGATCAGATTGCAATTTGGGAAGTAACAGTGCCGAGCCCTTAGCCATGCCAAGGGTGCAACGCAGATCCCTCATTAAGATATGTCATAAAAGTCTTTTGCTCGGCCAGTAAAATGTATACTGCTGGCATAGCCAAGTTCACTATATCACTATTTAGACAATTTAATATGCTTATTGGGGCTGAAAGACTCCCTTTAAGTTAGGATATTGATATTGTATCTCAGGAATACTTCACAAAGACAACATTTAAAACCACTGAACAAGCTTTTTTTTCCCTTTTACTTTTGCAAAAGTAGATGCTTTAGAGGAGACTCTTTTAGTTGTCATCATCTTGGTAAGTTAACTTCCTGTATATGCTTCATGGAAAAAAAAAGAAAAGAAAGAAAAACAAAAGTTAACTAAAGAAAATGGAAAATTAAATACAGAGATGATACTGTTGCATCATTATATTTATAAAATTTACAAAGCTAAAATGAGGTGAATCACAGAAAGGTCCTAGCTAAAGATCTAAAAAACAGTAGATTCCAAAAGGCAGGAAGAAAAATCCTACTAAAGCAATTCCTTCACTTTTTCCATATATCAGGATGTTTTATCTAAACACTCCAGCTCCTAGCAAAACCGTTAGTGAAAAGATGAAATATACATGTATATTGTTTACAATACCGTGCATTTGTTCTTTTAGGACTTTCACCATTTTTTTCCTGGGGAAATGGATCCTGTAAAAAGAAAAGTTATTATGAAGGCTACATAAACACATGTGCATCCATGTGAGCCTTGCCACAAATCTTACTTAAGTCCCTGCTGGAGAAAGTTTTGTGGCGTAGTAAACGCTGCCACTCGTCATAAGTGGCGGTCACCATGCCCCTGTCCCAGCTCAAGACACTTTGTTGGAGCCAGGTGAAAATGGTGCAGGAACACCAAGAATCGCCAAATTTTAGCACTCCCTCTAGTTGCAACCAAATTTGGTGACTTTTCAAAGCTTTTTAAGCCAAATTTCTGGCGTAAAAGCCTTGATGAATTGGGCCCTGCATTTGCAATCTGAAAGGTGATAGCACTTTTAAAACACTATGTTCATGTTTTCACCCGTAAAAGACTCAAAAAGTTTACTTACTCTTCGACTGCGACCCTGGAATGTGAGGCCACATATGAGCTGGAAGAGCTGAGGCAACCTGAAAATAAATGTTTAAAAGGGGTTATCTACCATAAAAAAACAAATGACAAAATATTGCATATAAAGTATTTATCAAACAGTATTTGTGCAGGGACAAAAGTGTAGTGTACACTGCTGTCAGGAAACCACTGCAATTACACATTCAACGCACAGAAAATGCTGTTGAAAAGCTGAACATACTTAGTAGAGGGGATGTTGGGGCTAAAAAGATCTACAGTAAAAGCTATCTAGCGGACTTGCAAAACATTTGATATATATTTGATTTACTGCAGATAAAGATGTCAAACATGAATAAGAACTTACTAAATGGTGTTGGGTACTGCTGGCTCCGGACCATGTCGGACTATGAGATGATGGTTTTGAAGTAGTGATTATAGCTTCATTTGCGCTCCTGGGTTTCTTGGACGTTGAAAATGATAAATCATGACTTATTGACCTTTTGGCCCTTACTGATCCTGGTGAATTGACCAAAGAAGCAATCGTGTTGGAGAACTGCACTTTAGCTTTGCCCAATGCATAATCAGGCAAACATTTAGTCTGCGTTACCTTCTTATACAGGTTTTCAAACTCCCTATTTGGACTGTGAGCTACAGGAAATCCAGAAAACGAATTTCTCCGGGTCAAACTGCGTGTTTTATCGGCTCCCTGCACAGTGTGTTCATTGTAGCATTCATGCTTTCTCTCAACATCCACCAGACTTTGACTGGTTAGGTACCTACTTGGGCTCCTGGTCATTTCGCTCATATTGCAATTTGCACCGACAAACTTGTTTTTAGGGCTCTGTAACATAGAAGACCCAGAAAAAGATTTCTGGCTGCTTGGAGTGCGAGTGTCTTGTTGCCTCGAGTCTTTGCCGTATGAAGATTTGGCTATGTCAACATGCATTTGGCTTTTGTTGGTTATACTCCTTGTCGGGCTATTGGACATTTTACAAAAGTCAGACGATGCTCTTGAGTTGTTACAAAGAGCAGTAACACAACTTTCTTCTTTATGCTGTTTGTAAGAAAGTGGACCGTCTCTATATACAGCCTGATTATCTACGATACGTTCAGAAGGCTTATTACTGTTGCTCCTGTAGAGCGGATGATGTGTGAAGGAGACACCAGGAGAGACTAATTTATCTAAAAATAGACTTGGTTTCTGACTTTTAACAGAATCTCCTAAATCTGATCTCAAACATTCATCCTGCAGCAGTGTGGAATCGAGCTCAGTTTCCTCTATATGTGGTGCAGGCAATATGGTGTACGTCTTATTCAGACACCTGTTCATTTTCATGGCTATTAACTTATGTTTACACAATTTTTGGCGTCTATAATGCCGGAGAATATTGAAAGCAGCCATGTTTTTAATATTTACATTCCAAATCCTGCTCATATTCTGAATCATTTGAGGGTAGAAGTCTTCAAGCGTTGTATTCCCTGGCTCCAAAAAGCTGGTTTCCTCATTGTTGGAGATTTCACCATCATCTGCTATAAAAACCGTTACATTAAACCTTACAGGAGCATTTAAAAGAACTTTGTCACTCATGTCACTAAAACTCTTCACGTTGGAAATGGTGGCTTTGAGAGGTAATGCAACATGAACGGTCTTGTTAAAAACAGTCAAGTCACAATTTGGTTTTGAAACAAATCCTTTGCGGTCTGAAAACAAACATATCAATGAAATAAATTCATAATGAAGTGTTAGTTTAGCATTTGAAGTAAAAGCATATATTATCGTACAAAGATAACTAAGAAACTGCATGCATAAAGGGAGGTGGTCATCAGAAAATGACCTAAGGTCACATTCACGCGCAGTATTTCAGCAGCAGATGAAGGAAGGGAGACACACTAGTCATTACTAGTGGGTAGGCGGAGCCCAGATAGGATAGACACCTCAGATTAAAAAAGGGTGTTGACCGGCCCCTCCAGCTCGGGCTCCTCCTACTCCAGCTCTCCAGTCTAAAATTTGAGGTCTCAGAGGATAGTCGCTGCTGGAAGCAGCTCCTCAGAAGATTTTTTTATTTTCATCGGACAAGAGACTTGGATCACCAGAAGTGGTCTTGAGGTCTCAGCGCTGCTGGACTCCCACCTCTCCCTTGGCGGATCTGTATTACCCTGTAAGGTGGTCCCTGCAGAACCCTGCCGGCCCTGGGGGATGAGGGTTGCTTCCCTGACGGGGACGCAAACCGTGCATCTGGGGTCACTGCGTTCCCCGCCCTGGGGGGAAGCGATGGGCACAGCGCCACAAACCCCTGGGGGACCCTGTGGCGCTCAGCTGGTGAGTACTCCACATTTTTAATGTATGTGAGTGCTTCAGCGGCTGCTGTGGCAGCCGCTGTTACATGTGACATGTTTGGTGACTGTATTTTTTGTCCGCAGGCAGATGCCTGCAGGACATGGGAGAGCAGAGAGCGGAGGAGTTCGCGCTCTTTTTTTGAAGCCGGCGGGGGCGTGGCTTCGCGCTTCCCGGTCTTCTTGTGACAGGAAGCGCTCTGAGTGCTTCTCTTCCGGTTTCTCTCAGCGCGGCGGCCATTACAAGGCTTCCCGGGCTCCTCATGCTCCGCTCCTCCCGACTAACAGAGAACATCACCGCGGCCAGCTGGGTGAGTGAGTAGCTTAACGTCCTCACCCCCACAGCGCAGGACCTTTCTGTGTAACAAAAAGGCAGATTGCGCTATCCTGCAGCTGCGGTCTCATATAGAGACCTTGTTTTGTCTGGGGCTCGCACACCCTTTTCATTTTAAAAGGGGGTTGTGGGGAGCCTGCGACATTAACCCCTATTGGATGGTTAACTCTTTCAGCGCAAGAATCCAGCAACTACCTGCCGTAGGTTCTATTCCAGTTTGGATCAGAACATAAAGGGTTAATTATACTGCTGACATATTCTGCTGATATTTTAAATTGAGAGACAGCTGGGGTAGCTCTCCCCTTTAAGAGCTTTAACCCTTCAGCGTTCTTGTTTCGTCCACTTAAGAAACCACACTTTGTTCTAGTTACTGACAGGTTTTGACCTGCCATATACTGTGTGAGGGCATGTCGGATCACGGACCGTCTCCCAGATCCGCTACAGGATCAGTCTCGCGTATCTGATATGCAGACCTCGACGGCGTCAAGCGCAGCGGTCGGAGGTTGCAGTGATGCCAAAATAGATGCCCTCGCTCGTTCTATTGATGGCCTGTCTGACCTTTTAGGTTATTGGGTGTCAGCTAGATCCTCTCATGACAGGAAGCGACACAGGCCGGTACCTTCCTTCCCACGTAGCGAATCAGAGATCTCTGATATGGAATAAGGAGAGGGTTCCCCTTCAAGCTCAGATGGGGAGTTATCCGATTCGGATAAGGAGGATCGGCAGGGGCATTCTGCCTCTTTTTTGGGCCGAACAGAGGCTTTTATTGGGCCATGAGGGAGGCGTTACAGTTACCGGAGGAGGTAACTAGACGTCCTGGTAAGTCGGCCCGGATGTTTCAGGAGGCGCATAAGTCGCGATCGGCATTACCATCTCTGGACGAGCTTAATGGGGCAGTGGAGAAGGAACGCCTGTGTCCAGATAAACGTTTTCAGGGGACACGGTTTTTTGAGGCACTGTATCCGTGTTCGACGGAGTTGATTGATAATTGGATTCCTTCTCCTGAAGTGGATGTTCCTTTATCCCAGCAGAGCAAATCCTCTTTACTCCCTGTTAAAGGGAAGGCGAGTCTGCAGGATCCGCTGGACAGAAAAACGGAGATGGCGGCGAAATCCATCTACGAGGTCGCGGGTCATGGATTCAGGGCGGTGCTAGGATCCATGTGTGCTTGTAAAGCTTCCCTGAGCTGGTTGGTCCGTCTACGGAAGGCGTGGCAAGATAGATCTCCGTTATCCGAGGTAGATGGGCTTCTCGAATTGTTGGAGACTGCAGCCCGATATGGCTATGATGCAGGTTTGGATACTGCGTCACTGCTGTCAAGGGCGCAATCCTCGGCGGTCACAGTCAGAAGAGCACTGTGGCTTAGACAGTGGACCAGGGATGCGGTTTCCAAGCAAGGTTTGCTATCTTTAGCTTACAAGGGTGGTCAGCTATTTGGATCTGACCTCACGGAGCTGATTGCCAAGGCAAAGGCAAAAGAAGCAGCTTTACCGCAGCGAAGAGCTATGGCTTCTGCGCCTGGCAGGCCTAGTGCCGGTAGTGGTCGGCGATCCTTTCGGTCCAGGGGACGGTTCGGTCAGTCCTCTTGGGGATCGGGTCGTCCCTCTTTTTCGGGAAAAAAGACCTCTCAGAAATCCCGCACTCCCTGGAAACAAAGTTTCCATCAAGACAAGCGGGAAGCGGACAAAAAGCCCGCTAAGGCGGACTGACGCCAGGGTTCCACTCGAGGGCTCTCGAGTAGGGGGTCGCCTGCTCCATTTCGAATCGACTTGGGTTTCCCGCGTTCCGGACGCCTGGTAACGCGGG
>JARQOD010000002.1:246218409-246384919 GCA_033576555.1 Oophaga sylvatica | reverse complement strand
GGGGATGTTGAAGTCTCCCAGGATAAGGGTTGGTAGTTCTGAGGACATGAAGTGCGGCAGCCAGGCTGAGAAGTGGTCAAGGAACTGGGTGGGCGAGCCTGGGGGCCGATATATGACCGCTACTCTGAGGGAGAGGGGACGGAAGAGCCTGATGGTGTGGACCTCAAAAGAAGGGAATGAGAGTGATGGAATAGGGGGGATGACCTGGAAAGTGCATTGTGGGGACATGAGTATGCCGACTCCACCACCATGTCTGTTTGTGGGTCTCGGGGAATGGGAGAATTGTAAGCCACCATAGGAAATGGCAGCAGAGGAGGCAGTGTCAGAATCCTGAATCCAAGTTTCAGTGAGGGCCAACAGATTAAGAGAGTTGTTCAGAAAGTAGTTGTGCAGGAAGGGAAGCTTGTTACATACAGACCGTGGATTCCAGAGGGCACAATTAAAAGCAGATGAGGGAGTGCAAGTAATATTAATAAGATTATTATGGTTTCGATATGAGGTAGGGTAGGGATTGAGGTTGGGGGATGGTGGACCAGGGTTGGGGGAGATGTCCCCTGAAATCAGTAGGAGTGGGAAGAAAAAGAGCAAATAGTTGTTGGAATTGTAAGTAGGTTTTTTTCTGTGATGTGTTTGGGCAAGATGAGCTGAGGTTTTTCCAGGAAGGTGAAAAGTGCATGGGAGCTGTACATGGGAGAGGGAAGTATAGAGGGGCTGATGTGTATGAGTCGTGATGGAGGGGGGATGGGGCAGTGAATGTGGATGGCAAGGGAACACAGGAGGATAGAAATAAATAAAGTACATGGTGAAAAGGGAAAGCAAACTGTGGGTTACCTGATTCCTGCCCTGATTCCTTGCCATGGATAACTGCCGTTTACATGATGCTTAGCTTCTGTGATGCTTTGCTTATGGGATGACTGCGTGCACCCCTTAGAATGCTACTAAATATATAGCCCACACTACAGGGACAAGAGAGAGGGATTGTGGCAGCTGGTTTGGGGTAATTTGGCAGCTGGGGCCAGGACACCAGAGGATGGTTAGATGATCAAAGGCACTAGACCTGGCTACATCTATATGCTTCCACCTGATAAGATCTAGAGAGGCCTCAGTCACAGATATAACGCAGTAAGTATTAAATACAGTGCAACAAATTAATTATACCAAAGCTTTAGCAGGCACATTAAAATATGTAGCAAAATAGTAGCAGAAGTATGGAGTGCGTACTTCCCCCGTCACGTGATCGCGGGTCACTGATACACTACCGGTCAAAAGTTTAGGGTCACTTAGAAATTTCCTTATTTTTGAAAGAAAAGCAGTTTTTTTTTCCAATGATGCTAACATTAAATGATTCAGAAATACACTCTATACAGTGTTAATGTGGTAAATGACTATTCTAGCGGCAAACGTCTAGTTTGTAATGCAATATCTTCATAGGTGTATAGAGGCCCATTTCCAACAACCATCACTCCAGTGTACTTATGGTATTTTGTGTTCGCTAACTGTGTAAAAGGCTAATAGATGGTTAAAATACCCTTTAAAACCCTTGTGCAAGTATGTTAACACAGCTGAAAACCATTTGGTTGATTAGAGAAGCTATAAACCTGACCTTCCTTTGAGCTTGTTGAGAATCTGGAGCATTACATTTGTTGGTTCCAATAAACTCTCAAAATGGCCAAAAAAAAAGAACTTTCTTGTGAAACTCGACAGTCTATTCTTGTTCTTAGAAATGAAGGCTATTCCATGCGAAAAATTACCAAGAAACTGAAGAATTCATACAATGGTGTGTAGTACTCCCTTTAGAGGAGTGCACAAACAAGCTCTAACCAGAGAAGAAAGACAAGTGGGAGGCCCCGCTGCACAACTGAGCAACAAGACAAGTACATTAGAGTCTTTAGTTTGAAAAATTGACGCCTCACAGGTCCTCAACTGGCAGCTTCATTAAACAGTACACATTAAACGCCAGTGTCAACATCTACAGTGAAGAGGCGATTTGGGGATGCTGGCCTTCAGGGCAGATTGGCAAAACAAAAGCCATATTTAAGACTGGCTTAAATGAAAGGAAAAGATTAATATGGGCAAAAGAACACAGACATTGGACAGAGGAATATTGTCTTTTGTTTTGCCAATCTGCCCTGAAGGCCAGCATCCCCAAATCGCCTCTTCACTGTAGATGTTGACACTGGCGTTTAATGTGTACTGTTTAATGAAGCTGCCAGTTGAGGACCTGTGAGGCGTCAATTTTTCAAACTAAAGACTCTAATGTACTTGTCTTGTTGCTCAGTTGTGCAGCGGGGCCTCCCACTTGTCTTTCTTCTCTGGTTAGAGCTTGTTTGTGCACTCCTCTAAAGGGAGTACTACACACCATTGTATGAATTCTTCAGTTTCTTGGTAATTTTTCGCATGGAATAGCCTTCATTTCTAAGAACAAGAATAGACTGTCGAGTTTCACAAGAAAGTTCTTTTTTTTTTGGCCATTTTGAGAGTTTAATGGAACCAACAAATGTAATGCTCCAGATTCTCAACAAGCTCAAAGGAAGGTCAGGTTTATAGCTTCTCTAATCAACAAAACGGTTTTCAGCTGTGTTAACATACTTGCACAAGGGTTTTAAAGGGTATTTTAACCATCTATTAGCCTTCTTACACAGTTAGCGAACACAAAATACCATAAGTACACTGGAGTGATGGTTGTTGGAAATGGGCCTCTATACACCTATGAAGATATTGCATTACAAACTAGACGTTTGCCGCTAGAATAGTCATTTACCACATTAACACTGTATAGAGTGTATTTCTGAATCATTTAATGTTAGCTTCATTGGAAAAAAACTGCTTTTCTTTCAAAAATAAGGAAATTTCTAAGTGACCCTAAACTTTTGACCGGTAGTGTAGGTTGGCATGACAACTAGAGGTCTCCAGAAGACCTTTATGGTTGTCACTGCTGGATTGCTATGAGCATCGCCCGGTGGTCGGCACACATAGCAAGTAAGTAATTCTTCTATATAAAGGCGAACTGATCATCGCCTCTTTGTAGCAGAGACGATCGGACGACTGCAGCTTCTAGTCTCCCGTGGAGACTATTGAAGCATGCAAAAAGTAAAAAAAAAAAAAAAATCTTTTAAAAAATTTAAAAGTTCAAATCATCCCCCTTTCAACCCATTCAAAATAAAACCATAAAAAAAGAACACCTATTTGGTATCACCGCGTTCAGAATCACCCGATCGCTAAACGGCATAAAGAGAAAAAAATTAAAAACGCCAGAATTGTTTTTTTTTTTGTTTTGTTTTTTTTTGCCGCCGCAACATTGCATTAAAATGCAATAATGGGCAATCAAAAGATTGTATCTACATCAAAATTGTATCAATAAAAATTTCAGCTCGGCGCGCAAAAAATAAGCCCTCACCCAGCCCCAGATCAGAAATAATGTAGACTCTATGGGCATTGGAAAATGGTGCAATTTTTTTTTATATTTTTTTTTTTTAACAAAGTTTGCAATCTTTTTTTTCACCACTTAAATAAAAAAGAACCTAGACATGTTTGGTGTCTGAATTCATAATGACCTGGAGAATCATAATGGCAGGTCAGTTTTAGCATTTAGTGAACATGGTGAAAAAGAAACCCAAATAACTGGGATTACAAATTTTTTGCAGTTTCACCGCACTTGGAATTTTTTTCCCTGTTTTTGAGTACATGACATGGTAAAACCAATGGTGTCGTTCAAAAGTACAACTTGTCTCGCAAAAAACAAGCCCTCACATGGCCATATTGACGAAAAATGAAAAAACGTTATGGCTCTAGGAAGAAGGGGAGCAAAAAATGAAAATGCAAAACCAAAAATACCTCTGGTCGTTAAGAGGTTAATCAGTATAGCGGTGCCATCCTGACAGTGTCTGTAGTTTACTTAGTAAAATCCTGCTGACTGGTTCGCTTTAAATGATTAAAATTGCAAAGTGCTTGTAAAAACTAACAACTTTGCAATTTACTTTTTTTTTAGAAATCATCTCCACTGTGATCAGGTCAGCAGTGTGACAATGCCATCAGCTCGAACTGTCAGTCTGTAGGAGGGCACCACCCCTGGCAATGAGGAAGTCATTCCTTTTAAAGGGAATCTGTCACCCCATTTTGGCTATATCAGATAAAGATATGACTGAATAGTGCGTCCCATAAGTAACTTATCGGTATCTATCATATATCCTGACACCCCCGTTTTCATGCCAAAATACCTTTGTAAAGTTTGGATTTCGGTATACAAATGTGGTCGGTCCGGTCCGGAGGGCGGTGTTTTTTTCTTCTCCTCCCCACCCCCCGTAGTGTTCCTGCGATTGCGCGTTTTAAAATCCACTGTAATCATACGATTACAGACAAAAAAAACCATCTACCTGTGGTTAAACATTTCTGTGGTCCAGGACACAACATAGCCAATATGAAAGTTGTCATTTTGAAAGGCAATTTCCAATCAAAAAAACATCGCAGGGTTTGGGAATACAAATTCATTAACATATTTGATTCTGTTCACACAGGACTCAATTTGTCAGGAGGATTTATGGCCCACTATCAAATCTGAGCAACTTCCTCCAAAAACAATGAAGACACCACCAGTCCTTTGATCTCACATGCATATGGGGTCCATAAAACTTTCACACCACTTATCTAATCTTACCTAATTAAGGATTCTCTCTAAGCTCAGTGTTTGTTTATTTAAATGTCCTTTCATCACACCATGCCTGTTTTTCACTGTATAGAATTGTGTTTCTTCAAATATTTTGTTACACCAGCCTGATGAAGAGACGTAAGCAGTCTCGAAAGCTTGCCCTGTAATATCTTTCACTATATTTTGTAAGCCATTAAAAGGTATCATACCCACAATATTCCTATTTTGCTTCTCCCACTGAGAGCACTCTATATGTTTAAAATCCCCTCGCGCCTTTGCAGTGTGCTTTGCCCAACAGTGGGCAAAGCATAAAATCATTACAGCGCATGCGCAAAAATTTTCGGTCACTTTCCTTGCCCTGGAAATGACTACTTGCCTTGGACGACTTCCGGGGCAAGGAAAGTGACCGAAAATAGTTGCGCATGCGCTGTAATGATTTTATGCTTTGCCCACTGTTGGGCAAAGCACACTGTGCAGGCGCGAGGGGATTTTAAAACGTGCAGAAGCCGAGGAGCGGGGGAGGGAGAAAAAAAACACCGCCCTCCGGACCGGACCGCCCAGATTTGTATACCGAAATCCGAACTTTACAAAGGTGTTTTGGCATGAAAACGGGGGTGTCAGGATATATGATAGATACCGATAGGTTACTTATGGGACGCACTATTCAGTCATATCTTTATCTGATATAGTCAAAATGGGCTGACAGATTCCCTTTAAGTCCCCAATGCACATTAAAGTTGGTTGAACCCATCAATTTTGGCGAGACTGAAGAACTATCTTCTGTGTATTGAAGCTTCTTGTTCTTCTGTTAGAGAGGGATAAAAGTCACTGCTAGAGGTGTCTAGTCCAGATCTGATGATCATATAATGTGCATTTGGACTATAATGTACAGGTTAACAATCAGCTATCGTGTTCCCATGAAGTGACTATTGTGCTTTGCAATGATGAGATGAAGTATCCACATAAGATCAACTTTACACTGGCCAAGATAAAGATGTAGAAAGGCTGACTTCCATTTTGGGACATGGTTTCTGTTTCGAATGTAGTATTCACACATCAAGTGAAGTCATTTCAAATACTGGTGAATTCTGAAAGGTCTCATTCACTTTCATGAGGTTTGTCAGGTTCCCGTTTTTTAGCGCGCATAGGGCCACTCTCTGCACTTATTCTTGCAGTCCAAATTAAAATAGGCTAATGTGAACAGAGACTGACGTAGTCTGTCAGATATCTCCTTGATCTTCATGATGGTCATGAAATATCTTCCCAACTGTGACTATTAGTTCTTGTTCCAGATAGCTTCTATGAAACTCTTAAAGGCAAGTGATAGACTTGTCCATATGGACTTAGCCGCTTGAAGATAAAAATGCAAATACATTGGGTAATCTTCAGTTGTTGCGTTTTAGTTAATCTTTTGGTTATTACAGATTTGTAGAAACATACACAGAACTCCAGAAAACAGGAGAAGTGGCAGAAGATAAGCTGTTTGACGAGGCATCAAAAGCATTACTTGCAGAAGGAATTATTTTAAGGAGAGCTGGTTACTCAGGGGTAAGTGAAATTGATACATTTTATAATTTTAGAAAAGTGGACATTGTTGTACCCTAAATCAGTTTGTAACCTCCTTCCCTCAAAATGATGTAACTGTCCGTCAAGATTGCACGTGATCTACTGCAAACCTGATGTAAAGTTTCGTCAGAGACATGGCACTGGCAGAAAGGAGTTGTGCCCTGTGCCACCCCCAGTAGAAGCCGTCTGTTAAATACAGCCATGGCTCATTCTTCAAGTGCTGAGACTTTGTACAAAAACTATAGGGGAACAAAAGTGCACAAGACCATCGGGTAATACCCTTTTGGGTTCAAAACAAAGTAAAAGGAAGGTGCTCAACTAAGCAGGTTGTGTGCAAGCACAACTCCTATGAACACCTGCAGGTATCAGTTGATGCTGCCTCATGGCTGGAGTATGATCTCCTCCAGGATAGTTGACCAATTTGATGATCATTGGAGGCGGATATGTAGTATCCTGCGGCGGCCACTATCAGATGATGGCCAGCTCTGCAAAAGAATACTTGCGGCCGCCAACACTAATAACAACTAATCTGCCGGAGTGCTGGGTATCTGACCTTGACCGATAAGACATTGATGACCTTTCCTAAGGATAGGTCATCAATGCTAAAGTAGTGGACAATCTCTTTTAATAAGAAAAAAAAATCCATAGGTCCTTTTTTCCTTTGTTCTGAGCTCTTCCATTTTTGTCAGTTGGCAACTCAAGGAGAAATTGATGGAGCGCGATCTCTGAGACCTCTTTCACACGTCGTTCTGTACGTGTGGTGACAGTTTTCACATGTACCAAAGACGCTTGCGCACATAGACCCATTCAAGTGAATGGGTCTGTGCACATGTCAGTATGTTTCCACGGACCATGTGTCTGTTTGCAAAATATGCCGACGTGTCTGTGTTTTAACAGCAGCACGGGCCGCAAAATGTCCAGCACACGAATGACACGTGGATGACATCCGTGTGTCATCAGTGTGACACACACCTGCACCTGGGAAGCATCTGTACAATTAGTGCTGTTCCCCGGCATCAGGTGCTGAAGACTGCTCTCTTCATTCTCCCCTGAGATCAGCGCAAGCAGGGGAGAATGATGTGTTGTATTCAGCTGATAACAGTGAGAGCATGTGCCGGCTGATGGGAGTATTCATCAGCCGCCACCTGCACTATAAATAAAAATAAAACGTTGTCCGTGACCGTCCAGGTTGAGAACCACTAGTGAATGAGCTGCTGCGAGTGCAGCATCAGTGACTAGCGGTGACGTCATTGAGGATACCGCCACTCACTCAAGCTGCATTGCCAGCCAGACTGAACGGCGGTGACCTCAGCGCTGTGAGAAAAAGTCACTGAGTTCAGCTTGGTGAATTCACCGCAGATCTGTGCTCCATAAGGCTTGTTGAAATGGAGAGGACTCCCATTTTTTTAAATTATTTACTTAAATACCGTATATACTCAAGTATAAGCTGACCCCCCCCCCCCTAATTTTGCCACAAAAAACTGGGAAAACTTATCGACTTGAGTATAAGCCTAGGGTGGAAAATGAGGCAGCTACTGGTAAATTTCAAAATTAAAAATAGATACCAATAAAAGTAAAATTATAGTAGGTTAAATGTTTTTGAATAGCCATGTTGAATCAGGAGCCCCATATGCTGCCCCATGTATTATGCCCCATGTATTGTGCCGCATATGCTGCCCCATGTATTGTGCCCAATATGCTGCCCCATGTATTGTGCCCCATATGCTGCCCCATGTATTGTGCTCCATATGCTGCCCCATGTATTGTGCCCCATATGCTGCCCCATGTATTATGCCCCATATTCTGCCCATGTATTATGCCATATATGCTGCCCATGTATTGTGCCCCATATGCTGCCCCATGTATTATGCCCCCATATGATGCTCCATAGATTATGCCCTATATTCTGCCCCATATATTGTGCCCCATATGCTCCACAGATTATGCCCCATATGTTCCACAGATTATGCTCCATAGATTATGCCCCATATGCTGCATAGATTATGCCCCATATGCTGCATAGATTATGCCCATATGCTGCATAGATTATGCCCCATATGCTGCATAGATTATGCCCCATATGCTCCATAGATTATGCCCCATATGATGCTCCACAGATTATGCCCCCATATGCTGCACAGATTATGCCCCATATGATGCTGCACAGATTATGCCCCCATATGCTGCACAGATTATGCCCCATATGCTGCACAGATTATGCCCCATATGCTGCACAGATTATGCCCCATATGCTGCACAAATTTTGCCCAATATGCTCCACAGATTATGCCCCCATATGCTCCACATATTATGCCCCATATGTTCCACAGATTATGCCCCATATGTTCCACAGATTATGCCCCATATGTCCACAGATTAAGCCTCATATGTTCCATAGATTATGCTCCATAGATTATGCCCCATATGTTCCACAGATTATGCCCCATATGCTCCACAGATTATGCCCCATATGCTCCTCAGATTATGCCCCATATGCTCCTCAGATTATGCCCCATATGCTCCTCAGATTATGCCCCATATGTTCCAAGATTATGCTCCATAGATTATGCCCCATATGCTCCATATATTATGCCCCATAGTATAGGTCCCTTATGCTGCCGTTGCTGCTGCAACTGAAAAAAAAAAATGACATACTCGCCTCTCATCGCTGGGGGTGCAGGTGTCCTGAGCAGGCGGGGACACCGCCGTCCTATGAGGGACAGATGCCGGTGTCACCGCTGGCTCAGGGCCCTGCACCTGCAATATTCACCTGTCCCCGGTCCACCGCTGAGCGCCACTGTCTTCCGGGTCCTCCAGCATAGAATGCACAGGCAGAGGGTGCGGCGCGCACTAAATAAGTCATCGCACCCTCTGACCAGAACATTCACAGTTAGAGGACGCGAGGACACAGCGGCAAGCAGCGGTGGAACGGGGACAGGTGAATATAGAATATACTCGCCCCTTCCTGGCGTGGTCTCTGCAGCCCCTGCTCTTCTCCCATGGTCTCTGGCGCTATGCCTAACTTGCATATTCAAGACTTTAATGAGCAGTACCACTGATGGCTGAACACAGGCGCCGGAGACCGTGAGAGAAGAGCAGGGGCTGCAGAGACCGCGCCAGGACGGGGTGAGTATATAGGACAGCTGCACTCCTCCCTCCACCCCACGGTATATGACTCGAGTATAAGCCGAGAGGGGGACTTTCAGCCCTAAAAAATGTGCTGAAAATCTCGGCTTATACTCGAGTATATACGGTAATTAAAAATACAATGTGTTGATCCCTCTATTCTTGATAACCAGCCTTGCTAAGGTTTGCAGCCCACAGCTGTCAGTTTTGCCTAGCCGGTTATGAAAAGTACAGGGGAACCCACAATGTGTTTTTTTTTGTTTAATTTACTTATAGCGCAGGCGCCGTCCGATGAATACTCCCATCAGCCGCTGCATGCTATCACTGTTATCAGTTGAATATTAGTCTCAACATTCTCCCCTGATCGCCGACAGAGCAGGGGACAATGATGCGAGCAGTCTTCAGCACCCGGAACCATGGAACAGCGATAACTGTACTGCTGCTTCCCATGCGCCAGTGCGTGTGGTACTGATGCGGCACGTGGTTGCCACACGTGTGCTGAAAGTATTACACGGACCGACACTGATTTCTCCGATTACTGTTTTTTTCTGGTACCGGAAATATCAGGACGTGTGAAACCGGCCTGAGGCTGTTAGCTGCACAAATAGCTACTAGAGATGGGCAAAATGGGAAAGAGCTAATCTCTGGGACACTTATAGATTTCTTTGAAATTAGGTTTCTGTTTCTTTAAAATTGGTTTTATATGTTAGACAATTAATATTAGATTAAAGGGGTCTGGCTCTTGGTATCTCTGCAATCACGCCTAAAGTTCTAATATTGATGGCTCTGAGCAAGTGTGCGGACATAGTGACTAGTCCCCACTGAAGTAATCATGCACCCCTGCATCTCGTTGATGACATGAGGTCCAGTTAAGCTCTTTGTAGTAATTGTTATCTGCTCCAGCTAATATAGCACTGATTCAATTGACCTTCCTCCTCTAATTCTCTTCCTAGACTTCAGTTCGTCAATCTTCTGCTCCAGGAAGCCAATTGAAGACAGAGGTGAAATCGGCCAATGAAGAAACCGCTTGATAAAAGGGATGGACAAACCTCTAGGTTGTGACTATTTGTACAATATGGATGTCTTGTGTGATCACCATAGACATTGCGGAAATATTGAAAATGAAAGACTGTTTCATGTATCTAATGTTGTTTGATGGTTCATTAAAATTTTATTTAAATTAATGGTAAAGAAAGACCTCCGGTTTCTCTGAATACTGATAATAATAATCTTCTCTTTTCAGCAATGGAGAATTTATTCCAGTAGATGAAGAGCTAAAAGCAGCTACCGGTTGAAGGGGTTAATATCACTGTTTGCAAAAGTGAAGCGAGTACCGTATTTTTCGGATTATAAGACGCACCTTTCCATAAGACGCACCCCAAATTTTCAGAAGGAAAATAGGGGAAAAAAATAATGTGTCAAATGGGGGTCTGTCTTACAGTCCGAATTCAGCTTACCAGTGAAGGGATCGGCACAGGTGGAGGAGTGGTCACAAGGGTCGTTTGGTGGTCCAGACTGGTGCGATGGTAGGGGCTCTGTGCTCCGTGGCAGGGGCTCTGTGCTCCTTGGCAGGGGCTCTGTGCTCCGTGGCAGGGGCTCTGTGCTCCGTGGCAGGGGCTCTGTGCTCCGTGGCAGGGGCTCTGTGCTCCGTGGCAGGGGCTCTGTGCTCCGTGGCGGGGGCTCTGTGCTCCGGTGCGGGGGCTCTGTGCTCCGGTGCGGGGGCTCTGTCTCCGGTGCGGGGGCTCTGTGCTTCGGGGCGGGGGCTCTGTTCTGCGTAGGATGCTCAGCCAGCATTTCGTCAAAGCCCGGAGGCCCCCGCTCATCCTTTAATGCCATGCTGCGTTGGCCTCTTGGAACATGGCCACCGGGCCAACGCATATTCAGATCTCTGCAACGAGATCTCGTCCCGATATCTGAATCTGAGCATGCGTTGGCCCAGCGGCCATCTTCCCGGAGGCCACCGCAGCATGGCATTAACGGATGAGCGGGGTGACGAAATCCTGGCGGAGCCCCCACACACAGCACAGAGAGCCACTGTCCCGGAGCACAGCCCGCCACCACCACACTACAGAGCCTCGCCACAGCCGCACCAGCCTGGAAAGGGAGGCTCCATCGGGACCGCCGCCGCTGCCACCAACACAGGATTTGTAAATATATTGCAACCATAAGACGCACCCCCATTTTCCCCAAAAAATTTTTGGGAAAAAAGTGCCTCTTATGGTCCGAAAAATACGGTATGTAGGACCTGTGATTGCTGAGGCATTCATGGGAAATAGTGATTATGGCTAAAAACAGCGATGTTAAAAGATATATTGATGGTCTTTAAAGACCATACCCTTCTACAATAGAAGCGGCTCTGGAATTATGGAAAATGCTGACTAATAAATTAGGCCTTATACAAACCGCATTCCTAAAAGCCCCCATAGAGTCTCTGGAGCACTGTATCCCAGATCTCACACTCCACAATTGGAAATCTTCCGGAGTCGCCTATGTTGGAGATTTGTATGAGGGAGAGGAACTAATTAATTTCTCATCATTGCAGGATAGATATAATGTCCCTCATAGGGATTTCTATAAATATTTGCAGATCCGGCATTTTCTAACTGAAAGGAAGGAACAGGTGCATGCTCCGCCAACTAAACTATATGCTAATGAACCCGACATCACAAATTAGGGCATTATCCATAGGCTATGATTGTATGTTGGAGAACACACTGTCTTCACTAACTACATACCTACAAAAGTGGGAAAAAGACCTTAATTGCACATTCACACCAGATCAGTGGAGGGCATCCTACTTAATCATTGGAAGCCAATCTAAATGTACTAATCATTTAGAAAATGCAAGGAAAATACTGTATAGGTGGTACTTCACTCCCTATAGGCTATCTAGGATGTTCCATGGCTCCCCAGATACGTGCTGGAAATGTGGAGACCCTAGAGCAGATATGTTACACATATGGTCGAGCTGCAGTAATGTCAGGCGACTGTGGGAAGCCATAGACCAATTAATATTCCAAATTTGTGGTATTTCAGTGTCCCTGAACGCACAGCAAGCGCTACTCGCTATTGATTTGGATTTGTTTCCCTATGAGTTTCGTACAGTAATTGTACATATTATCGTGGCGACAAGAATCAAAATTACTAGTTATTGGAAAAACTCCAAATGTCCATCATTGTCTGAAATAGTTTCACTGATTAACGAGAATTGTCTGTCAGAAAAAATAATTGCTGCATCTAATAACAATATATCTCAATTTCATAAAAAATGGAGCAATTGGTTATCCTTTCGGTTAAATACTGTAGTCAAGTAAATATGTAGACTCGCATTTAAAGAATGTGATTGGATTGTAAATGTAATGTCACAATTTTCCCTTTTTCTCCTTTTCTTCCCCAACCCCTATGACAATGTGTTACTTTTCAAGAAATTACTGTCAATATGATGTAATGTTTGACACATTTTATTAATAAAAATTTATGGTTTAAAAAAAAAAAAAAAAAAAAAAGACCATACCCTTCTTAAATGCTTTGGTCCCCCATGTAAAATAAAAAAAAAAGAGGGACGTAATTGTCTGCAGCACTCATGTGAAATAACAAATCTTGCATAAGCACCATCAGACACACCTCCAACTCTCCTGTAACGGCACAGGTCCGCTAAGTGAGTATATTTTATTTAACTTTACTTGGGGTCTATAACAATTAAGAAGGTATAGTACAAGTAATAGACAACTCATTCAAGGGCTTAAGTTATTGTTCCCACAATCGCATCATTTTTTATTACAAAGCACAGTAAATGCACATTATATTATATTTAATATACAGACTAAGCCAAAGTGAGTAGTGCAGGAGAGTTAAGCTCTGCTATAACCTACTAATGATGCCGCGTGGTTTTGCATCATTTGCTGGTTAAAGCAGAACTCCATTCTCCCGCACTTAACAACGGCCGTGCCGAGCTGTGTGTGTTGCATGCTGCTAACAGAAGTTTTGTGAAAAAGCAACTGGCCCTCTATTGATGCATATGGCAGATAAGATAATCCTCTGTTATATGCATCAATAAATTGGTATTTGCAGTTTCACATCACTGATCTTTCAGCAGCAAGGAAATATACACAGCTCAACTAATCTCAGGCGCTGTGCACCTCTGCAGCATATTTCTGCTCTGTCTCCTGTATATAACCCATCTTGCGGTTTATATCTCTCCTCTCAACCCCTACCCCTATACACAGCCCCCGCCTCTAGTAAATTGCTTTTTTTTTAGTTACAAGCAAACCCGCACACTGCTGCTCCTAGATTTAAGCTCTGCACAATGACCGCTCCTGACACTTTAACCCCCGGAACACTGATCAAACAAGATCAGTGTTTCGGAGCCAGCCCAGGGGCTGATAGCCCCTCTGCCTATGGATCGGAGACCCCACGACACGCCGTGGGGTCCCGATCGCTGCCATGGAGACCCGATGTCATGATGACATCCGGGTCTCCAGAGCTGAGAAACTTCCTGTCATGCGCAGTGCATGTCAGGAAGTCTCTCAGGTCAGTGTGCACAGAGTGCAGCGCTGACAGCTTCTGTAGCATACAGATGCTGCTTCATGTGCATGCTATAGAAGCAATCAGCGTGCAGAAAATGATTGTCCCATAGTGGGACAAAGTGTAAAACTTAGGATGAAATAAAAAAATTATTGTAATATATAAAAAAAATAATTAAAAAATCAATATTTATTTTATCACT
The DNA here is from genome assembly GCA_033576555.1 of Oophaga sylvatica. NCBI lineage: Eukaryota > Metazoa > Chordata > Amphibia > Anura > Dendrobatidae > Oophaga > Oophaga sylvatica. The sequence goes on along the minus strand of JARQOD010000002.1, from coordinate 246,370,856 downwards.
AAATAAATATTTGACTGAAAAAAGCTAAACAAGGCTATGTGCACATGTTGCGCAAATGCTCCGTAATTTTGCGGAGCATTTGCGCAACTCTCCGCCGCGGGTAAAACACATACGTAATTAGTATGCGTTTTCCTGCAAAACACAATAATTTTGAAAGCGTTTTTAGCTTGCAGAATTTTTGCGCTTTTCCAAGCGATTTGAAGCATCGCTTGGAAAAGTGATTGACAGGTTGGTCACACTTGTCATTCATAGTGCTGACAAGTGTGACCAACTGTTTACTAATGAGTAATGTAAAAAATATTTTAAAAAAATATGGATATAAACACCCTCTGGTGGCCCCCGGAGTCTTCCCGGTCCTCAATGAAATTGCCGCCAAGTTCCGTTCCCACGGATGCATTGCGAGAATGACCTCTGATGACGTAGCGGTCACATGACTGCTACGTCCTCTGGGGTGATTCTCGCAATGCATCCCTGGGAACGGAAATTGGCGGCAACTTCACTGAGGAGTGGGAAGACTCTGGGGGCTGCCAGAGGGTGTGTATATCCATATTTTCCAGGACTTCCCCCTGACAGCACCATGGAGGACGTCCTCCTCCTACTTGCAGGGACAGGAAAAAGCTCATGAGAGGTTAAAAGGTCCCACTCCACCCCCTTTACCTCAGTGTTTTTCCTGTCCCTGCATGGAGGGACACACGAGAGCAACGCTGCGCAGCTTACCGGAGGGCCCAGGGGGATCATGCGGCTGGGCCAATATCCTTCCCCCTGTCAAGCAGCCCAGGGCTGAAACTTCCTCCTTGGAGAGTCCCTCTGCCCCAGAGACCAAGAGCGGACGAGCTCCTGGGTAGAGCTGCTCCTCCCCTGGGGGAGGCTCTCGGCTCGGGCGCCATCTCCACTGTCCAGGGGGGCGCCCAGCAACAGGCTCCACATCGCGTGGTGCTAACGCCGACGATCGGCAGAGGGGCAAATTTCCGGTGACGTTGGCACCCAGAGTCAGCATGCGTTCCAGGTAAGGAACGCAGAAGCGGCAAGTGGCAGGGTGACTTCTGGGGCTGTATGCGTTCCACAGTGGAACGCGGAAGTAGCGCTGGAACTGGGAGAAGAACGTCACTTCCGGTGACGTCAGCGCTGAATCCTGCTGGGCAGTGAGGACGCGGAAGCCAGCAGGGCTGAAGGGGGATAATAGCAGCGTGCGATTCAGCGGCGGGAAATGCAAGCATTGCTCTAGAATGTAGCGACGGCGATATGGAGGACAGAAGTGAGGAAGCAGGGGTAAGTACGCATAGTGCAAAGATGACACCCCTAACATTTACAGGACTTGGTCTCAGCACCCAGTCCTTACTGTCCCCATTTTTGTTCCATAGGATAAACCTACCCCAACGACACCTTCCAGCGGCAAAAATGTTGGGCAAAGCCTCTACAAAGTCTAACTGCTGCCCCTTATGCCATGTGAAGCTCCCGGAGGCTTATAGCTAGACCCTTTGTGGGCCGTGTACAACCACTGTGATGAGAGGAACAGCCCTCTCTTTTGTCGGAAATGAGGTCCATGATCCGCGAGGAAATGCAGGCATCCATAGCTACTATGTCACAGCGGCAGCCCGCCAGTCCAGGCCCAAGTCGTAAGAGGCCTAGGTGGGAATCGGAGGTGGATTCAGACTTACAGGACTCGGATCAGGAAGAGGGCGAGCTACTACTCGAGGGCCAGGAACAGGGTAGGAGATACCTATTCCCTATCGAGGATACCGAAGAGTTGGTGCAGTCTGTGAGGAACACCATGCAGATAGAAGACATTCCACGACCGCAGTCCAGACAGGATTTAATGTTCGGGGGTCTCACAGCCCAAAGGCAGACGGTGTTCCCTATTAGCGACCACATTCGTTCCATGATACAAAAGGAATGGAAGGAAGCAGAACGGAGATTAGTGATGTCCAGAGACTTTAAGAGTCGCCTACCGTTTGACCCAGATGACATCAAAATGTGGGAAGACGTACCTAAGGTGGACGTCCCAGTCGCTAAGGTCGCAAAGAAGACGTCCATTCCGTTCGAGGTCTCATCAAGCCTCAGAGACCCCATGGACCGTAAAGCAGACATTCTCCTGAAACGGGCATGGGAGTTTTCGGCGGCTCTGATAAGAACAAATATCGCGGCCACATCTGTGGCCAGGTCTTTGTTCCTATGGATGGGTCAGTTGGAGGAACACTTAGCCAACAAGACTCCGAGGGCAGAAATAATGGCCTCTCTGCCCCTTATTAAGTCCGCTACAGCCTTCCTGGCTGATACTTCAGCCGAGTCAGTTAGATTCTCGGCCAGAAATAGCTCCCTGTCCAATGCGGTCCGTAGAGCTATCTGGATGAAGTCAAGAGTATTTGGGCAGGCTTTAGATGACATCTTAGAGTTTGCGTCAGATAGTAAAAAAGGTTTCCCGGAAGACAAACCCAAGAAGTTTCAGCCCTTTCGGAAAAGAGCAGGCCCTCGTAAACAGCTGGACTTTAGAGATCAGGGGAGACCCAGCAGAGGAACTTATAAAGGTTCCTACAACCAGGGTAGAGGGTAAGAGCTCCCTTTTTAGGTCTACCTCTAGATCCAGGAGGCAATGACTCCACCCGTATTGGGGACAGGCTTGTTCTCTCGGCAGAGAATTGGAAGCCGGTCACCAAAAATGAATGGATTCTAGGAACGGTAATGGAGGGCTACAGGTTAGAGCTTACTTCTGACCCACCCCAAAGATTCATCACTCCCACTACCATACCATTAGACTCCGGAATGTTTCAGGACCTTCAGGAGTTAATTAGGTCAGTAGTCATAGTGCCAGTTCCCCTGTCAGAGTTAGGCACAGGCCATTATTCTCTATTTGCAATATTGAAGCCCTCAGGGGAGTCTCGCACAATCCTAAACCTGAAACCATTGAACTTATGGGTCTGATACAAAAGGTTCAGAATGGAGTCGATAAGATCGACCGTCCTCCTAATAGACAGGGATTCGGTAATGTGCACTCTCGACTTGAAGAGTGCTTATTACCAGGTCCCGATCCATCTGGCCTCGCAGGAACTTCTGAGATTCGCTGTAAGTCTACCAGACCGTACCTTCCAGTTCCAGGGCCTCCCGTTCGGCCTGGCCTCGGCTCCAAGAGTTTTTATGAAATTGATATCAGAAGTTGTGGCCTATCTAAGAAGCCAGGGAATTATAATCGTACCCTATTTAGACGACTTTCTTCTGGTGGCTCGGTCGGCAGAGATGTTAGCCCTTCACACAGATCGGACTATATCAGTGTTGGAGTTTCACAGCTGGGTGGGAAACCGAAAGAAGTCACATCTAACACCCAGGTCCCGGAAGATATTTCTAGGAGTGCTCCTAGATTCCAGGTGCAGGGCATCCTTCTTGCCAGGAGACAAACTGGAGTTGTTAAGAAGGAAGATTGCAGATCTACTAAAACATCACGTTACCATAAGGTCAGCCATGCAAGTCCTAGGGGTGATGATTTCTTGTATTCCGTGCGTCAGGTGGGCTCAGGCCCACTCAAGGCCTTTACAGAGAAGTCCTTGCGGCATGGAATCGTCACCAGTCGTCCCTAGACAAGAGAATCCACTTGTCAGCAGGGGTTAAAAGATCCTTAAAGTGGTGGACTCAATACAGAAGCTTAAGAATAGGTGTCCTATGGATCCCATCTCCGTATGTAGTAATAACCACAGATGCCAGCGTGTGGGGATGGGGAGCCCACTTAGAAGGAAGAATCCTCCAGGGCAGATGGCCCGAAGACATCAGACATAGATCTTCAAATTACAGGGAACTGTATGCAATCGGAAGCGCTAAGAAGGAACAGTGTATGTCTGAAGAACCTGCACGTGAGAGTTCTGATGGACAATGTGACAGCAGTAGCTTTCCTGAGACATCAGGGAGGTTCCAGACACAGAGCGCTGCAGGATCTAGCAAGGAAGATATTTTCCTGGGCAGAAGATACGATCCTCTCAATAACCGTGGTGCACCTGGAGGGGTCGCAGAATTCCGTAGCAGACTACCTGAGCACCCAAACGATCTACCCGACCGAATGGGAAATGAACCAGGAGGTTTTTCAGTTACTATGTCATCGCTGGGGGACTCCTCAGATAGATTTATTTGCCACAAGAAAAAATTCAAAGGTGACCAGATTCTATTCCATGAACCCGGCAGACAGACCAGAGGCGGTCGACGCCCTGAGTCAGACGTGGAACGAACCTCTGGCCTACGTATTTCCACCATTGGCACTGATTCCAGCAGTACTCGGGAAGATCCGAGAGGATGGGGCGAGGGTCCTGCTAATCGCCCCGTTCTGGGCGAAGAGGAGCTGGTTCCCACTGCTAGGATCCATGGCCATAGAGAATCCAATGGAGCTTCCCCTGTGGAAGGACGTTATCCACCAAGGTCCAGTCCTACACTAGGACCCAGGAAGATTACACCTGTCAGCATGGATCCTGAGCGGGACATCCTGAAAGCCCGGGGTCTATCAGATCCGGTTATATCAACGATCCAGGCTAGCAGGAAACCTGTAACATCGGCTATATACTACAAGATCTGGAAGAGGTTCTGTCTGGAAGGTGGCAGGTCCAACGTCGTAGCCGGAGTCCCTGATGTCCCTCGAGTTCTGGATTTTCTTCAAGCAGGCTTTAATATGGGTCTCAGGCCTAGCACCCTTAAGGTGCAGATTTTGGCATTGAGTACCTATATGGACTACCCTCTAGCCTCCCATCCTTGGGTGGTTAGGTTTGTAAGAGCGGTCCAGAGATTACGCCCTACTATAAGACAGCTATCCCCTCCCTCGGACCTAAACCTGGTCCTCTCGGCCCTTTGTAGAGAACCCTATACCCCAGAGAGGGATATGCCTATCTCAATCCGAACTTGGAAAACCACATTTCTAGTAGCCATCACCACAGCCAAAAGGATAGAGGAGATTCAGGCCTTGTCCATTAGAGACACGTATCTACAGATTCGGGAAGATCACATAGTATTAAAGCTGGACCCAGCTTTTATACCCAAGGTAGCATCCGGCCAAAATCGCAATCAGAAAATCGTGCTACCATCCTTTTGCGAGAACCCTGCAAACCTAAAAGAGCAGACCTTACACTCCCTGGGCGTCACAGGCAGTAATTGATTACTTAGAAGCCACCCGTAGCTGGAGAAAGGACCCTAGTCTGTTTATTCTATTTGGGGCAAAGAACAGGGGCAAAAGAGCTTCTAAGGCATCCATTGCAAGGTGGATTACCACTGTGATTACAAAAGCTTATACATCTGTAGGTGTACACTGTCCAGTAGGTATAAAAGCCCATTCTACCCGAGCCCTTTCAGCATCTTGGGCCGAACGAGCAGGAGCGTCTTTAGAGCAGATTTGCAGGGCCGCTTCATGGGCTAGAATAACCACGTTCTTCAAGCACTACAAATTAGATGTGTTATCAGGTCAGCAGACTGCTTATGGGAGGAAAGTGCTACAGGCGGTAGTCCCACCCTAAAGAGATTTCTTTGGTATTCTCCATGGTGCTGTCAGGGGGACGTCCTGGAAAATAGATATTAGACCTACCAGTAATTCGGTTTCCAGGAGTCCATCCTGACAGCACGGTTAGTTCCCCCCCTATGTATACTATTTCATATGATGTAATATGTCTTGGTAAATAAAAAAGTTATCATTTGCATCCATCCATGGTGTGCTACTTGTCAAATCATTGAGGTAAAGGGGGTGGAGTGGGATCTTTTAACCTCTCGTGTGCTTTTTCCTGTCCCTGCAAGGAGGAGGAGGACGTCCTCCATGGTGCTGTCAGGATGGACTCCTGGAAACCGAATTACCAGTAGGTCTAATACCCATTTTTTATTTTTAATTCTATTTTTTACAGGAATATGGTACACAGGGCCTGGAGGAGAGTCTCCTCTCCTCCAGGCCCTGGGTACCAACCGCACATGAAGCGCTCACTTCACGCATGGTGGGCATAGCCACATGCGTAAAGTGAGCGTTTCAATGCAATCCTATGGCCTCAATTACGCCAAAAGAATGGACATGCTGCTTATTTTTACACAAAGCGATTACGCTCCGCAAAGATAGGCAGCATGTGCACAGCAATGTGTAATCCCATAGGATTTCATGGGATGCGTTTTGTAACTGTTTTTTAAGCGATTACGCTGCGTAAAAATGCGGCAAAAACGCAACGTGTGCACATAGCCTTAAAGTACACATATTTCGTGTCGCCGCATCCGTAACGACCCGACCTATAAAACTGTCCCACTAGTTAACCCCTTCAGTGAACACCATAAAAAAAGGCAAAAAACAATGCTTTATCATCATACCGCTGAACAAAGTGGAATAACACGCGATCAAAAAGACATATAAATAAACCTGGTACCGCTGAAAACGTCATCTTGTCCCGCAAAAAACGAGCCAGGACACAGCATCATCAGCGAAAAAAATAAAAAGGTTATAGCTCTCAGAATAAAGTGCAAAAACAATTATTTTTTCTATAAAATAGTTTTTATTATATAAAAGCGCCAAAACTTAAAAAAATGATATAAATGAGGTATCACTGTAATCATACTGACCAGAAGAATAAAACTGCCTTATCAATTTTACCACACGCGGAGCAGTGTAAACGCCCCCCCCAAAAGAAATTCATGAATTGCTGGTTTTTGCTCATTCTGTCTCCCAAAAATCGGAATAGAAAAATATTTAGAGTTGAGAGTCCTCAGTGGTTGATACCTTTAATGGCTAACTGAAAAGATGGTAACAAATTGCAAGCTTTCGAGACTACTCAGGTCTCTTCATCAGGCTGAACTAACACAAAATCTGAAGAATCACATATTTATACACAAAAACACAGAAAAAATGCAATAGGTAAGACAAGTGACGTGAAGCAGAATAGTCATTATGGCAGAGGAATGAGCATAAATATTGGAACAATAATAATAATAATAATGTACCTAATTATATGTACTAAATGTCCAACTGGGGGTCTGTATGTGGGGGAGACCGGGCAAAAACTGAGAACAAGGATGAATTCTCATCGCCACGCAATAAGAGAAAAAAGAATGGATCTACCTGTGGCAAAACATTTTTGCTCCCCTGATCATAGCATGTCAGATATGAAAATACTGGTACTAAGAAGCAGATTCACATCTCAAAGGCAGAGAAGAATTTGCGAATACAAATTGATGGTGACCTTTGACACTCTTAATGCTGGAATGAACCTGTCACATGGTTTTATGGCCTATTACATCAATTAAGGAATTTACTCCAAATACCCTGTGAAAACATCACAAAACATTACCAGACCCCAATCAGAGGGTAATAAAACTTTCTCTCCTTATCTATGAATTGTTCCAATATTTATGCTCATTCCTCTGCCATAATGACTATTCTGCTTCACGTCACTTGTCTTACCTATTGCATTTTTTCTGTGTTTTTGTGTATAAATATGTGATTCTTCAGATTTTGTGTTAGTTCAGCCTGATGAAGAGACCTGAGTAGTCTCGAAAGCTTGCAATTTGTTACCATCTTTTCAGTTAGCCATTAAAAGGTATCAACCACTGAGGACTCTCAACTCTAAATATTTTTCTATCTACTGGCTAACACGGTACGAAGATATACATCTTTACTGTATCAAAATGGAGGATACCAGAATGTACCGCATCTTTATGGAACTAAAACCACTTCTGAAGAAACGTGCACAAATGGACAGCGATATTTTTTTCTTATCTAAATGCAAAAAGGAGAATTTAATTCCCAAAGGACTCTGGATTACAAACCCAATTCTTCACACCTACAATACCCATTATGCAAAAAACCTTTGTCACAGGACGTCTGAGAGACTTAGGAACCATCTTTTGCATGTCTGCTACAGCATAAGGAGTAACGTCCAAGGGCAATTTGAAAGCCTAAGGAAAACACTTCCAGAAACCACAGAACAAAAATTACAACAATACTACAACAAACTACGGACCTTTCTGATTCATAACAAAGAAAAGAAACTACACAGACTGCGTCTCAATTCCGGACTCTATACAAACAGATACAAAACAAAACCTGACAACTCTGACAACCACTCCATTCCAGACACAAAAGCATCTAACTGTGTCATCAATCTCTCGGATTACAAACCCAACAAAGTGGAGCTTGCCGTGCTTTCTAGAGGACTCTCATTTTGTCCTACTAAGGCCCTGGATAAAACTGAACTCTGCAGTGATATGGAACATTTTTTCAGGAGACTGCGCCTGAGGGAATACTTCAATGATACAGAAGATTCAGAAAACACTCGGACTGAAGGAAAAGGGATCTCAACAACCAAGAAGAGATCAGACTGGACACCTCCTCCTGGACGCAACCCTCATTTGGATAAATATATAGACTCATTCAGATATTTGATAAAATCCACCATCATAGCCACCAACAAGAGACAAGCATCCAACATCAGTGCCCAGGAGAGAAAGGCTATACAGTCTCTGAAAACCAACAAAGAAATCATCATTAAACCTGCTGACAAGGGAGGTGCAATAGTCATGATGAACACATCAGACTATATGAAGGAAGCAAACAGACAACTTACAGACACACACTACTACAGAAAACTGGAGTCGGACCCTACACAGGACTATTACAAGGAACTAAGCAAGTTGGTATCTTGTCTGTCTGACAAATCCATAAGAGCCGATGACCTGATACCAGAGAGTCCAAGAACAGGGACATTCTACATGCTTCCCAAAATCCACAAAGCTGGGAATCCAGGGAGGCCGATTATTTCATGTGTGGACTCCCTTACTGAGCAGGTATCTGGATGGGTAGAGGGCATTCTTAAACCCCTGGTAAAGGATACACCCAGCTACATTCAGGACACAACTGACCTACTGAATAAACTAGCAGCAATAGGTCCTCTACCAGAAGGAACCATCCTGGCCACCATGGATGTGGAATCCTTGTACTCTAATATCCCACACCAGGATGGATTAAATGCCTGCAAAGACTTCATGAAAAACACAGAGAATGATGCTGATTCTGTGGTGAAACTCACAAAATTCATCCTCACCCACAATTACTTTGAATTTGACAACAAGATCTATTTACAGGAGACTGGCACAGTGATGGGAAGTAAAATGGCTCCACAGTATGCAAATCTTTTCATGGCCAAGCTTGAAAGCGACTTTCTGTCCTCATGTCCAACCAGGCCTCGGGCCTACTACCGCTACATTGATGACATTTTAATCATCTGGACGGAGTCTGAGCAACAGCTAAAGACGTTCCACGAACAGTTCAATCAATTTCATCCCACCATCAACTTAACACTTAACTACTCCAGCACTGAAATTAACTTTTTGGACACCATCATTAAACTGAAGGACAATGAAATAGAGACATCCCTGTATCAGAAGCCAATCGACCGTCCAACATACCTTAAATGGGACAGTTTCCATCCAAAACACATAAAAAACTCTATTGTCTACAGCCAAGCCATCAGATACAACCGTATATGTTCCAACCCCATGGATAGAGATGAACACCTTGGTCGCCTTAGAAAGACCTTTTTAAATCAGGGCTACCATCCAAGAACAATTGAAAACCAAATTACAAGAGCCACCAGAATATCAAGGGATCACCTGCTACATTACAAAGCTAAAGAAGAAAATAACCGGGTGCCTTTAGTGGTCACCTACAATCCAAATCTGGAGGTGCTAAGGGGAGCTGCACGGAAACTACAACCTTTACTACAAAAAGATGCCCGGTTACAATCCATATTTCCAGACCCCCCACTACTGTGTTTTAGGCAGCCCCCAAATCTAAGAAGCATCATTGTCAGAAGTTCCCTGTCCTCCCCAACAGCTGCAGGAACCTTGCCTTGCAATCAGAAGAAATGCAAAACCTGTCCATTTATAATGACCACGGACAAGATAAAGATCCCCAACTCACATCAGGACTACAAGATACCAGGTACTTTCAGCTGCATCACATCTAATGTTGTGTACCTAATTATATGTACTAAATGTCCAACTGGGGGTCTGTATGTGGGGGAGACCGGGCAAAAACTGAGAACAAGGATGAATTCTCATCGCCACGCAATAAGAGAAAAAAGAATGGATCTACCTGTGGCAAAACATTTTTGCTCCCCTGATCATAGCATGTCAGATATGAAAATACTGGTACTAAGAAGCAGATTCACATCTCAAAGGCAGAGAAGAATTTGCGAATACAAATTGATGGTGACCTTTGACACTCTTAATGCTGGAATGAACCTGTCACATGGTTTTATGGCCTATTACATCAATTAAGGAATTTACTCCAAATACCCTGTGAAAACATCACAAAACATTACCAGACCCCAATCAGAGGGTAATAAAACTTTCTCTCCTTATCTATGAATTGTTCCAATATTTATGCTCATTCCTCTGCCATAATGACTATTCTGCTTCACGTCACTTGTCTTACCTATTGCATTTTTTCTGTGTTTTTGTGTATAAATATGTGATTCTTCAGATTTTGTGTTAGTTCAGCCTGATGAAGAGACCTGAGTAGTCTCGAAAGCTTGCAATTTGTTACCATCTTTTCAGTTAGCCATTAAAAGGTATCAACCACTGAGGACTCTCAACTCTAAATATTTTTCTATCTACTGGCTAACACGGTACGAAGATATACATCTTTACTGTATCAAAATGGAGGATACCAGAATGTACCGCATCTTTATGGAACTAAAACCACTTCTGAAGAAACGTGCACAAATGGACAGCGATATTTTTTTCTTATCTAAATGCAAAAAGGAGAATTTAATTCCCAAAGGACTCTGGATTACAAACCCAATTCTTCACACCTACAATACCCATTATGCAAAAAACCTTTGTCACAGGACGTCTGAGAGACTTAGGAACCATCTTTTGCATGTCTGCTACAGCATAAGGAGTAACGTCCAAGGGCAATTTGAAAGCCTAAGGAAAACACTTCCAGAAACCACAGAACAAAAATTACAACAATACTACAACAAACTACGGACCTTTCTGATTCATAACAAAGAAAAGAAACTACACAGACTGCGTCTCAATTCCGGACTCTATACAAACAGATACAAAACAAAACCTGACAACTCTGACAACCACTCCATTCCAGACACAAAAGCATCTAACTGTGTCATCAATCTCTCGGATTACAAACCCAACAAAGTGGAGCTTGCCGTGCTTTCTAGAGGACTCTCATTTTGTCCTACTAAGGCCCTGGATAAAACTGAACTCTGCAGTGATATGGAACATTTTTTCAGGAGACTGCGCCTGAGGGAATACTTCAATGATACAGAAGATTCAGAAAACACTCGGACTGAAGGAAAAGGGATCTCAACAACCAAGAAGAGATCAGACTGGACACCTCCTCCTGGACGCAACCCTCATTTGGATAAATATATAGACTCATTCAGATATTTGATAAAATCCACCATCATAGCCACCAACAAGAGACAAGCATCCAACATCAGTGCCCAGGAGAGAAAGGCTATACAGTCTCTGAAAACCAACAAAGAAATCATCATTAAACCTGCTGACAAGGGAGGTGCAATAGTCATGATGAACACATCAGACTATATGAAGGAAGCAAACAGACAACTTACAGACACACACTACTACAGAAAACTGGAGTCGGACCCTACACAGGACTATTACAAGGAACTAAGCAAGTTGGTATCTTGTCTGTCTGACAAATCCATAAGAGCCGATGACCTGATACCAGAGAGTCCAAGAACAGGGACATTCTACATGCTTCCCAAAATCCACAAAGCTGGGAATCCAGGGAGGCCGATTATTTCATGTGTGGACTCCCTTACTGAGCAGGTATCTGGATGGGTAGAGGGCATTCTTAAACCCCTGGTAAAGGATACACCCAGCTACATTCAGGACACAACTGACCTACTGAATAAACTAGCAGCAATAGGTCCTCTACCAGAAGGAACCATCCTGGCCACCATGGATGTGGAATCCTTGTACTCTAATATCCCACACCAGGATGGATTAAATGCCTGCAAAGACTTCATGAAAAACACAGAGAATGATGCTGATTCTGTGGTGAAACTCACAAAATTCATCCTCACCCACAATTACTTTGAATTTGACAACAAGATCTATTTACAGGAGACTGGCACAGCGATGGGAAGTAAAATGGCTCCACAGTATGCAAATCTTTTCATGGCCAAGCTTGAAAGCGACTTTCTGTCCTCATGTCCAACCAGGCCTCGGGCCTACTACCGCTACATTGATGACATTTTAATCATCTGGACGGAGTCTGAGCAACAGCTAAAGACGTTCCACGAACAGTTCAATCAATTTCATCCCACCATCAACTTAACACTTAACTACTCCAGCACTGAAATTAACTTTTTGGACACCATCATTAAACTGAAGGACAATGAAATAGAGACATCCCTGTATCAGAAGCCAATCGACCGTCCAACATACCTTAAATGGGACAGTTTCCATCCAAAACACATAAAAAACTCTATTGTCTACAGCCAAGCCATCAGATACAACCGTATATGTTCCAACCCCATGGATAGAGATGAACACCTTGGTCGCCTTAGAAAGACCTTTTTAAATCAGGGCTACCATCCAAGAACAATTGAAAACCAAATTACAAGAGCCACCAGAATATCAAGGGATCACCTGCTACATTACAAAGCTAAAGAAGAAAATAACCGGGTGCCTTTAGTGGTCACCTACAATCCAAATCTGGAGGTGCTAAGGGGAGCTGCACGGAAACTACAACCTTTACTACAAAAAGATGCCCGGTTACAATCCATATTTCCAGACCCCCCACTACTGTGTTTTAGGCAGCCCCCAAATCTAAGAAGCATCATTGTCAGAAGTTCCCTGTCCTCCCCAACAGCTGCAGGAACCTTGCCTTGCAATCAGAAGAAATGCAAAACCTGTCCATTTATAATGACCACGGACAAGATAAAGATCCCCAACTCACATCAGGACTACAAGATACCAGGTACTTTCAGCTGCATCACATCTAATGTTGTGTACCTAATTATATGTACTAAATGTCCAACTGGGGGTCTGTATGTGGGGGAGACCGGGCAAAAACTGAGAACAAGGATGAATTCTCATCGCCACGCAATAAGAGAAAAAAGAATGGATCTACCTGTGGCAAAACATTTTTGCTCCCCTGATCATAGCATGTCAGATATGAAAATACTGGTACTAAGAAGCAGATTCACATCTCAAAGGCAGAGAAGAATTTGCGAATACAAATTGATGGTGACCTTTGACACTCTTAATGCTGGAATGAACCTGTCACATGGTTTTATGGCCTATTACATCAATTAAGGAATTTACTCCAAATACCCTGTGAAAACATCACAAAACATTACCAGACCCCAATCAGAGGGTAATAAAACTTTCTCTCCTTATCTATGAATTGTTCCAATATTTATGCTCATTCCTCTGCCATAATGACTATTCTGCTTCACGTCACTTGTCTTACCTATTGCATTTTTTTCTGTGTTTTTGTGTATAAATATGTGATTCTTCAGATTTTGTGTTAGTTCAGCCTGATGAAGAGACCTGAGTAGTCTCGAAAGCTTGCAATTTGTTACCATCTTTTCAGTTAGCCATTAAAAGGTATCAACCACTGAGGACTCTCAACTCTAAATATTTTTCTATCTACTGGCTAACACGGTACGAAGATATACATCTTTACTGTATCAAAAATCGGAATAGAAAGTTATCAAAAAATGTCATGTGCCCGAAAATGGTACCAACAAAAACGTCAACTGGTCGCGCAAAAAACAAGTCCTCACATGACTCTGGGCCAAAATCTGGAAAAAATTATAGCTCTCAAAATGTGGTGATGCAAAAACTATTTTTTGCAATAAAAAGTGTTTTTTAGTGTCTGACAGCTGCCAAACATAAAAATCCGCTATAAATAGTAAATCAACCCCCCCCTTTAACACCCCTATAGTTAGGGAAAAATAATAAAATAAAAAAAAACAGGAATTTCTTTCCATTTTCCCATTAGGGTTGGGGCTAAAGTTAGGGTTGGAGTTAGGGTTTGGATTACGGTTACGGTTGTGATTAGGGTTGGGTTTAGGGTTAGGGGTGTATTGGGGCTAGGGTTGGAGTTAGAATTGGGGGGTTTCCACTGTTCAGGCACATCAGGGGCTTTCCAAATGCGACATGGTGTCTGATCTCAATTCCAGCCAATTCTACGTTGAAAAAGTCAAGCGGTGCTCCTTCCCTTCCGAGCTCTGCCATGCGCCCAAACAGTGGTTTACCCCCACATGTGGGGTATCAGCATACTCGGTACAAATTGCACAACTTTTGGGTTCCAATTTCTCCTGTTACCCTTGGGGAAATAAATTGGGGTGAAAAGATCATTTTTGTGAAAAAAAAATGACTTTTTTTTACGGCTCTACGTTATAAACTTCTGTGAAACACTTGGGGGTTCAAAGTGCTCACCACACATCTAGATAAGTTCCTTAGGGGGTTTACTTTCCAAAATGATGTCACTTGTGGGTGGTTTCCACTGTTTAGGAACATCAGGGCCTCTCCAAATGTGACATGACGTCCGATTTCAATTCCAGCCAATTTTGCATTGAAAAGTCAAACGGCTTTTGGGGTCCAATTTCTCCTGTTACCCTTGGGAAAATAACAGATTGGATCTGAAGTAAATTTTTTGTGAAAAAGTTAAATGTTCATTTTTTTTTTGAACATTCCAAAAATTCCTGTGAAGGGTTAATAAACTTGAATGTGGTTTTGAGCACCTTCAAGGGTGCAGTTTTTAGAATCGTGTCACTTTAGGGTATTTTCTGCCATATAGACCCCTCAAAGTGACTTCAAATGTGATGTGGTCCCCCCAAAAAAATGGTGTAAAAATGAGAAATCGCTGGTCAACTTTTAACCCTTATAACTTCCTAACAAAAAAAATTGGTTCCAAAATTGTGCTGATGTAAAGTAAACATGTGGGAAATGTTACTTAAGTATTTTCTATGACATATCTCTGTGATTTAAGGGCATGAAAATTCAAAGTTGGAAAATTGCAAAATTTTCAAAATTTTCGCCAAATTTCCGTTTTTTCACAAATAAACGCAAGTAAAACAAATAAATTTTACCAATATCGTGAAGTACAATTTGTCATGAGAAAACAATGTCAGAATCACTGGGATCCAGGGAAGCGTTCCAGAGTTGTTACCTCATCAAGGGACAGTGGTCAGAATTGTAAAAATTGGCCCGGTCATTAACGTGCAAACCACCCTTGGGGTTAAAAATATCAGTAATCCTGAATATTTGGTTTTGTAAATTATTCTAACGTTATCCACTTGGTGGCAGTGTTACATCAGCATCAGTCAGTTTGGCCATACAATTATATCTTCTAATTACAGCAGATGGAGCCTAATTATAGGATATTTGCAGAAAATATTTTTACATTATTGTATAGTAACATAGTCAGCAAGGCCGAAAAAGACAATTGTCCATCCACTTCAGCCTATATTCCGTCAGAATAAATCCCCAGGTCTACGACCTTCTAAAGAACCTAATAACTGTAAAATACAATATTGTTACGCTCCAGAAAGACATCCATGCCTCTCTTGAACCCCTCAACTGAGTCCGCCTTCACCACCTCCTCAGGCAAGGAATTCCAGATTCTCACTGCCCTAACAGTAAAGAATCCTCTTCTATGTTGGTGGAAAAACCTTCTCTCCTCCAGACGCAGAGAATGCCACCTTGTGACCATCACCTTCCTTAGTATAAACTGATCCCCGGTTGTATTGTCCCCTTATATACTTATACATGGTTATTAGATCACCCCTCTGTCGTCTTTTTTTCTAGACCAGTGTTCCAGAACTCCGGTCCTCAAGAGCCACCAACAGGTCATGTTTTCAGGATTTCCTTAGTATTGCCCAGGTGATAATTGCCTCACCTGGACAGGCAGGAATTCCATCACCTGTACAATACTAAGGAAATCCTGAAAACATGACTTGTTGGTGGCTCTTGAGGACCGGAGTTGTGGAACACTGTTCTAGACTAAATAATCCTAATTTTGCTAATCTCTCTGGGTATTGTAGTTCCTCCATTCCCTTTATTAATTTTGTTTCCCTCCTTTGTACTCGCTCTAGTTCCATTACATCCTTCCTGAGCACTGATGCAGTCTAATCAGGGATTTGTACAGAGGCAGTATAATACTCTCATCATGTGTGTCCAGACCTCTTTTAATGCACCGTATGATCCTGTTTGCCTTGGTAGCTGCTGCTTCACCCTGCCTGCTCCAGGTAAGTTTATCATTAACTAGGATCCCCAAGTCCTTCTCCATGTCAGATTTACCCAGTGGTTTCCCGTTCAGTGTGTAATAGTGATATTGATTCCTTCTTCCCATGTGTATAACCTTATATTTATCATTGTTAAACCGCATCTACCACATTTCGGCCCCAGCTTCCAAGTTATCCAGATCCATCTGTAGCAGAATACTATCTTTTCTTGTATTGACTGCTTTACATAGTTTTGTATCATCTGCAAATATCATTTACTGTGTAACCGTCTACCAGATCGTTAATAAATATGTTGAAGAGGATAGTTTATAGAGTATATTTTGTAACATATTTTAGAGCCTTACTTTGCTGTAAAAGTATGAGGGATTTGACTTCCAGGCTGGCCATTTCCGGTGACTACCTCTTGAAGCTCATCAAGAGAATGCCAAGAATGTGCAAAGCAGTCATCAAAGCAAAAGGTGATATTTTTCTCTGATTTTCCTAAGTGGTCGGTGCAAATGACAGTCGGTCTAATAAAAGTCATCACCCTTTAGAGTATACATTGAATTTTATTGAAGAAACCTCCCAATGATAACAGTATAATCTCCAAAATGGAAAAAAACTCAAAATGCACTGTTCCAAATTATTAGGCACAGTAGAATTTCTGAACATTTGATCTGTTTTAAAGAACTGAAAATGCTCATTTGTGGAATTTGCAGCATTAGAAGGTCACATTCACTGAACAAAAAAGCTACTTAACTCCAAAACATCCTAACAGGCCAAGTTACATGTTAACATAGGAACCCTTCTTTGATATCACCTTCACAATTCTTTCATCCATTGAACTTGTGAGTTTTTGGAGAGTTTCTTCTTGTATTTATTTGCATGAAGCCTCCCAGAGCTTCTGTTTTGAAGTGAACTGCCTCCCACCCTCATAGATATTTTGCTTGATGATACTCCAAAGGTTCTCTATAGGGTTGAGGTCAGGGGAAGATGCTGGCCACACCATGAGTTTATCTCCTTTTATGCCCATAGCAGCCAATGACTCAGAGGTATTCTTTGCAGCATAAGATGGTGCATTGTCATGCATGAAGATGATTTTGCTCCTGAAGGCACGTTTCTGCTTTTTATACCATGGAAGAAAGTTGTCAGTCAGAAACTCTACATACTTTGCAGAGGTCATTTTCACACCTTCAGGAACCTTAAAGGGCCCTACCAGCTGTTTCCCTATGATTCCGGCCCAAAACATGACTCCTCCACCTCCTTGATTACGTCGCAGCCTTGTTGGAACATGGTGGCCATCCACCAACCATCCACTACTCCATCCATCTGGACCATCCAGGGTTGCTCAACACTCATCAGTAAACAAGACTGTTTGAAAATTAGTCTTCATGTATGTCTGCAACCGTTTCTGCTTGTGAGCACTGTTTAGGGGTGGCCGAATCGTAGGTTTATGCACCACAGTAAGCCTTTGAAGGATCCCACACCTTGTGGTTCAAGGGACTCCAGAGGCACCAGCAGCTTCAAATATCTGTTTGCTGGTTTGTAATGGCTTTTTAGCAGCTGCTCTCTTAATCCGATGAACTTGCCTGGCAGAAACCTTCCTCATTCTGCCTTTATCAGCACAAACACGTCTGTGCTCCGAATCAGCCACAAATCTCTTAACAGTACGATGATCACGCTTAAGTTTTCGGGAAATATGTAATGTTTTCATCCCTTGACCAAGGCATTGCACTATTTGATGCTTTTCAGCAGTGTGGAACATCCAGTTTTCCTTTTATTGGGCTCACATGGCAAACTAATTATCACAGGTATCTGAGATTGATTTCAGTGATCCAAAGAACCCTGAGACACAATACCATTAATGGGTTTCATTTACAAAAAAAAACAAAAAACGCTATGACACTTAAAACCAATTTGCATAATAATTTGGAACATAGTTTATATTCAGGAGGCAAATGAGGACAATTGTGGCCTGCTGTCATGCATCTAGGTCCGGACCCTTGAGTCTATGCTTTGTAGTTGACTTCTCTATCTACTAAGCCACAGCAGATACACCTTTTCTCCTGCTGTTTAGTTTCTGTTACCCTAAAAAAACAAAAGCAAGGATATCGGGTGTTTTCATTTACTCATTTGCCTGCCCGATCACCTTTCAGGTGTGGCTTTATATACTTTCCATCTGCTGGTATTTCATGCTCGTGATAGTTTAATTTGTATGTCCAGTCATACTTCTGTAGTTTAATCCAGTCAATTTAAGATCAGCTAGGGTTTATCTCTCAGCTCTTTTTGGTCTTTACCTTGCACCTATCTTCTATTTCTTCTTCTTCTTTAGTGCATCTCATTAAACTAGAATGTCATCAAAAAGTTAATTTGAGTTCTTCAATACTAAAAGTGAAACTCGTATATTATATCGAATCGTTACAGAGTGATCTGTTACAAGTGTTAATTTCTGTTAATGTTGATGATTATGGCTTACAGCCAATGAAAACCCAAGTCATTATCTCAGTAAATTAGAATAACAAAAACACACCTGCAAAGGTTTCCTAAGCGTTTAAAAAGGTCCCTTAGTCTGTTTCAGTAGGCTCCACAATCATGGGGAAGACTGCTGACTTGACAGGTGTCCACAAGGCAGTCATTGACACTCCACAAGGAGGGTAAGCCACAAAAGGTCATTGCTGGCTGTTCACAGAGTGCAGTATCCAATCATATTAATGGAAAGTTGAATGGAAGGAAAAAATGTTAGAATAAGGTGCACAAGCAACCGGGATAACCGCAGCCTTGAAAGGATTGTTAAGAAAAGGTCATTCAAAAATTTGGGGTAAATTCACAAGGAGTGTACTGCTGCTGGAGTTATTGCTTCAAGAGCCACCACAGAAAGACATGGGCTACAAGTGTCGCATTCCTTGTGTCAAGCCACTCATGACCAATAGACAATGCCAGAAGCGTCTTACCTGGGCCAAAGAGAAATAGAACTGGACTGTTTCTCAGTGGTTCAAGGTGTTGTTTTCAGATGAAAGAACATTTTGCATTTTATTTGGAAATCAAGGTCCCAGAGTCTGGAGGAAGTGTGGAGAGGCACACAATCCAAGCTTCTTGAGGTCTTGTGTGAAGTTTCCACAATTATTGATGGTTTGGGTAGCCATGTCATCTCTTGGTATAGGTCCACTGTGTTTTATCAAGACCGAAGTCAGCGCAGCCGTCTACCAGGAAATTTTTGAGCACTCCATGCTTCCTTGTGTGAACAAACTTTTTGAAGATGGAAATTTCATTCTCCAGCAGGACTTGGCACGTTTCCACATTGCCAAAAGTACCAATACCTGGTTTAAAAACAACAGTATCCCTGTGCTTGATTGGCCAGCAAACTCGCCTGACCTTAACCCCATAGAGAATCTATGGGGTATTGTCAAGAGGAAGATGAGACACACCAGACCCAACAATGCAGACGAGCTGAATTCTGCTATCAAAGCAACCTGGGCTTCCATAACCCCTCAGCAGTGGCACAGGCTGATTGCCTCTATGCTACGCCGCATTGATGCAGTAATTGATGCAAAAGGAGCCCCGACCAAGTATTGAGTGCATTTACTGAACATAAATTTCAGTAGGCCAACATTTTGGATTTTAAAATAATTTTTCAAGCTGGTGTTATAAAGTACTAGCTATTGAACCCGTTCTATGCCCGGGTGGCGAGCATTTTTATTGGTATATGGTCTCCCATCCTGGTATGTGCTGCCCCCCTCCTATCATGGTATGCATGGTACCCCTCATCCCTATCCTGCTATGCATGGCCCCCTCATCCCTATAATGGTATGCATGGCCCCCTTATCCCTATTCTGGTATGCTTGGTCCCCTCACCCCCCACTCCTGGTATGCATGGTACCCCCTCATCCCTATCCTGGTATGCATGGTACCCCCTCATCCCTATCCTGGTATGTATGGTCCCCTCATCCTCTAATTCTGGTATGCATGGTACCCCCTCAAGCCTATCATGGTATGCATGGTCCCCTCACCCCCCAATCCTGGAATGCATGGTCCCCTCACCTCCCCCAATCCTGGTATGAATGGTCCCTTCACCCCCCACTCCTGTTATGCATGGTCCCCTCACCACCACTCCTGTTATGCATAGTCCCCTTACCCCCGCAATCTTGGTATGCATGTTCCCCCTTCATCCCTATCGTAGGATGTATGGTACTCCCTCACCCCCATATCCTGGTATGCATGGTTCTCTCACCACCCATCCTGGTATGCATGGTCCCCTCACCCCCCTATCCTGGTATGCATGCTACCGCTTACCCCCCTATCCTGGTATGCATGGTCCTCTCGCCCACAATCCTGATATGCATGGTCCCCTCGCCCCCCTATCCTGGTATGCATGGTCCTCTCACCCCCAATCCTGATATGCATGGTCCCCTCACCCCCTATCCTGGTATGCATGGTCCTTTCACCCCCTATTCTGGTATGCATGCTAACTCTTACCCCCCTATCCTGGTATGCATGGTCCCCTCACCCCCCCAATCCTGATATGCATGGTCCCCTCACCCCCTGTCCTGGTATGCATGGTCCTTTCACCACCTTATTCTGGTATGCATGCTACCCCTCACTCCCCTATCCTGGTATGCATGGTTCTCTCACCCCCCAATCCTGATATGCATGGTCCCCTCACCCCCAATCCGGATATGCATGGTCCCTCACCCCTATCCTGGTATGCATGGTCTTTTCACCCCCCTATTCTGGTATGCATGCTACCCCTCACCCCCTATCCTAATATGCATGGTCCTCTCACCCGCTATCCTGGTATGCATGGTCCTTTCACCCCCCTATCCTGATATGCATGGTCCCCTCACCCCCCTATCCTGATATGCATGGTCCTCTCACCCCCCCCAATCATGATATGCATGGTCCCCTCACCCCCTATCCTGATATGCATGGTCCTCTCACCCCCCAATCCTGATATGCATGGTCCCCTCACCCCCCAATCCTGATATGCATGGTCCCCTCACCCCCTATCCTGGTATGCATGCTACCTCTCACGCCCCTATCCTGATATGTATGGTCCTCCTTACCCCTATTAACCTGCACACATACAAAAAAAAAACCATTTATACCCACCTTTCTTTCCTGTGCTCCAGCGCTGTCCCGTTCTGCCGGGGGAGGAGTGTGACGCCGGAGTACGCACTGTCCAGCGCCATATTGCTGAAGACACACTGCAAGTGTCTTCAGTAAAATGGATAGCGCTATGTGCATGTGCGATTATGACGCTCACTCCTGCCTCGGTCTCCAGCGAGAAGAGACGCGCTGCGGCAACGCTCCTCCCGGTCAGGTATGCAAGTATGGCGCCGGAGAACACGGTATGCATTCAGTGTCTACGCGTACCGAGATCTCCAATGCCATACACACTCCTCTATAACCGCTGGATGCCTTCTGTCTGGAGCCAGACTACGCAGGCGTGTCGCGCTTGCGCAGTCTATAAAGGCTTCAGACAGAGTGACGCTCCCAGCATTATATTATAGATTCTAATTTACTGAGATAATCACTTTTGGGTTTTCATTGGCTGTAAGCCATAATCATCAACATAAACAGAATTAAATACTTGGAATAGATCACTCTGTTTGTAATGACTTTATATAATGAGTTTCACTTTTTGTATTGAAGAACTGAAATAAATTAACTTTTTGATGATATTCTAATTTAGTAAGAAGCACTTGTACATCCCTCCTGTCGGTCACCTGCCTGCCCCCATATCTTACTGCCAGGGAAGGCAGAAGAGCTCTCTCCACTGAAACAACCCATCCTGCTTTAGGGAAAAAATTATCATTGCTCCCCTAAAGATAATGAGTGTGAATGAATAATTAAAAATAATTTACTTAATAATAATGTATTTTTTCATTAATCCCTAATACTATGGCCTCGCTTCACCACTTTAGCAGTGGCACAAAAGTGTATTGGATGATTCATATGAGCCAGGTTTTCATCTAAGAAATTTGAGGAATTTATGGAAATTGTTAGAATTGTTAGAATTATGTAGATATGAAGGGTATTTCTAAAAACATGAGCATTAAATGTTCTATTTCTTAGCTTTATTAGGAGGTATTAGGGGGTATTGTCCAACTTTGTAGTTTCCTTCTCCATGGACAGTGGCAGAGTTCGTTCTTCAAATACAAGGTGTACCCATATTTTCACAAATAGAACACATACCCATCATAGTCTATGGTGCTGTTCACATTATAAACTAAAATTTGTTTACTCAAACCCAGCAGCTCTTGTGTACCAGGCGCCAGCTCTTCCCTCTGAGCTATTCATCTCACTGGACAGTTCCTTGCTAACCCAGATACTCCACCCTGATTAGCTCCACCATGTGATCTCCTGATTCAACACCCTAATTAAACCTGGCATTGCACTTCCTTCCTTGAAAGATTATTGAGCTCCCAGGCTTTAGTCAAGCTTTCCTTCCACCTGTTGCTTCCTCCAAACTATACTGCTATTCCCGTGTACCGACTTCTGGCTAACTCCTGACTAAGCAAACTGCTTATCCTCCAAACTATACTGCTGTTCCCGTGTACCAACATCTGGCTAACTCTTGACCACGCGGTCTGTGTGTGCTGCCCCTAGTGGTTGCATTACCACTACTCCAACTCAGGTCAGTTCATAACAGAATAATCTTGTGCACAAAATGGGGTCTGTTGCAGCCACCCTGATGCAGCAAATTGATGAACTTCAACATTTTGGTGCCACATACCAAGAAAAATTTTATAAGTTGCAAACACAGGTGTTGATCATCAATAAGAAATTATTAAGTTACTGAGTCAACCTCTGGATTTATGCAATTCAGGGCCAGAATAAAATGCACGCATGCCACTGCCCTCAAAGTTCAGTGGGGATCGCCATTATTACTGTGAATTCGTAAATATCATATCTATTTCCAGATGCAACGTTCTCCATTTACCAGTGACAGGAAAAAGGTTCTTTTCATCATTAATCTCCTGACTGATGAGGCTCTTGCATGGCCTCACCTTATGTGGAAATGATTTCTGATCTCCTTAATTACTTGGTTTCCTTCATCATAGCTATGGATCAAGTGTTTGATTACTCGATTCGTTGTCCTACCACTGAAACCAAATTGCATAATTTACGTAAAGGGCGACACTTTGTAGCAGAATATACCTCAGAATTCCGCTGCTGGGTGGCATACACCACATAGAATTTAGCTGCCTAGAGGAGTCAATTTCGACAAGGAATATCAGAGTTAATAAAGGATGAACATGCAAGGGTCGAGACCCCTGATAATCTAGAGGACTTTATTCAATTGTGCATCCGATGATCAGAGATCACGAATGAAGAAAGGAAACGCGGGTATTTGAAACAACCTAAAGGGTATGCCACCTAACATTCGCTAACGGATCGCTAAAACTCACTATTTAGCGATCCCGTTAGCGATGTGTTCAGTGCGGCAGCTTCACGACGAGCTTCTGCTGTGATCTCGCTCGTCGCTGGAATCGCTCCGGACCCATTTTCTCGTCGGCGCTCCGTGGTAGTATTAATCGCTGTGTGGCACTTTCTAGCGATTTAGCGTACTTTGTACGCTAAAGTCGTTAAGAAACGCTAATCGCGATAGCGTCGTTAACTATATCGCTAATGTGCCGCATTAGCGATATAGAACAACCCCGCTAGCGATCGCATAGTATGCGTCGTTATCGGATCGCTAGCGGATTGTTAGTGGCAGTACCTTTACTCTTCTTGTTCAATCACATTGAAACCAACAAATGGAAATGGCCTGAACCTATGCAAATTGATATAATCTAAAAACCTCTCTGAAGTAGAGAAGGAGAAGCAACATACAGAAAATATATGCCTCTATTGTGAGGGTTGAATTAAGCCTCTCTGTAAATTTTCATCTAGGTACTCCATTAGTACTTTCAATTCTGGTTCAGAAAGATTGTAAATTCGTCCAAACAGAATGGATGGTCCAGGAAACAATTCAATGAGACAGTCGTGAGAACGATGAGGGGGCAGATGATCGGCTTTCTTTATACTGCAGACCTCACTGAACAGCTGGTACTCAGGAGGTAGTTTATCATAATTCTGATGAGAAATCTCAGATACTTCATTTTTTTGAGAACAGATAAATTAGCATGTCAATTGTTCTTGCAGTACTCAGAGAAAGGTATTGGTCCTCGATTCCAAGTTGATCGACGGGTTATGGATTGAAAACCAGGGAATAGCTAGAATAAATTGAAATTTTAGGGAGGAAATAAGATGAAAAATAACAGCTTCATGAGTGAAGAAAAGAAGGGCTCAATTCTGGCTTTACTAGCAGAGGAATACAGTGAGCATCATGTTGCCTCCATCCTTAAAATTTCAAAGATGGCAGTCCATTACAACAAGGTCAAGCAGCAGACATTGGGGAAAACGAAGCTACAGACCGGCAGTGGGCGAAAACGACTCACCACTGACCGGGATGACCGTCATCTTATTCGAATGTCACTCGGCAACCACAGGATGACATCAAGTGACCTACAAAAGGAATGGCAAATGGCAGCTGGGGTGAAGTGCACGGCAAGAACAGTTCGTAACAGGCCCCTAGAGGCAGGGCTCAAGTCATGTAAAGCTAGTAAAAAGCCTTTCATCAATTAGAAACAAAGGAGAGTTTGCCAAAGACCATAAGGATTGGACCATAGAGGACTGGAGTAAGGTAATCTTCTCTGATGAGTCTAATTTTCAGTTTTTCCCAACACCTGGTCATCTAATAGTTAGATGGATACCTGGGGAAGTGTACAAGCCAGAGTGTCTTGGACCTACTGTGAAATTTGGTAGAGGATCGGTGATGATCTGGGGATGCTTCAGCAAGGCTGGAATTGGGCAGGTTAATCTTTGTAAAAGATGTATGAATCAAGCGCATACAAGGTTATCCTGGAAAAACAGTTGATTCCTTCTGCTCAGGCAATGCTTTTTATACCATGGAAGAAAGTTGTCAGTCAGAAACTCTACATACTTTGCAGAGGTCATTTTCACACCTTCAGGAACCTTAAAGGGCCCTACCAGCTGTTTCCCTATGATTCCGGCCCAAAACATGACTCCTCCACCTCCTTGATTACGTCGCAGCCTTGTTGGAACATGATGGCCATCCACCAACCATCCACTACTCCATCCATCTGGACCATCCAGGGTTGCTCAACACTCATCAGTAAACAAGACTGTTTGAAAATTAGTCTTCATGTATGTCTGCAACCGTTTCTGCTTGTGAGCACTGTTTAGGGGTGGCCGAATCGTAGGTTTATGCACCACAGCAAGCCTTTGAAGGATCCCACACCTTGTGGTTCAAGGGACTCCAGAGGCACCAGCAGCTTCAAATATCTGTTTGCTGGTTTGTAATGGCTTTTTAGCAGCTGCTCTCTTAATCCGATGAACTTGCCTGGCAGAAACCTTCCTCATTCTGCCTTTATCAGCACAAACACGTCTGTGCTCCGAATCAGCCACAAATCTCTTAACAGTACGATGATCACGCTTAAGTTTTCGGGAAATATGTAATGTTTTCATCCCTTGACCAAGGCATTGCACTATTTGATGCTTTTCAGCAGTGTGGAACATCCAGTTTTCCTTTTATTGGGCTCACATGGCAAACTAATTATCACAGGTATCTGAGATTGATTTCAGTGATCCAAAGAACCCTGAGACACAATACCATTAATGGGTTTCATTTACAAAAAAAAACAAAAAACGCTATGACACTTAAAACCAATTTGCATAATAATTTGGAACATAGTTTATATTCAGGAGGCAAATGAGGACAATTGTGGCCTGCTGTCATGCATCTAGGTCCGGACCCTTGAGTCTATGCTTTGTAGTTGACTTCTCTATCTACTAAGCCACAGCAGATACACCTTTTCTCCTGCTGTTTAGTTTCTGTTACCCTAAAAAAACAAAAGCAAGGATATCGGGTGTTTTCATTTACTCATTTGCCTGCCCGATCACCTTTCAGGTGTGGCTTTATATACTTTCCATCTGCTGGTATTTCATGCTCGTGATAGTTTAATTTGTATGTCCAGTCATACTTCTGTAGTTTAATCCAGTCAATTAAGATCAGCTAGGGTTTATCTCTCAGCTCTTTTTGGTCTTTACCTTGCACCTATCTTCTATTTCTTCTTCTTCTTTAGTGCATCTCATTAAACTAGAATGTCATCAAAAAGTTAATTTGAGTTCTTCAATACTAAAAGTGAAACTCGTATATTATATCGAATCGTTACAGAGTGATCTGTTACAAGTGTTAATTTCTGTTAATGTTGATGATTATGGCTTACAGCCAATGAAAACCCAAGTCATTATCTCAGTAAATTAGAATAACAAAAACACACCTGCAAAGGTTTCCTAAGCGTTTAAAAAGGTCCCTTAGTCTGTTTCAGTAGGCTCCACAATCATGGGGAAGACTGCTGACTTGACAGGTGTCCACAAGGCAGTCATTGACACTCCACAAGGAGGGTAAGCCACAAAAGGTCATTGCTGGCTGTTCACAGAGTGCAGTATCCAATCATATTAATGGAAAGTTGAATGGAAGGAAAAAATGTTAGAATAAGGTGCACAAGCAACCGGGATAACCGCAGCCTTGAAAGGATTGTTAAGAAAAGGTCATTCAAAAATTTGGGGTAAATTCACAAGGAGTGTACTGCTGCTGGAGTTATTGCTTCAAGAGCCACCACAGAAAGACATGGGCTACAAGTGTCGCATTCCTTGTGTCAAGCCACTCATGACCAATAGACAATGCCAGAAGCGTCTTACCTGGGCCAAAGAGAAATAGAACTGGACTGTTTCTCAGTGGTTCAAGGTGTTGTTTTCAGATGAAAGAACATTTTGCATTTTATTTGGAAATCAAGGTCCCAGAGTCTGGAGGAAGTGTGGAGAGGCACACAATCCAAGCTTCTTGAGGTCTTGTGTGAAGTTTCCACAATTATTGATGGTTTGGGTAGCCATGTCATCTCTTGGTATAGGTCCACTGTGTTTTATCAAGACCGAAGTCAGCGCAGCCGTCTACCAGGAAATTTTTGAGCACTCCATGCTTCCTTGTGTGAACAAACTTTTTGAAGATGGAAATTTCATTCTCCAGCAGGACTTGGCACGTTTCCACATTGCCAAAAGTACCAATACCTGGTTTAAAAAACAACAGTATCCCTGTGCTTGATTGGCCAGCAAACTCGCCTGACCTTAACCCCATAGAGAATCTATGGGGTATTGTCAAGAGGAAGATGAGACATTATGTGGAAATGATTTCTGATCTCCTTAATTACTTGGTTTCCTTCATCATAGCTATGGATCAAGTGTTTGATGACTCGATTCGTTGTCCTACCACTGAAACCAAATTGCATAATTTACGTAAAGGGCGGCACTTTGTAGCAGAATATACCTCAGAATTCCGCTGCTGGGTGGCATACACCACATAGAATTTAGCTGCCTAGAGGAGTCAATTTCGACAAGGAATATCAGAGTTAATAAAGGATGAACATGCAAGGGTCGAGACCCCTGATAATCTAGAGGACTTTATTCAATTGTGCATCCGAATTGATCAGAGACTCACTGAATGAAGAAAGGAGAGACTGCGGGTATTTGGAAACAACCCTAACTCTTCCTTTGTTCAATCAACATTGAAAAACCAACAGGAAATGGAAAGTGTGCCTGAACCTATGCAAATTGATATAATCTAAAAACCTCTCTGAAGTAGAGAAGGAGAAGCAACATACAGAAAATATATGCCTCTATTGTGAGGGTTGAATTAAGCCTCTCTGTAAATTTTCATCTAGGTACTCCTTTAGTACTTTCAATTCTGGTTCAGAAAGATTGTAAATTCGTCCAAACAGAATGGATGGTCCAGGAAACAATTCAATGAGACAGTCGTGAGAACGATGAGGGGGCAGATGATCGGCTTTCTTTATACTGCAGACCTCACTGAACAGCTGGTACTCAGGAGGTAGTTTATCATAATTCTGATGAGAAATCTCAGATACTTCATTTTTTTGAGAACAGATAAATTAGCATGTCAATTGTTCTTGCAGTACTCAGAGAAAGGTATTGGTCCTCGATTCCAAGTTGATCGACGGGTTATGGATTGAAAACCAGGGAATAGCTAGAATAAATTGAAATTTTAGGGAGGAAATAAGATGAAAAATAACAGCTTCATGAGTGAAGAAAAGAAGGGCTCAATTCTGGCTTTACTAGCAGAGGAATACAGTGAGCATCATGTTGCCTCCATCCTTAAAATTTCAAAGATGGCAGTCCATTACAACAAGGTCAAGCAGCAGACATTGGGGACAACGAAGCTACAGACCGGCAGTGGGCGAAAACGACTCACCACTGACCGGGATGACCGTCATCTTATTCGAATGTCACTCGGCAACCGCAGGATGACATCAAGTGACCTACAAAAGGAATGGCAAATGGCAGCTGGGGTGAAGTGCACGGCAAGAACAGTTCGTAACAGGCCCCTAGAGGCAGGGCTCAAGTCATGTAAAGCTAGTAAAAAGCCTTTCATCAATTAGAAACAAAGGAGAGTTTGCCAAAGACCATAAGGATTGGACCATAGAGGACTGGAGTAAGGTAATCTTCTCTGATGAGTCTAATTTTCAGTTTTTCCCAACACCTGGTCATCTAATAGTTAGATGGATACCTGGGGAAGTGTACAAGCCAGAGTGTCTTGGACCTACTGTGAAATTTGGTAGAGGATCGGTGATGATCTGGGGATGCTTCAGCAAGGCTGGAATTGGGCAGGTTAATCTTTGTAAAAGATGTATGAATCAAGCGCATACAAGGTTATCCTGGAAAAACAGTTGCTTCCTTCTGCTCAGGCAATGTTCCCCAACTCTGAGGACTGTTTTTTCCAGCAGAACAAAGCGCCATGCCACACAGATAGGTCAATGTGTGGATGAAGGACCATCACATCAAATCCCTGTCTTGGCCAGCCCAATCTCCAGACCTGAACCTCATTGAAAACCTCTGGAATATAATCAAGAGGAAGATGGATAGTCACAAGCCATCAAACAAAGAAGAATTGCTTACATTTTTGTACCAGGAGTGGCATAAGGTCATTCAAAATCAGTGTGAAAGACTGATGGAAACCATGCCAAGACGCATGACAGCTGTGATTAAAAATCATGGTTATTCCACAAAATATTGATTTCTAAACTCTT
Organism: Oophaga sylvatica; assembly: GCA_033576555.1. Taxonomy (NCBI): domain Eukaryota; kingdom Metazoa; phylum Chordata; class Amphibia; order Anura; family Dendrobatidae; genus Oophaga; species Oophaga sylvatica. Next base: position 246,341,473 of record JARQOD010000002.1, on the reverse strand, counting down.
CCTGAGTTAAGACATTAGTATTGTTGTTTCTAAATGATTATGAACTTGTTTTCTTTGCATTATTTGAGGTCTGCAAGCACTGCATTTTTTGTTATTTTGACCATTTCTCATTTTCTGAAAATTAAATCAAAATTTATTGCTTGGAAATTCGGAGACATGTTGTCAGTAGTTTATAGAATAAAAGAGCAATTTACATTTTACTCAAAAATATACCTATAAAGAGAAAAATCAGACAAACTGAAAATTTTGCAGTGGTCTCTTAATTTTTGCCAAAGATCTATGTCCCCAAATCTGATCAGCTTGAAGTTCTCAAACTTGTCGATGGTCTAATTGTAGGAGGCATGTGAGAAAATGTTTCCTCCAGTTTGACATGTGCACGGAACAGGACGCCACGATCTTCTCCTCTAGGATTCCTTCAACCTCTTCCAGTTCCATCCAGTCCTTGGGAATCAATCTCAATAGATTTTATCGTGGACCCACCTCCCTGTAAAGAAATGACTGTGACCCTTGTGCTATATCGGCTCACAAAGATGGTCCATTTTATTCCAACTAAAGAGATTCCTACCGCTGAACAAACCACAGAATTAATGGTCAAAGAGCTATTTAGGCTGCATGGAATTCCTGACAATTTAATTTCTGATAGAGATGTTCAGTTTGCCTCAAAATCTTGGAATAGCTACTGTACAGCTTTAGGAGTTACTGTCAATTTGTCTACTGCCTTCCACCCACAATCCAATGGCCAGAATAAAAGAACTAACCAAAGTCTTTTTTACAATACCTATGCTGATTTATTTCTTACCTGCAAGATGACTCGGTGGACTATTTATGAACAGCAGAATTTATCTATAATAACACCAAGCACAGTTCTACATCTCAAAGTCCATTTTTTGTTGATGACAAGGTTTGGCTATCTACAAAAAATCTGAAAACGAACGTAACATCTTCTAAATTGGGTCAAAAATTCTTAAGACCTTTTCAAATTTCTGCACAAATGAACCCAGCTGCTTTCTGTTTAAAAAATCCTAACAGCTTAAGGCTAAGTGCACACGTCAGGAATATTCGCGTTTTTTCCCGCGGCAAAAACGCGAAAAAAAAGCAAGCATTAAGCATCCTATTCATTTAAATGGATTTCGCAATTTTTGTGCACATGCTTCGCGAAAAAAAAGCAACATGTTCATTAATTTCGCGTAATCGCGGCGATTCCGCCGCCATAGGAATGCATTGAACCGCTTACTTTCCGCATGTGGCTATGCCCACCATGCGCAATGTAAGCGGTTCATGTGCGGATGGTACCCAGGGTCTGGGGGCCCTGGTTACCATATCCCTGGTAAAACAAAAATTAAAATAAAAAATAATGATATTCTCACCTTCCGGCGGCCCCTGCAGCCTTCCCGCCTCTCAGCGACGCTCCCGGCCAATCCCGTTCCCAGTAATGCATTGCGAGAATCACCCAGATGACGTAGCAGTCTCGCGTGATGCTACGTCATCGGAGCCATTGTCGCAAAGGACGCCTGGGACCGGGATTGGCCGGGAGCTTCGCTGAGAGGCGGGAAGGCTGCGGGGGCCGGCGGAAGGTGAGAATATCATGATTTTTTATTTTTTTATTATTTTTACATTAGATCTTTTTACTATTGATGCTGCATAGTGAAAAAGAGTACATTGTGGATAGAATTCTGGATTCTAGAAGCTTTGGAGGAGAGGAAGTTTACAATATTTGGTGCAATGGAGGGGTTACAAAACAGAAGATAATTCATGGAAGCCAGAGGGCAACTTCCATGCACCCAGGATTACAAGAGCTTTTCATCAGAGACATCCAGAGAAGCCAGTGCCTGAGATGCCCAGAGGCCATCCTGGAAGGACGTGACTACTGTCAGGACTCAAACTCAGCAGCTCTTGTGCACTAGGCGACAGCTCTTCCCTGTGAGCTATTCAGCTTGCTGGATAGTTTCTTGGTAATCCAGATACTAGTACTAGTGATGAGCAAGTATGCTCGTTGCTCGGATTTTCCCAAGCACGCCCGGGTGATCTCCGAGTGTTTTGTCGTTCTCGGAGATTTAGATTGTGTCGACGCAGCTGCATGATATGTGGCTGCTGGACAGGCTGAATACATGTGAGGAATGCCTGTTAAGGAATCCCTACATGTATTCAGGCTGTCAAGCAGCCGCAAATCATGCGGCTGCGGCAACAGAACCTAAATCTCAGAGCACACCCAAATACTCGGAGATCAGCCGAGCGTACTCGGGAAAACCCGAGCAACGAGCATACTCGCTCATCACTATTACCTGTGTTGTTCTTGGTTGTCTCGAGCTTGAGTTCCTGATTGGCTCCATCCTGTGATCTCCTGATTGAACACTCTACTTAAACCTGCCATTTCTCTTCCTTCCTTGCAAAATTATTGATCTCCTAGCCTTTAGTCAAACTTTCCTTCCACCTGCTGCTTCCTGCAAACTATACTGCTGTTCCTGTGTACGGACCTTTCGTTTACTCATGACTACGCAACCTGCTTATCTTCTAAACTATACTGCTGTTCCTGTGTACCGACCTCTGGCTAACTCCTGACTATGCGGTCTGCCGGTGCTGCCACTAGTGGTTGCAGTACCACTACTCCAACTCAGGTTAGTTCATAACACTTAGCTTTTTTGTTAATCACTAAACTAATATTTAGTTGCATAACCTTTTATTTCTGATAACTGCTTTACATCTGTTTGACATGGAGTCAATTAACATTTGCCAACTGCGAATAGGTAGTCCAGCTCAAGCTGATTGTACTACATTCCATAGTTCTTTTGCATTCTTAGATTTTGTGTCAAAAACAGCATTTGTGATGTTAGTCCACAAATTCTCAATCGGATTGAAGTCTACGGATTGTGTTGGCCACTTCATAACATCACTCTTGTTGGCCCGGAACCAGGATGTTGCTCGCTTGCTGGTGTGTTTGGCGTTGTTCCCCTGCTGAAACACCCATTTCAAGGGCATGTATTCCAGCACAAGGCAGCATGACCTTGCCAAAATGTTGATATATTTAAACAAATGGTGCTTGGTATCCGATAAATGGACCCAATTCATAGTATGAGAAACATTCCCAAACCATTATGCTTGCACCTTCATGTTTTACAGTCTTCACAGTGTACTGTGGCTTGGATTCAGTGTTTATGGGTTGTCTCTCAAATTGTCTGTTGCCCTTACGCCCAATAAGAACAATCTTTCTCTCATCTGTCTATAAAATGTTGTGCCACTACTCTTTAGGTTATTCAGTGTGTACTTTGGCAAACGTTAACCTTTTCAATCCCATCTTTTTTTCAGCAATGGTACTTTACGAGGGTTGCTTGTAGATAGTTTGGCTTCACATAGGTGTCTTCTGATGTTTTCAGGACATACAGGTAACTGAAGATCTTCTTTGATATCTCTGAAGTTCCCTAAGTAGATGCCTCTTAGCCATTGTTGTGATTCTTTGACCTATGCGGATGATAGTATTTATTTTCCTACCATGTGTTACGGATTTTGTTTAGTGTTTTAAAGCATTGAATATCTTTTTAGCTGAGCAATCAATTATTTTCTGCACTTTATATGTTTATCCTTTTCCAGTCATCTTATTTTTCAAAGTTCTTTCTTTGCTACAATGTCTGGAACAAACCATTTTACTCACTGAGCAAGGGCTAAAGCCCCCAGGTATAACATTTTCTCCCTTCCTTCTTTAAATAAGGGCAATAATTGAGACCTGTTTCTTCACAGAATGAATGACCTCACTAATTGAACTCTGCACTGCTTTTAATTAGAACACCATCCTTTCATTAAATGAGTCGATAACACCCAACTGGCAGCGTGCATGTCATGACTGTTGATTCTGTTGATTGCCCATTACTCACCTACACCTAGTCATGATTTTTTTCCAACATTGTATGATCTTCAATGCAAAAAACAATAATTAAGCACATTAGTGATGTTAGATTGCTATTATTTGCACAGATATACAGCGTGTATGTGTGTGTATAGATATATATACATTACAGACTAAAAGTTTGGACAGACCTTCTCATTTAAAGGTTTTTCTGTATTTTCATGACTATGAAAATTGTACATTCACACTGAAGGCATCAAAACTATGAATTAACACATGTGGAATTATATACTTAACAAAAAAGTATGAAAACTGAAAAGACGGATTTTGGTAAGAACTTACCTGTAAAATCCTTTTCAGCGAAGGAAAGAAGAGAGACACACTAGTCATTATTAGTGGGTAGGCGGAGCCCAGATAGGATTGACACCTCAGATTAAAAAGAGTGTTGACCGGCCCCTCCAGCTCGGGCTCCTCCTACTCCAGCTTCTCCAGTCGTACCAAGCTAAGGAAGAGCAAATATCACCAGCGGAGCAACATAACCCCTTCTGAAGGATTTCAGAGAAAAGACAGGAATACAGGTTATGCATGCAACAGGAAGAAACCACACAGTTCCAGGTACTACTCACTGGACCTGACCACTGCGATGAGCTGGCGATGCTGGAACAGAGCCTTAGCGTGCCGACCTCAGCCCAGATCATCGCTATCAGAGAAGGGTCACGCCGCATCTGAAAACATCAACACACTTCTGCCATGGGAGGGAGCTGTGTCTCTCTTCCTTCCTTCGCTGAAAGGATTTTACAGGTAAGTTCTTACCAAAATCCATCTTTCAGCAGCAGATGGAAGGAAGAGAGCCACACTAGTCATTACTTGTGGACGTCCCAAAGCAGTCCAAAAATTAAGGGTGGGAAAAAAACCAAAATAGGCAGAATCCCAACAACCTAGATAAAAGCGCAACAGGCGCCAAATACAAGTTAACTAGAACTTTAAACTACGGCCGCCTGCAGGAACCTACGTCCTAAGGCCGCATCAGCGGAAGCACTGACGTCCACCTTATAAAACTTTGTAAACGTGTGGATGGAGCGCCAAGTCGCCGCTCGGCAGAGCTGAGCTGCCGAGGCCCCTTTATGAAAGGCCCACGATGAAGCCACAGCCCTCGTGGAGTGAGCTCGAATCTTAATCGGGCAAAGTTCGCCTTAAGTCGGTAAGCCTCCAAAATGGCCGACCGAATCCAACGAGCTATAGAGTCCTTGGAAGCTCGTTGACCACGTCGACGACCAGCTGGAATCACAAAAAAAAAGAGTCTGACTTCTGAAAACCTTGGGTAACAGAAAAATAGAACTTCAAGGCCCGCACTAAATCCAATGTGTGCAAAGCCCGTTCCTTTGCATTCCTCGGGCCCAGACAAAGCGAGGGCACACAATATCCTGGTTAACATGAAATTGCGACACCACCTTAGGTAGAAAGTCGCCCCGTGTGCGAAGCACTACTCGATCCGGGTAAAACTCCAGGAAGGGAGGCGAGCAGGAAAGAGCCGCCAATTCAGAAACTCTTCTCAAAGAGGTGACCGCCACTAGGAAGGCAACCTTCCAAGAAAGGCTAGTAGAGCCCATAGGCTCAAAAGGTCCATGCTGAAGAGCCTCCAAGACAAGGTTGAGCCGCCAAGGAGACACAGGCGCCTTCCGCGGCGGAAACTGACGGGTTACTCCGCGAAAAAAGGAACGTACGTCCCTACGCGAGGCGACAGCCTTCCGAAACAGCAAGGACAGAGCAGAAACCTGACCCTTCAGAGTGCTCACTGCCAAACCCTTGTCCAGCCCGTACTGCAGAAAAGCCAGCAAATTGGGAATGGAAAAAATCCTCGGGTTCCTTGAAGAACCCGAACACCACAAGAAGAAGGCTTCCCAAGTCTTGTGATAAATCTTAGTAGTAGCCGGACCTCTGGCAGCTCGCAGAGTGGCAATGACTTCGGCTGAAAAACCTCTACGGGTCAATATTTCGGTCTCAAGAGCCACGCCGTCAAACGCAGAGACTTCAAGTCCGGATGATGAACGAGTCCCTGGGTTAACAGGTCCGGGCGAAGAGGAAGTGGGAACGGAGGTGCCGCCAAAAGCGACACCAGTGTCGAGAACCACGTCCTCCTTGGCCAATCTGGGGCTATCAACTGTTGTGAATGGACTTGAAATGAGTTCTGAGCAGAGGCTCCCTCTGGTGGTTACAAGCGGTACTGGACTGTCCAGTGAAGATTGTGAGGATTGGGAATCAGGTGTTACTGACTGGTCTTATATAAGGGAGTCGCCTTCCCATCAGGGTTGCCGGTGATCAATTGTTCTGGTCTCAATCCTTGATTCCTGTTTCCTTTGTAGCCTGCTGTGTCGTGTCTGCATCTCCTGCTAACAGATAAGACATTTTCTTCTTTTTGTTTTTGTGCTTGATTTTTGCATTTTGTCCTGCACTTCTGTGGGGGCCTTCAGGGTCCCCTCCGGGGGCTTTTGCCCTCTCAGTTTAGTTCAGCCACTGATGTTTGTACATTTGCTTTTTCCAGTTTTTTCAGTGGCTGCTGTTTTGATTTTGTTACACCAGAGAACTAATTTAGGTGGTAGAGGTCGTGTGATCTCAGGTGTTTTTGAAATTAGTAGAGTTTGTGCTTTTCAGGGTTTTTTGGGATTGCAGTAAGTACCCTTCCTATCCTTTTCTATTTAGGTAGTTTTGGCCCCAACGTTTGCTCATACTATTTTCTGTCTGTGTCAGTATTTCTTCTTGTCTAACCGCCATTACATGTTTGGGGGCTTTCTATGTTCTTTGGGGATCTGCTCCGGGGCAGATAGCTTTCCTCTTTCTATCTTTAGGTATAGTTAGTTTCTCAGGCTGTGACGAGGCGTCTAGGACCAACGTAGGAACGCTCCACGGCTGCCTCTAGTTGTGGTGGTTAGTCAGGGTACTGCAATCTCATAGATTCCAACTGCTCTGGTATATTGCCTTTTTTACCTGCACTCCTCAGCTACCGAAACATAACAGTATCACCGGCCCAAAAAATTGAAAATTGTATGGTACTCACAGAAGGGAAAAATATTGTGAAAGAAAAAAGGTTGTCAGAGTTGTCAGAGATATTTTTCTGTTTGTTGCATTTTTTTTTTCCCTCTGTATCTCTGGGTGCTGGGGAGGATTTTTTCTCTCAATGGAGTTTGCACAGCTGTCTGGCCGTGTGGATCAGCTTGCCACTGAGGTTCGGAGTATTGCTACCTATCTTGCTAGGTTGCCTGTTGTGGAACCTAGGATTCCCATGCCAGATTTGTTTTTGGGGGATCGAGCCAAGTTTCTGAATTTCAAAAATAATTGTAAATTGTTTTTTGCCTTAAAATCTAAGTCCTCAGGGAACGCAGCGCAGCAGGTTCAAATTGTCATCTCTCTCCTGCGCGGCGATCCTCAGGATTGGGCTTTTTCCCTGACACCTGAGGATCCTGTTTTGAGTGATGTTGATGCATTTTTTCAGGCCTTGGGGTTATTGTACGATGAGCCTAATGTCACTGATCAAGCTGAAAAAGCCTTGTTGGCATTAAATCAGGGGCTTGATGACGCTGAGTTATACTGTCAGAGATTCCGTAGGTGGGCAGTCCTGACCAAATGGAATGACGACGCTTTGGCAGCCCTTTTTCGGAAGGGTCTGTCAGATAATGTAAAGGATGTTATGGTGGGATTCCCTGTCCCCTCTGGTCTCAATGATTCTATGTCATTAGCGATTCAAATTGACAGACGTTTGCGTGAGCGGAGAAGTATGCGTGGAATAGTGTTGCCTTGTGAACCTGCTTCTGAATCCATGCAGTGTGATAGAGTGGTTTCTGGGGCACAGCGTCATGAGTTTCGAAAGCGCAATGGGTTTTGTTTCTACTGTGGTGATGCCTCTCATACTATTTCAGTCTGCCCTAAGCGGGGAAGACGTTTTGCACGCTCAGTTGTCTTGGGTAGTGTTCAGACTAAGTTTTTATTAACTGTTACTCTGATATGCTCTCTGTCCTCATTTTCTGCTCAGGCTTTCGTTGATTCGGGAGCAGCTATTAACCTGATGGATTTTGATTTTGCTAAACGTTGTGGGTTTCCCTTGATACCCCCACGGAAGTCTTTTCCCCTACTGGGGATCGATTCTACCCTTTAGCTGAGAATAAACCTCAGTTCTCTACTCAGGTGATAATGAGGGTTGAACCTGATCATCAGGAGAGCTGCAAATTTTTGGTTCTGTATAATCTGCATGACATTATCGTACTAGGTTTTCCTTGGTTACAATCTCATAATCCTGTTTTGGATTGGAAATCTGTGTCTGTAACCAGTTGGGGCTGCCAATGTGTTAATACCAACACTCCTGTTTTTTCTGCCTCCCCCCAGGCTCAGGATGTTCCTGACTTTTTGATTGATTTTTCTGATGTGTTTAGCGAAAGTAAATCTGCATCCTTGCCTCCCCATAGGAGCTATGACTGCGCTATTGAATTAGTGCCTGGTAGTAAATTCCTAAAGGTCGCCTTTTTAACTTGTCTGTACCTGAACATGACGCTATGCGGTCTTATATCAAGGAGTCATTGGAGAAGGGTCATATCAGACCATCCTCTTCACCCTTAGGTGCCGGTTTTTTCTTTGTGGCCAAAAAGGATGGTTCATTAAGGCCGTGTATTGATTATCGTCTTTTGAACAATATTACTGTGAAATATCAATACCGTTACCCTTGATTTCTGACCTGTTTTCCAGGGTGAAAAACGCTACTTGGTTTACCAAGCTTGACCTCAGGGGGGCATATAACCTTATTCGCATTAAGCACGGGGATGAATGGAAGACGGCATTTAATACCCCTGAGGGGCATTTTGAGTACCTTGTGATGCCCTTTGGGCTCACTAATGCTCCTTCTGTCTTCCAGTCCTTCATGAATGACATTTTCAGGAATTTTGTGGATAAATTTCTGATTGTTTATTTGGATGATATCTTGATTTTTTCCAATGACTGGGACTCTCATGTGAAAATGTTCGAACTGTATTCCAGATTTTGAGAGAGAATGCTCTGTATGTGAAGGGATCAAAGTGTCTTTTTGGCGCACAGAGGATCTCATTTTTGGGATTCATTTTGTCCCCATCTGTTATTGAAATGGACCCGGTCAAGGTTCAGGCCATCTGTGATTGGGTCCAACCTACTTCATTAAAGGCTCTTCAAAGATTTTTGGGTTTTGCCAATTTTTATCGTAAATTTATTGGTAATTTCTCAGTTATTGTTAAACCATTAACTGATTTGACTAAAAAGGGTTCTGATGTGGTGAATTGGCCTCCTGAGGCAGTCTCTGCATTTCAGGAACTTAAGCAGAGATTCACTTCTGCTCCTGTTCTACGGCAGCCTGATGTTTCTCTGCCATTTCAGGTGGAGGTTGATGCCTCTGAAATTGGGGCAGGTGCCGTTTTGTCCCAAAGAGATCCAGAGACCTCTAAAAGTAACCTTGTGCCTTTTTCTCTCGAAAATTTTCTGCTACTGAACGTAATTATGACGTGGGTAATCGGGAGTTATTGGCCATGAAGTGGGCTTTTGAAGAGTGGAGACATTGGCTGGAGGGAGCCAAACATCAGGTGGTGGTCCTTACTGACCATAAGAATCTGGTTTATCTGGAATCTGCCAAGCGACTTAATCCTAGACAGGCCAGGTGGGCCTTGTTTTTCACACGTTTTAATTTTGTGGTTTCCTTTCTTCCTGGCACTAAGAATGTTAAGGCGGATGCCCTCTCGAGGAGTTTCCTTGCGGACTCTCCTGAGGTATCTGATCCTTCTGTTATTTTGAAAGAAGGTGTAGTTCTTTCCGCCATCTCGCCCAATTTGAGACTGGCTCTGGAGGGGTGTCAGGAGGATAGGCCCGAGCGCTGCCCTGTTGGGAAATTGTTTGTCCCGGACCAGTGGAAAAAGAGTGTGATGTCTGAGATTCATTGTTCCGCGTTGGCCGGTCATCCCGGAATTTTTGGTACCAGAGACTTGGTTAGTCGGTCCTTTTGGTGGCCTACCTTGTCTCGTGATGTCAGGGAATTTGTGCAGTCCTGCGGGACTTGCTCTCGCTCCAAGCCTTGCTCTCGTTCTAGTGGTTTGTTGATGCCATTGCCTGTGCCCAAGAGACCATGGACCCATATCTCTATGGATTTCATCTCCGACCTCCCTGTTTCTCAGAGAATGACTGTCATCTGGGTGATTTGTGATAGGTTTTCCAAGATGATACATCTTGTGCCATTACCTAAGTTGCCTTCCTCCTCTGAATTGGTGCCTTTGTTCCTTCAGCACGTGGTTCGTTTACACGGCATTCCTGAGAACATTGTGTCTGACAGAGGAGTCCAGTTTGTTTCCAGATTTTGGGGACCTTTTGTTCTAAACTTGGTGTTCAATTGTCTTTCTCCTCGGCGTTTCATCCTCAGACCAATGGTCAAACTGAGAGAACAAACCAGACATTGGAGACTTATCTAAGATGCTTTGTGTCTGCTGATCAGGATGACTGGGTCTCTTTTTTGCCTTTGGCTGAGTTTGCTCTTAATAATAGGGCTAGCTCTGCCACTTTGATGTCTCCATTTTTCTGTAATTCTGGGTTTCACCCTCGATTTTCTTCAGGACAGACGGAGGCTTCTGTCTGTCCAGGTGTTGACTCTGTTGTGGAGCGTATGCAACAGATTTGGGACCAGGTAGTGGAGAGGTTGTCCCTCTCTCAGGAGAGGGCCCAGCGGTTTGCTAACCGGCATAGGACTGATGGTCCTCGGTTTAAAGTGGGGGACTTGGTCTGGTTGTCCTCAAAAAATATTCCTATGAGAGTGGCATCTCCTAAATTTAAGCCTAGGTTCATTGGACCTTATAAGATCATGGAGATTCTTAATCCTGTTTCTTTTCGTTTGCTTCTTCCAGGGACATTTAAGATCCATAACGTGTTCCACAAGTCCTTGTTGAAGAGGTTTGTTGAGCCAGTGGTTCCTACTGCTTTGCCTCCTGACCCTGTTCTGGTTGAGGGCAATATGGAGTTTGTGGTTGAGAAAATATTGAATTCTCGTTTTTCTAGACGGAAACTCCAGTATTTGGTTAAGTGGAGAGGTTATGGTCAGGAAGACAATTCTTGGGTGTTTGCTTCGGACATCCATGCTAGGAGACTCATCCGTGCGTATCATAGAACTCATCCTGACCGACCTGGTTGCTCAAGTGAGGGTTCGGTGACCCCTCCTCAAGGGGGGGGGTACTGTTGTGAATGGACTTGAAATGAGTTCTGAGCAGAGGCTCCCTCTGGTGGTTACAAGCGGTACTGGACTGTCCAGTGAAGATTGTGAGGATTGGGAATCAGGTGTTACTGACTGGTCTTATATAAGGGAGTCGCCTTCCCATCAGGGTTGCCGGTGATCAATTGTTCTGGTCTCAGTCCTTGATTCCTGTTTCCTTTGTAGCCTGCTGTGTCGTCTCTGCATCTCCTGCTAACAGATAAGACATTTTCTTATTTTTGTTTTTGTGCTTGATTTTTGCATTTTGTCCTGCACTTCTGTGGGGGCCTTCAGGGTCCCCTCCGGGGGCTTTTGCCCTCTCAGTTTAGTTCAGCCACTGATGTTTGTACATTTGCTTTTTCCAGTTTTTTCAGTGGCTGCTGTTTTGATTTTGTTACACCAGAGAACTAATTTAGGTGGTAGAGGTCGTGTGATCTCAGGTGTTTTGAAATTAGTAGAGTTGGTGCTTTTCAGGGTTTTTTGGGATTGCAGTAAGTACCCTTCCTATCCTTTTCTATTTAGGTAGTTTTGGCCCCAACGTTTGCTCATACTATTTTCTGTCTGTGTCAGTATTTCTTCTTGTCTAACCGCCATTACATGTTTGGGGGCTTTCTATGTTCTTTGCGGATCTGCTCCGGGGCAGATAGCTTTCCTCTTTCTATCTTTAGGTATAGTTAGTTTCTCAGGCTGTGACGAGGCGTCTAGGACCAACGTAGGAATGCTCCACGGCTGCCTCTAGTTGTGGTGGTTAGTCAGGGTACTGCAATCTCATAGATTCCAACTGCTCTGGTGTATTGCCTTTTTTACCTGCACTCCTCAGCTACCGAAACATAACAATCAACATAGCTGGGATTCTCTCCAGTCTGATCCGACGCAGCACCAGAGGAAGTAAAGATATAGGCGGGAACACATAGATTAGCTCGAATTGGTCCCACGGAGCCACCAGAGCATCCACCGCCACAGCCTTCGGGTCCTTGTACCTGGACATGAAGGTCGGTAACTTGGCATTGAACCTGGATGCCATCAAATCCACTTGGGGAGTTCCCCAACGGGAGCACAGCAGTGCAAAAATTTCCGGATGAAGACTCCATTCTCCGGGATCCATCTTCTCGCGACTGAGGAAGTCCGCCGTGGTATTCTGAACCCCTGGAATGTTTATTGCAGAGATGGCTGGCACTCTGGTCTCGGCCCAAATCAGGATCCGAGACACCTCCACCATGAGCCTGGAACTCCTCGTCCCGCCTTGGTGGTTGATATATGCGACCGCCGTCGCGTTGTCTCTTTGCACTCGGACTGGTAGACCGCTCAAAGGGACCGTCCAGTGTTGGAGGCAAAGGAAAATTGCCCTCAATTCCAGGATGTTGATCGGTAGAACAGACTCTTCCGATGACCATACTCCCTGAATCCAGAGATCGTTCCAGACACCCCCCCAGCCCGTCAGGCTGGCATCGGTGGTTATGACCGACCACCTCGGAGGGAGGAAAGACTTCCCCAGGGCTAACGCTCCTGGACGTAACCACCATCCTAGAGATTCCCGCACCCTGCGAGAGATGATGACACTGCAATCCAGTGAAGCCTGCGATCGATCCCAATGACTCAGAATGAGCCTTTGGAGGGCCCTGGAATGAAACTGGGCAAACGGAAGTGCCTCCATGGACGCCACCATCAAACCCAGAAGGCGCATACACTTCCGAAGGGACATTGCTGTCGAAGACTTCATAATTTGTACATGTCGGAGGAGACATGCCCGCTTGTCTGGAGGTAGGGACACCACTGCCCGTACCGTGCCGAAATGCATCCCCAAAAACAGGATTGACTGCGACGGTTCCAGAGACGACTTCTCCCAATTGACCAGCCACCCGAAGTCCTCCAGGAGCTGAAGGGATAGAATGCGAGCAGTCACCGCCTCCTTCTTTGAGGACGCCACAATCAAAAGGTCGTCCAGATAGGGTAGAATCGAAACCCCTTGTCTTCGAAGAAATGCCATGAAAGGCGCCAGAATTTTTGTAGAAACTCTGAGCGCTGAGGCCAACCCGAATGGCAGAGCCACCAACTGATAATGGTCCTGACCTATGGCAAAACAAAGGAAGCGTTGGCGGGCCCTTCCGATTGGAAAGTGCAAATAAGCGTCGCGAATGACGATTGACACCAAAAGTCGTTCTGCGACAGTGCCGCCACAACGGAGCGAAACGACTCCATGCGGAATTTCCGGGCGTGGACATGCCGATTCAATCTTTTAAGATCCAGAATGGGCCGAAATATGTCCTCTTTTTTGGGGACCACAAAGAGGTTAAAAAAAAAAAAATAACCCTCTTCCCCGGCCTTCCGGCGGAACCGGCACCACCACACCTTTCTGCAGAAGGAATCTACCTCCCGCAGTAGAGGCGAGGTTGACAAAAAAATTGTCTGGGGGTCGAGAAAAAAAACTCTATGAAGTAGCCTGCCAACACAACCTGTGTCACCCAGGCGTCCGACACACGGGAAGCCCAAGTCGGTTTGAATTGGAGTAAACGACCCCCCACTCGAGAGCGCTCAAGTGAGACCCAGGCATCAGTCCGCCTCAGCGGCTTTTTGCCAGCTTCCCGTTTGTCTTAACGGAAGTTCTGTTTCCAGGGTATGCGGAATTTCTGAGAATTCCCTTTTTTTTTTAAAAAAAAAAAAGAGCGAGAGAGTGGACCGAAAGGACCGCCGACAACTACCGGCACTAGTCCTGCCAGACGCAGAGGTCACAGCTCTGCACTGCGGTAAAGCTGTTTCTTTTGCCTTGGCAATCAGCTCCGTGAGGTCAGATCCAAATAGCTGACCACCTTGTAAACTAAAGATAGCAAACCCTGCTTGGAGACCGCGTCCCCATGTCCAAGCCACAGTGCTCTTCTGACTGTGACTGCGAGGATTGCGCCCTGGATAGCAGTGACGCATTATCCTCCAACAACTTGAAAAGCCCATCTACCTTGATAGAGGGGATCCACCTTGCCACGCCGTCCGTAGACGGTCCAACCGGCTCAGGGAAACTTTACAAGCACACATGGATCCTTAATAACTGAATCCATGACCCGCGGTCTCGCAGATGGATATTGCTGCCATCTCCGTTTTTCTGTCCAGCAGATCCTGCAGACTCGACTTCCCTTTAACAGGAAGATTTGCTAAGCTGGGATAAAGGGACATCCACTTCAGGAGAAGGGATCCAATTATCAATCAACTCCGTTGAACACGGATACAGTGTCTCAAAAGACCGTGTCCCTTGAAAACGTTTATCTGGACACAGGCGTTCCTTGTCCCATTAAGCTCATCCAGAGCTGGCAATGCCGAACGCAACTTACTGTACTCCTGGTACATCCGGGCCGACTTACCAGGACGTCTAGTTACCTCATCTGGTAACTGTAACGCCCTCATGGACCAATAAAAGTCTCTGTACGGCCCAAAAGAGAGGCAGAGTGTCCCTGACGATCCTCCTTGTCCGAATCGGACATCTTCGTTACGCGGGAAGGAAGGCACCGGTTCGTGTCGCTTCCTTGAGAGGATCTAGCTGACATCTAATAACCTAGAAGGTCAGACAGGCCATCAGTAGAAACTAGCGAGGGCCTCCATTTTGACACCGCTGGAACCTCCGACCGCTGCGCATGACGCCGTCGAGATCTGCGTGTCAGTGAGACTGATTCTGTAGCGGATCTGGGAGACGGTCTCTGACATGTCCTTGCACAGTATATGGCAGGTTAAACTGTCAGTAACTAGAACAGTGTGTTTCTTAAAGAAAAAACAAACGCTGAAGGGTCAGAGCTCTTAAAGAGAGAGCTACCCCAGCTGTCCCCCATTAGGAGTTAACCGCCTAAGAAGGGGTTAAAGTAGCAGTGATAATGAAAAGGGTGTGCGAACCTCAAGTGCCTCTTATAAGGCCGCAGCTGCAGGACAGCTATGCCACACTTAACAGAAAAAACGTTCATCGCTAAAAAATTGCGCTGTTTTGTATATCGCAATGACCGCCAAAATTGTTAAGGAGATCAGTAAGCACTCCAGATTGGCAGCTACTAGCGACATTAAAAGCGTTATAGTGGCAGTAACTTCACTGTCGCAGACTCCCCACAACCTCTTTATTATTATTGAAAAGAGTGTGCGAGCCCCCTTAAGGGATAACAGCCGCAGGACAGCGCAATCTGTCACTCATTAGTGCCTCAGAAGGCGCCCGCGCTGTGGGGGTGAAGGGGTTAAGCTTCTGCCCGCGGGCTAGGAGCGACTCACCCAGCTGGCCACAGTGTAACATCTTGCCGGGAGGGGAGGAGGGAGAAGAGCCAGAAGAAGCTTTCAGCCTGCTTCTTTAATGGCCGCCGCGCTGTGTCTCCGTGTGCTCCATGAGAGGAGCCGAAAATGGAGACTGCCGTAAAGCGCGCGCTCAGAGCAGCGCGAAAATTCAAATAAAAAAGCGCGCAATCCTCTCTCCCGTCCTATGTCCTGCAGGCATCAACCTGCGGACAAAAAATACTAGTCACCGGCATGTATACTGTTACAGCGACTGCCGCAGCAGTCGCTGAATCACTCACACACATTAATAAAAATGCGGAGTACTCACCAGCCGAGTGCCACAGGGACCCCCAGCGGTTTGAGATGCTATGCCTATCGCTTCCCCCCAGGGCGGGGAACGCAGTGACCCCCGATGTGAGGTTTGCGTCCCCGCCAGGGAAGCAATCCTCATCCCCCCGGGCTGGCATGATTCTGCAGGGACCACCATCAGGGTAATTACAGATCCGCCAAGGGAGAGGTTGGGGTCCAGCAGCGCTGAGACCCCTGAGACCTCTAGACCACTTCTGGTGATCCAAGTCTCTTGTCCGATAAAAATAATAAAATCTTCTGAGGAGCTGCTTCCAGCAGCGACCATCCTCTGGGACCTCAAATTTCAGACTGGAGAAGCTGGAGTAGGAGGAGCCCGAGCTGGAGGAGCCGGTCAACACTCTTTTTAATCTGAGGTGTCAATCCTATCTGGGCTCCGCCTACCCACTAGTAATGACTAGTGTGGCTCTCTTCCTTCCATCTGCTGCTGAAATATGTCTTATATTCTAGGTTCTTCAATGTAGCCACCTTTTGCTTTGGTGACTGCTTTGCACACTCTTGGCATTCTCTTGATGAGCTTCAAGAGGTAGTCACCGGAAATGGTCTTCCAACAATCTTGAAGGAGTTCCCAGAGATGCTTAGCACTTGTTGGCCCTTTTTTCCTTCACTCTGCGGTCCAGCTCCACCCCAAACCATCTCGACTGGGTTCAGGTCTGGTGACTGTGGAGGCCAGGTCATCTGGCGTAGCACCCCATCACTCTCCTACTTGGTCAAAGAGCCCTTACACAGCCTTGAGGTGTGTTTGGGGTCATTGTCCTGTTGAAAAATAAATGATGGTCCAACTAAACGCAAACCGGATGGAATAGCATGCTGCTGCAAGATGCTGTGGTAGCCATGCTAGTTCAGTATGCCTTCAATGAGAAGGTGTGTCCAAACTTT
Organism: Oophaga sylvatica; assembly: GCA_033576555.1. Taxonomy (NCBI): domain Eukaryota; kingdom Metazoa; phylum Chordata; class Amphibia; order Anura; family Dendrobatidae; genus Oophaga; species Oophaga sylvatica. Next base: position 246,324,914 of record JARQOD010000002.1, on the reverse strand, counting down.
TGGTCTGTACTGTGTATGTATGTATATATATATATATATATATATATATTTATTTATTTATTTTTTAAATATACAGTACAGACCAAAAGTTTGGACACACCTTCTCATTCAACGATTTTTCTGTATTTTCATGACTGTGAAAATTGTAGAATCACACTGAAGGCATCAAAACTATGAATTAACACATGTGGAATTATACATTACACTTTACAAAAAAGTGTGAAACAACTGAAAATATGTCTTATATTCTAGGTTCTTCAAAGTAGCCACCTTTTGCTTTGATTACTGCTTTGCACGCAGAAAAGGTGAACGGATGGACTCTACATGCCTGGTTCCCACCGTGAAGCATGGAGGAGGTGGTGTGATGGTGTGGGGGTGCTTTGCTGGTGACACTGTTGGGGATTTATTCAAAATTGAAGGCATATTGAACCAGCATGGCTACCACAGCATCTTGCAGCAGCATGCTATTCCATCCGGTTTGCGTTTAGTTGGACCATCATTTATTTTTCAACAGGACAATGACCCCAAACACACCTCCAAGCTGTGTAAGGGCTATTTGACCAAGAAGGAGAGTGTTGGGGTGCGATGCCAGATGACCTGACCTCCACAGTCACCAGACCTGAACCCAATCGAGATGGTTTGGGGTGAGCTGGACCGCTCACCGCTTCAATTTTGAATAATCCCCAACAGTGTCACCAGCAAAGCACCCCCACACCATCACACCACCTCCTCCATGCTTCACGGTGGGAACCAGGCATGTAGAGTCCAGCCATTCACCTTTTCTGCGTGCAAAGCAGTAATCAAAGCAAAAGGTGGCTACTTTGAAGAACCTAGAATATAAGACATATTTTCAGTTGTTTCACACTTTTTTGTAAAGTGTAATGTATAATTCCACATGTGTTAATTCATAGTTTTGATGCCTTCAGTGTGATTCTACAATTTTCATAGTCATGAAAATACAGAAAAATCTTTGAATGAGAAGGTGTGTCCAAACTTTTGGTCTGTACTGTATATATAATATTGCTTTCGAGAAAATCACTGGTGGCAAAAACTGACACACTGATCATGCACATAAAATAAATCTTAAACAGAACACTGATGAATGTCTGTCAATTTTTTTCAAGGAAAATAAAGACATCTGAATCAGTCATATGGGATAGAAAAATATTTAGACTTGAGAGTCCTCAGTGGTTGATACCTTTTAATGGCTAACTGAAAAGATGGTAACAAATTGCAAGCTTTCGAGACTACTCAGGTCTCTTCATCAGGCATAGACTAATACAACATCTGAAGAATCACATATTTATACACAAAATAGCACAGAAAAAATGCAATAGGTAGGACAAGTGACATGAAGCAGAACTGTCATTATGGCAGAGGGATTAACATAAATGACTAGTTCATAGATAAGGAGTGAAGGTTTTATTACCCTCTGATTGGGGTCTGGTATTGTGTTGTGATGACCCTAAAAGGTCAGGGAGGCAGATTCCTTAATTGTTGTAGAACGACATAAATATGTGATTCTTCAGATGTTGTATTAGTCTATGCCTGATGAAGAGACCTGAGTAGTCTCGAAAGCTTGCAATTTGTTACCATCTTTTCAGTTAGCCATTAAAAGGTATCAACCACTGAGGACTCTCAAGTCTAAATATTTTTCTATCTACTGGCTAACACGGTACGAAGATACACATCTTTCCTATATCATATGGGATAGCATTTCCTCTAGATTCAGTACAGTGGTTAGCTGATTAAAAAAGTGTGATCCAGCTCACCCATGTTGAAGTTGCCAGCGAGTCCTCAGCTCAGATGATAAACCATTCCTGCTCTGTGGTAGAAATACTGAATGTTAGGGTTATCCAGTAATTTTTTGGATAAAAAAAATGTCAAAAAAACTTTTATTGTAGAATTGAATAAAACTGAACATTCCCGGTACTATAGACAAAAATAATAAATGTGGGAGCTTTTCCTACATGTTTTGAACTGAATTTCAGTCCTTACTCATGGTCGGATGAATAGCAAGAGTTCGGCCAAGCCGCTTTCAACACTCTTTTTTTCTTCCATTGAGTCTCTTGTTAAAAAAGTGATATATGGTTTTAACTATTTCATGTGGTTTTTTTTTCACTTTAGGCCAGCTATGTTCCACAAGGGGAATATAAAGGGAATCTGTCACCAAGTTTTTTTTTACACCATCTGAAAGGAGCATAATGTAGGGGCATAGACCCTGACTCCAGTGATGCATAATGTGCTGGGCTGCTTGCTACAGTTTTGGTCCCGTGAATAATGAGCTCTGTATAAACCTGCCAAACTAGTAATTGACAGTTTTCTGCCTTTACTCATTGTACTCAGAAAGCTGTCAATCAGTGGTGTCGGTGGGGTTATGTATAGCACTCATCAATATGGAGGACTACATGGCAGCAGGTTTACTTGTCCACTAGTGATAATCTCCTGCTGATAAAAGCGATTTTATTAAAACTTCAGCAAGCAGCCCAGTTAGTGACACATCACTTGAATCAGGTAGTCCGTTTCTATATTATCCTGCTCACAGATTAGGTTATAAAAGACTGGTGACAGATTATCTTTAATTTTTGGGGTTGAAAGGTATCCATTATTAGTTAACTGTGAGTGCTGTAATCATTGTGTGTGATAATTTGGTATTACAAGACAGTGTAAACTTTCTTTTGCTCCCCCAGTAAGTAAAGGTAATTGATATCTTGCAAAGATGCCTTGCTATTGAAGTGCACAGATGTCTTAGTGAAACGCAGGAAATAGAAAAACAAAAGCTTCAATGAAAACATGAAAAATCTATCAAGCTTACAACTAAGCATTTAAAAATAAAAAACAATATATAATCCTCAACATTGAAACTGCAACACCAAGAAGAAAATGTTGTGGAATTATGGAAATCACAGGATCAATAAGCATGTTAATGATATGCAAATGATGAAAAAAGAGAGAAACAAATTTTGAAAACCTCTTAAAGTATAGAGTATGAGCTCCACGTGCATAAATACACACACTTACATGCCTGTATTAGGACTGGTGTGATGTTCTCTTGTGAAGGCCTCTTCATAGCTTTGCCCTTGTGGCCCCATCAGAGTCAGAGAATGGTGTGTAGTGATCCATTCTGAACATACATACCAAGCCAGGCGTAAAACTATGTGCACAAATCATGAGAAGTCATTTGCAAAACCTTTAGCTACAAGCCCGCTGCAATGGTGGTCTGTCCTCTTCAGTGATGAGTCCTACTTTTGTCTCTAATGCAGTGATAGCTAGAGATTGTTCAGGAGACCACATAGACAATGCCATAAGCTGCCTCCACAAGGGAACATGAAAGTGTCCCAGGAGCCCTTTTTCAATACAAGAATATGATGTCGCATGTTTCTTGTGCAACTGTGAGCAGCCTCCATGGCTTAAATGAGCTGCCATGATCTGCTGTGTCTCAGGACTGGTCTCCCATTGAGCACATCTGGGACTTCATTGGTTGGCAATTGCAAAGGGAGCTGCCAGCTCGGATCTTGATGATTTGGATGCCCAATCACATTCCACATGATACAACATTCTTCAGACAACCATAAATAACCTCACTGATGGCATGACACAGTATTATTTGAGGGTTGATCAAAAATGAGCTTTCTGCCTTTATCACCCCCCCCCCCCTTAATTTAGCCAGATAGAGATTGGGAAATTATAATCTTATTGCCATTGTCATGCAAATAATATACCATATTTTTCGGACTATAAGACGCACCCCAAATTTTCAGAAGGAAAATAGGGAAAAAAATAATGTGTCAAATGGAGGTCCGTCTTACAGTCCGAATTCAGGTTACCAGCGAAGGGATCAGCACAGGTAGAGGAGTGGTCACAGGGGTCATTTGGTGGTCCAGGCTGGTGCGGTGGTGGTGCTCTGTGTTGCAGGGGTGCTCTGTGTCTGTGGGGTGGCTGTGCTCTGTGGGGTGGTTGTGCTCTGTCCGTGGGGTGGCTGTGCTCTGTCTGTGGGGTGGCTGTGCTCTGTCTTGTCTGTGGGGTGGCTGTTCTCTGTGGGGTGGCTGTGCTCTGTCTGTGCTCTGTCTGTGGGGTGGCTGTGCTCTGTCTGTGGGGTGGCTGTGCTCTGTCTGTGGGGTGGCTGTGCTCTGTCTGTGGGGTGGCCGTGCTCTGTCTGTGGGGTGGCTGTGCTCTGTGGGGTGGCTTTGCTCTGTCTATGGGGTGGCTGTGCTCTGTCCGTGGGGTGGCTGTGCTCTGTCCGTGGGGTCGCAATATACTTACAAATCCCGTGGCGGTGGTCCCAATGTAGCCTCCCTGTGCTCTGTGGTGACCGGGCTCTGTGATGTGGTGGCAGCGGGCCTCTGTACTGCATGGGGGGCTAAGTGCTGTGTGGGGGACTCCGTCGGCATTTCTTCATAGCCTGAAAGCCCCCCGCAGCTCTGTTGCTGAGATGCGGAGCCTCCAGAAAGATGGCGGCGCATACTGAAATTCAAATCTCGGCAACGAGATCTCATCTCCCGAGATCTTGTTGCCGAGATTTGAATTTCAGTATGCGCCGCCATCTTTCTGGAGGCCCCTGGCGGCCATCTTTGCTCCGCGTCTCGGCAACGTCCGCGTCTCCGCAACAGAGCTATGACGAAATGCCGACGGAGCCCCCACGCAGCACAGAGCCCCGCTGCCGCCACATCACAGAGCCCGGACACCACTGCACCACAGAGCATCGGGACTGCCGCCGCCACCGGATTTTTAGGTATGTTGCGTCCATAAGACGCACCCCCATTTTCCCCAAAAATTTTTTGGGGAAAAAGTGCGTCTTATGGTCCGAAAAATACGGTAAATTATTTGTTTATAGATTGATGTATTGCCATATATAGATAGAATGTGGAACTGTTGGTAGAGACATGATTACACATTAACATTTGTACCACAGAGATCTCAGCGGTGACAGTGACACATCGCACACTGTGCAGCCAGAATACCACTACTGATGTGATTCAAAAGAAATAAAGCATTTGAAAAGTTTTGTAAATTGCACTTATTGTTTCATAAGGTGACCAGTTGTACGTAATTGTAATCTTTGCTTTTTCATGTCATTTGATAAGTAAATAGACATATAATAATTAATAAAAGGACACTCCAGATAATACTGAGAAACAGTGTGCCTAGTGCATCAGATTATTATAAATTTATCCTTAAAATTTGTGTGCATAAAGTCATACTAGGTCCTTGTGACATAACAGTTCTAGAACCTTTTTGTTTGGTCGATGATGCTCTACAGCAAAGGTGCAGAACCTTTGTTAGCCTGATTGTCAGATTTTGTGATTTTATCACTTAAAAGGGTCACATAAAATTGAATATATATATAAAAGGTATAAAAGGTATATAGCAACAGTACTATATATGCCATAATCTAAAAAGTGGGGACTCCATTTCTGGAACTTCCGCTATTGTAGGCAAAGAGGGTTCACTGTTCCTTTATATTAGTACTCCAGAAAAAAGTAGTCATGATGACAATACAATTAGAGATGGCTGGGGGCCACACAGAATGCCATCATGAGCCACATGTTGCCCACTGGCCGCAGGTTGTGCAGCCATTATTGGTCGGGTACTTAGTTGAATCGGTTCTACTGCTTGATATTTGCTTTTTCTCAGTGTTAACTTGGGTTTCCCAGTTTGTAGACAAAGAAGCTTTTTAACTTTGCATGTTTGAGATCTAGGAGGTAAATGTGACCCCCAACCAAGGAGGTCTCTAGGATTCCATAGCCTACAGCACACTATTTAATGTGTAAAAAAACTGATATACAAACACCTGCAGAAAATCACAAGAAAAATATTCTGGAAGAGATGAATGAACAACTGTCCTGTAGGAGAGTGAAAAGATGTTTTAAGTTGACTTTTAGCATGAGAGCAATGGTCATCTGAAAAAACATGTGTGGTCACCCTGGCTCAACCTGGCTATATCATTGTCACCATCCATTGTGTCTGATTTGCGAAGGAGCCATTGTTGTGTGTTGTGCCTAGTGAATCAGTTTTTCCTGAAGTGTTCCTTAAAAATTTGTGGGTGTGACGTTATACTAAGTCAATATGACAAAACAGTCCCAGAACTCGTCTGGGCTCTTGCAGCTGTTCTCCTCTGTAGGGTCAGCAGGTCTCTGCTGGAGGTATATTCCCTCTCCCTGCACATTTTGCTGTGACCGATACTCCACCGCAGTTGTCTATTTCACAGCCCTTTTACTCATCAGAGACTATACTTAATTCATCTACTGCAGCAACCTTTCTCACTGACAGGCTGTTTTCTCTGGCTTAAGGTGGGAAGACATCCTCCCACACCACAGTATAGATACCTGCCAGGTGCTCCACTAAGCAGTCTGCACTGATTCAGGCCAACTCCCCTATTAATATGCAGCATAAAGGGAACCTTTCACTAGATTATTGCAATATAAACTAAGACCACCACCTTTAATGCCTCATTTATTGTAGTCTAGCAGCCTGTACATATCCCTCAACCCCCACTACATATCCAAAAACCGGCGTGGTCCTCATATGGTGTGGTCCAGTCTGAGTGTCGTGAGTCTTGCTCGGTGCCTCCTCTTGCTCCACAACTGCCATCCTCCAGCCCTGATTAATGTGGATGATACGTCCTCCACAACGCCCACAATCTCACTCCTGCACAGATAAACGACCCTCTGCTCTACTGTCAACAGTACTGTAGTGCTATTTCTATGGCACCAACATACTCCGCAGCACTTTACAATTCAGAGGAGTTTTGTACAAACAAATATAGACATTACAAAGTAACAGTAACATATCCTGGGTCGTCTTACATACACTGCCATTTTGAGGTCTAGACACAAATTTTCAATGATTTTCAGTTGAATAAACGCTTTTTGTAGTCAGCCAAGGAGTCTTTCAATTCTAGTTTGAGGGATTTTCATCCATTCTTCCTTGGAAAATGCTTCCAGTTCTGTGAGATTCCTGGGTCGTTTTGTATGCACTGCTATTTTGAGGTCTAGACACAGATTTTCAATGATGTTCAGATCAGGGGACTGTGAGGGCCTTTGTAAAACCTTCAGCTTGCGCATTTTGAGATATTCCATTGTGGATTTTGACATGGGATTAGGATCATTATTCAAAAGTAGAAGCCATCCTCTTTTCAACTTCAGTTTTTTACAGATGGTGTTATGTTTGTATCAAGAATGTGTTGAAATTTCATTGAATCCATTCTTTTCTCTACCTGTGATATGTTCCCCATTGGCTGAAACACAATCCCAAGGCAAGATTGATCCACCCATGCTTAATGGTTGACGAGATGTTCTTTTCTTGAAATTCTGTGCCTTTTTTTCTTCACACATACCTTTGATAATTGTGGTGAAAGTGTTCTATTTTAACCAAATCGGTCCACAGGACTTGTTTCCAAAATGCATCAGGCTTGTTTAGATATTTTTTTGCATACTTCTGACGCTGAATTTTATGGTGAGAACGCAGGAGAGGTTTTCTTCTGATGACTGTTCTATGAAGTCCATATTTGTGCAGGTTTATCTGAACACTAGAAAAATGTACCACAACTACAGAATATGCTAAATCTTTCTGAAGGTCTTTTGCAGTCAAGCAGGGATTCTGATTTGCCTCTTAGCAATCCTACGAGCAGCTCTCACTGAAATTTTGCTTGGTCATCCAGACCTTATCTTGACCTCAACTGCTCTTGTTAACTGCCATTTCTTAATTACATTTTGAACTGAGGAAAGGGCAACTTGAAAAGATTTTGCTACCTTCTTATCTCTTTTTCCGTCTTGGTGGGCCGCCAACATTTTCAGATAGCTAGGCAGATGCTTAGAAGAACTCATGGCTGCTGTTTTTTGGCACGAGATTAGAGGAGACTGGGTTTTTATAAAGCTGGGAAATTTGCATCACCTGGCCTTTCCTAACGATGATAGTGAACAAGCGATAACCTTAACAGGCTAATTAAGGTCTGAAATCTTGGTCAAAGTTATCTGACCTCTTTCTGTCAGATCAGCGGGACACTTTGGACCGTGTCCCTTTTTGGACGCGATACATAGATGACAACCTGCTGATCTGGCAGGATTCCAGTACTGCTCTTGATTTATTCTTCCAACAGCTCAACAACAATGACGGAACATTAAACTGGCGTTTGATTATGATTCAAATCAAATTGATTTCCTGGACGTTACTTTGAGGAGAGATTCTGATAATATGATTCAAACAAGTGTCTTCCGTAAATCTACAGCGACTAACGTACTTTTGCATGCCTCCTCCTCACACCCCTCCCACATGATACATGCAATACCGGTGGGTCAGTTCCTGCGGTTGCGCTGGATCTGCTCCACTGATGTTGAGTATGAGAGACAGGCAGAGAATCTTAAGAAATGTTTTTCTGAGAGAGGCTATAGCAATAGGACGATTGAAAAGGCTTATAATAGAGCTAAATATAGTCAGAGAAATTCTCTACTATATAAATCAGACAATGGGGCATCTAAGTCTGATCATGTGAGGTTTATTACCACTTTCCATTCACAGTCCAACATCATCAGGAAATTGATGATTAAATCATGGCCCATCCTGAAGACGGATCTTATCTTTACTCAAATCATTCCTGAGAGACCCATGATTGCTTATCGGCGGTCTAAGAACCTACGGGGACATCTAACCCGGAGCCACTAAATGGGCAACCCCCAAAAACTTTTTTGGATGGAGGGAAACGACAGCTAGGGTGTTTTAAATGCGGGCAATGTGTGGCGTGTGTTAATGTGGACCGCAGCGATAGTTTCATGGACTCTGCGAAGACAAGGACATTTAAATCCGCAAGTACATAACATGTACTACAAGAAACGTAATTTACTATGCCACTTGTCTGTGCTCCCTGATCTATGTAGGTCTCACTACACGCCAACTTAAAGTGAGGATCAGGGAACACGTATTGGGCATTGAAGCAGCTGCCACGGAAGATGATGTGAATATGCTTAAAAAGTTACCCAAGCATTTCAAGTTATTTCACAAAAGTGACAGTAGATTACTACGGATTAAGGGTATAGACTGTCTTGACATGGGGATACGGGGGTGTAAAACTTCACAACGTCTGGCTCAGAGTCTCGATGGATTTGGACCTTGAATACGGTCCATCCATGGGGACTCAATGAGAATTTCAATTTCGCTTCCTTTTTGTAATCGCCGACCAGGTTGTCAATTGGCACTGTGTAGGCTTTCGTGCCACCTTGGTTGTTTTTATGGGTTTTAATTATTGTTATATTGTTTTAGGTTTGATTTACGTCTTCACTTACCTTTCCTCCTGACCGGACTGTTTTCCACTCCTGATGGCGGACATTGACATCTTGTCATCTTTCAAGATTGAAGATCTACATTGGGATATATAAATATTTATACAATTGTTTGTTTCTATTCTGTTTTCATGATAGTATTGTTCTGGGTGCTTTATTATAATGTTATAAGTATTGTGTTGCGCCTTGCATGGTGATTGTTTATATATGTATACATATGAGGGTAGAGATATATATGTAATGGTGTATGTTTTAGTATTTTATTTTAGGTTGATCTATCTGATTACTGATTCTCTCCTCCCCTGACCCATGTATACCGCTCTGGTTGTATATGACTTCCTCGTTAGTACTATTTTGCCTGATATTGTAGGACGGTATGGCAATTGTGCCTGGTATTCGTAATTGTGTTAGTCCTGCTGTTAGAATAACAAAAATATATTTGGTATTTATTAATATATTCTAATTTGTATGTTTGAGGGTCACTTACACCAGTGGTGGTGTGTAACGTGGGGTTGGGGTATTTATTTCCCTCCATTGTTATATTCCATTTTGTATCCCCAATGACTAATAGTGAGTGAGCGTTAGGTTAATGTGTATAGCGGCTTTTTGAGGACACAATTTGTATTTGGGATAGGTAGCAGTGTGGTTGCCATCCTGATCACTGGGTTATACTAGTCGTATTGAGTGACTTAGTTGGTTATATCCTGTTCCCTTTTCATATTCCTGTAGCCATCCTGAACTGCCGCCCGTGTGATTGCATGCTTGCACGCATGCGTGTTGTACTCAGGGGAGCCGCGCCGCTCCCAGCGTCTGTAGCGTCGAGTTGCCATGGGACGTTGTGCCCCTGCTTCCCATCGTGTGATGTCGGCGCGGCTAGGCGTCCCCTGTTGCTACGGCACCGCATGCGTCACATCCGGCATGTGACGATCCATTTCCGTTTCGGGTGGGTTTTTAAAGCCTCTGGCTTCCCATTTTAGTCACGCCCCACACGAAGGACGAGATCCGAAACGTGCGTTGGGGCAGACGCACGGACCACCAGTTTTCCTGAGCGTGCCCTTATACTTCCACATCAGGAATATTTTGCTATAGGCACTTTACATGTAATGGATTTGTAGCAGCTGTTATTTAACCAGGCAACAGGCTGGGTTACTCTTGGGGCAATTAGATCTGTTTAGCATCACACTTGTAGGAAGAAATTTTTTTCCCCACCAGCCCAGTGCCTTTATGTATGAGCTAATCCTGTGATCAGGATATACGGTTATAACTTTGTAATATTTGCGGTGGCTCATTAGTATCTAAGTATGCAGATAAATTGTATGTATATTTTGCATAATGGTATATTACAGCGTTGCACTTTAATTTGATTATAAGTCTCAGGATCATTGGTCACATTTTACCTGTTTGTACTACATTTGCACAGTAATAAAGTTTTCTATATTTACTGTGAATTGCCAAGTTCCTGGGAAAGGTTGTTTGAGGAATACCCTCTTCACGTATGGACTGAAAAAATAGGACGGCCAGTAAGTTGTTAGCTGCTACAGAACAAAGATGTGGCTCATAAGATTGTACTTACTAATGTAATTAACAGTACTTACTGAAAAAATTCCTTAATTATGAATGTTGTTTCACTTTGATTGATGGATCACAGAGTTCAGTTTTGAGTCAATAACACATTAAGGAAAGTATGTATGCTGATATAGATGAAATATGGACCCAGAACCAATTAAAAAAATGTGTATGCCTACTCAAAGCCTTTCTGCAAAAAATATATATTGTTGATAATGAATAGTTATGTATTAGTGCAGAAAAAAACCATATGAAAATGATGAATAGCCAATATACTCACAATATGAGTTGAGGATTTAGATTAATGCAGGGAGAGCCATCATATAGAGCAATAATATATAAGCACTGGCATAAATGAGATATGAATATATACCAGTTTATAATCTAGCCGCTCCTTCAGACCTTGCTGCAAATGACAATTATACTCATTCAGAAGATCTAATTAGAAATAGTTAGTGAGTATTGTGCTCAGCTTTATACTCACTGTATGTGAATAGATGTAATCTGCTGCAGGGAATATCACTGCATGAAGCGGGTAAGCTGATGAGCGTGAGCTGGTGAGCGTTGTGCTCTGTTTCGTTGTACTCACTGCGTGCGGATGAATCAGGTCTGCTGCGGGGAAAATCGCCGCATGGAGCGTTGCTAGGAGGAGGTCGGCAAACACTCGGCGCGCTCCGGCCGGAAGCGGCGCCTGAGGTCGCGACAGGAAAGGGCGGGAACAGCAAGGTGACGTCACCGATTAGTTGCGCTTGCGTGGAAGTGCAGGGGCTAAGTGTGCTGACGCGTTTCTAGGGACCACTATCCCTCTTCATCAGAGTTGAAGCTCACTGCACTGAATTGCTCCTATATATAGAGAAATGTACTAATGAGGCTCCCTTTCATTGTAAACCTCAAAGAATGGTGGCTTTGAGAGGACTGCTAGACCTGCAGTGATTGTGATAGTGACCGTGTTCCTATATGATGAAACTTACTAAGTGTGTGAATGGTTACAAACAAATGCGATATGCATGATGCAGTAAAAATAAAAATAAATTAAATTAAAAACGTCCTTTATTAAAGTCTTTAAAATAGCTAATGGCATTTATGCAGTAGATGTGAAATAAAAATACAAATAAATAAAAATGAAAATATATATGCAGATAAAAATATACTAAAATTGTGAACAATTTAGCCAATACGTGTTGGTTTCAGGCTGGACCCTAAAAAATATATATATATATGAACACAATATGATCGGTCCAATAATGATGAACATATATAATATAGAAAATATATAAAATGAAATAAGATAGTTCTATAGGAAATAACATGTATATATATACATGTGCATATTAGTATATATTGAGTCAAAAAACAATGTTTTAGTTAATTTAGTGAATTAAAAGCATAAAGTTCAATCTCATGATTGAGTCCCTTTGAACAAGGGTGTCAAGAGTGAAGATCCATCGGGACTCAATCCCTGACATACACCTAATATAATCGCCACCTTACAATTTTTGGGAACTAATTCAATGCCATAAAAGATAACGTCTGTGCACCTTTTGTTGTGTTTTTCCAAAAAATGTCGGGATAGAGGGTGACCTAAAAATCCTTTTTGATATTGGTCAAGTGTTCCTTAATCCGTGTTTTAAGGCACCTTTTTGTTCGGCCCACGTATAGTTTGTTGCATGGGCATTTCAAGATATAAATGACCCCCTTGGATTCACACGTGATTTTAGATTTAATGTTAAACATCATTGTTTCACTTGAATCTGTAAAACTAGACTTATTAGTTTTATTATACTTGGTATGTGTACAACCATAACATTTTCTACAGGGTAGAAAACCAGTGACTTGTGAAACTGGTTGTGGCCTAGTTTCACCAATATTTAAAGGCTTTGTTGTAGGAGCCAGAAGAAGGCCTAGATTTTTGGCTTTGGTGAATATAAATCTAGGGTGATCTGGCAAGAGGTTACCTATACATTTGTCACCTTGAAGTAAAGCCCAGTGTTTTCTGATTATATTTTTGAACTTCATGTGATTCGAATGAAATTGGGTTACAATAGGTACCTGTGATATGAACAAGGGGGGTCATTTATATCTTGAAATGCCCATGCAACAAACTATACGTGGGCCGAACAAAAAGGTGCCTTAAAACACGGATTAAGGAACACTTGACCAATATCAAAAAGGATTTTTAGGTCACCCTCTATCCCGACATTTTTTGGAAAAACACAACAAAAGGTGCACAGACGTTATCTTTTATGGCATTGAATTAGTTCCCAAAAATTGTAGAGGTGGCGATTGTATTAGGTGTATGTCAAGGATTGAGTCCCGATGGATCTTCACTCTTGACACCCTTGTTCCAAAGGGACTCAATCATGAGATTGAACTTTATGCTTTTAATTCACTAAATTAACTAAAAACTAAAAACATTGTTTTTTGGACTCAATATATACTAATAATGCACATGTATATATATACATGTATATTTCCTATAGAACTATCTTATTTCATTTTATATATTTTCTATATGTATATATGTTCATCATTTATTGGACCGATCATATTGTGTTCATATATATATATATAATATATATATATTTTTTAGGGGTCCAGCCTGAAACCAACACGTATTGGCTAAATTGTTCACAATTTTTAGTATATTTTTATCTGCATATATATTTTTATTTGTATTTTTATTTCACATCTACTGCTATAAATGCCATTAGCTATTTTAAAAGACTTTAATAAAGGACGGTTTTTAATTTAATTTATTTTTATTTTTACTGCATCATGCATATCGCATTTGTTTGTAACCATTCACACACTTTAGTAAGTTTCATCATATAGGAACACGGTCACTATCACAATCACTGCAGGTCTAGCAGTCCTCTCAAAGCCACCATTCTTTGAGGTTTACAATGAATGGGAGCCTCATTAGTACATTTCTCTATATATAGGAGCAATTCAGTGCAGTGAGCTTCAACTCTGATGAAGAGGGATAGTGGTCCCTAGAAACGCGTCAGCACACTTAGCCCCTGCACTTCCACGCAAGCGCAACTAATCGGTGACGTCACCTTGCTGTTCCCGCCCTTTCCTGTCGCGACCTCAGGCGCCGCTTCCGGCCGAAGCGCACCGAGTGTTTGCCGACCTCCTAGCAACGCTCCATGCGGCGATTTTCCCCGCAGCAGACCTGATTCATCCGCACGCAGTGAGTACAACGAAACAGAGCACAACGCTCACCAGCTCACGCTCATCAGCTTACCCGCTTCATGCAGTGATATTCCCTGCAGCAGATTACATCTATTCACATACAGTGAGTATATAGCTGAGCACAATACTCACTAACTATTTCTAATTAGATCTTCTGAATGAGTATAATTGTCATTTGCAGCAAGGTCTGAAGGAGCGGCTAGATTATAAACTGGTATATATTCAATCTCATTTATACCAGTGCTTATATATTATTGCTCTATATGACGGCTCTCCCTTAGTGTTGAGCGATACGATACTGCAAATATCGGATATCGGCCGATATTAGCTGTATCGGCCTTTCGATTCCGAATACCGATATTTTCGTCATATCGGATACCGGAATCGGATTTGTCACTGTCAGTGTCCGTCGGTCGGGTCTGTCAGGAGTCAGCGGCATTTACCCGGCAGAAGATCTCCGGCGGTCACGTCATGGACTGCTTGATGGCCGCCATTATCTTCTCCCTGGCGGTCACATGCAGTTTTTCGCGATAACTGCAGTGACTGCTGGGTAATCCCGGCCGTAAAGCAGTCAGTCCGATGACGTCACCGCCGGGGAAGCAGGTAATCAGCTGTGCTGCGCCGGGATGACAGGCTCTGCCTGTCATTCTGATGTAGCAGAGCTGGATCGTCGTGGGACACTCGTTACTATGGACTGCGTCGGACAGGTGGTATACTGCTGTTTTTTTTTTTCATTTTTTTACAGGAGATCGATGGCGTCGCAGGATGAGACTGTAATAAAAGTAATGAAAACTGTTGTTTTTTTTATTAAATTAAAAAACTTTTATATGAACATTCACCCGTCCGGGTACATCAACAATTTAACTATTTACATACAGGGACCCTGTCCGGGTTATTTATAATTCTTTGGCAGGGGTGTTCCAGGTACCACCTGGTACTCTTCTGATGCTTGCCAAACATCCGAGACACCAAGGACCACCAGAACCTGATGACGTCGTGTGGCCTGTACAGTCAAGTCGTGACCCGCTATCTGTGTCTGTGTGGCCACCTCTTTCATCTCCCTCCGGGTCTGGAGCCCTATGTCACGGACTGAACGAACCCCAGGGGGCCTAACAGGCGCCGGGTACGGGCCAGCTATAGTTATCATGTCCATAGCTGGGGCTGCTGAGGAGACCACTGAGGGAGGCTGGGGAGATTTACGGCGTGGGGTGGGCACTTGTGCAGAGGCCTGGATGTGGGAGGCTGAAGGCTCCGAGGGTCTCACAGGTTCCTGACACTCTGGGGAGTAGGGGTCGCACCTGGTAACATTTAGGGCGTACCATCCATTGTAACCCCAGTGTTGGGTGTAAGTCACCAAGTCTCCTGGCAACAGGTCCCTCCCCGGGTGTCCTTCTGGGAGGTGAGCCTCCACGTCCCGCCGGGTCACAAAGACTTCTAAATAAAGTCCAGGCTCCTGGATGAAGCCCCAACCACCTTTCAATTTAAAGCTCCGTACTGCACCTATACGCCGCGGCTCCCTCAGGGTTCCTTTATCTTTTCTCATCCGGTCCTTATCTGCCCGGTCCTTCTCCAGGTTACGTTGCCGAAGTTTTTGGGATTCTCGCTGCTCCCTTTGTCGCTCTGCTTCCCGCTCCCAACGTCTCCACTCTTCCTCCTGACGCGGGTTGAAATTCTCCTCCAGCTGCTCCATGTCTCCACCATCAAATGCCAGCTTACCATGTCCGGTTTGCGGCAGCTCTCCTGGCGCCCCCCAGTCCTGGCGGCGCTCACCTGCGGAGGAAGCAGCCGGCTCTGGAACAGATGACAGTCAGGGCTCCGGTACAGACAGGTACACCTCTGGTGCCTGCGCAGCCTCCTCCATGAGGACGGGTGTCGCTTCTTCTGTCTCAGCGACGGGGGCAGACAGCGGGATCTGGGGTGCTGCCGGTGCAGAGTTTTTTGCAGGAACGGGTGCCTCCACTGCGACAACGTCAACCGGATCACGTTGCAAGGGCTGGGATGCCCGCACGGACTCCTCTACTAGAACGGGTGCCTCACCATCCGGTACAGACACTTCAGGTAAGAGGGATTGGCGCGCGCTCCAAGTTTAGTTTTAGGGCACTGCCAGCTGGCTTCCATCCTGGCGACCTCCTCCCGGTGCTGGGCCAGGCCTCTTAGGGTATCCTCCGCTTCTTGCAGCGTAGGAGGGTTTCCAGGCCGGGTGCCCAACGGTGGTTCCGTGGCGATCGGGTCGCTTCCGTGGGGGGAGAGCTCTGACTGCTCCATCCCTTCACACTTCTGCTCGTGTCCATTAGCCATCTCTGCCAAGTCACATGTGTCATTAGCATCTGGAGAGGGCCCCTCTTTTGTAGTGAGGCGGGACCTTCGTGTTAGTTTCCGCACACTGAGGAGGATGAGGAGGCGGAACTCAAGAGCTGTGGGGCACGATCTTACATTGCAGTACCATTTAGAGTGGTCGGCCATCGTTTTCACGCCACTGAGTGAGTGTACACCCACGAAGAGCACGCCCTTCTTCTTCACCAGTGCCTCGTCGTGACGCAGATATGGCGGAAAAATGGCAAATACATTCTCTGATGATTTTAGCAATTCTCAAGCACAAAACCAGTTCAATTCAGGCACACAGGACTCGCTTATAGCGAGCTACAGAATCCTGTTCTTGACGCCCAAGAACAGTCGCACAGAGACAGAGGTTTTGGGGGTACTCGGCACCGAGCCCGTCGACTTCTATGGGTTAAGTCACGGCTTTACCCGGCAATTGAATCAGAGTTATTTTACTATGTAGAAGTGTATAAACTATAAATATATGTTATATATATATGTCACAATGACATGTATATATATATATATATATATATATATATATAGTATTCTATGTGTGTATATTTAGTGTTTACAAGGAAATAAAGGTTTTTTTTAGTTGCGATATTTTGTTCCCATAGACTTACATGGGACTTCCGGTATCGGAATCGGATATCGACGATATTTAGTGATATCGGCGATACCATTTCGATACGATATTTTTAGATATCGAGCAGTATCGCTCAACACTACTCTCCCTGCATTAATCTAAATCCTCAACTCATATTGTGAGTATATTGGCTATTCATCATTTTCATATGTTTTTTTCTGCACTAATACATAACTATTCATTATCAACAATATATATTTTTTGCAGAAAGGCTTTGAGTAGGCATACACATTTTTTGAATTGGTTCTGGGTCCATATTTCATCTATATCAGCATACATACTTTCCTTAATGTGTTATTGACTCAAAACTGAACTCTGTGATCCATCAATCAAAGTGAAACAACATTCATAATTAAGGAATTTTTTCAGTAAGTACTGTTAATTACATTAGTAAGTACAATCTTATGAGCCACATCTTTGTTCTGTAGCAGCTAACAACTTACTGGCCGTCCTATTTTTTCAGTCCATACGTGAAGAGGGTATTCCTCAAACAACCTTTCCCAGGAACTTGGCAATTCACAGTGAGTCTAACACTTTGTAATATTAATTGCATTCTCAACATTAGGTACTTTTTGTTTAAGCGCGGTGTTTATTTATTTATTTTCTATTATATTTGGTAGGTCAACACAGAGCCCACTTATAAACTACCAGCTGCTCTCCAAGTACCAGTCCAATAATAAATTATTACATACGCATTTTTTCCTCTTTTTTCTCTTTTTTTTTTTTTCTCTTTTTTGTTCTAATTAAGGTGTAGCGCCAGTGTTTGTTTATTTATTGTTCAAGTTTTCTATATTTGTTTAAGTGGATCTGTGGTCGTGGTTTTGTGGTTTGTCCACCATCCTTTGTCAAGTTATCTTAGCACACAAATCTCCAAGGGTGCTCAAACTTTTGCATCAGCCCATTTTTCTTTTTGTAATTTTTAAAATAAAAAAAGACTATATATTTGTCAGCCTAAAATACAAAGGAAATCTTTCATCTTTAACACTAGGCCTTTTAGAGATCATTTAATCTTCAACTTGCTTAAATGTGTTCAATAACTGCAATTTTGACCAGGGGTGCCAAAACTTTTACATGCCACTGTATGTAATAATTACATTGTTTTCATCACTTTTATTTGTACATCAAACCAGAATGAAACATGAGATGGCATGTTTTGTTGTTACAATTGCCAAAACCCTGGACTCGTCCCAAGCTATATTTTCTGGCTGTGCCCCCATATAATTCTGCAAGATTAGAAACAAGCAGAAAAGCAAGATGAGCATCTAACAGACGAATACAAGTAGCTGCAACTTCCAGAATAAACTGGAATCTAGAAAATCACGGAAAAATGATGCCAAGGTATAAAAAATGCAGTATTTCCCTACATTCCTGATATCTGAGTTTAGGAAACATCTACCGTATTTTCCGGCGTATAAGACGACTGGGCGTATAAAACGACCCCCCAACTTTTACAATCAAAATATGAAATCGTCTTAAAAGTGGGGGGGGGTCTTCTTATATGCCAAGTGTCATCTTATACGCGGGGTATGGAACATATGGTGGGGGAGTGGGCGTTTCAGAGGCAAGGTGTTTACCTGATCATATCAGCGAGGGTCTAGGCGCTGGGGGTGGCATCGGCGGCTCCTCTTTGTGCAGCCTGGGGGGCTCTGTGCTGGGGGACGGCGGCGGTGGTTCTTTCTGCAGAGTCGGGGCTCTGCAGGCATTTCCTCAATCCCCAGAGGCCCCGGCAGCTCCATTGCTGCGATGCGGTGGCCTCCGGGAAAATGGCCGCTGAGGGCGGCACATGCTCAGTTTCAGATCTCGTCTCCCGAGATCTTGAGACGAGATCTGAAGCTAAGCATGCAGCGGCCATTTCCCTGGAGGCAACCACATCATAGCAATGGAGCTGCCGGGGCCTCCGGGGATTGAGGAAATGCCTGCAGAGCCCCGACTCTGCAGAAAGAGCCACCGCCGCCGTCCCCCAGCACAGAGCCCCCTCAGGCTGCACAAAGAGGAGCCGCCGACGCCGTCCCCCAGCGCCTAGACCCTCGCTGATATGATCAGGCAAACACCTTGCCTCTGAAACGCCCACTCCCCCCACCATATGTTCCGTACCCGGCGTATAAGACGACCCCCGACTTTGAAGACAATTTTCAGGGGTTAAAAAGTCGTCTTATACACCGGAAAATACGGTATTGCTTTCGATTGGTATGTCCTGAATTGTTTAAAGGGAACCAGACAGCTGGGACTGTTATGAATGTGCTAGAGATGGTTTCTGAGCAGAGGCTCCCTCTGGTGGTTACAGACAGTACTGAACCTTTCAGCGAGGAGTGGCAATCTGGAATCACGGACTGGTCTGATATAAGGGAGATTCCCTCCCATGATGGTTGCCGGTGATCAATTGTTCTTGTCTCAATTGTGGTTCCTGGTTCATTTGGAAGTTTGCTGGAGTCCTGTCTGCATCTCCTGCTTTCAGATAAGATATTTTTTGCTTTTCTTTTTGTGCTTGCTTTTTGCATTGTTTTCTGCACTTTTGTGGAGGTCAGCCAGGTCCCCTACTGGGGCCTGAGCTCCTCACAGTTTATCTGCAGCCACTGTTATTTGCTCATTTGCTTTTTCCTTTTTTTTTCAGCGGCTGCGGCTTGGTTTTTGTTCACACTGAGATCTGATTTAGCGGGTGGCGAGATAGTGTGATCTCAGTATTTTTGTAATCAGAATTGTTGGATTTTTGTAGGGTTTTCTGGGTTGCAGAAAGTAATCTCTCCTGTCCTATCCTATTTAGTCAGCTTGTGGCCCCAGCGTTTGCTCAGTCTATTTTCTGCCTATGTTTGTATTTTCATCTTGTCTAACCGCCATTATATGTTTGGGGGCTTCCTATTTTCTTTGGGGATCTGCTCCGGGGCAGATAGCTTTCATCTTTCTGCCTTTAGGTGAAGTTATCTCTCAGGCTGTGACGAGGCGTCTAGGATCAACATAGAAACGCTCCACGGCTACCTCTAGTTGTGTCGTTAGTTTAGGAATCTGCAACCCATCAGTTACCAACATCTCAGGTGTTCGGCTGCCCTGCTGTTGTTCCTGTCCTCCTCAGCTACCGAAACATAACATGGGACCCACTGCAAAATAGCATTTATCATACACTGGCTCTACCAGGTCAACCAGGTATGTTTACTCTGAAACATTTGGACCCATCGAAATGTTTAGAAAGCAAAATGGCCGTAGTCAGTTTCCGTTCCCCGCATGCCTGCACACACCTGCCCGATCTGACTAAATCCTGGATGATGCAATAAAGGACTATATTCACACAGCAACCCGGTGAGTGACGCATCTTTTTTCTTTGCTTCTATAATTGAGCATACATATGTTATTTTCATGCTGAGCACCTAATACCGGCAGCTGGCTACCGACAAACACCAGTTAAATAGGATCTTACTTGGTGATGACCTTTGAAACACACGTTAGTGCCGTTCGACTGTTGTCTTTTGGCTTATGTTTACTCTGAAACCCTACAGCCTGAGACAATGCTTCTCAGATGACTAGCCCAAGAGACTGGTCCCCAGTGGCTACTCCCCGTTCCCCTTGAGGGGCAGGTCTCTCCTATACACATACAGCTCTGGCAAAAATTAAGAGACCACTGCACATATAAAAATCAGCTTCTCTACATGTCTGACAGCCATTCCATTCCAGTGTCAGTTGAATTCCAAGCAGAGTACACCTCATTCTACATAATGTGCTTCTGATTAGGTGATCACCTGAACCAAATCTTATTTAAAGAAGGAAAGTATAAAAAAAACACTGCTGTGGTGTTCACAATCTTCTTGCAATAGGACAAGCTGGACGGCAAACAAGTGCTGGTAATATCCCAAAAGTAATAGGAATGAAAAAATAACTTTTAATCATGCCAAAGGAGTTGAAAAGAAAAGTCTTGAGTGACCAACAAAAGAAATGGCAGCTGGGGTGAAGTGCACGGCAAGAACAGTTCGTAACAGGCAGGCTCCTAGAGGCAGAGCTCAAGTCATGAAAAGCAAAGGAGAGCCAGGCTGAAGTTTGCCAAAGACCATAAGGATTGTACCATAGAGGACTGGAGTAAGGCAATGTTCTCTGATGAGTCTAATTTTCAGCTTTGCCCATCACCTTGTCGTCTAATGGTTAGATGGAGACCTGGAGAGGCATACAAGCCACAGTGTCTTGCACCCACTGTGACATTTAGTGGAGGATTGGTGATGATCTGGGGATGTTTCAGCAAGGCTGGAATTGGGCAGGTTAATCTTTGCAAAGGACTTATGAATCAGGCCGCATACAAGGTTATCCTGGAAAAACAGTTGATTCTTTCTGCTCAGGCAATGTTCCCCAACTCTGAGGACTGGTTTTTCCAGCAGGACAATGCACCATGCCACACAGCTAGGTCAATCAATGTGTGGATGAAGGACCACCACATGAAATCCCTGTCATGGCCAGCCCAATCTCCAGTTCTGAACCCCATTGAAAACCTCTGGAATGTAATCAAAAGGAAGATGTATAGTCACAAGCCATCAAACAAAGAACTGCTTAATTTTTTGTGCCAGGAGTGGCATAAGGTCACCCAAAAGCAGTGTGAAAGACTGGTGGAAAGCATGCCAAGACGCATGACAGCTGTGATTAAAAATCACTGTTATTCCACAAAATATTGATTTCTGAACTCTTCCTGAGTTAAAATATTAGTATTGTTGTTTCTAAATGATTATGAAACTTGTTTTCTTAGCTTTATTTGAGGTCTGCAAGCACTGCTTTTTTTTGTTATTTTGATCATTTCTCATTTTCTGAAAATAAATACAAAATTTATTGCTTGGAAACTTGGAACATGTTGTCAGTAGTTTATAGAATAAAAGAGCAATTTACATTTTACTCAAATATACCTAAAAGAGAAAAATCAGACAAACTGAAAATTTTGCAATGGTCTCAATTTTTGCCAGAGCTGTACATGGGGAGAACCATATCAGTCAAAGGGAGCAGGGTGGTAAGAAGACATCCTATTGGATAGGTCATCTTAGAAGCATTGTCCCATTAAATGCCTCAGGGTTTCAGAGTAAAACATACATGTCTGAAGTGATAGAGCCAGTCTCTGATTTATAAATTGTCTGTCATTAGGGCAACCAGAATCAGCTATCGGGTTCATTTAGCCCTTACCAGTAACATTTTTCATTTTCATTCAGACATGTGGTTTGTAAAAAGATTTTCTCATTCAGATATTCAAGTAGTTTTTGCATCTCTTTTTTGTGATATGCCAAAAAAATAGAATATGACAGTGACACACAATGAAGCCCCGTGTCATTTTATGTCACTGTCATATTCTTATTTTTTGGCATATTAGTGGAAAAATAAAACAAATGTATGCCTGTTTTTTCCCATTTTTTTTTTTTTTAGACCACAAAGAATTACTAAAATACATTTAAAAAAATATTTAGAATTGAGAGTCCTCAGTGGTTGATACCTGGTTGGTATCAACCACTGAGGACTCTCAATTATAAATATTTTTCTATCTACTGGCTATCTACTGGCTACTTGCTAACACTGTACGAAGATACACATCTTTCCTATATTAAGATACATATATAAATTTGTTCCCCATTCGGTAACAAATATTTACAGTTCAAACCAGAAATTTACATCCACTATATAAAAAGACACATATGCATGTTTTTCTCAATATCTGACATGAAATCAGAATAAACCTTTTCCATTTTAGGTCAATTAGGATTACCATAATTATTATTATTTGCCAAATGCCAGAATAATGAGAGAGATAATGTTTTAAGGCATTTCTATTACTGCAAAGTCAAAAGTTTACATACATTTCATTAGTATTTGGTACTGTTGCCCTTAAACTGAATGACTTGGGTCAAACATTTGGGATATCCTTCCACAAGCTTCTCACAATAGTTCATCAGAATTTGGGCCCATTCCTCCTGACAAAACTGGTGTAACTGATCCAGGTTTGTAGGTCGCCTTTCTCGCACTTGCTTTTTCAGCTTTGTCCATAAATTTTCAATAGGATTGAGATAAGGGCTTTGTGATGGCCACTCCAAAACATTGACTTTGTTATCCTTAAGCCACTTTGTTGCCATTTTGGCAGTATGCTTTGGGTAATTGTCCATTTGGAAGACCCATTTCCACCCAAGATTTAAATTCCTGGCTGATGTCTTGAGATGTTGCTTCAGTATTGCCACATAATCTTCTTTTCTCGTGATGCCATCTGTTTCATGAAGTGCACCAGTCCCTCTTGCAGCAAAACAACCCCTCAACATGATGCTGCCACCCCCGTGTTTCACAGTTGTGATGGTGTTCTTAGGCATTCCAAGCTTCTTCCTTTTTACTCCAAATGTAACGATGGTCATTATGCCCAAAAAGTTCAATTTTAGTTTCATCAGACCACAGGACATGTCTCCAAAAATTAAGGTCTTTGTGCATTTTCAAACATTAATCTGGCTTTTTTATGTTTCTTTTGGAGTAATGGCTTCTTCCTGGCAGAGTGGCCTTTCAGCCCATGTTGATACTGTACTCGTTTCACTGTGGATATTGACACAATCTTACCATCTTCCGCCGTCATCTTCACAAGGTCTTTTGCTTTTGTCCTTGGGTTGATATGCACATGTTGGACCAAAGCACTTTCATCTCTGGGACACAGAACCCGTCTCCTTCCTGAGTAGTATGATGGCTGGACATTCCCAATTTGTTTGTACTTGCATATAATTATTTGCACAGATGAACGAGGCACCTTCAAGTATCTTGATATTGTACCCAAGGATGAGCCAGACTTGTACAAGTCCACAATTCTCTTCCTGATATCTTGGCTGATTTCTTTAGACTTTCCCATGGTGCTACACACTGAAGCAGTTTGTTTCAGGTGTGCATTAAAATACATCCACAGGTGAGTCTTTAATTAACTCAGTTTCTGCCAAAAACCAGAATCAGAAGCTTACAAACACATGACATCATCATATGGGCAGCCCAGAATTGTTTAAAGGCATAATGATCTTAGTGTATGTAAACTTTTGACTTTGCAGTAAGTAATAAAAATGCCTTAAAACATTCTCTCTCGCCCTCTCATTATTCTGACATTTGGCACATATTAGCAATTATAGTAATCCTAATTGACCTAAACCGGGAAAGGTTTATTTCATGTCAGATATTGAGAAAAACATGCATATGTGTCTTTTTACATAGTGTATGTAAACTTCTGGTTCTTCTTGATCTAAATGTTTGTCCCCGATAAAATGAAAAAAGTATACTCATCTCCTGTGCTGGTGTTGTTCCAACGGTGTTGGCACTTGTGGTCCCAGGGCTCTCGTGCAGTTGTTGAGACATGTGATCCCTGCTCTCAATCAGCGCTGGCGTCACTGTCCCTCCCTTTGAACAAATTGAACATGAAGAGGAAGTACGGGCTGCAGGTGCTCTCTGACTTCATCCTCCTGTCAAATGTGTCACAACAACGGCACGAGAACCCAGGGACTGCGAGTGCCGACATCGCTAGGATCACCGCTCAGAACCATCCAAATGTTTAAATTCTATTGACGGTCTTGAAACAGTCAATTTTACATGTAAATTATCATTAATTCAAAGCATAAATGAAATATATCTTATGTTAAACTCAGCTACTTGGTATATTAAGTCTCATTTCTCCTGCTCCATCATCTTCTCATATGAAATATGAGCATTCAGCTTTGTGTTTTGGAAAGTATATAAAAACAAAACTGTCGCATAACATCTAAAATTTGACATCAAAGGGAAGTTTCAAGGATTTTTATTTTTTCTGTGTTCGCTGAACAAATTATGACTACAAAAGTGTATGTTTGACTTTAGACATTAGTTTAAAACACTTTTACTGTTCTCTTTGTTATTCCTAAATTTGTGTTCATTATTTGGTTTTGTCTTTTTAATGCACACAGGAAACCTATTACAGCACAGTGGAAATCCAAGTGGTAAAATGTACAGTACATTTTGTTTTTGCTTACAAATTGACCTGTGTCGGTGCCCTGGAGCTTCTAGTGTTGACAGTTGTAATTTTGTCTCAATTTTCTATTTCTAACTTACAAGTCTGCACATTTTGCTGTTCCCTGAAAGCATGCAATTTATTTTTTTTTCTACATTTTCAGTACACTGATATAAGAAAATAAATTTGCACAGTGTTGAAAAGCATTTACATGTATTTTATTTCCAAGCGAAACCAAGAATTTGATCAAAAGGGTCATTTTCCCACTTCTTAAGCACTCACTGTTTGCCTCAAACTCCGGAGTTGCTGTAATGCTCGCTGACATTCCCTTTTCTTGGTCGTACTCTGCTTTGTCTGTATAATCCAAATAGGTAGAACTAAATATAATTCAAACCCGATTTATTTGACCATCTATTACCTTTCCTTTCCAGAAATTTATACAAGTCCCTTTTAATCAGACTAAAAAAAGTAAAAACATACCTTATATACTAAACAAAATGTATAATCAGAAAATTATTTTTTATTAAACGTATAGATCTGTCATGCAGCAAGTAAGGGTGTTTGGAGCAGGCTCAGGAGCTGAGCATGCTCCACACTAGTCAAATGCCATCTGTGTTACATAGCTGCATACTACAGTATATTACATAGCATACTAACATTCGCTGCTGTTAATCGCTTAAATGTTCTTGTAAATCCTTGACCGTGGTATTTAACCCAGGTGCTGGGGTGGCTGTTTTTATCAGTAGTTTGCACCTGTACTGCACTTTGCCTTTATTAGTGGAGGCCTGCTGCATCCTGCTAGATGTGCATTTGTCATCAGACAGTGTTGGTGAAGGCCGGATTTCATGGTATGTTCTCTGTTTTTTGAATTTTTTATGATTTTTGTTTTTGATGTTAGAGTAGTTACTTGCAAATAATGGGGACCTTTGTCGTGGGTTGCAAGCTTATCTATCTTGGCCAAAATAGTAGCCAATACCTCATTTAATGTATTTATCATATGCATTAATTTTTTTGCACTTTTTTTCATTTTTTGCAGGATGCGGCTAGGCCTCTTTTTGCTGGTTTAGTTTATTAGGGTGTCTATCCATGTGTGGTGCAGATTATAGTGCTGAGCAGCCCGCCTCTTAATGTGAGGGCGTCATTAATAGGTTGTAAGTTAGACACTTTGCCTCACACTTACAGTATCTGTGTGACTGGCGTCCTATGCAAGTCTTATCAATGTGCATTTTTCTACTAGGCAGCCAACCCCTCCATATAGGTGCTGGGGTGGCTGTTTTTGCACCTGTACTGCACTTTGCCTTTATTAGTGGAGGTCTGCTGCATCCTGCTAGATGTGCATTTGTCATCGGACAGTGTTGGTGAAGGCCAGATTTCATGGTATGTTTGCTGTTGTTTGAATTTTGTATGATTTTTGTTTTTATTTAACCCCTTCACCCTCAAGACTGTTTGCACCTTCATGACCAGGCCAAATTTTACAATCCTGACCACTGTCACTTTATGTGGTAATAACTCTGGAACACTTCAACAGATCCCACTGATTCTTAAACTGTTTTTTTCAAGACATTTTGCACTTCATGATAGTGGTAAAATTTCTTTGATATAATTTATTGCTTATGAAAAAAATGGAAATTTGGTGAAAATTTTGCAAATTTTCAATTTTTATACCCTTAAATCAGAGTTTTGTCGAACAACATAGTTCATAGATAACATTTCCCACATATCTACTTTACACCAGCACAATTTTTGAAACAGAATTTTTTTTGCTACGAAGTTTTAACGTTTAAAAGTTGACCAGCGACTCCTTATTTTTTCAACCACATGACATTTGAAGTGACTTTGAGGGTTCTATATGACAGAAAATACTCAAAAGTGACACCATTCTAAAAACTGCACCCCTCAAGGTCCTCAAAACCACATTCAAGAAGTTTATTAACCCTTCAGGTGCTTCACATAAATTTTTGAAATGTGGAAGGAAAAAATGAACATTTAATTTTTTGTCCCAGAAAATTTTCAATTTAAACCCAAATGTTTTTATTTTCACAAAGGTAACAGGAAAAAATGGACTCCATAAATCTGTTGTGCAATTTCTGATACCCCATCTGTGGGGAAAAAACACTGTTTGGGTACATGGCAAAGCTCAGAAGTGCAGGGGCGCAATTTGACGTTTTGAATTCAAAATTTGCTGAAATAATTATGATACAATATCGCGTTTGGAGAGCCCCTGATGTGCCTAAACATTGGAAATCCCCCACAAGTGACACCATTTTGGAAACTAGACCCTTCAGGGAACTTATCTAGATGTATAGTGAGCATCATGAACCCACAGGTGCTTTACAGAAGTTTATATAAGATGTATAATTATGTGCTTAATTGTAAAACACTGGGCAAAACTGTCACTGAAAAAGACCTGGGTGTATGGGTGGACGACAAACTCACATTTAGTGGCCAATGTCAGGCAGCTGCTGCCAAGGCAAATAAAATAATGGGATGCATTAAAAGAGGCATAGATGCTCATGAGGAGAACATAATTTTACCTCTATACAAGTCACTGGTGCGACCACACTTAGAATACTGTGTGCAGTTCTGGTCTACGGTGTATAAGAAAGACATAGCTGAACTGGAGCGGGTGCAGAGAAGAGCGACCAAGGTTATTAGAGAACTGGGGGGTCTGCAATACCAAGACAGGTTATTACACTTGGGGTTATTTAGTTTGGAAAAATGAAGGCTTAGGGGTGATCTTATTACAATGTATAAATATATGAGTGGACAGTACAAAGACCTTTCTAATGATCTTTTTACTCTTAGACCTGTAACGGGGACAAGGGGGCATCCTCTACGTCTGGAGGAAAGAAGGTTTAGCCATAATCACAGACGCAGATTCTTTACTGTAAGAGCAATGAGACTATGGAACTCTCTGCCGTCTAATGTTGTAATGAGTGATTCCTTACTAAAATTTAAGAAGGTACTGGATGCCTTTCTTGAAAAGTATAATATTACAGGCTATATTCACTAGTTTCCTAGATACTGCGTTGATCCAGGGAGCTAGTCTGATTGCTTTATGTGGAGTCGGGAAGGAATTTTTTTCCCCAATGTGAAGCTTACTGTTTGCCACTTGGGTTTTTTTTTGCCTTCCTCTGGATCAACATGTTAGGGCAGGTTAGGATAGTATATGGGTTGAACTAGATGGACTTAAAGTCTTCCTTCAACCTTAATAACTATGTTACTATAACATTGAGCTGTGAAAATAAAAAAAATCTAATTTTTCTCACAAAACTTTTTTTAGCCCAAAATTTTGCCTTTTCATAAGGGTAATAGGAGAAATTGCACCATTCAATTTGTTGTACAATTTCTCTTGAGTATGCTGATATACAATACGGGAAGGAAAACTACTGTTTGGGCCAACAGCAGGGCAGGAGCACCATTTGACTTTTTGAATGGAAAATTTGCTGGAATAATTAGCGGAGGCCATGTTGCATTTAGAGATCCCCTAATATACCTTAAAAGTGGAATCTCACAAAAAATTAACAATTTTGGAAACTAGACCCCTCAGGGAACTTTTCTAGATGTGTGCTGAGCACCTTGAACCCCAGGTGCTTCACAGAAGTTTGCAACGTAGAGCAGTGAAAATAAAAAAAATCACATTTAGCCCCAATTTTTTTACTTTCATAAGGTAACAGGAGAAAGTGGACAGCAAATTTTGTTGTGCAATTTCTCCTTAGTACACAGATACCCCATATGTGGTGATAATCTACTGTTTGGGCGCACAGCAGGGCTCAGAAAGGAAGGAGTGATGTTTTGGAATGCAAATTTTGATGGAATGATCTGCAGGTGTCATGTCATGTTTGGAGAAACCCTGATGTGTCATGTGCCTAAACAGTGAAAAACCCCTATGTGTGACACCATTTTGGAAATTAGACTTCTCAAGGAATGTATCTAGATGTGTGGTGAGCACCTTTAACCCTCTAGTGTTTCACAGAAATTTATAATGTATAGACATGAAAATAAAAAAAATCACATTTTTCCCGCAAGAATGTTACTTTAACCCCATATTTTTTATTTTCACAAGATAACAGGAGAAAATGTAACCCAACATTTGTTGTGCAATTTCTCCTGAGTATACAGATACCCCATATGTGGTCGAAAAGTACTTTTGAGACACAGTGCAGAGATCGCATTTGGAGAGCCTCTGATGTGCCTAAACCGTGGAAAACCCCACAAGTTACCTTGTTTTGGAAAGTAGACTCCTCAAGGAATCTATCGAAATGTGTTGAGCTCCTTGAACCCACAGATGTTATACAGTTTTTTATAACATTGATCTGTGGAAATGAACAAAAAATATTTTTTCACCCCAAAATTTTGTTTTAGCCCCAAATTTTTTTCATTTTCACACTGATAGCAGGAGAAAATTCACCCAAAAATGTGTTGTGCAATTTGTCCTGAGTACGCCGATACCCCATCTGTGGTCGAAAAATACTTTTAAAGCACAGTGCTCAGCTCAAAAGGGAAGAAGTGCCATCTTGGAGTTCAGATTTTGCTGGACTGGTTTGAGGGTGCCATGTCACATTGGCAGAGCCCCTAAGAACCCCCATAAGAGATCACATTTTACAAACTACACCTGTCAATTAATTCATCTAGGGGAGCAGTGATCATATTGACACCACAGGTGTGTCACAGAATTTTATACCATTGGCTGTAAATACATTTTTACCACCAAAATTTGTTTTAGCCCCAGATTTTACATTTTCACACTGGGAAATGGTTAAACATGGCACCAAAATTTGTCCCACAATTTCTGCTGAATGTGGAAATGCTCCATATATAGCTGTACAGTACTACTTAGCCACACGGCTAAACTCTATTTGCCTCCCAGAGAGCAGATTTTCCTTGAATAGTTTGTGGACTCCATATACAGAGCCTCTAAGTGCTAGAAGAGCAGAATCCCCCCGAGTGACCCCATTTTGGAAATTACACCCCTTCAGGTATATATCTACAGGTGTAGTGATGATTTTAACTCCATGGATATTTTACAGAAACAAGCAGAAGTGCATATTGCTGAGTGAAAATTTCAAACTGCCGTTATAGTGACCAGTACATTGTAGTGACCAGTACTTATGACGGGGTCGTCTCGTCAAACCACTCGTCCTCCAGTCACTCCAAATTAGATTATGAGCATGTGGTACCAGAATAAGAAAGAGTCAGAAATCAGGCTGGTTCAATCTTAGAGCATGCTCCAGAATGGTGCTAACAGGCGACCACCACAGCAAGTTCTGTTCTTTATTTTCACATACATAAGATTATCTACACAGGATGTCAGGGTGGAGTAAAAGGGTGGACGAGAGCAGGGAGGTAAGCTATAGATGTCCATATATGTACATGTCCAGCATCTGGCCATCTCTAATTGGTCCTTAGATCTTCTTCTAAGTCCTCCTTTCATCGTGTCATCCTTAAGGTTATATTTCCTAAGAATTGATTCTGCTTTTCTTGTATATCACGTGGTTTCTCAGTTCCCCAAAGGTGGGGGCATTTTAGTGGATCCAGTTCAAGTTATTAGATAGTTAATGTAGTACAGTGGTAGGACACAAGGTGGAGACAGACACCAGTGCATTTCTCGGAGACAGACACTAGCTGATACTGACATCTTAGAATAAATTTCAATCTGAATAATACTTGTTCAAGGAAAACTTTGTGTTTCAGGAACAAAGAACAAATTAGTGGTAAGCACATAAACATATAGAAGTATAAGAAAACATATAAAAGTAGAAAAATATATTTTACCTTGACAAACCCCCCTAAACACTAAGTTTTCCCTTGACTACCTTTGAGACTGTCCATGTGTGGGGACAGGGGTAGTGGATTTCTTCACTTAGTCATTTCAGAAGCTGGCCCCTTATGGACCGCCCCCAAACAACCAAGTCCCTACCAAACCTGCACATGGAGTTCTCCCACTATCCCTAAACTAAATCTCTCATTTCCATTTGTATTTTGTCATAGGGGGTTTTATCAGGTCTGTCCAGTGGGGTATATTTCTCCATATCACCCTTATCAGTGTCATCATATAGCAGGGACACAACTTCTTGATGAAGGAAAGTACCTGAGGAAGCGGTTGCATTGGTCACAGCTTTCCTATACATAGGTATCACACAACATAGAATTATCAATCCTAGCACCAAAAGCCCTGCTACCACTAAGCAGGCTTGTTGGAGAAATCCTTTGAGTCCTCCAAGCCACCCTGAGAAGAAAGGGGTATCTACTCCTGCATTGGCCTTTACTTCCTGAGCCAGATTTTTAATCTTTGTAAGGGCCACTATAGTTTTACCATTGACTCCAGAATTCTGAGGAATATAAGTACAACATTCTTCCCCTATCATCCCACAGACCCCATATTTTTCAGCTAGAATCATGTCAATGGCCAGTCTATTTTGAAGAGTCATTCTTGTGTTGGGGCCCAGTTCCTCAACTATACCCTGGAAAGCATCTTGACTAAAATTGATAAATCTTTGCTCGGTGTAGTATATATAATTTATCCAATCTACATTGTAATTGATCTGCACAGTTGGGATGAGAGAACGGAAACCCGCCAGGATCTGATTCTGAGCTTTGTATTCGTCTGGGACCCCCCTAGGAACACCTATGGGATCTATATAAACTTTGGGATCCTCAGCATAACCGGTGTGCAGCTGACCCAGACTCCTTCTCTTTCTGGATATCAGTGGAGCTATATTCTCGGATCCAGACTCTCTCACGTGTCTTTTAATGACTACCCAGTCTCCAGGCTGCAGACTCCCAGGATCCAGGTTCGGATCTGGAAGAGAACTGAAAACATTATCATGTACTTTCTTGAGTCTTTTATGCAAATCCCTTACATATGAGCTTAATACATGGTTACTCATTTCCAGTGCTTGGGAAAAGAAACATCCTAAACTAGGCACTTTGCCAAATAGTACTTCATACGGAGAAAGTCCAGTTTTCTATTTGGAGTGTACCTTACTGAGTATAGGGCTAATGATAAACATTCAGGCCAAGATTTCCCTGTTTCAGCCATGGCCTTTTAGATTTTTAACTTCAATGTCCCATTTAGTCCTTCTACTTTTCCACTGCTTTGTGGATAATATGGGGTGGAAAACTTGTTGAATTCCCAGAGCTGTCAAGACTTCATTCATTATTTCACCTGTGAAATGTGTACCTCTGTCACTTTCGATCACCTCTGGTACTCCATACCTGCACACCACCTCCGCAAGCAGCTTCTTTGCGGTTGCCGCAGCAGTAGCCTTGGCAATCGGGAAAGCCTCCGGCCAACCTGAGAATAAATCAAAACACACCAACACTCCCATGACCCTGATTTTGGCAGCCGAATATAATCAATCTGCAGTCTCTGGAAAGAATAGAAGGGCCGAGGGGCGTGTTTGGGTGGTGTCTTGACTACCCTTCTCTGATTATGTGTAGCACATACCATGGATCCCTGGATCAAACCTTCTATACAGGTGGGAAAGCCTGGTGCCACCCAATGCTTCTGCATCACACTCATCACAGCAGCTTTGGACTGGTGGGTTGCCCCATGTAACATCTGGGCAACCGCAGAGTACAACGCCCTTGGAAGGCATCGACGCATCCCTCTTCCCCATACCCCATTTGCTTCATTCAGACATGCACCTTCTTTTTTCCACTTTTCTACTTCCTCCTGGCGCACCTGAGCCTGCATCTGGGATAAGGCATCCTCCGACACAAAGGGATTTTTGGGAGCGCTTACCTGGTGCATCGTTACCCCTTGGAGTGGTCTACTGGCTGCTGTTTTTGCTGCTGCATCGGCCATTGCGTTTCCTTTACTCACCTGATCAGTGCATCTGGTATGTGCTTCAACTTTTATGACAGCTACTTCCTTTGGTAATTGTAATGCATCAATTAACTGCTGGACTGCGTCAGCATTTTTAATGGGATGTCCTGCTACCGTCAGGAATCCTCTAGACTTCCAAATTGGACCAAAATCATGAGCTATACCGAATGCGTATCTAGAATCTGTGTAGATGTTAACAATTCTACCTTCAACTATCTTACAGGCCTCGGTCAGAGCCTTAAATTCAGCCTCCTGGGCCGACTGATATGGGAGCATTGGTTCTGCTTTGATTACTGCGTTCTGGGAGACGATGGCATACCTGGTGTGGAAGGTACCTGAGTCATCTTGGTGGCGAGTTCCATCTACAAAAAAATTCAAAATCAGCATTAAGTCTTTCAGTTTCAAACACTGTGGGTAGGCCTGCTGTTTCCTGTGCCATAAGCTGAACACAATCATGAGGAATCTCCTCTCTTGGATCTTCTTTGTACAATACCGTACCTGACCTCCCCCTAGATCCGAGAGAGGCAACAATGTGGCAGGATTAAGTGTGGTAAATCTCTGCAAAGAAACATTTGGAGGCATTAAAAGTGCACATTGCAATCGAAGGTGACGTGCAGCTGAAAGGTGTGCCGGTTGCACCTGGTTCAGTATGGTGTATACATCATGAGGTGTAAGTACTGTCAATGGGTGATCAAAAACAATGTCTGACAATCTGTGGAGCAATAGTCCTACAGCATGTACTGCCCATACACAGGACGGGGCAGCCCTAGCCACTGCATCTAGTCTTCCACTGAAACAGGCCACTGGCCTTTGATTGTCACCATGTAACTGAGTCAATACTCCTGCCGCGCGTCCCTGCTGTTCGTGGAGATGCAGGGTGAATGGTAGTTCATAGTTGGGGGTTCCTAGCGCTGGAGCTGCCACAATCCTGTTTTTGAGGGAATAAAAACAGTCTATACCTTCAGGAGCTAGTTTAAAAAGCACAATGGTGATACAGTCATAGAGAGGCTGCATGAGGATTGACACAGCATGTATCCACTGTCTGCAGTAGAAATCAGTCCAAGAAATATCCTAAGAGCGGCAACATTAACAGGAATAGGAAAATTCTATACAGCTTCTTTGCGAGCGCTGGTCAGATGTCGTTCCCCCGGTGTAATGCAATGTCCCAAAAAGATAACTGAAGATTTACAAAATTGCAGTTTATCCTTTGACGCTTTACAACCAGCTTGGTACAGAAACAACATGAGTAATATTGTTGCAATACGACACTGTTTCCTGGAGGGGGCACAAATCAGTAAGTCATCAACATATTATAAAAATAGCATTGGCAAAATCAATAACTGTAAACGAAGCAGCATCCTGAGATATCTGGAACAAAAGTGTATACATATATATTGTACCAGCCAATACATAGAGGGTTAAATCCGGGTAGCCGAAGGGGGAAGCTGAAGTTGGAATTTTTACTGTCAAGGCTGCTGATAAGGAACCTTAGCTGCAGAGATGCCGAAGGTGGGGGCTAGGTTTTAACTAAAAACCCCTTGTTACCAGTTTCTGCAATCTCTCCTGAAATGTCCTGGTCTCCTGCACTCGTGGCACACGTCTCCCCTCCCTGTTGTTTGCACTGATAAGCACCCACAGCATGTATCCTTGCTCCTCTCCTTGCCCCACCAAATCATGTTGTGCCCCCTGTGCTATTCTGGCTAGATCCTCATGTATGCACTTACTAAAACCCTCTCACTAGTCTCATTTTCTGGGACAAAACCCATTTCTCTTTTCTTAGAGCCCAGAAATAATCTTTTGGCTCTTCTTCTTTCCCTGAACTAATGTAATTTCCTTTCTCTGCCTGTCTATCCTTACATGCTTCTTTTTTTTTCAACACTTCTGTAAACATACCCCCCACTTCTGCGTCATTGACTTCTGCATTACAGATCTGTTCCTACCAACATAACACTTGTATGTCTCATCTATCAGTCTATCGTATCTAGCTTCATCTGCCAATTTTCCTTCTTCTGTGTTCCATCCCACATCTGACCAATCATAACAGTTTTCATTCCCTGGGCGGGTGACACAGAGATAAAATGTCCCTTTCCCCCCAAGTCTGGTGCGCTGATCCCTTGAAATCATTTCTATCACAGTTAAATATTTGGCAGAAATCGAACTTAAAGATAACCACAGGGGTTGTAGTATTAACCCAGAAGTTAACCCCAAAGGTGGGCATGCTGGCACTACTGGAGATCAGGATGCAGCCCAAAAGGATATGTATATCAGAAACTTCATGACTGCTGATTAATCTTGTCCTTCTTGCAGTGGGAGGCGTGAATCCAGGTGCTCTTGCCCTCGAGCTTCGGGCAGTAGGGGTGGTCAGGACCACAGTGTAGGGACTCTCAAATCTGGGCTGGAGACAGTCTCTTCTCACAAACTTTTTCACGTACACAAGGTCACCAGGCGAGAAGTCGTGCACCGTGTCACCTGTAAATTCTGGGAGAGAAGCAGACACTGTAGAGTGGGTATTAGTTAACTCTTTAGACAAAGCAATCACAAATTTTACTACTTTATCATTGGTTTCAGATAGCTCCTGGTGCCTAATTTCTCCTTTCCTGGGAGGGGCACCCACTGTGAACAGAGGTAGTGCAGTAGCTTCCGGATTAGGAACAGAAGCAGGGGCTGAAGGACCGAGCCCTGGGACAGGGGTCTCAGCGACGGGAACTAAAACCTTTTCCGGCTGTCCGGGTGGTGGTAGTAGGTGCCGGAAGGCGTCAGGAGGGATATAGGCCTGACTGGGTGGTTCCGGGTGTCCCAAGATGGCTGCTGGGTGTCCCAATATGGCCGCTGGGGGAAGTGGAAAGGGCGTTGTCTGGGGGCATCCCACTGTTGGATATGGAAGGGGCATTGGGCTGGGCATTACACCAGGGGCGAACCGCCCCACAGACACGGCAGGTCTCCACCCAGGGCGGATTCTGTTCACCACATGCACTACAAGTCCAACCTCCCTTTGTTCTTAGATCGGTGCCATTATAGGGCGGTGGCTGGGGCTTGGAACCGTGACAGGCATGAGTGGTACGGCAGCCATTTTAGTTACATCAACAAGATCACATGCAGAGCATTTCACATATCCGAACAAAGGCTCGGCACCTTCTGAACCTCCTATACCATCTACTTCCTTCCAGCCCTCCACTTTCAAATCATTTGCTACTCTGAGATGTGCCTGAGCCTGATGCAGGAGTCCCTCATCACATAACTTTCCCTTCTTCTGTCCTACATAATCCTTCCACACTGAAGGCTGAAGTCTGCCCGTAGTAGGCAAACCCATCATCTTATACAAACTTCTCACATTTCTAACAGCCTTCTTGCCATCCCGTGACTGAAACAAGCTCACAGACCCCCACAGCACCACCCTCTAACTTATGAGGTCTCTCAGATCTAAACATACGCATCATGATTTTAACAGAGTGCAATGATCTGTCGCGACTCAGACCACCGGCGTCACTTGCAGGTCACCACCCGTCAATACAGAGTCCCCGCTCCATGTGCTGACAAGACAAAGAGCCCTACTCAATCTGTCCCTTCCCTAACTGTGGATGGTGACTTTACAGCACAGTTCGCCGTGACACTCTACACAGTACAGAGTCCCCGCTCCATGTACTGACACTGGGGTTCTCCTAATGAGGCTCCCCGTGTTAGACAAAGAGCCCCTGCTCAATTTGTCAGATACTTGGTAGACAAAGAGCCCCTGCTCAATTTGTCACTGATAAGACAGAGAATCCTAATCAATCTGTCACCAACTAGACTATCATGTGTCGTCTTCTACCCCACTCAACACCTCAAAAATCTAAAATTTGTCCCATCTTTATTCTAACAGTCACGGGAGACATCTATCTACATAAAGGTACAGTGACCGGAGGAGGAGGAAGTGGTGTTGACCCGAGCACGCGCAGACATGCGACTCACTTGGTCTCACTTGCTGGTTCGAAGCATGGCGTGGGATCGCCTTCGGTCTCACCACTCAACCGGTCACCCACCCAGACCCAAAAAAAGACAATACAGCAAAACCGGCAATGACTGACACACAGGCAAGTGGGACGCATATAAAGTATATGATCCCAACTTACCGTGTTCAATGGAGGCTGCAGTCCTCGCACTCAGTCACCGCGGGCACCACCGCAAAGTCCTCAGGACGGGTCCGACGGGCGGCGATCCACTGCCCCACGTTGGATGCGCCAATTGACGGGGTCGTCTCATCAAACCACTCGTCCTCCAGTCACTCCAAATTAGATTATGAGCATGTGGTACCAGAATAAGAAAGAGTCAGACAATCAGGCTGGTTCAATCTTAGAGCATGCTCCAGAATGGTGCTAACAGGCGACCACCACAGCAAGTTCTCTTCTTTATTTTCACATACATAAGATTATCTACACAGGATGTCAGGGTGGAGTAAAAGGGTGGACGAGAGCAGGGAGGTAAGCTATAGATGTCCATATATGTACATGTCCAGCATCTGGCCATCTCTAATTGGTCCTTAGATCTTCTTCTAAGTCCTCCTTTCATCGTGTCATCCTTAAGTTTCATTTCCTAAGAAATGATTCTGCTTTTCTTGTATATCACGTGGTTTCTCAGTTCCCCAAAGGTGGGGGCATTTTAGTGGATCCAGTTCAAGTTATTAGATAGTTAATGTAGTACAGTGGTAGGACACAAGGTGGAGACAGACACCAGTGCATTTCTCGGAGACAGACACTAGCTGATACTGACATCTTAGAATAAATTTCAATCTGAATAATACTTGTTCAAGGAAAACTTTGTGTTTCAGGAACAAAGAACAAATTAGTGGTAAGCACATAAACATATAGAAGTATAAGAAAACATAAAAGTAGAAAAATATATTTTACCTTGACACTTAGAATCATAGAATGTTGAAAGGGACCTCAAAGGTCATTGTATCCAAACACTTGCTCAATGCAGAATTTACTAAACCATCTCAGACAGATGTCTGGCAGCCTGTTCCACTCATTGATCACCCTCATTGTCAAAATGTTTTTTTCCAATATCTAATCTGTATCTTCTCCCTTTCAGTTTCATTCCATTACGTCTCATGTTTCCATGTGCAAATGAGAATAATGATGATCCTCTACACTATAACATCCCTTCAGATATTTGTAGACAGCTCATTTTAGCCTTCTTTTCTGCAAGCTAAACATTTCCAGATCCTTTAACCATTCCTCTTAGGACATACTTTGCAGTCCGCTTAGCATTCTGGTAGCTCTTCTCTGAACTTGCTTAAATTTTTCAATTACTTTTTTAAAATGTTGTGCCCAGAACAGGACACAGTATTTCATATGAGGCCTGACCAAGGAGGAGTAGAGGGGGACAATTAGTTCATGTGATCTAGGCTCTATGCTTCTCTTAATACATCCTAGAACTGTGTTTGCCTATTTTGCTGCTGCATCACACTGTTTGCTTTGAGTACGATCAATGAGCCATTTATGAATCCTCTTAACCATAGCCTCAATCCCATACTTGGTCAATTTTTCAACAAGGATAGTATGAGATACTTTTTCAAATGCTTTGCTGAAGTCGAGATATACTATATCCACTGCATTTCCCTGATCCATACAGTCAGTGATTCTATCAGAAGGAAATTAGATTAGTCTGGCATGACTTGTTTGCTACAAACTCATGCTGTCTCTGATTAATTACTGTATTTTTATTCAAGTACTTACATACATGCTGTTTAATAATTTGTTAAAATATCTTTCCTGTTATAGAAGTAAGGCTCACTGGCTTATTCGCCGTGGGCCTTTTATCCTAAGTCATGTTGCAAGACTCTTTAAAGGGTTGATTGTGACTTGTAGGATCGCTACTTCCAACAGGTGGCGCTATAGAGTTCAAGTCCTCTTTTTCTCTGAAAAGGCAATTTGCATTTTAAATTTCCCAGAGAAGCATTGCATGGCGAATAAGCCTCCTTACCTTGGCAAGTTAGAGCTGGTATGCCACTCTCCACAAGGAGAAACCTTACCCCTTAGACCTCAGCACCCTAGAATGTACCGTATATACTTGTGTATAAGCTGACTCGTGTATAAGCCGACCCCCCTAATTTTGCCACAAAAAACGTGAAAACTTATAGACTCGCGTATAAGCCTAGGGTGGAAAATGCAGCAGCTACTGGTAAATTACAAAAATAAAAATAGATACCAATAAAAGTAAAGTTAATTGAGACTTCAGTAGGTTAAATGTTTTTGAATATCCATATTGAATCAGGAGCCCCATATAATTCTCCATACAGTTAATGATGGGCCCCATAAGATGCTCCATACAAAATACACCCATATAATGCTACACAAAGGTTAATAATGGCCCCATAAGATGCTCCATAGAATAATATGCCCCATATGCTGCTCCATAAAGGTTATGGCCCCATAAGATGCTCCATA
The DNA here is from genome assembly GCA_033576555.1 of Oophaga sylvatica. Classification (NCBI taxonomy): domain Eukaryota; kingdom Metazoa; phylum Chordata; class Amphibia; order Anura; family Dendrobatidae; genus Oophaga; species Oophaga sylvatica. Next base: position 246,285,709 of record JARQOD010000002.1, on the reverse strand, counting down.
TATTTTATGCCCCATATGATGCTCCATAGATTATGCCCCCATAAGATGCTTCATAGATTATGCCCCCTAAGATGCTCCATAGATTATGCCCCCATAAGATGCTCCATAGATTATGCCCCATATGATGCTCCATAGATTGTCCCCATATGATGCTCAATAGATTGTGCCCCATATGATGCCCCTTAGATTATGTCCCCATATAATGCTCAATAGATTGTGCCCCCATATGATGCTCCATAGATTATGCCCCCAATATGATGCTCCATAGATTATGTCCCCATATGATGCTCAATAGATTATGCCCCCATAAGATGCTCCATAGATTATGCCCCCATATGATGCTCCATAGATTATGCCCAATATGATGCTCCATAGATTATGCCCCCATATGATGCTCCATAGATTGTGCCCCCATATGATGCCCCATAGATTATGTCCCCATATAATGCTCAATAGATTGTGCCCCCATATGATGCTCCATAGATTGTGCCCCCATATGATGCTCAATAGATTGTGCCCCCATATGATGCTCAATAGATTGTGCCCCCATATGATGCCCATAGATTATGCCCCATATGATGTCCCCCATAGATTATGTCCCAATATGGTGCTCAATAGATTGTGCCCCCATAAGATGCTCCATAGTGTAGGCCCCCATAAGATGACGCTGCTGCTGCAAAAGAAAAGAAAAATGACATACTAACCTCTCGTCGCTGGGGCCAGGTTCCGGTGTCCTGAGCAGGCGGGGACACAGGCGCACTATGGGGGACAGGTGCCGGTGTCACCGCTGGTTCAGGGCCCCGGCACCTGAGATATTCACCTGTCCCCGGTCCACCGCTGCGCGCCACTATCTTCCGGGTGCTCCGGCAGTGAATGATCAGGCAGAGGGCGCGGCGCGCACTAACTACGTCATCGCGCCCCCTGAACATCGCAGCCAGAGGACGAGGAGGTCAGAGCAGCGCGCAGCAGTGGACCGGGGACAGGAGAATATCGCATATACTCACCCCCTCCTGGCCCGTCTCTGCAGCCCCCCTGCTTCTCCCGCAGCTCTTCCTTCCTACAGCGGTCACGTGGTAACGCTCATTAAAGTCATGAATATGTGCATAGTCATGACTTTAATGAGCGGTACCACGTGACTGCTGCAGGAAGGAGTCTGTGGGAGAAGCAGGGGGCTGCAGAAATACGCCGGCGGGGGGTAAGTATGATTTGACACCCGCACTCCCCCTCCCCCGCCGACCCCTCGGTATATGACTCGCATATAAGCCGAGAGGGGGACTTTCAGCCTTAAAAAATGGGCTGAAAATCTCAGCTTATACGAGAGTATATACGGTAATTCATCTGGACCTGGAACTTTAAATTCATTTACATCAGCTAAGTGTTCCCTCATCATCTCTCTGTATATGGATAGTGTGGATTCTTTTATTCCTTCGATGGCACCTTGAAGATCAGTTAATGGTACAATTGCTTTCATAGAGATCTCACATATGCAAAATATGAATTTAAAAGTTCGGCCTTCTCAACATCATTTTTGGCCACTTCACCCTTTTTATCCTGTAAAAATCCTATTGCATCTTTGGACTTTTCTTTCTACATACACCCAAAATCCTTTCTTACTGCTTTTGATCTCCCTTGCAAGCCTTACTTCATTACTGGCTTTAGCTCTTCTAACTCTTATATCTCTGAGCCTAGCCGAGCCCATCATCCGAATCGGCGTTCCTTACCCCATACGCCCGTGCCTGGCCGCCAATTGTAGTTCTCTGTGCTATGGAGTTATAAAGCTTAGCCACCAGGAATTACATACGATAGACAATTTTGGACTTTATGCACAGATAAAATCCAGCCAAATCCAGTGGCACTGCTGCCATTCCATTCAGAGCTTCAGGTGGAAAGTTGTGGTCCATCCACAGTTTTAGACTGAAAATCCAACTCTCAGAGATGGGAGGAGAGAGGCTGCACAAGCCCAGGGGTGGGTGCAGAGTGTGGAAGGAGCGGCCAAGGAGATAAGTGTCAGCTCCTCAGTTGGAGCTCAGTTTTATAGTTTTCTTTTGGCTGGAGGCCCCGTTTTCAGATGGAGCTAGGAAAGCCTATAACTAAGATTTGGACCTGTGATCCATCACATGCTACATAACACAGTAATTACAACCTATCTATACCCTATCCTTTGTACTACACTCCTGACTGCATACCTGTATATTGTTCTATACATATATGCTTGTGTATTTCTAGTGCGCCTTTTAGGCTATTAAATATAAAATTAATCTTGGACTGCTCTTTTACCTCAATCCACGAATCCCCATGTCCGCACTCTTGGCTGGTTATATGATACGCTACCCGGGTGGGTTCCTGACCCGATATAAGCCTGCTGTCGGACGGGGCTTATTTCAAACGAGGAACTGGTGGCAAAATACCGTATTGTTTTAGTGAGGAACTCTGGCAGTGATGGCCGGGAGGTTTATATATATATATATCCCCAGCTTAGACTGGGGATATATATATATCCCCCTCACTTGGAGCGCCTCTCTAACTCGTACCTCTAACGGAAGCCTTTCCGGCGACTATTTTCCCTAGGTGCAGTTCCCTGACTGACCTGGAGCAAGTGGTGGTGCCAGAGAGCCAACCCCTGCTAGGTCCTTCTCTCCCCTTCCCCGAGGTGATTGAAGTTGACCCCCCCTTCCCCTGTGAGATCCCTCACAAGCTCCAATTCTCCTTTGTTTCCCATGTTCTGTGCATTTGTATAGACACATTTTAGATTGTAGTCAGTTTCTCTTAGGGCCCCGTCTCACATAGCGACACACCAGCGTTACCGACAATGATCAGGATCGCTGGTGTGTCGCTACATGATCGCTGCTGAGCTGCCAAACAGGCAGCTCAGGCAGCGATCAGGACAGCGACACTGCGGGTAACGTCGCTTAGTTACCCGCAGTGTACGTTGGATACCAGCGCACTGATGCAGGGAGCTGGTAACCAAGGTACACGTCGGGTTTCCAGGTGCTGCGCGGTGCCTGGAAACCCGACGTGTACCTTGGTTACCAGCTCCCCTGCAGCAGCGCGCTGGTATCCAACATACACGTCGGGTTTCCAGGCACAGCCCCGCGCCTGGAAACCCGATGTGTACCTTGGTTACCAGGAGATCGCTGGTCTCCTGCCTGTCACACGCAGCGATGCATGCTGGCCAGCGGGAGACCAGCGATCAAAAAAAGTCCTGGCATTTCTGATACGACCAGCGATTCACAGCAGGTTACTGATCACAGGTACGTGTCAGACATAGCGAGATCGCTGCTGAGATCGCTGTTTAGCAGCGATCTCGTTAGCGATCTCGCTATGTGAGACGAGGCCCTTACTCTATTTTAATTCAGTGTTTATTTTTTCTTCCTTTCTGCTTCTAATAGCAGGGTTCTTAAAATAATTCATTAGCTGCATATTGTTTCATGGCTGTATATTTCCCACTTCATATTGCTCTAGTTTAAAGCCTGGCCGTATATTTCCCATCTCAAATTGGTCTTGTTTAAAGCCTGGCCGTATATTTCCCTTCCTGTATTACTCTAGTTTAAAGCTCTCCTAATGAGAGTAGCAAGGCATCTACCATCTAGTGGCCAGCACTTTGTGGCCATCTCATGCTTCTGACAATATACATCCGTAAATTAGGTGGGCTATCATCACTGCAGAAATGCCAAACATGTGGATGCTAAATGTGGTTTTGGTACACTGGATCTCAGAAGGAAGAGGGGCGTTTGGATTTGAGAGTGCATAATTCGCTTGATTTCTTTAGGGGTGCGAACTGCCATTTTGCTTTTCCACAGCGTTTGTACTACCAGTATTGTGAAAGCCGCCTATATTTCCATTGATAGGTTATGGACCTGAGTGGGGATTTGCTTTTTTTGGTATATTGATTTGAAGCTTTGATTGGGAACATTTTACATAACGTTTGGGATCACATTTATCCGGCGCTCTACGCTGAACACTTACTTTGGGGTTTCCATCTCAATCTCCAAATGCCGTGATTCAGATGAAACCACTGAGAGATCCATTTACTATACTAAGGCAGCAGCGTTACTCTTAAATTCGTCTAGCCTCTGTTCAGTGTTATCCCTATTTTCAGAAGTGCGCAAAACTGTGGCCGACGGCACTTTTATGCATGCCTAAAAAGATGGACACTGCCTGATCACAGGCCAGACAGCATCCACAGTGTCTCCATCTGCCTCATTATAGGGAATCTTCTGCTGGGTGTTCCGTCGGAATCAAGTATTTCAGAGATTTGCACAGAAGCGCCAGTGCAAGAGGTCAGCGCAAGGCGCAGGATAAATGTGGGCCGAGTCGCACTACGATCTTTGGGAGGCAGAATTAACAAATCAACAGAAGGTATAGAATTGGTTTTATTTATTATATACACAGTTTCTCGTGTTGTATAAGTGATAGATGACTTTATTCTTCGAGTAGGTGCAATTACAGTATCACTTGCTGATTTTGTAAGTTTGCCCACAGGCAAAGACATGAAATCTCTATAATTTTAAGAGTAGGTTAATTTTATCATTGAGAAACAGAATATCAAAAATAAAATGCAGAAAATCACATTGTATAAGATATAAATTTATTTGCATTTTGCAGTGAGAAATAAGTATTTGATCCCCTACCAACTATTAAGAGTTCTGACTCCTGCAGACCAGTTAGACGCTCCTAATCAATTCGTTACCTGCATTAAAGACAGCTGTCTTACATAGTCGCTTTTATAAACGACTCCTGTCCACAGACTCAATTAATCAGTCAAACTCTAACCTCTACAACATGGACAAGACCAAAGCTTTAGAAAGACGTCAGGGACAAGATCATAGACCTGCACAAAGCTGGAATGGGCTGCAAAACCATAAGTAAGATGCTGGGTGAGTAGGAGACAACTGTTGGTCCAATTGTAAGAAATTGGAAGAAATACAAAATGACTGTAAATCGACATCGATCTGGAGCACCATGCAAAATCTCATCTCGTGGGCTATCCTTGATCATGAGGAAGGTGAGAGATTAGTCTCAAATTACACAGGGGGAACTTAATGATCTAAAGGCAGCTAGGACCACAGCCAGTGGCCGCAAGGTTCCCTTGCTCTAGAAGGCACATGTGCAGGCCTGTCTGAAGCTCTGAAGTTTGTCAATTAACACCTGGAAGATTCTGTGTGCGTGATTGTGAGAAGGTGCTGCGGTCAGATGAGAAAAAAATTGAGTTCTTTGGCATTAACTCAACTCGCTGTGTTTGGAGTAAGAGAAATGCTGCCTATGACCCAAAGAACACCAAACCCATTGTCAAGCATGTAGGTGGAAACATTTTTTGGGGGTGTTTCTCTGCTAAGGGCCAGGACTACTTCACCGCATCAATGGGAGAATGGATGGAGCCATGTACCGTACAGTCATGTCCAAAAGTTTTGAGAATGACACAAATATTAATTTTTACAAAGTCTACTGCTTCACTTTTTCTAATGGCAATTTGCATATACTCCAGAATGTTATAAAGAGTGATCAGCTTAACAGCAATTACTTGCAAAGTCAATATTTGGCTAGAAAATGAACTTTATCCCCAAAACACATTTCAACATCATTGCAGCCCTGACTTAAAAGGACCAGCTAACCTCTTTTCAGTGATTGCTCCATTAACACAGGTGTGGGTGTTGATGAGGACATGGCTGGAGATCAATCTGTCATGATTAAGTAAGAATGACACCACTGGACACTTTAAAAGGAGGCTGGTGCTTGGCATCATTGTTTCTCTTCTGTTAACCATGGTTATCTCTAAAGAAACACGTGCAGTCATCATTGCAATGCACAAAAATGGCCTAACAGGGAAGAGTACTGCAGCTAGAAAGATTGCACCTCGTCAACAATCTATCGCATCATCAAGAACTTCAAGGAGAGAGGTTCCATTGTTGCCAAAAAGGCTCCAGGGCGCCCAAGAAAGACCAGCAAGCGCCAGGACCGTCTCTTAAAAGTGTTTCAGCTGCGGGATCGGGCTACCAGCAGTGCAGAGCTTGCTCAGGAATGGCAGCTGGCAGGTGTGAGTGCATCTGCACGCACTGTGAGGCGGAGACTCTTGGAGCAAGGCCTGGTCTCAAGGAGGGCAGCAAAGAAGCCACTTCTCTCCAGAAAAAACATCATGGACAGACTGATATTCTGCAAAAGGTACAGGCAGTGGACTGCTGAGGACTGGGGTAAAGTTATTTTCTCTCATGAATCCCCTTTTCGATTGTTTGGGACATCAGGAAAACGCCTCATTCGGAGAAGACAAGGTGAGTGCTACCACCAGTCTTGTCTCATGCCAACTGTTAAGCATCCTGAAACCATTCATGTGTGGGGTTGCTTCTTAGCCAAGGGAATCGGCTCTCTCACAGTCTTGCCTAAAAACACAGCCATGAATAAAGAATGGTACCAGAATGTCCTCCAAGAGCAACTTCTCCCAACCCTCCAAGAGCAGTTTGGCGATCAACAATGCCTTTTCCAGCATGATGGAGCACCTTGCCATAAAGCAAAGATGATAACTAAATGGCTCAGGGAACAAAACATAGAGATTTTGGGTCCATGGCCTGGAAACTCCCCAGATCTTAATCCCATTGAGAACTTGTGGTCAATCATCAAGAGATGGGTGGACAAATAAAAACCTAAAAATTCTGACAAAATGAAAGCATTGATTGTGCAAGAATGGACCGCTATCAGTCAGGATTTGGTCCAGAAGTTGATTGAGAGCATGCCAGGGAGAATTGCAGAGGTCCTGAAGAAGAAGGGTCAACACTGCAAATATTGATTTGCTGCATTAACTCATTCTAACTGTCAATATAAGCTTTTGTTACTCATATGTTTGCAATTATTATATTTCTGTCTGTGATAAAAACATCTGTCAAACACACATAAAAACCAGAGGGCAGCAGATCATGTGAAAAAATAATATTTGTGTCATTCTCAAAACTTTTGGCCATGACTGTACAATCCTGAGTGACAACCTCCTTTCCTCCGCCAGGACAATAAAAATGGGTCGTGGCTGGGTCTTCCAGCATGACAATGACCCAAAACATACAGCCAAGGAGTGGCTCAAAAAGAAGCACATTAAGCTCATGGAGTTGCCTAGCCAGTCTCCAGACCTTAATCCCATAGAAAACTTATGGAGGGAGTTGAAGCTCCGAGTTAACAAGCAACAGCCTCAAAATCTTAATGATTTAGAGATGATCTGCAAAAAGGAGTGGACCAAAATTCCTCCTGACATGTGCGCAAGCCTCATTATCAACAACAAAAAATGTCTGACTGCTGTGCTTGCCAACAAGGGTTTTGCCACCAAGTATTAAGTCTTGTTTGCCAGAGTGATCAAATACTTATTTCTCACTGCAAAATGCAAATACCGTATATACTCGTGTATAAGCCGAGATTTTCAGCCCATTTTTTAGGGCTGAAAGTCCCCCTCTCGGATTATACGCGGGTCATATGCGGGGGAGGGGGAGTGGGGGTGTTGGATCATACTCACCCCTCCACCGGCGCGGTCTCTGCAGCCCCCCTGCTTCTCCCACGATCTCCGGCTTCTTCCTGCAGCGGTCACATGGTACCGCTCATTAAAGTCATGAATATGCACATATTCATGACTTTAATGAGTGGTACCACTTGACCGCTGTAGGACGGAAGCGCTGCGGAGACCACTGGGAGAAGAGGAGACGCTGCAGAGAGTGACGCGCCGGCGGAGGGGTGAGTATAGCGATATTTACCTGTCCCCGGACCACCGCTGCGCGCTTCTCCCTCGTCCAACTCCTCTGGCTGTGAATGTTCAGGCAGAGGGCGCGATGACGTCGTTAGTGCGCGCCACGCCCTCTGCCTGATCATTCACTGCCGAGGACCCGGAAGAGGGAGCAGTGCGCAGCGGTGGACCGGTCCGGTGAGAGGTAAATATCTCAGGTGCCGGGATCTTGAGCGAGCGGTGACACCGGCACCTGTCCCACATAGTGCGCCAGTGTCACCGCCTGCTCAGGACACCAGCACGAGAGGTGAGTATGTTAGTTTTTTTTTGCAGCAGCAGCGCATCAGCATAAGGGATGTATACTATGGGGCATAATCTGTGGAGCATATGGGGGCATAATCTGGAGCATATAAGGGCATAATCTGTGGAGCATATGGGGGCATAATCTGTGGAACATATGGGGCATAATCTGTTGATCATACTGGGGCATAATCTGTGCAGCATATGGGGGCCTAATCTGGAGCATAAGGGGGCATAATCTGTGGATCATACGGGGGCATAATCTGTGGATCATACGGGGGCATAATCTGTGCAGCATATGGGGGCATAATCTGTTCAGCATATGGGGGCATAATCTGTTCAGCATATGGGGGCATAACCTGGAGCATATGGGGGCATAACCTGGAGCATATGGGGGCATAATCTGGAGCATATGGGGGCATAATCTGGAGCATATGGGGCATAATCTTGAGCGAGCGGTGACACCGGCACCTGTCCCACATAGTGCGCCAGTGTCACCGCCTGCTCAGGACACCAGCACGAGAGGTGAGTATGTTAGTTTTTTTTTGCAGCAGCAGCAGCGCATCAGCATAAGGGATGTATACTATGGGGCATAATCTGTGGAGCATATGGGGGCATAATCTGGAGCATATAAGGGCATAATCTGTGGAGCATATGGGGGCATAATCTGTGGAGCATACGGGGCATAATCTGTGGATCATACGGGGGCATAATCTGTGCAGCATATGGGGGCATAATCTGGAGCATATGTGGGCATAATCTGTGCAGCATATGGGGGCATAATCTGGAGCATATGGGGCATAATCTGGAGCATATGTGGGAATAATCTGTGGAGCATATGGGGGCATAATCTGTGCAGTTTATGGGGGCCTAATCTATGGAGCATATGGGGGCATAATCATTTTTCACCCTAGGCTTATACGCGAGTCAATAAGTTTTCCCAGTTTTTTGTGGCAAAATTAGGGGGGTCGGCTTATACACGGGTCGGCTTATACGTGAGTATATATGGTAAGTTTATATAATTTATACAATGTGATTTTCTGGATTTTATTTTTCATATTCTGTCTCTCAATGTTAAAATTTACCTACCCTTAAAATTATAGACTGTTCATGTCTTTGTTAGTGGGCAAATTTACTAAATCAGCAAGGGATCAAATTCTTATTTCCCACACTGTAGGTTGTTTGGCTGCTGTCAAACACTAAAAGACGATTTTTAAAAAAAAACAAACAAGTTTTTGCATCACTATATTTTGAGAGATATAATTTTTCCAGATTTCTGCCTACAGAGTCTTGGCTTGTTTTTTTGTGGGACGAGTTGATGTTTTTATTGGTACCATTTTCGGACACATGACTTCTTTTTATCGCTTTCTATTCCAATTTTTGGCAGGCAAAATGAACAAACACCAGCAATTCAAGAATTGTTTTTTTTTTTTTTTTTTATGCCTTTCCAATGTGACTAAATTGATAAGGCAGCTTTATTCTTCGGGTCAGTATGATTACAGCGATATCACATTTATAAATTTTTTTGTTTTGGCGCTTTTACACAATAAAAACTATTTTATATAAAAAATAATTATTTTTGCATCACTTTATTCTGAGAGCTATAACTTTTTTATTTTTTCGATGATTGAGCTGTTTTGTGGTTGTTTTTTGCGAGAAAAGATGACAAAGTTGGGTCACCATGCAACGATCTTGCCCTCGCGATGACATCGTGGGGGCACCGATCCAAGGGCAGAGGGACTTTCTTCCTCTGCTTGCTTGCTAAATGCTGCATTTCGAGGGCTAAAGTGCCAGGAGCAGTGCGGGCGACACTCTTGGCACTGAGTGCCGAGTATCAGCTGTCTGAATCAGCCCCTGTGAGAGCAAAATTGCCCGGACATATCCATACATCCAAAGTTTGTAAGTACAAGGCGACCTGGATGTATGGATGTGTCCAAGGTTGTGAAGTGGTTAAGCGCTGTGGTCTGAATTGGACATTATGATAAATGGCTGCCGATGGGTCACTATTGCAGTCAACGGTTTGCCGAAAGTCCCCATTTCCACCATGTTTTTTCTCCTATGAAGTCCTGATTTTTTGCTAAAGCAATTGCAGTTAGTGATTTGTACTATATATTGACTATTGCAAATTCAAGTCCCCTATGGGGATTTAAAAAAAAAGTGATATATAATAAAATGCTTTTAAAAATATTTCAAAATAATAATAAAAAATTCAAATTAGAATCACTACCACCTTCCTATCGTCCACTTGCAAATAAAATAATGTGGTAATAAAAAATACATATTTGTCATCACCGTGTCCAGGAGAGTCTGATCTATCATAATATAAGAATGTTTAAAAGTGTACAATAAATGACATGAAGAAAAATTAATCAAAATGAACAAATTGTAGTTGTTTTTGTCATCACACCGCCTGCCTACAAAAAAATGCAACAAACTTGATCAAACAATAGTAAGTAATAATAATAATAATTTTATTTCTATAGCGCCAACATATTCAGCAGCACTTTACATTATAGTACCCCTAAATGGTATCATTAAAAACATTAGCTTTTAAAGAACGAGCCCTAAAATAGCTACATTGATTAGAAAAAGATTAAAAAAAAGTATGGGTCCCAGAAAATGGTGACGCCAACCAAATTTTCTTTACAAAGTTAAGGATTTTTTTTAACTTCTTAGTGACCGCTGATACACATTAAAAAGCAGCCGCTAAGGGTACTCAATCCCTCAGTCGGGAACAAGGCTGTAACGCCTCCCAGAGTTGGAAAATATCAGGGGTAGCTTAGACCCCGGAGAACATGATCAGGGATGGATTTTCTGGTGCCCGAACACTTGATCCTCATTATTCAGTGAATAATGGCGATCACAAAAAAGTGTGCCTGCTGTTTCAATGATTTCTCTCTTTTCTGACATGATATAAATATCAGAGGAGAGAGAAATGATGCCCCTAAGAACTCCCGGTACCTAATGCCATCCCTGGACCCTCCTGATCATTCCCTCCACCCGCATCATGTTCCTGAAAAAAAATAGCGGGTGCATGGGCAGTGCACTCGCTAAGATCTGCTGGACGGTATCCGGCTACAATAGGAAATTTTTCCTATTGGTTCCTTTTGATCACTGCTATAGACCCCATCATAGTGATCAAAATAAAAAAAAATTGTAAATCAAATCCCCCTTTGTCACCCCCTTAGTTAGGTAAAAATTACAGTATATCTCTATTTTTCTCCTTTCTTTGTAGTTGGGGTTAGGGTTAGAGTTGTTTCAGGGTTAAGGTTGTGTTAGGGTTGGGTAAAGGTTGTGTTAGGGTTGGGGTTAGGGTTGTGACATATCACTCAAGCACCCGCGATATTTGGTGCATAACCGTGCACCTGATGCAAACTGGAGTAGCGAGCACTTGCGCGCAACACTAATGACGACATATTCAATATGACAACTTAATGTTATCAAATTCTGTGTCATACCTGAAGGTTCAAAATGCTCACTGTACCCCTGGATAAAATCCTTGAGGAGTGTGGTTTCCAAAATGGGACACTTGTGGGGGGTTTCCACTGTTTAGGCACATCAGGGGCTCTTGAAACATGACATGGCACCCGCTAATTATTTCAGCAAATTTTACATTCAAAAAGTCAAATGGCAAGCCTTCCCATCTGAGCCCTGCCATGCCCCCAAACAGTAGATTTCCCCCACAAATAAAGTATCGACGTATTCAGGAGAAATTGCACAACAAATTTGTGTGCATTTTCTACTGTTACCCTTGTGAAAATAGAAAATTTAGGGTCTAAAGTAAATTTTTTGTGAAAAAAATTACATGTTCATTTTTTTCCTTCCACATTGCTTCAGTTCCTGTGAAGCACCTGAAGTGTTAATAAACTTGAATGTGGTTTTGAGTACCTTGAGGTGTGCAGTTTTTAGAATAGTGTCACTTTTGGGTATTTTCTGTCATATAGACCCCTTAAAGTCACTTCAAATGTGATATGGTCCCTAAAAAAATGGTTTTGTAAATTTTTTGGAAAAATGAGAAATCGCTGGTCAACTTTTAACCCTTATAACTTCCAAACAAAAAAAAATATTTGAAAATTTGTGCTGATGTAAAGTAGACATGTGGGAAAGGTTATTTATTAACAATTTTGTGTGGCATTTCTCTCTGATTTAAGGGCAGAAGAATTAAAAGTTTGAAAATTGTTAAATTTCTATTTTTTTCACAAATAAATGCAAGTCATATTGAAAACTTTTTACCACTATCATGAAGTACAATATGTCATGAAAAAACAAGTTCAGAATCATTGCATACATACATACATCTCATACGTTGAAACGTTCCAGAGTTATAACTTCATAAAGTGACACTGATAAGAATTGTAAAATATGGCTTGGTCATTAAGGTCAAAATTGGCTCAGCCATTAAGGGGTTAAAGTCACCAATAGTGAAAAACTATATATGTTCGGTATCACCATAAGCATACGGACCTGAATAATCAGGTTCCTAAGTCCTATTTTTATTCCACAACTAACTCTGTAAAAATGAAACTTAAACCGTGATTTCACTTGCTTGGACTTTTTTTTACCAATTTTTCTGTATGTTTTATATTGAAATGAATGATATTTTAAATTATAACTTGTCCAATGTAAAACAAGCTCTCATATGCCTATGTCAATGGAAAAAAATAAAAGTTATGGCTCTTTGAAAAAAAAGGGCAGGAAAAAATGAAAATGCAAAAGCACAAATTGGCTGAGTCCTTAAGGGGTTAAAAATTTTTAGACTTTGACTTCCAGGTGTTTCAGGAAATCAACATGTACATTAGCACTAATAGACTGGTTTAGATCCTATCTTTTGTATTTAAGCATATAATGAGCGTGTGCAAAGGTCATTGTGAAGTGAGGAGGAGCAGGGTGAGCTGTGACATTGCTGATTGTGACTGATTCGAGTTATCTTTCTTGAGTAAGGCATTATGTATTTAATTAATCAAAATGGCAATCAGTAGGGCTAGAGGTCCACTTAGGCTGAAAAGATGTGCAAAGCTGATTTGAGGAGTACTTGGAGTTTAATGACTCCCTTAAACTGCCTTTGGCTGTAACAGTTGCTTAAATGTCCAACACCCTGCTACAACTTAAAGTGGGAGTTCCAGTACAAGGAATGTATTCTTGGTGAATGAGTTAAGGGAGCAACTGTATATTTTTGACTAGAGTAGTATAATAATTGTATTTCAATATTGCTATTATATTCCTCAGGATTTTACAATTACGCCAGGACATGTTCAGACAATAAAAACATTACCGAGTAACACATAGTTCACCAGTTACAGGAGGAATGAGGGCCCTGCTCACAAGCTTACAATCTATAGGAAAGCATCCATCTTTGCAGGATACCATTAGGTATCCATTAGGTATACTTTGCAGGATACTATAATACTTCCCAACATTTCAGTTGGTAAAATAGAGATGTTTTAGTCCTGCCTCACAAAACTGTTTAAGAAATGCCCAAAACTGGGTGGGAGCATATCTCAAGCAAGCCAGAATTGATTCCGAATATCTAGGACAGTCTTAGCAAATTCTAGACTTATTGGCAACTGTGTACCATATGAACGATTAATATTATTTTCCTAACAGATTATTTTCCTAACAGATTATTATAGGAGAGCCATGAAGTTCTTTTGCAGAATTAGTCTTTCTATTTTTTGCTCTTCTGTTATGTTTAGGTAGCTGAGGAGAAAAAACAAAAACGGCAATACACCAGAGAGGCTGGAACCTATTGGATTGCAGTAACCTAAACTAACCACACAACTAGAGGTAGCCGTGGAGCGTTCCTACATTGATCCTGAGAGATAACTACACCTAAAGACAGAAAGAGGAAAGCTATCTGCCCCGGAGCAGATCCCCAAAGAAAATAGGAAGCCCCCAAACATGTAATGACGGTTAGACAAGAAGAAGCACGGACACAGACAGAAAATAGAATGAGCAAACGCTGGGGCCCAATCTGTCTAGACAGAAAAGTACAGGAAAGGATTCTTACTGCATTCCAAAAAAAACCCTAAAAAATACCAACTCTTCTGATTGCAAAAACACCTGAGATCACACAATCTCACCACCTAAATCAGAACTCTGGTGTAGCAAAACTAAGCCGCAGCCACTGAAAAAACAGGAAAAAACAAATGAACAAATAACAGTGGCTACAGATAAACTGAGAGGAGCACAGGCCCCAGAAGGGGACCTGGCTGACCTCCATAAAAGTGCAGAGAACTATGCAAAAAGCAAGCACAAAAATAAAAGCAGAAAATATCTTATCTGAAAGCAGAAGATGCAGGCAAGACTCAGCAAACTTCCAAATGAACCAGGAACCACAACTGAGACAAGAACAATTGATCACCGGCAACCATCATGGGAGGGAACCTCCCTTATATCAGACCAGTCAGCGATCTTAGATTGCCATTCCTCGCTGAAAGGTTCAGTACTGTCTGTAACCACCAGAGGGAGCCTCTGCTCAGAAACCATTTCTAGCACATTCATAACACTCTTTCTTCTTTCCTCACTTATTTTGGGAAATCTGTTTTTTTTACTGGTATGATCAACTATATCCTTGGAACCCTACCCTTGCCCAGAAAGGCTTTTGTGGCTGTCGTCGCTGTTATCTCGTTAACTCTTTCCTCCTCGGAATGTGGTACCAGAGAGAATAAGACACAGACCAAAGGATGCGTCAATAAACTCTGCTTTATTGCTAACGAAGGGATTTATATACACCCCTGAAGCAGGAAGCGGAATTACCATATATGGTGTTTACACAACTTGTTACTAAATAGATAGAATACTAGTTTTACCTTGAAAACTTCATCCTTCCCTTAGCTCCCAGCACAGAGTGTCTTTTAATAACTGGGGGGGAAGGTTGTGTATTGTACAAAAAAGGAACATTTTATCTCAACTTCTGCCATGCATCAGCCTTTCTGACAAACCAAGGTCTTCTGAAGAAATGCTGATTTAGCTCTAACATTCCCTCCTTTTGTTCCTTCATTTCATCAATACACATCTTCATACCTCCTCTGTGTCCTAGTACATCGTTTAATACACATCAAACAGATTTTAAAAACTAAATAGATAGCAAGACATATTAATAAAACCTGTAGGCCAGCTTGTATTATCCCAGTCAGCCATCCCCCTATACCTTTGAACCAATTTGCGGGGTTAAGAAAGGAGAAAGTATTTGCCCACCATGAATCTTGATTCTTCAGATTTGCCTCATCATATAGTTTCCTTAACTTTATGACATCCTCTAGCTTATGTTTAAGGGTTAAAACACTAGAATTATCAATATAATGACAACATTCAGGTCCAATAATCTGGCACATCCCTCCTTGAGCTGCAGTCAGGTAATCTAACACGAGGGTATGTTGGTTATTAACAATAATTAACTGGTTCTGTACTGCAAGGGACCCATTCATGATATCTAAAATATCCCATATTTGATCATCTAGGTAGTCTGTGGATTCTACCAACTTATCCCATGTCTGAGTTATCATAGGGTAGATAAATAATGCACTGAAAAATGTATTTGCTATCCCCATCTCCACTATGTGTGGTCTCCCATTTGGGCGAGGTCTATTGTCTGCAGATCGTTTATGTAGTGTATGTTTTGGAATAGACAATGGATTTAATCTATCTGGAGTGATGAGATAGGTGGCTGGTGTCAATCTAGCTAGGGTGCATTTCCCGGTGACTCCTACTGGAAGCCACTTAAATGCCTTGTCCCCACATACCCAATACATTGATGGTGGAAGGTTCCATATAGCTGAATGCTGTAATACTAATCGGTGTGCCAAATCTATAAACTTTGAAATATTACTCATCATGCACCATCCGGGCTTTTGTCCTAGTGGGGAGCAGTATCCTGCGGTAGGTTCTCAGCAAGTGGGAGTGTTCTTCTGATACCCTTCATCTTCATTACACCTCAGGTTACCTGGTTTGTTAGCACAAGTTTCATCATTTCCATTCTCAAAGAAAACATTATTTTCCCATCTATCAGTGTGTAGGTATCGTTCTAATAGGGAGGGTTTGAAAGCATCTAAGCTTCCTGTAGTGACCCCAAAACTTATCTTTAACCCCTGTGTCGGTATTTCTCCCAAAGAGGTTATACTAGTTCTATTTCTGGGTACCCATGCCCCACCTTCAAAAAATAGATACAGTCTTGGAGTTATCTGTCCTGTTAGATTTCCCTGCCACCATGGAAAATCAGTCCAACCCACTACCGGTATTCCTACCGTAGTGTTCCAAAGTTTTTGAGTAGCATTGTTGCATAATGTGTCTGAGCAGTTACCCCAAGAGTTAATCTCTTCCCATGGGACTGGGACTGCAAGAAATGGTAGACTGGTGGATGTCACCGGCGCGTGTGTACAGATCCAACAGTTTGCAACAGTTTGGTTTTGTTCTTTCAGTCCATCCACTAAAGCTAAGTGGTGTCTAATGAACCTGTTATCATCACCATCTGCACGGCTAAGTCTGTTCCAAGCATCCGTCACTGCAAGGATGCAAGCAAATGTCATTAGTAGCATCATTCCTCTTCTGGAGGCTCTCCAAGGATCTTCTTACAATGCGATGCGTGGATCAAGTTTCCTTGCCTTGTAGCTTGACTGCGGTACTTGTCGTCAGTAGAACTTGAAAAGGTCCATCAAATCTCGGATCCAGACTCTTTCTCACGTGTCTTTTAATGACTACCCAGTCTCCGGGCTGCAGGCTGTGACTCCCAGGATCCTGGTTCGGATCTGGAAGAGAACTGAAGACATTATCATGTACTTTCTTAAGTCTTTTATGCAAATCCCTTACATATGAGCTTAATACATGATTACTCATTTCCAGTGTTTGGGGAAAGAAACATCCTAAGCTAGGCACTTTGCCAAATAGTACTTCATACGGAGAAAGTCCAGTTTTCCTATATGGAGTATACCTTACTGAGTATAGGGCTAATGGTAAACATTCAGGCCAAGATTTCCCTGTTTCAGCCATGGCCTTTTGGATTTTTAACTTCAATGTCCCATTTAGTCTTTCTACTTTCCCACTGCTTTGTGGGTGATATGGGGTGTGGAAAGCTTGTTGAATTCCCAGAGCTGTCAAGACTTCATTCATTATTTCACCTGTGAAATGTGTACCTCTGTCACTTTCGATCACCTCCGGTACTCCATACCTGCACACCACCTCCGCAAGCAGCTTCTTTGCGGTTGCCGCAGCCGTAGCCTTGGCAATCGGGAAAGCCTCCGGCCAACCTGAGAATAAATCAGAACACACCAACACGTACTCCCATGATCCTGATTTTGGCAGCTGAATATAATCAATCTGCAGTCTCTGGAAAGGATAGATGGGCCGAGGGGCGTGTTTGGGTGGTGTCTTGACTACCCTTCCCTGATTATGTGTAGCACATACCATGCATCCCTGGATCAAGCCTTCTATACAGGTGGAAAAGCCTGGTGCTACCCAATGCTTCTGCATCACGCTCATTACAGCAGTTTTGGACTGGTGGGTTGGCCCATGTAACATCTGGGCAACCGCAGGGTACAACGCTCTTGGAAGGCATCGGCGCATCCCTCTTCCCCATACCCCAGTTGCTGCATTCAGACATGCACCTTCTTTTTCTCACTTTTCTACTTCCTCCTGGCGCACCTGAGCCTGCATCTGGGCTAAGGCATCCTCCGACACAAAGGGATTTTTGGGAGCGCTTACCTGGTGCATCGTTACCCCTTGGAGTGGTCTACTGGCTGCTGTTTTTGCTGCTGCATCGGCCATTGCGTTTCCTTTACTCACCTGATCAGTGCATCTGGTATGTTCTTTAACTTTTATGACAGCTACCTCTTTTGGTAATTGTAATGCATCAATTAACTGCTGGACTGCGTCAGCATTTTTAATGGGATGTCCTGCTGCCGTCAGGAATCCTCTAGATTTCCAAATTGGACCAAAATCATGAGCTATACCGAATGCGTATCTAGAATCTGTGTAGATGTTAACAATTCTACCTTCAGCTATCTTACAGGCCTCGGTCAGAGCCTTAAGTTCAGCCTCCTGGGCCGACTGATGTGGGAGCATTGGTTCTGCTTTGATTACTGCATTCAGGGAGACGATGGCATACCCGGTGTGGAAGGTACCTGAGTCATCTTGGTGGCGAGATCCATCTACAAAAAATTCAAAATCAGCATTAAGTCTTTCAGTTTCAAACACTGTGGGTAGGCCTGCTGTTTCCTGTGCCATAAGCTGAACACAATCATGAGGAATCTCCTCTCTTGGATCTTCTTTGTACAATACCTGACCTGACCCCTCCTTTAGATCCGAGAGAGGTAACAACGTGGCAGGATTAAGTGTGGTACATCTCTGCAAAGAAACATTTGGAGGCATTAAAAGTGCACATTGCAATCGAAGGTGACGTGCAGCTGAAAGGTGTGCCGGTTGCACCTGGTTCAGTATGGTGTATACATCATGAGGTGTAAGTACTGTCAGTGGATGATCAAGAACGATGTCTGACGATTTGTGGAGCAATAGTCCTACAGCATGTACCGCCCGTACACAGGACGGGGCACCCCTAGCCACTGCATCTAGTCTTCCACTGAAATAGGCTACTGGCCTTTGATTGTCACCATGTAACTGAGTCAATACTCCTGCCGCGTGTCCCTGCTGTTCGTGGAGATACAGGGTGAATGGTAGTTCATAGTTGGGGATTCCTAGCGCTGGAGCTGCCACAATCCTGTTTTTGAGAGAATAAAAACAGTCTATACCTTCAGGAGTTAGTTTAAAAGGCACAATGGTGATACAGTCATAGAGAGGCTGCATGAGGATTGATACAGCATGTATCCACTGTCTGCAATAGGAAACCAGTCCAAGAAAATGTCCTAAGAGCGGCAACATTAACAGGAATAGGAAAATTCTGTACAGCTTCTTTGCGAGCGCTGGTCAGATGTCGTGCCCCTGGTGTAATGCAATGTCCCAAAAAGATAACTGAAGATTTACAAAATTGCAGTTTATCCTTTGACGCTTTATATCCAGCTTGGTACAGAAACAACATGAGTGATATCGTTGCAGTGCGACACTGTTTCCTGGAAGGGGCACAAATCAGTAAGTCATCAACATATTGCAGAACAACTACTTTTGGCATTTTCCATCTTTCCAGTATCTCTTGCAGACTGGCAGTCTCTACAGGCACTGAAATCACGTATCAAAAAAAGAAAAAAAAATTATTATCTAGTTCAGTCTGAATGCCTGAGAACTTTCACGCTACAGCTTGTAGCCAAAAAAAAAAAACTAGCTTAAAAAGATCAAAACCAGGAAACCGATACCTGTCGCGAGTCTCCACATGATGGACATGTGATGTGTGTGACTCTGAATTCTGCTCTTGTGACATGTCAGTGATCTTTTTCTCACAGACGATTTAACACCTTTTCAATCTTATTCACATAAAAAAAATCACTTCCTGGTCCGTTCAAATTAACTTGCTGTACCTTCTACACGATGCACCACTGCTCTTTTATAGCAGATGGTAATCTATTAACAAACTTCCCCGTTGCCTTTCAAATAACAAAAACGCATTATGCAGCGTAAAAGCTGCCTGTCTATTTGCTTCTCATGTACTCTGACCTTCTATTCACATGCCTAGCCCTTCGATTCTTACGTACTGTGTCTATTCCAAAAACCTATTCAACAAAGGTGATTTAAAAATCTGAAAACTGCTGCACTCTGGTTCCTGTGCGTCCTCACCGAATGCCCGATGGGAGGGGCTAGTCAAACCGCTGCGCAGTTTGTGTGTCCTCTCTCCCTCAGACTGTAATTCTCCTTATCTATGGAGTGACCTTGGTCTAAAGCAGGCTGGTAGGAAAAAAAAAATGGTTGGAGAATAAAACTCTGAAAAACAACCCTTGTTACTAAAACAGCTAATTAAAAACAGAAAAGAGGTGGAAAAAACTGATTGTAAAATGATAAAAAATAAAAAGAAAAGTACTGGTAGCGTAGGGTTTTTTTTTTTTCTACCGCCCTCTGGAATGCCATCTCGCTGCTGCCAGCACTTCCCCCTCCCTTATATCTCTGCTTGCTGTCACTGACTTCTGCATTATCAGGTCCGGTCCTACCAACATAGCACTTGTATGTCTCATCTATCAGTCTATCGTATCTGGCTTCATCTGCCAATTTCCCTTTTATAAGTGCTTGCAAATCCTGTCTAGTTGCTTCATTAGAGTCAACTGCTCTGAAGGGCTCCATGGTCTGTACGACACTGCTGTCCGGGGGGCGCCTGGAGCTAGTCCGCCCACCTCACCTCCCGCAGCACCCGGGGTACCAGGTACCATTACTGTCCTCATTGGAAATAAATTGGCCAGGGGAGGTCTGGGTCCACCGCAACCTACACAGACATCTACCGTCAGGGGATTCTGCTGTCCACACCTGGGGCAGGCCCAACAGTTCGGTCCGTGGGAAGTCAGTGGGAAAGTCTGATACTGGGGTGGAGGTAACGTAGGGGGCAAACAGGAGGGTAAATCAGTCGTCCCTGTTTTTGTCAGTCTGTAACGTCCGTCTCCTAATTCCTCAGTCTTTCCCTCTAAGTAATCACACGCACTCATCCACAGGTTCACTGTTCTCAACAGTCCTTTTTCTCTCAACCATCCATGATGTGAGTTAAAGAACCTTTTCCATTTATCAATTCTCCGTTTTCATTCATGCCTGCTTTACACAACTAAATCTTTAGCAGTAACACCTTCATTGGTGTTTTGGTTCCCCATTTTTGTATCTCCTCACCTAGAAGAGATTCTCTTGTCACCAAGACAAGTTTGTCACCAAGACAATTGCGTCACTTAGACAATGGGCCACAAAGGTTTCTGAACCATTCCACTGCTCGCTTTCCAAGATTTGTACGCCAACCAAATGAACAATCCGATCACACACACACCAAGACAAAACCACAACACAATCATTGGATCCATACTGTCATTTTTCAAAGGAGGAAAGGCAGGACTGACAATTAATCTGCAGGTCTACTGGTTCAAAGGGACCTGAGCCAGGAATACCTGTGAATTACCTGGAAAGCCGACCGATCGGGGAGGAGGGAGTCCACTATACAGTGATATAGATTTTAGGTAGAATATAATAAGTATTCTTACCTCAGCGCTGTATGTATATCACCAACAGAAGGCTCCGCTCATCCCACGTCTCCGGATCGGTCGGGATTCCTCAGAGTAAAACAACTCAGGTCCCTGTTCGGGCGCCAGGCTGTCGTCGCTGTTATCTCGTTAACCCTTTCCTCCTCGGAATGTGGTACCAGAGAGAATAAGACACAGACCAAAGGATGCGTCAATAAACTCTGCTTTATTGCTAACGAAGGGATTTATATACACCCCTGAAGCAGGAAGCGGAATTACCATATATGGTGTTTACACAACTTGTTACTAAATAGATAGAATACTAGTTTTACCTTGAAAACTTCATCCTTCCCTTAGCTCCCAGCACAGAGTGTCTTTTAATAACTGGGGGGGAAGGTTGTGTATTGTACAAAAAAGGAACATTTTATCTCAACTTCTGCCATGCATCAGCCTTTCTGACAAACCAAGGTCTTCTGAAGAAATGCTGATTTAGCTCTAACATAGCCTTCGTCCAATATCAAAGACCTAGGCATGTGTCAGGAACGAAGGACAGGGGATGCGCTTTATGATCCCACCGCTGCCACCAATTGGGATGAAATAGAATCTATATATTATATCAATATCAATCGTGGAGGGAATATATTTTTAGCTATCCCACCTCTGCCACCAATACGTCATGAACTGCAGGGATTTATGTATTTTCCACTTACCAGTTCCGGTTTGGAACTTGCAGCTCTCTGGCGCCCCTCTTACCCTCAGGTCAGTCAGGGAAATGCACCTAAGATAACTAGTCTCCAGACGGGTCGCCTGGATGTGTACTGGCTATTAGGCATGCTGCAGTGGGGGAAATATAACTACGCCCAGCCGCAGCCAGGCAATATGCTTATAAAACCCGTTCCATCACTGCCAGCTTTACCCAGCAAGCCCAGAACACACTTCGCTGCCACCAGCTCCGATTCATAATTAATACGGGTCCGAAGCCAACCCAAATTAGTAGCGTAATTCACTTCAGAGGACATGACAGTACGTTATAGAGCAAGGAGAAGCAAAGCTAGTAATTTTATATATTTTACTCCAAAAGGGTAGGCAGTGTTTACAAAAGGTATAAAAGATATTACAAAGGGAGACAATTGAAATATATACAAAACGATTACAACATAACAGGGATTTAAAAGAAATGGGGCACTTACAATTGCTTAAGTTATTTCACAGCAGATCATGTGGTGCGGGGGAGGGGCGATACATCAAAGTGCATCACAGAGCTTCACTACATCATGTTTCCAGGGCAAAAGCTTCTGCAAAATGAGCTTGCACTATCTTATACCCCCTGGTCATGACATCACTGAAGGGGCTGAGTTATGGGAGCCCTACTTTTTTCTCAGAGGGGCTAATATGTATTGAAAACTCGTAAGTATCATATCTCTGGGAGAGAACCTTGTATAGGGACGAACAAAGTATCATCTTACTCAGCATGACGTTGGCATTCATTTAAGTCCAAACTCGAAGTACCTGTATGAACCGGTGAAGTAGGAATCCATTTCATGGATTCTGTTGAAGCTGGAGTCTATAAAACTACAGGGTGGGGAGCTCTATCAAAGCACATCCCAACTATGTAACTTTTATACTCATAACACCAACTGGGGTCAAGATATGCCCTAATAGTTAGATCTTAACTCAACTCTATCTTAGTCGACAGAGCACATGTGGCAGATAAAGGGCTGGTTTCTCCTAACACAATTCCTGAGGGAGTGGTAGGAGGGGTTTAGTATTATACAAGCAGGCAGAGGGAGAAAGGGCTTGCAGCTGTGACAGGGAGTAAGGAGGGAGGGTCAAATGCCCATAGTGCGTGTAGCAGAGCTCAGTGTGTGTGAATGGAAAGTTCTAGAAAGGTACTTTGAAGGTGAGCATTTCCATAGTATCATTACAGTATGTATCTTGGTCAGTGTGGGATAGTTTTTGAAGTATGTCCGAAGACAGTGATATGTACCAAAGCTGTGATGAGTGGCCAAACAGTATAGTAGTAGATAAAATATTTGGGCACTTAATGTGGCAAACCTTAGTCTCTCGTAAAGCTAATGGATTGCCCCATATAATGTAAAAAGACCTGAACAATCACAGTTTCAATTTTGATGAAAATGTAAAACTATGTCCGTTCCATAAGCTGATTGTTACTTCTAAGTCTCATAATTATATTTTTTTATATAACATCTTGTGTCTTAAAACCCTATTAAAGGACACTGTAAGTGGCCATTTTGGATGTCAATTGATGTGTGACAGATAATTGAAAACCTTGGCAATCATCTGCAGTAAATGTAAATTGTTTGACAAAGTCATGCCTACTGGCGTCCTTGAGCTAATGCGTAATGTCTACTATGATGTTTCCTTAGTATTAGTAGTGTTTGCTAGAGGGTGACATTGTTGTCAGCAATTTCCTCAAAGAACAACAAATGGCAGCAATCATTAAAGTATTTATCTATATTTTAGATATTTAGAGCTGTCTTTTTTATTCTGCTGTATGCAAAGAACATTTTAAACTCTCATTTCCACTCATTTATGCATTGTCTAAAAATCTGCCATAATTAAGTGATATAGCAGCCACATCAGTGAGTGCTAAATGAGCTGGCAGGGGACAGGGCATGCTGCTGATGAGACAGGATGCATACACTATAGGGGGCAAGAGGAGAAATCAATTTGTTGTGCTCATTATAGAAAAAATGATTTCTAATCTAAAACTGCTCATCCAGTGAAGCGGACTCCAGCTGTGCGGCTCAGGACCTGGGCAGAGACCTGCCACAGGAATAGTTAGTGGATTCAATGAGATAGCACATCTGATTAATAAAGTTTAAAAGAAAGAAAGCAAAATGATTCACACTTGCTAGATATTAAACTTTTAAAAGGCATTTGTAAATATACAATACTTTTACTTTTGTAATACACCCAATGCATGTTATTATGTACAGAACGTAGTAATAAAAACATTTAGATTAATGTGTATTATTGATATTACTTCTTGCTGAAATTTGCAACTAGTGTCTACGTAAGTCTTGCTTATATTTCTGTGTTCAGACCATAGTTGTCATGATCACTAGATCTCACGATATGGAATAAAGCCACATAAAATGTTAAAGATGTCTCTAAACTGGAGAGCTGAATTACTAGCAATTTCCCAGTATGCTTTTATTATGCTAAATGTTGCATTTATAAAACTCGGGTGAAAGAGGAGAGCTGGTGTAGCCTGGGAGAGATCTACAGGGAAAGCTTCCCATCCAATTAGTAACAGTGGTATATTCATTAAATGGCAAAGGAGAATCCTTAAAAGATTATTCTCTGTTGCTAAATTACTTTCATTAGTCGTACCGAATGAAAATAAGGAAGTTTGAAATTGACTATGGGATCATGCATAGATATGACAGTCAGGGCCGGCTCCAGGTTTTTATGGGCCCCGGGCGAAAGAGCCTCAGTGGGCCCCTGTAACACAGACCACGATTCATGATGCACAGATACGGCAGAGAAATATGGGTATAGCACAACGCCAAACACTTCACTTCTTCCATTATATGAGTGATATCTATTGTAAATTGTACAATAGCTCAAAAACCGCCAAATCCTCACAGCGCACAGTACAGACTGGACAGTACAGTCCTCCATACAATATTATGGGCACCACATAGTCTCCCCCTCATCACCCATATAATACCCCATGCAGGATGTCACCCCCCATATAATGCTCCATACAGAATACTGGACCCAAAATAATGCTCCATACAGAATACTGGACCCAATATAATGCTCCATACAGGATACTGGTCCCCATATAATGCTCCATACAGGATACTGGTCCCCATATAATGCTCCATACAAAATATGGAGCTCTCCTCTGTGCTGTACTGCGTTCTGCACTGTTACGGCTCAGGAAAGGGCGCTGTGGAAAGACTCCCCATTATCATCATGATTGCCTCCCCATCATCATCATCCCCATCATCATCATGGCCTCCCCATTATCATCAATGCCTGCCCATCATCATCATCTCCTCCCCATCATCATCAATGCCTGCCCATCATCATCAATGCCTGCCCATTATCATCAATGACTGCCCATCATCATCATCGGTTCCCCATCATCATCAATGCCTGCCCATTATCATCAATGCCTGCCCATTATCATCATCTTCTCCCCATCATCATCAATGCCTCCCCATTATCAGCAATGCCTGCCCATCATCACACACAGACAGCACCACAGGACACAAGCACTCTCTCACATACATACACACACACATACACACACATACACACACACACAAAGCACCGCACTACATACACACAGTCACACACAGAGACACACACACACACGTCTCACCTGTCCAGCGTCCGCGCTCTCTGCCACAGCCGGCCGCTGAATGATGACGTCATTCAGCGGCGCTGCTGTGAGAGGAAGCGCCGGCGCCCCCTGGAGCCCGGAGCTGCGGCAGCGGAGGCACGGGAGAGGTAAGTATTGTGCCATCTTCTGCCGGGGCCCTGAGTAAGCGGGGGGGGCCAGTGGCGGCGCTGACACCGCTCTCCTCCGCTAACAGGCGCGAGGGTGCCAGATGGCGAGTGGGCCCCTCCGCCTGCTCAGGGCCCCGGCACTTGCCCGGGTGTGCCGGGTGCTGACGCCGGCCCTGATGACAGTGCAAATCAGTCCAATCGTGGACCTCAATGAAGCTGTATGTAGCTGTCATCCTTTGCTCAAGAGACCACCTGCCAGACCATGCATTGCAGTCTGAAATCAGACCAAGTTTAAATGGGCATCTGGATGCGCTCTTATTTCTTCAAAATCATTCTGCAATGAGAACTTTTATCTTTAATAGTGTACAGCTGGTTTCCATGGAGCTCAGACACTAGTGCCTGCCCATACCCTGGCTAAGGCACACACATACTTTAATAAGATAGACACTCCTGCACACTTTCCCTGGTTCACCAATATATTAAAAAAAGAAATCCCACGCAGGACAGACGTAGTCCAGGGAATCCAAAGTAGTCATAAATAGAAACTTGAAAAACATAAAAAGAAAGAAGACACTGTTGCTCATCAACCAATTTATTATAAAAAAATTTCCATGCAGGTGCAACATAGTCCAGCGCTTCCCACCATGTTCCCCAATTCCGGCTCACACTGCGATCAGGCTTTGCACATTTATTCTGCATTTTTCTCCGGTGTGTGTCACTCATATGGCGAATGGATGTCACACTTATATCATCCGTGTGCAGTACGTATTGTTAACTGTGCTAACGGAAAAAAAATGGACATGTCTGTATGCGTATCACATGGTCCATGTGAAAACACATACGTGTGTGGCACCCTGGCTGAGTCGCTGTTGTAATGGTACTGGGTCACAGCAGTTCCGAGTGCTGGTCCAGTCCGACCGGGAGCGCGTGCCAGTCTTTGTCAATTATGGGGTTAATAATAAAAATAATTAAAAGATTCGTGATACCAGTTGGGATGTTCGGCCTTGTATGGCTGGGCACTGATGAACGTCCCTGGGAGTTAGGTGATGATGGACAGTGCCAGATGATTAACCCCTTCCCAACTAGGGCTGGCTCAAAGGGGATTTGAAGCAGGAACGGTGCAGCAGAAAATAATCAGCGTTAGACAGGGTAATGATCAGTTGGTACCTTTTACTGAAGTTGTGCAAACAGTTCCAGAAACTTACATACAATTCACATACAGGGTTTTTGTCAGGCCAGCTTGGTCAGAGTTCAGTTTCTCTGCTGTGATGTAGTGTAGCCTTCCTGCTGCTAACTATGCCTCTGATAAACGATTCCTTGGGCCCTCAGGGGTCCAAAGTAAACAGTTGCTGGATCTGTGATCCCTTCCAGCGAGCAGGCAGCTCGAATCCTGTGGAGAACAATTTCTCTTGCAGAAGTGCCCCTGATTCTGTTATGAACTGCTACAAGCACTAAGGAAAGATGGGAACTCTGTCCCTACAATAAAACTGAGCTTGATCCCTACGATGTAACGGGGAACTTGATCCTGCGACCAGACCCGCTAAAGTCCTCAGCTAGTCTGAACGAAGACCTATAGTTGCGAGGGAGGAATCCCTACAAGATCTAGGGACTGGGAGAAAAGGTGGACACCTCGTAACAGAAATTGTAGCAGGGAAAATAAAACAGAAAACAAATTACTTAGAGATCCTAAGATCAAGCAAAACTGACTGAGTAAGGCACCTAAGCACCCGGCTAGCTTAAGAGTAGATAATACAATGAAGTCCAGCAAAGCCAGAAGGGCGGAGCCAGACTAAATAGGGAAAAAAGGTCATGTGACCAGCAAACTGAAACAAAATCTAACAAGAGGGTTCTAACAGTACCCTCCCTTCTAAGAGGATCCTCCGGATCCCCTAGGACTTAGGCTTATCCGGAAACCTCTTGTGAAACGCTCTGACAAGTCTAGACGCAGAAACATCATCCGCCCTCACCCATGAGTTATCCTCGGGTCCACAACCCTTCCAAGCGATGAGGTACTGCAAACCCCCTCTATACCGTCTAGAATTTAGGATGCGGGAAATCTCATATTGCCCGTCCTCCACCACCAGGGGAACAGTGGCCGAGACGTCTCCATCTGAGACCTCAGCTTTTTTCAAGAGAGAAACATGAAACACCGGATTAATCTTCCAGGAGGTGGGAAGCTCCAACTTAACAGCAGGTTGGTTAATAACCTGAAGCACCTTAAAGGGTCCTACAAACTTGGGACCCAATTTCTTAGACGGAATCCTCAAGCGCAGATTCTTAGAGGACAACCAGACCATGTCACCAATAGCAAACAAAACCTCTTGTCGTTTTCTATCAAAATACACTTTGGATCTTTTGTTAGCCTCTTGAAGATTACCACGCACATCAGTCCAAACTCTCTCCAACACACCAGAAAAATTCTCCTCTTCAGGTACAGCCGATCCCAACTTGGAAAATGACCCAAAAGACGGATGTCTCCCAGTACAACAAAAAAAAGGCGAACAACCAGCAGAAGCGGATGTATGATTGTTAAGAGCAAACTCAGCAAGTGGCAGAAACTCAGACCACCCCTCTTGATTATCAGTCACAAAACAACGCAAGAACTGCTCAACATCCTGGTTTTTCCTTTCTGTCTGGCCATTAGACTCAGGATGATATCCGGATGAAAACGACAAATGAACTCCCAACCTGTCACAAAAGGCGCGCCAAAAACGAGCCACAAACTGAGGTCCCCTATCAGAAACAATGTCAGTAGGAACACCATGTAGTCTGACTATTTCCTTGACAAAGGCCTTAGCAAGAGTCTTAGCGCAGGGCAATTTGATGAAAGGAACCAAGTGATACATCTTGCTAAAACGGTCCAAGACCACCCAGATGACAGTGAAACCCTCAGAGGGGGGAAGGTCAGTAATAAAGTCCATAGCCAAATGTGTCCAAGGAGCACTAGGAACCTCCAGAGGGCAAAGCAACCCCGCAGCAGGAGTATGAGAAGACTTAGATCTAGCACACACAGTGCATTGACGCATCCACTTAATGACTTCCTTCTGCCATCCAGGCCACCAAAAGCTGCGACCCACAAGTCTCTTGGTCTCAGAGATTCCAGGATGACCTGCCAACCGAGAGTCATGACATTCAACAAACAAATCTCTCCTCAGGGTACCAGGGACAAACAACCTCCCATGCGGCGTGTTAGATGGGGCATTCTCCTGTGCTTTAAGAATCTCATCTTCCAACACGGAGTCCAAAACCGCAATAACAACCCCCTCTTGCAAAATGCTTTCCTCCTCCTCAGTACCCACCATAGGAGAAAAGCTGCGAGACAATGCATCAGCTTTAACATTTTTAGTACCTGGGATGTAAGTAACAGTAAAATTAAAGCGTGAGAAAAACAGTGCCCACCTAGCCTGACGGGCATTCAAGCGTTTGGCAGCATCAAGGTAGATCAGATTTTTATGATCGGTGAAGACTTGAACGGGAAATTCCGCTCCCTCCAAAAAATGACGCCAGTGTTCAAATGCGAGTTTAATTGCCAACAATTCCCGATTACCGATATCATAATTTAGTTCAGACTCAGAAAATTTCTTTGAAAAAAAAGCACAGGGATGTACTCCATCCGTCTTTTCCTGAGACAACACCGTGCCGACCCCCACAGAAGAAGCATCAACCTCAACCAAAAATGGTTTAGTCACATCAGGCTGCGTAAGGATGGGAGCAGAGCTGAACCTCTCCTTTAGCAACACAAAAGCCTCAATGGCCTCAGTAGTCCACTGAACCGCATCAGCACCTTTCCTGGTGAGATCGGTCAGAGGTTTGGCAATCACAGAATTTTTTTTAATGAATTTTCTATAATAATTGGTGAACCCCAAAAACCTCTGTATTGATTTCACGCCAATAGGTCTAGGCCAATCCTGCACAGCTTGCACTTTCACAGGGTCCATCTCAAAACCTTCACTGGAGACAATGTAGCCCAAAAAACTAAGTCTCTGTACAGCCAACTCACATTTTTCTAGTTTGTCAAAAAGTGAATTATCACTCAGTAACTGTAATACTTCACGCACACTCCTCCAATGAGACTCCAAATCCGGTGAATAAATCAAAATGTCATCCAAATACACAACCACACTTCTGCCGATCAAAGGTCTAAGGATGTCATTAATAAGATTCTGAAAAAATGCCGGAGCACTGGAAAGTCCAAAAGGCATGACCAGATTCTCAAAATGACCCAGTGGAGTGTTAAATGCAGTCTTCCATTCATCCCCCTCCTTCATGCGCAACAAATTGTATGCCCCTCGAAGATCAATTTTCGAGAACCACTTGGCCCCCACTAACTGATTAAACAAATCAGGAATCAATGGCAGTGGGTAAGGATTGCGTACAGTAATCTTATTAATCTCACGAAAGTCTAGACAAGGCCGTAAACCGCCGTCCTTTTTTTTAACAAAAAAAAATCCAACCTCCACAGGAGATTTGGAAGGCCTAATGTGACCGGCGGCCAAGCTTGTCTGTATGTATTCCTCCAAAGCCTTTCTCTCAGGAATAGTCAAATTAAATAAACGACTTTTAGGAAGAGTCGCTCCAGGGACAAATTCAATTGCACAATCATAATCTCTATGAGGAGGCAATACCTGCGATTCCTTATCAGAAAAAACTTTCCAAAAATCCTGAATAGGTACAGGTAGCTCCTCCTCAACTACAGCAGCAATACGCCCGTTACAACACTTGTCATAACACTTAGGACTCCAGGACTTAATTTCATTGGTAGACCAATCCAGTACCGGATTGTGCAATTTCAACCAGGGTAACCCCAAAATCACCGGTGAGGGCAAATTATTCAAAACTACCAAATCCAAATTCTCTTGATGAACACCATTAATAGTAAGAGGAAATTCACAGATATGGTGAGTAACATTTTTCAAGGGAGAGCCATCCACAGACACCACATTAATAGTAGAAGACAGAAGTTTGGGTTTTAATTTTAGTTTTTTCCAAAAATTTCCCATCAATCACATTGAGAGTTGAACCACAATCCACAAACACCCGAAACTCCACCAATTCCTCCTCACCAGCAGTGGTAGCAGAAAGAAAGACACCCTTATTGTTTAAACAAGCTATGCGGGCGACACTGACCTCATTTTTTTTTTTTTCTTTATTCATTCGAAGCTCACAGTTCTTAATGAAATGCTCAGATTTACCACAGTAGAAACACAAACCTTGAGCAAATCTTCGTTCTTTTTCCCGAGAGTGAGGTGCCATTGCTCCAATTTCCATCGGCTCTGCAATGTCAGTACATACCTTTTCCAAACCTGGAGCTGACAAAGCAGACTTACTCTCATTAACCCTTGCACGCAGTCTCCTATCCACCCGTATGGCCAATTGCATAGCCTCTTGCAAGTTACCAGGTATAGGATAAGCAATCAGCAAATCTTTAACCCTTTCACTTAATCCTGCAAGAAATAAACTTTTCAAAGCTGAATCGTTCCAGCCCACCTGAGTGGACCATCTACGGAAGTGAGTACAATATTTTTCCACATTACCCGATCCCTGTCTCAAACGTCTCAACTCTGTCTCAGCTGATGAAACACGATCCGGATCATCATACAACCCCAAAGCAGAAAAAAAAACATCCACTGATCCAAAGCATGGATCACTAGGCTGCAGAGAAAAGGCCCAGTCCTGAGGTTCTTTGCGCAAAAGTGACATTATGAACCCTATGCGCTGTGATTCATCACCAGAGGATCTGGGTCTCAAACGAAAATACAACAAGCAAGCATTTTTAAAAGAAAAAAAATCTTGTTGTTCACCAAAAAATAAATCAGGCAAACGTACCTTTGGCTCCACTAAATGTGCTCCAGAACAACTACTCACGTGTTGCTTTATCTCAGCCACCTCCAGAGAAAGTCCCTGCAGGCGTTGAACCAAATCCTGAACCGAGACCATGATGAAACAGAAAATCTTTCCTTAGAGATTTTTTTTTTTTTTTTTTATTTCTTGGCTGGACTTACTGTTATGAACTGCTACAAGCACTAAGGAAAGATGGGAACTCTGTCCCTACAATAAAACTGAGCTTGATCCCTACGATGTAACGGGGAACCTGATCCTGCGACCAGACCCGCTAAAGTCCTCAGCTAGTCTGAACGAAGACCTAGAGTTGCGAGGGAGGAATCCCTACAAGATCTAGGGACTGGGAGAAAAGGTGGACACCTCCTAACAGAAATTGTAGCAGGGAAAATAAAACAGAAAACAAATTACTTAGAGATCCTAAGATCAAGCAAAACTGACTGAGTAAGGCATCTAAGCACCCGGCTAGCTTAAGAGTAGATAATACAATGAAGTCCAGCAAAGCCAGAAGGGCGGAGCCAGACTAAATAGGGAAAAAAGGTCATGTGACCAGCAAACTGAAACAAAATCTAACAAGAGGGTTCTAACAGATTCTATGCGCTGTTGAGCTCTTGGGCAAAAGCACACTACTGCTCGTTATATGAAAACCAAGCAGTCTTTCAGTTTAGCACCGACCATGGAAGTCTCTGTGCTCTAGGGACTGATACCCTGCCATGTGCTGCTTGTCCTGGCAGAGAGAGCACGCTCCTTTCCTCTGCATGTGGCCCTCCATGTTCCTACCTCTTCCTACATCTTCACTGTTCTGCACTTTGAAACCTCTCAGAAGCACCCACCCTCAGGGGTCATGCACATTTCATGATTAAGGAAAAAGTGCATAATCTTCCAGTAAGGGATCGGGTAAAATGTGTGGATGCAGTTTTTCCCAGCAGAGAAACCAGCCCTCAACATAACTCACAATACATATATACAGGTGCATCTCACAAAATTAGAATATCATCAAAAAGTTAATTTATTCATGTTCTTCAATACAAAAAGTGAAACTCCTATATTATATAAAGTCATTACAAACAGAGCGATGTATTTCAAGTGTTTATTTCTGTTAATGTTGATGATTATGGCTTACACCCAATGAAAACCCAAAAGTCATTATCTCAGTAAATTAGAATACTTTATAACACCAGCTTGAAAAAATGATTTTAAAATTAGAAATGTTAGCCTACTAAAATGAATATTCAGTAAATGCACTCAATACTTAGTTGGGGCTCTTTGGCATCAATTACTGCATCAATGCGGCGTGGCATGGAGGCGATCAGCCTGTGGCACTGCTGAGATGTTATGGAAGCCCAGGTTGCTTTGATAGAAGCATTCAACTCGTCTGCATTGTGGGGTCTGGTGTCTCTCTTCTTCCACTTTACAATACCTCATAGATTCTCTATGGGTTTAAGATCAGGCGAGTTTGCTGGCCAATCAAGCACAGTGATACTGTTGTTTTTAAACCAGGTATTGGTACTTTTGGCAGTGTGAACAGGTGCCAAGTCCTGCTAGAGAAAGAAATTTCCAACTCCAAAAAGCATGTCGGCAGAGGGAAGCATGAAGTGCTCTAAAATTTCCTGGTAGACGGCCACGCTGACTTATCTGACCTTAACCCCATAGAGAACCTATGGGTTATTGTCAAAAAGAAGATGAGAGACACCAGACCCAACAATGCAGATGAGCTGAAGGCTGAGCAGAAAGCAGTGACGCCATGTAATACATGAGGCTTCCAATATAATTTTGCCACAAGATAAGGAACCTGACAGCTAATTCCTAACAGTACAAACCCCGGGCAGCATGAATCAGACATTAGCTCCATTATTGCAGTTGTGTATGTTTGCTCTGATGATGACAAGTTTCAGAGAAAAGATACATGTAATATCTGGCCGCGGACAATGCAACCAGGATGATTAACCCTAGAGTCCAGTCCTTAGCGGCTTCTTCCTTCTCTGCTCCCCTAAACTGACAGGTGTCCAGATTCCCCTCCGTGTTTGTAATTCTGCACATTGCAGGTGTGTAATATACAGTACGCTCTGTTAGAATGTCACTCTGATTGCAGATTCGAGTGGTCGTCACACGATCGCTCACTTGCGATTTGCTGACTTGTTGTTATGTGACGATTGATGTCTCCTCCTTCTCTCATTGTTCTAGTTTTCAATTGAGTGAAGCAGGAGGAGACATCAGTTGACAACTGCTCAAATAAGCAAGCAAAGCGACATTCCAACAGAGCACATATTACACGCCTTTAGGATTCGGAATGTCAATGTGCAGAATTACAAATATGTAAGTTACACCTAGATATTACACATATTACACACATACACATTACACTCTACACATGCCTTGCACCTACTCTATAGCCGGGGCCCTATTAGATGCCAGTGTAAGGAGGTGTCGGGGACCCTCAGTTGTCCTCTCTCTCCTATACTTCAGGTATAAGTGCCCTGTGAGGTGCCCTGAGGGTTTGTCTACATATTACTTTGTTAATAAGGCAATGAGTGATGTTCCTTTATTCCATGTCTTTGTAATGCATATACTGTATGTTAAGGGTAGGGATAGCAGGGGGTTAATCCGGAGGGCTCCGATAGCAGCCTGGAAGAAGCAGGAACTTCCTGCTTCAAGGGCAGAGCGTGTATCCCCATCGGGGACAGAAGGGACTGCCATCTGGGGAATAAGTGTCTCCCCGTCCGGGACAGAAAGGACCCCTGGCTGGGGGATATAGGCTGCCTGGACTGTCAGGCAGTAGGAACTGGCACTAGGACTGAGGAGGTGCCCTCCAAGAGACTGTTGGCTGCCAGGAGTCAATTGGGAGCTGATGCTTCTGCCGACGGAGCAGCATCTTTGAATAGAGACAGCTCAGGAATTATCTTCTTTACTTCTTTGTTAAAAAGTTTTCCCTGATGGATTAGAACCGTGCCTCTGTGTTTTCCTGGATCAACATCATCAGTGAAGTGAGAAGAGTAGGTAACTGACTGTGAGGATTCCGTATTTTCCATTGAGCCTGGTTTGCTCTTGTCCAAGATGGAGTCTTGTACCTCGCCCTGTCCTGGAACTTCCTGTCTGTCCTGCTATTTAAATCCAGGTCGGGTGTACCTCCTTGCCTGAGTATTTTGCTGTTTGCTTCGGAGCTTCTTCCTGTCTTGCCTCTTGAGTTCCTGCTGCTACTCGTTACTTGGTGCTCTGCCTCTCCACTACCAGCTGCCTTCAGTCCTCTGAGCTTCTTCCGGATCCTGCTGGGGTTATCTACTGTCCTGACTTCTAAGACTGCTGTGCGGGATTTGAGCGGGACATTTTCAGCCCTAAAAGGTACTCTTAAGGATCTTCTCCTTGTTATGCTCCACCCCTGTTTTTATGAACTTCCATAAAAGGTGTTGTCTCCTCTGTCTCCATAGTTCTGGACTTCCACGTAGAAGTTCCGGATGCACTCTTGCTTCTTATTATTGCTGGACTT
Source organism: Oophaga sylvatica (assembly GCA_033576555.1). Taxonomy (NCBI): domain Eukaryota; kingdom Metazoa; phylum Chordata; class Amphibia; order Anura; family Dendrobatidae; genus Oophaga; species Oophaga sylvatica. The sequence goes on along the minus strand of JARQOD010000002.1, from coordinate 246,250,821 downwards.
CCACATATAAGTGCCATTCGCACTATTGCTTGACTTTCACATATCAGTGCAGTTCACACTCTTGCGTTATATTACTTCTGTCCTTGTTTGCTTTAGAGGACGCGCAATGCTATTACATTTGCTGGACATTTCTGTTTTTTGCTGTTCATTTCACCATAATTGCAGGAGAGCCTCTGTTAGTTTTTGTTATACTTTTTACTTTGTTAAAATACAGTTTATTTGTCTCTACTTTGGTCTCAGATCCATTTCATCCCACGCAGATTCCATAGTACCTACATAATTGTTACAGGATACTCTGGCCGCTTAAGAAAGCTGCTGGGATAATGTTGGCTGAGACAAAGTTGGATCAGTTGTTCTCCATGATTAACTCTTTACAAGGGGACATGGAGGCTTTACAAAACAAGGTTGCTAACTGGGAGGCCCATTTCATGCAGGCGCTTCAGGACTTAGGTAATCAAATAACAGTATGGGCGCCTTCAACTCCGTGGCTACCGCCAACTAGCCCTCCCAAGTTGCCGCCATTTAGATTTAATGGAGACCGCTGCAAATTTCATGGGTTTATTAATCAATGCATTTTGTATTTTGATGTGCATGCTGCCAACTTCCTTACATATCGATCCAAGGTTTTATGTATAATCATGTTACTTACCTCACGAGCACTTGCTTGGGCAAATCCGCTAATCGAGACTCGTGGACCTCATCTGAATAATCTTGGCGATTTTCTAGCTGCAATGTCTATGACATTTGATGATCCTGATCGTCGCACCACAGCTGAAACTGCATTGTTGTCATTATGTCAGGGTAAGAGTTCTGTTGTTGAATAAACCACTGAATTTAGACGGCGGTGGATACGGTTTGGGACTGTTATGCTCAATTACCCATTTTTAAGAGGGGACTTTCTAGAGTGATTAAGGACGTGTTAGCCCATGCAGATGCTCCTCAAGAGTTAGAGGCGATCATACAGCATTGCGTGCGCGTTGACATACGTATTATTGAACGTAGACAGGAGAAATTTGCAGCCTCTAATCGTGTCTCAAACTCTCCCTTTCCTCCTAAAGAACTTGCAGACAAATCCGCTTGGGAGGTTGAACCAGTTCCAATGCAAGTGGATGCTTTACAGCAGCATGAGAGTAACGAGCACAGGGAGCAATGTTTTCATGAGAGTTTGTGTTTTTACTGCGGTCAGTCTGATCATTTCCTTCTAAACTATCCTAAGCGGCCTCGCAAGGTACTAGCCGCTGTAGGGGAAAAAAGGGGATGCTGAATCTATTGTTTCTGAGTCCAGTTTTTCTGTAAATGCTGTTTTTCATTCCCTATCACTGACTGCCTCTCCCAAGACACAGAAGGATAAAGATACACATTGCTCCCTCCCCATTAAGATATTGTTGTCGGGACAATGGATCTCATGTGCAGCTATAGTGGACTCTGTAGCAGGGGGTAAGTTTCTGGACCTCACCTTTGCCAAGGAACATGGCATACAGATTCAACAGAGAGCCACCCCAGTAACCATGGAAATGGTGGATGGTTCTCCCCTAGTTTCAGGACAGATGGATCAGGAGATGGTACCTCTGGAGATTTGCATTGAACCTAATCATCAGGAAGTCTTTTCCTTTATGCTAATTTCTTCGCCACATTTTCCTTTAATTCTAAGAATTCCCTGGCTACAGGCACAGAACCCAATCATCAACTGGGAGACCAAGGAGATCACCTTTCCATCAAAGGATACACCAGTAACAGGTCAGGCAAATTCTCAGGATTCAGAATGTACCACTAAGGTATCTATTTTACCACCCATTTATAATGAATTTTCTGATATCTGTGATAAGAAAATGGCAAATCAGCTTCCCCCTCACAGACCCTATGATTGTCCTATTGAGCTACTTCCGGGGGCAGCTATTCCATTTAAAAATGTCTACCCCCTAGCAGCTCCGGAGCTGCATATCTTAAAAGAATCATTGACGAGAATCTGGCTAAGGGTTTCATTTGCCCCTCCTCATCACCGGCAGGAGCACCCATCTTTTTCGTAAAGAAGAAGGATAGAACTCTTAGACCCTGTATTGACTATCGGGAGCTCAACAAGGTAACCATTCGGAACCGGTATCCTTTGCCATTAATTCCTGAATTGCTGGAAAGACAACGACAAGCCAAAATTTTTCTAAGTTGAATCTTCGTGGAGCTTATAACCCAGCTTGAATCCGCTCTGGGGATGAATGGAAGACGGCATTTAGATGTTATGGGCACTTCGAGTACCTTCTGATGCCTTTTGGTCTCTGAAACGCTATGGAAACCTTCAACACTTGGCTAATAAAATATTAGGAAACAAAAGAGCGCAAATAGGGTCTTATCCCATGGATTATATCCAAACAATGTATGAAAACTGGTCACCTGATGGTGCAGAGTAAGAGCGTGTAGATATCAGCTGCTGCAGATCCACAGGTCGGTAAAGTGACCTCGCCGAAATGTTATTACCATATCTCTGTGGTAATTTTCTGAAGAAGAAGCCATAGGCTTTGAAACGCAATGAATAAACCACCAGAGTGTATTACAACCATACCTGGATTCATTTTGTTACAGCAGCGCGGATATCATCCATATATAATTATTATAACACTTGGCTAATGACATTTTTAGAGATCTGCTAGATCATTTTGTCATAATCTATCTGGACAATTTTTTGATTTTCTCCAATTCTTTGCAGGAGCATCAAGAACAAGTTAAGACTATTTTAAGACGCCTGAAAGAGAATCATCGCTGCATGAAGTCTGAGAAATGTGAGTTCCATCACACAGAGATTCAATTTTTAGGTTATGTCATCTCACCACAGGGGCTTAACATGGAGGCAAGTAAGATCCAGGCTATCCTTGATTGGCCCGCACCTAAAACGTACCTCCTTGACAGTTTTATCGGATTCGCTAACTTTTATAGACGGGTTATTCGTAATTTCTCTGAGATTCGTCGACCTATTACTCAACTAATCAAGAAGGAAAAAACTTTCTTGTGGTCCACACAGGCTCAGGAGGCTTTTGATTGTCTTAAGTCCCGTTTTACGCCTGGATCGCTGTTGATTCATCCTAACCCAGGACATCCTTTAATCATGGAAGTGGACGCTTTGGATTGTGCCCTGGGGGCCATCCTCTCGCAAAGAACAGGAGAGAAAGGTCTGTTACATCCATGTGCTTTTTTTTCTCTTGTAAACTTTCTGCTGCTAGCCATCATCGCTGCATTTAAAAATGGAAGCACTATCTGCATGAGGCAGCACAACAAGTTAATGTGCTCACGGATCATTGTATCCCGGAATTTCTTAGGTCTGCTAGATGTCTTTCTCCACATCAGGCTCGTTGGAGTTTGATTTTGAATCACTTTAATTTTGTCATTTCGTACCACCCAGGTTCACTTAATGGGAAAATGGATATTTTGTCATGAATCCATGCCACCGATTCCGTACCTGGGACCCCGTCCAAGACCATTTTGTCAGATGCCACCTTTGTCAGAGTCATCCAGAATAAGGAAGACTATTAAGGAGGGCTATGATGCTGACTCATTCCTTGCTAACCCAACTGATGATGTGAACTTGGTTCTCAAGAATGGTATGTGGGTTCGAGATCGACGTCTTTATGTTCCGGAGGTCGTGAAGCTGCAGGTTCTCAAGTTTGTCCATGACTCCAAGTTAGAGTAGAATATTCAGCTCACCTCTATGTAAGTCCACTGGAACTCATAGCACGGATCACATTTCTGCCAGACGTAAGAAGGAAACTTGTACATGTAGAAAAGATCCAGCTTTCGAAAAAAGGGATTCAAATCCAAGGCTTTATTTCATTTACATTTCCGTTAAAATATCATGACTGCTATCTGTGCCCAAACCGGTAATACTGGAGGAAGATAGTCAAAAGAGGACCTGTGCGCGCTTTGAACAACTCAGTGTTTTTAGACTCAGGATAGCCACCACCTTCAACCAGTCAGGTTTATCAACCAAACAAAACAGGTGAAAAAAATAATTAACAACAAAGAACAATCAACATGAATAATACTTACGTACATGGTCATTATATCAATTTAAACATAAATATCAACATGAATAATGCTTATATACATAGTACATTATATCAATTTAACTGTGAATATGAAAAAAAGAAAAAAAGAGAAGAAAGAAAAAAAGAAAAAAGAAAAAATATATATAATATACATAACATAAAAAATTAATAGTATAGCATGAATTCCCTCTCAAGATTCAGACCCACCGGTACACGTGTATCTAAGAGGAAAATCCACAGCACTTCTCTATCGCGTAGTCGTTTAACCCTTTCACCACCACATAAGTGTTTTTTAATCTGCCTATCGCATAAACTGAACAATGGATAATATCCCTATTATGAGAAGTGATAAAATATTTTGAAACATTCAACATATTGCGAGTGGAACAATGCTGGACATCATAGAGAATTTAGAGATGTTCCCATATTCTATCTTTTAATTTCCTAGTTGTGGAACCCACATATTTTAAATCACATGATTTGCATTCTATTATATATACCACATAATTTGAGTTGCAGTTCAAGAAATCCTTAATTTTGTAATTTTTGGTATTAGCAGAATTAGAAAAAGCAGAAACTTTAGAAGAATGAAAACATGTTTTACATGGAAACTGACCACATTTATGATACCCCTTCGTAGGTAGCCTATGGCTTTTATGAAGTATTTTTTTGGAGCTACGAAAACTTGGGGATAAAAAATTCCGTAATGTGGGTGCTCGTCTGGAGACAATGCTGACTCCATTTTCCAAAATGGTGTCCATAACGCTATCATCTCTTAATATGTTCAGATTGCGCTGAACTATATTAGCGATGGATTTAAAATAAGTACTATGCGTGAGACGTAGACGACCAGATAAATTATTATTAGTTTCATTAGACCTTTTTCTTGCTGAATTAGAATCAGAAATTGGAGCCATATTGATTAGAGAATTTCTGGACTTATTTTTAGTGATATTAATAGCTCTGTCAATTGTCCAGTCTGGATAGTTTCTTTCTTTATGACGATTTCTGATGGTTTGTATTTCTTTCCTAAATGACAAATCATCACTGCAATTTCTTCTCGCTCGAGTGAGTTCACCTACAGGTATAGATTTAATGGTGTGAAAAGGGTGGAAACTGTTCACTTGTAAAATTGTGTTTCCTGCTGTTTTTTCCCGATAAGTTGAACTAGAGATAATACTATTCGATTCACCAACAAGACAAAAGTCCAAAAGACAAATGGACTTTTCATGTACAAAATGTGTAAATTTTAAATTGAAGTAAATAGAATTCATGTAATCCAGAAAAAAGTGAATAATATCCCGACTTCCCTTCCAAATCAACAACAGGTCATCTATATATCTAAAGTAGTATTCTATATGATCAGAAAAGGGATTATTGGTGTTGAAAATAAAAAAATTCCTCCCACCATGCCATAACAAGATTAGCCACTGAAGGGTAGAACTTAGCTCCCATTGAAACACCACTTTTCTGTATAAAAAACTTGTTGTTGAAAAAAAGTAATTATGTGACAATTAGTGTTGAGCGATACTGCTCGATATCTAAAAATATCGTATCAAAATGGTATCGCCGATATCACTAAATATCGTCGATATCCGATTCCGATACCGGAAGTCCCATGTAAGTCTATTGGAACAAAATATCGCAACAAAAAAACCCTTTCTTTCGTTGTAAACACAAAATATACACACATAGAATACATATATATATATACATGTCATTGTGACATATACATATACATATATTTATAGTTTATACACTTCTACATAGTAAAATAGACTCTGATTCAATTGCCGGGTAAAGCCGTGACTTACCCCATAGAAGTCGACGGGCTCGGTGCCGAGTACCTCCAAAACCTCTGGCTCTGTGCGACTGTTCTTGGGCGTCAAGAACAGGATTCTGTAGCTCGCTATAAGCGAGTCCTGTGTGCCTGAATTGAACTGGTTTTGTGCTTGAGAATTGCTAAAATCATCAGAGAATGTATTTGCCATTTTTCCGCCATATCTGCGTCACGACGAGGCACTGGTGAAGAAGAAGGGCGTGCTCTTCGTGGGTGTACACTCACTCAGTGGCGTGAAAACGATGGCCGACCACTCTAAATGGTACTGCAATGTAAGATCGTGCCCCACAGCTCTTGAGTTCCGCCTCCTCATCCTCCTCAGTGTGCGGAAACTAACACGAAGGTCCCGCCTCACTACAAAAGAGGGGCCCTCTCCAGATGCTAATGACACATGTGACTTGGCAGAGATGGCTAATGGACACGAGCAGAAGTGTGAAGGGATGGAGCAGTCAGAGCTCTCCCCCCACGGAAGCGACCCGATCGCCACGGAACCACCGTTGGGCACCCGGCCTGGAAACCCTCCTACGCTGCAAGAAGCAGAGGATACCCTAAGAGGCCTGGCCCGGCACCGGGAGGAGGTCGCCAGGATGGAAGCCAGCTGGCGTGCCCTAAAACTAAACTTGGAGCGGCGCCAATCCCTCTTACCTGAAGTGTCTGTACCGGATGGTGAGGCACCCGTTCTAGTAGAGGAGTCCGTGCGAGCATCCCAGCCCTTGCAATGTGATCCGGTTGACGTTGTCGCAGTGGAGGCACCCGTTCCTGCAAAAAACTCTGCACCGGCAGCACCCCAGATCCCGCTGTCTGCCCCCGTCGCTGAGACAGAAGAAGCGACACCCGTCCTCATGGAGGAGGCCGCGCAGGCACCAGAGGTGTACCTGTCTGTACCGGAGCCCCGACTGTCATCTGTTCCAGAGCCGGCTGCTTCCTCCGCAGGTGAGCGCCGCCAGGACTGGGGGGCGCCAGGAGAGCTGCCGCAAACCGGACATGGTAAGCTGGCATTTGATGGTGGAGACATGGAGCAGCTGGAGGAGAATTTCAACCGGCGTCAGGAGGAAGAGTGGAGACGTTGGGAGCGGGAAGCAGAGCGACAAAGGGAGCAGCGAGAATCCCAAAAACTTCGGCAACGTAACCTGGAGAAGGACCGGGCAGATAAGGACCGGATGAGAAAAGATAAAGGAACCCTGAGGGAGCCGCGGCGTAAGGGTGCAGTACGGAGCTTTAAATTGAAAGGTGGTTGGGGCTTCATCCAGGAGCCTGGACTTTATTTAGAAGTCTTTGTGACCCGGCGGGACGTCGAGGCTCACCTCCCAGAAGGACACCCGGGGAGGGACCTGTTGCCAGGAGACTTGGTGACTTACACCCGACACTGGGGTTACAATGGATGGTACGCCCTAAATGTTACCAGGTGCGACCCCTACTCCCCAGAGTGTCAGGAACCTGTGAGACCCTCGGAGCCTTCAGCCTCCCACATCCAGGCCTCTGCACAAGTGCCCACCCCACGCCGTAAATCTCCCCAGCCTCCCTCAGTGGTCTCCTCAGCAGCCCCAGCTATGGACATGATAACTATAGCTGGCCCGTACCCGGCGCCTGTTAGGCCCCCTGGGGTTCGTTCAGTCCGTGACATAGGGCTCCAGACCCGGAGGGAGATGAAAGAGGTGGCCACACAGACACAGATAGCGGGTCACGACTTGACTGTACAGGCCACACGACGTCATCAGGTCCTGGTGGTCCTTGGTGTCTCGGATGTTTGGCAAGCATCAGAAGAGTACCAGGTGGTACCTGGAACACCCCTGCCAAAGAATTATAAATAACCCGGACAGGGTCCCTGTATGTAAATAGTTAAATTGTTGATGTACCCGGACGGGTGAATGTTCATATAAAAGTTTTTTAATTTAATAAAAAAAACAACAGTTTTCATTACTTTTATTACAGTCTCATCCTGCGACGCCATCGATCTCCTGTAAAAAAATGAAAAAAAAAAACAGCAGTATACCACCTGTCCGACGCAGTCCATAGTAACGAGTGTCCCACGACGATCCAGCTCCGCTACATCAGAATGACAGGCAGAGCCTGTCATCCCGGCGCAGCACAGCTGATTACCTGCTTCCTCGGTGGTGACGTCATCGGACTGACTGCTTTACGGCCGGGATTACCCAGCAGTCACTGGAGTTATCGCGAAAAACTGCATGTGACCGCCAGGGAGAAGATAATGGCGGCCATCAAGCAGTCCATGACGTGACCGCCGGAGATCTTCTGCTGGGTAAGTGCCGCTGACTCCTGACAGACCCGACCGACGGACACTGACAGTGACAGTGACAAATCCGATTCCGGTATCCGATATGACGAAAATATCGGTATTCAGAATCGAAAGGCCGATACAGCTAATATCGGCCGATATCCGATATTTGCAGTATCGTATCGCTCAACACTAGTGACAATGAAAATATAAAACAGACTTGATATAATCCTGCAGAGCCATGCTATATGGACTATATTTTAGAAGGTGGAAATCAACTGCGAGAATGGCAATATTATGCGGTATGCATGTGTAAAGAGAGACCACGTCACAACTAAGCCATGTCCATTTAGAGTCCCAATAGACATCTTTGGAGCATGCTTAGAGCGTCCCTTGAGTCTTTTAAGTATCCTGGTACGCGTTGTACTAATGACTGTAAAATGGAATCTAACCATTGTCCCAGACGTTCACCCAATGAACCAATACCAGAGATGATGGGACGCATGGGGGGGGGTGGAAAGACATTTTTGTGCATCTTAGGCAGTGCTTGCAAAATAGATGTAACAGGGCTATCAATATATAAAAATTCTGATTGTTTTTCGAGAAAAAACTCTGTTCTACACCTTTATCAATAATTAATTTACATTCACTTGAAAAAGACGCAGTAGGGTCATGTTTCAACATAGCATATGTATTATCCTTAAGGATCATACTATCAATAGCTGTGACGTAATCGGCTTCATTCATAATTACCACCAAGCCCCCTTTGTGAGACATCTTAATGATGATGTCAGAACGTGTTTTCAAATTTTCAAAAGCTTTTTTTCACTATTAGTGAGGTTGGATTTATAAGTATGACATTTATAATTGGTTAGTAATTTCCTAATAGCTCTTTCCACGTTGTCCTGAAACCGTTCCATTGCATCCGTTCTGGTCTGAACGGGATAGAATGTGGGATTTTTTATTTGCAACGGGAAATACGAGGGGCACCTGAAAGTTCGAGGCCTGACCCAGAAGTAGTGACCGTGGGTGAGAATTTTTCAGTCAGTTCTCGACATAGTCTCCTTTGAGGGTCACACAGGTATGCCATCGCTCTTGGAGTTTCATTAGTCCACTGTGGTAGAACGTTCCGTCTTGCTCCTCCAAAAACTCCTTTGCGGCGTCCATGACAGCTTCATCAGAAGAAAAACAACTTCCACAAAGGTGCTTTTTCGTCTGTGGAAATAGGTGATAGTCCGAGGAGCCAAATCAGGGAATAGGGTGGGTGCTGAAGCAGTTGGAAACCACAGAAGTGAATTGCAGCCATTGCAACAGCTGATGTGTGAACTGGCGCATTGTCCTGGTGAAACAACACCCCCTTTCCGCAGCATCCCTCGATGTTTTTCCTTAATTGATGACCTCAGAAGATGAATCTGAGCTGCATAATATTCCTCATTGATGATTTGACCTTTCTGGAGGAACTCCAGAAGAATGACACCCTTGGAATCCCACAACACTGATGCCATCACCTTGCCAGCGGATGAAACCACCTTTGCCTTTTTGGGGCGTGGGGAGGTGGGATTTTTCCACAGTTTTAAGGCTTCTTTTGACTCCGGACAAAAGTGGTGTACCCAAGTTTCATCCATTGTAACAAATCTCTGCATAAAAAGTTGAATATCAGCTTCAAACAGTTGCACATTTTCTGCAGAGCGAAGTTCTCTCAGACGTTTGTTCTCTAATGTCAAAAGTCTGGGCACCCATCGAGCCAAAACTTTATGCATGTTCAGCAGCTGTGTTAGGATATGGCCAACCCTCTCCACTGAAATGCCCACACATTGTGCAATGTGCCACTGTTTGACACTTCAATCTGCCATTAAATGTCTTGCACTTTTTGGACATTTTCATCTGTGCATGTGGTTGAGGGACGACAACTGCGCGCAGCATCTTCAATTGATGTCTTTCCCCGCTTGAAATCTGCAACCCACTTTTTCACCATTGTATAAGAAGGAGCATTGTCCCCTAATGTCTCCAGCATGTCTTTGTGAATTTCCAATGGTGTCAGTTTTTTTTTTCTGAAGGTAGTGAATGACTGCTCGCTTTGCCAATTTCTCCATTTCCATATTTCAGCCTTGCCACCAAACTTTAAAATGCTGTCATGGAAACAAAAAAAATCAAAATAAATCCAGATTGCTCATGAGAACATTCAACTAAGTAAATAACATATTGTATTGCAAAACAAGACCATGCAAAAAAGATTTCATGGGTGGGCCTCGAACTTTTCAGGCCCCCCTCGTAAGTAAGAGAATCTGATGAATTTTCAAATGTGTCCAAGTCCATTAAATGTAAAAAACTGCGTTGCTCCACAAAGTTTGTATCATAAAATTCATTTTTAAAATTGATAGATAATAGAGTATGTGATTCGTTATCACTGAAGAAATGTTTTTTTTTATGGTAAGATCTCTGACAAACTTGTTGCTGTCCTTTAAAGTAGAAAAAACATCCAGATTTGAATATACAGGAACAAAATTGAGACCATGTGATAAGAGATTCAATTCTACTTCAGAAAAGGTAATGGAAGATAAGTTGATAACATCTAGTGACTGGTCTTCTTGTAACTCCTCAGTCTGCTCTTGGAGAATGCGGGTGTGCCTGCGATGTTTCCTACCTTCTCTTCTTGAGTGTTTTTTGAAAAATAATTATTTCTGCAAGGTTTTCTGAAATAACCAGACTGTGACTTAGTAAATTTAATTTGACCATCAGTGGTTAAAGAAGTATTATGGGAATTGTCAACAGAAACGTCAGATGATTCACATCTGAGGAAGAAAAAGTCACTTGAGAAGATCTGTAAAAAGTACGAGTATGTTTTTTCAAAATAGATTTAGGGGATGAGAATTGACTTTCCCATCTGCCCCACTCATATACTTGGCTATTAGAACAGTCAAAAACATCTCTATTAAATTTCTTCTTTTTTAGGCTGACTATTGAATAATCCAGGGAATGCATTTTCGTTTTTAAATTCTTCTGGAAAGCCTCATAGGTGTCAGCTGACATAGAAGATTTAAGTGATAGAAGATTTTTATTGAACTGTGCTTGAACTTTAGTTAACTCTTGATTTTCATGTTTAACAATTAATTGCATCAGTTGTATTGAGCATTTAGAAAGAATTGTGTTCCAGTCAAAGACAGACTGTTGTAGGGATTTTTTTGATCCTTAGTAGTGTTGAGCGATACTGCTCGATATCTAAAAATATCGGATCGGAATGGTATCACCGATATCACTAAATATCGTCGATATCCGATTCCGATACCGGAAGTCCAATGTAAGTCTATGGGAACAAAATATCGCAACTAAAAAAACTCTTTCGTTGTAAACACAAAATATACACACATAGAATACATATATATATATATATACATGTCATTGTGACATATATATATAATACATATATTTATAGTTTATACACTTCTACATAGTAAAATAGACTCTGATTCAATTGCCGGGTAAAGCCGTGACATACCCCATAGAAGTCGACGGGCTCGGTGCCGAGTACCCCCAAAAACTCTGGCTCTGTGCGACTCAACTTGGGCGCCACGAACAGGATTCTGTAGCTCGCTATAAGCGAGTCCTGTGTGCCTGAATTGAACTGGTTTTGTGCTTGAGAATTGCTAAAATCATCAGAGAATGTATTTGCCATTTTTCCGCCATATCTGCGTCACGACGAGGCACTGGTGAAGAAGAAGGGCGAGCTCTTCGTGGGTGTACACTCACTCAGTGGCGCGAAAACGATGGCCGACCACTCTAAATGGTACTGCAATGTAAGATCGTGCCCCACAGCTCTTGAGTTCCGCCTCCTCATCCTCCTCAGTGTGCGGAAACTAACACGAAGGTCCCGCCTCACTACAAAAGAGGGGCCCTTTCCAGATGCTAATGACACATGTGACTTGGCAGAGATGGCTAATGGACACGAGCAGAAGTGTGAAGGGATGGAGCAGTCAGAGATCTCCCCCCACGGAAGCGACCCGATCGCCACGGAACCACCGTTGGGCACCCGGCCTGGAAACCCTCCTACGCTGCAAGAAGCGGAGGATACCCTAAGAGGCCTGGCCCGGCACCGGGAGGAGGTCGCCAGGATGGAAGCCAGCTGGCGTGCCCTAAAACTAAACTTGGAGCGGCGCCAATCCCTCTTACCTGAAGTGTCTGTACCGGATGGTGAGGCACCCGTTCTAGTAGAGGAGTCCGTGCGGGCATCCCAGCCCTTGCAATGTGATCCGGTTGACGTTGTCGCAGTGGAGGCACCCGTTCCTGCAAAAAACGCTGCACCGGCAGCACCCCAGATCCCGCTGTCTGCCCCCGTCGCTGAGACAGAAGAAGCGACACCCGTCCTCATGGAGGAGGCCGCGCAGGCACCAGAGGTCTACCTGTCTGTACCGGAGCCCCGACTGTCATCTGTTCCAGAGCCGGCTGCTTCCTCCGCAGATGAGCGCCGCCAGGACTGTCGGGCGCCAGGAGAGCTGCCGCAAACCGGACATCGTAAGCTGCAGTTTGATGGTGGAGACATGGAGATGCTGGTGGAGGAGAATTACAACCGGCGTCAGGAGGAAGAGTGGAGACGTTGGGAGAGAGAAGCCGAGCGACAAAGGGAGCAGCGCGAATCCCAGAAGCTTCGCCAACGTCACATCGAGAAGGACCGGGCAGATAAGGACCGGATGAGAAAAGATAAAGGAACCCTGATGGAGCCGCGGCGTAAGGGTGCAGTACGGAGCTTTAAATTGAAAGGTGGTTGGGGCTTCATCCAGGAGCCTGGACTTTATTTAGAAGTGTTTGTGACCCGGCGGGACGTGGAGACTCACCTCCCAGAAGGACACCCGGGGAGGGACCTGTTGCCAGGAGACTTGGTAACTTACACCCGACACTGGGGTTACAATGGATGGTATGCCCTAAATGTCACCAGGTGCGACCCCTGGTCCCCAGAGTGTCAGGAACCTGTGAGACCCTCGGAGCCTTCAGCCTCCCACATCCAGGCCTCTGCACAAGTGCCCACCCCACGCCGTAAATCTCCCCAGCCTCCCTCAGTGGTCTCCTCAGCAGCCCCAGCTATGGACATGATAATGATATCTGGCCCGTACCCGGCGCCTGTTAGGCCCCCTGGGGTTCGTTCAGTCCGGGACATAGGGTTCCAGACCCGGAGGGAGATGAAAGAGGTGGCCACACAGACACAGATAGCGGGTCACGACTTGACTGTACAGGCCACACGACGTCATCAGGTCCTGGTGGTCCTTGGTGTCTCGGATGTTTGGCAAGCATCAGAAGAGTACCAGGTGGTACCTGGAACACCCCTGCCAAAGAATTATAAATAACCCGGACAGGGTCCCTGTATGTAAATAGTTAAATTGTTGATGTACCCGGACGGGTGAATGTTCATAAAAAAGTTTTTTAATTTAATAAAAAAAACAACACAGTTTTCATTACTTTTATTACAGTCTCATCCTGCGACGCCATCGATCTCCTGTAAAAAAATGAAAAAAAAAAAAAAACAGCAGTATACCACCTGTCCGACGCAGTCCATAGTAACGAGTGTCCCACGACGATCCAGCTCTGCTACATCAGAATGACATCAGAGGCAGGCAGGCAGGCAGAGGCTGTCATCCCGGCGCAGCACAGCTGATTACCTGCTTCCCCGGCGGTGACGTCATCGGACTGACTGCTTTACGGCCGGGATTACCCAGCAGTCACTGCAGTTATCGCGAAAAACTGCATGTGACCGCCAGGAGAAGATAATGGCGGCCATCAAGCAGTCCAGGACGTGACCGCCGGAGATCTTCTGCCAGGTAAGTGCCGCTGACTCCTGACAGACCCGACCGACGGACACTCACAGTGACAGTGACAAATCCGATTCCGGTATCCGATATGACGAAAATATCGGTACTCGGAATCGAAAGCCCGATACAGCTAATATCGGCCGATATCCGATATTTGCAGTATCGTATCGCTCAACACTAATCCTTAGACCTCTAGGAATCATATTTTGATCTTTATAACTTTGCAATGTCGTCTGATCCCACCAGATGCGGGTCTCATTTAGAGATAATATCTCTACCTCATGCATGATGTTAAGAAGATCTGGAGGAGTATCGGTGGTTTTATTAATCAGCTGAAAAACCTGCACAGCACGTTCTTTTCTTGCTGTATCAATGAGGGAATCCATTCAGAGAGAAAAAAAAGTGATGAAAAACAGTCTTTTCTAGGTGAAAAAACATTAGACGATCTTCCTATGCAATCAATTGGGTGAAACATCCATCTTGTCAGAAAAGCAGTCTTTATACACATACACGGATCACGTCTCTGCCAGACGTATGAAGGATACTTGTACATGTAGAAAAGATCCACCTTTCGAGAAAGTGATTAAAATCCAAAATTTGATTTCATTTCCATTTCCGTTAAAATATCATGAATGCTATCTGTGCCCAAACCGGTAATACTGGAGGAAGATAGTCAAAGGAGGACCTGTGCGCACGTCAAACAACTCAGTGTTCTTAGACTCAGGATAGCCTCCATCTGCAACCAGTCAGGTTTATCAACCAAGCAAAACAGGTGAAAAAAATAATTAAAAACAACAAAGAACAATCAACATGAATAATACTTAAATACATGGTACATTATATCAATTTAATCATAAATATCAACATAAATAATGCTTATATACATAGTACATTATATCAATTTAACCATGAATATGAAAAAAAGGAGAAAAAAAATAAAAAATATATATAATGAACATAACAAAAAAACATAACATAAAAAATTAATAGTATAGTATGAATTCACTCTCGAGATTCAGACCCGCCGGTACACGTGTATATAAGGCCCCTTTCACACATTAGTTTTTTACCATCAGTCACAATCCGTCATTTTTATAAAAAAAACGGATTCGGCGACTGATGTCACAGGATCCTTTTTTTTCTCATAGACTTGTATTAGCGACGGATTGCTATGGATGGCCGCACGTTTCATCCGTCGTTCGACGGATCCGTCGGAAATTTTTGGTCCGTCGGCTGGACACGATGCACAAAGCAACGTTTTTTGTCTCCGTCGAAAAATCGAACAGCGACGGATCCGTCGCTGTCCGTTGTTTACTGTGATGAAGGCCTATGGGTGTACGATCTGTCGTCATCCGTCAAATGACGGATTCCGGCGATGGATTAGTTTTTTTTAACTGAGCATGCTCCTAACAGGTTAACACACAAACAAAAGAATAGATATATACACATAGAATAATACACATTTATACATGTCATTGAGACACATATATATATATATATATATATATATTATATTAGTTTATAGAGTTCTACATAGCTTAATAGCTGCTAAATCAATTGCCGGCTTCAGTAAAATCATTACCAAACCCGACATGATATGACACATGGTTTACATATAGTAAAACCATGCCATATCAAAATGATTTATATATGTCAGTGTTTAATCAATTTAGTAGTTTGTGTTAGGAAAAATTTGGAACTCTAGGGGTTAAATTTAAGGCTATAATCATGGAAAAAAATTGCGTGGGCTCCCGCTCAATTTTCTCCCCCAGAGAGGGAAAGCCAGTGAGTGAGGGCAGATATTAATAGCCTAAAGAGGGACCATTGCATTTGGGCCCCCCCCGGCTACAAACATCTGGCCCCAGCCACCAAAAAAAGGCACATCTATAAGATGCGCCTTTTCTGGCACTTAGCCTCTCTGTTCCCATTGCCTTTAGCGGTGGCTCTTTGGTTAACAAAGGGTTAATGTCACCTTATTATTGAAAGGTGACATTAATTCGGGTTAATAATGGAGAGGTGTCAATAAGACAACTATCCATTATTAATCCTATAGTAATAAAGGGTTAAAAAAGACACACATTAATTAAAAATTCTTTTAATGAAATAATTTCGTAAATTTATTATGCTGCCAATCTGGGTTATCATCCTAGTATTCTTCCCTGATCCCTGATTTATGGTCCGGTGCCTGCAGTAGATGAGATGTTGGATGTGATTAAGCGAAATCTGGAAACTCTGAAAGAATCTCTATCTACTGCACAGGAGAGATACAAGAGATCTGCCGATAGGTTCCGGAGACCTTCACCCATGTTTAAGGTAGGAGACTCTGTGTGGTTATCCACGAAGAATTTAAAATTGAATGTTTCATCACAGAAGCTGGGACAAAAATTCATTGGTCCATTTAAGATTTCTGGTATTGTGAGCTCCGTTGCCTGCCCTCTGAAGTTACCAAGGACTATGAAGGTACATCCTGTGTTTCATGTCTCCTTATTAAAACCTGTGTCTCTGAATACTTTTCAAGGTTGTATTGCACCTCCTCCTCAGCCTGTGTTGGTGGATGGGTGTGAGGTAGGGACGCCACCATCTTGGATAGGGCCTATACCAGCCTCCATTTTGTCTGTTCACAGAGCCACAGGCTGCTAACTGCACAGGGCCTGTTAGCATATTCAATACGACAGGGTTTGATGTCCACTGTGAATCAAAAGGGCTTTAGTATGCTAAGTGATTCAGGCCCATGTTTGAATGGCAAGGTCTTTAGTATGGTAACGAGTTAAGACCCAAAACAGAGCCAAGCCAGCATAGTGAATAGTAAGGTTTGTTAGCATGGTAATGAGATGCCTGGGGGCTTCAATTAGACTATACCTTTCAGCCAGACCATGAAAACACATCTATTTATATCCCAGACACGAAGGCTCCGTTCTAGGATTATGAATTATGAGCACATCTTTGTAGGTACATTCTCATAAAAATATCTGTGTGACCCTGCGGACCTCGGGCATTTGATGGTGCAACTCCCGAGTCGGTGATGGCTTGGGGGGCTGAGAGATAGAGATTGGCCATCCACAATGACCCAATCGGGCCAGGTTTGATATCCATGCGACAGGCAAAACATACTGCATCCGCTGGTACCTCTCGTGTCCTAATCCGATCGTCCTGGAGAAAGTTAACCCCTTTATTAGGTATTGGGAATAAATTCTGCAGGGGGCTAAGGGTGGAGATTGTCAGTCCACCCTCGGACACCGAGGGGAGCGACCTAGCAGGTTTAAGAACTGTGAGCTAAGGGCAGACCAGATCCATTCTCACAGAAGCCAAGAAGCAACCAGGGACAGAACTGCCAAGGGAGCAGCGGCACCCGTTTTGGGGGACTGTCCAGCAACTAAGACTTACACCTGTGGATCGCAGAGCTCCATGCCTCCACATGTCCCTACAACCTGGTAATATTGACCTCTAGCTAATACCTTTAAGCCTTGTACATTATTGTTGTATTTTACTCTGACTGCAAATCCATTGTAATTCCGTTGCATAGCTTACTGTATATTTCTGCAATTATCTAGTGCGCCCTTAAGGCAATTAAACCATAAAATTAATCTTGGGCTGATGCTTTTACTCTGATCACAAATCTTAGAATACCCAGTGGGTAACAGGACACCCTCCCCGGCGGCCATTTGCTCTAGGTGAAGTTCCCTTACAGACCTGAGAGACGAAGGGGGCACCGGAGAGCTGTGCCTGTTGAGTTACGTCACATTGGTGACGTGGAAGAACGCGGGCCATCCTTCACATTTGGTGGCAGCGGTGGGATCAGAGTAATAGTGTGCATGGAACCCCTACTCCCAGACACTAAAGACTACCAGCGGTAACTTTCACTGCTGGGGTCTTAAGGTCAGCCCAGCACTAGACGGTCAGAGTGTAAATATAATAAGTTGTGTACAACAAGGTCAGGGTTGTAGCTGTGTCAGTAACCAAAGGTTCCCAAGATGGCAGAAGGCATCAGGAGTAAGGCAAAGGGGGAGGCCAATGCTATGGTCTGTGAGGGGTTAGATACCGATGAAGGCGAGGGGGAGCTCAGCCAGTGCTCCCCAAGGAGCCAGACCCCCGTGCTCAGTCTCGCAGTGGACTTTCCATCCCCTGCCCGTCCCAGCCTGTCCACATCGGAGGCCCTTTTCCAAGCGGCTATGGCACAGCTCGAGGCTGGTAATGACGCTGCCCATGACAAACTCCTGGTGGCAGCAGAGAAAGCAGCAGAGCGTGAGCAAGCAGAACGCCGTGAAGCTGCGGAGTGTGAGCATACAGAACGCCGTGAAGCTTCGGAGCGTGAGCATACAGAACGCCGTGAAGCTGCGGAGCGCCGGCACCCGCTGGAGATGGCTTGGCATGGGCCCCCGCTTGGCGCTCCAGCCCCACCAGAGACAAAGGCTTCCAAGGTCCAGGCGGAGGACTTTCCTTTGCTTGAAAAGGATGGAGACCTGGATTCCTTTCTCCTGGCCTTTGAGAGGACCTACCTCCAACATCATCTGGCCCTGGATCAGTGGGCAAGGTACCTGACCCCCCGTTTGAGGGGTAAGTCCCTGGAAGTTTTGGGGGACTTACCTGCCGGGGAGGAGCAGGACTACAACAGCATAAAGCGAGCCCTGATCCAGAACTACAACCTCACCCCGGAGTCGTACCGCAGGAAGTCCAGGAGCCTGCAGCGGGGTTCAAAGGACACCTGGACCGACCACATGCAGGCCCTGCTGTTAACTTCGGAGCACTGGACCTCGGGTCTAGAGCTCACAACCCGCCAGGAGGTCCAGGAACTGTTCGTCACGGAGCAGTTCTTATGGAACTGCCCAGAGGACCTCCAGCAGTTCCTCCGTGACCGGAAACCAAAGGGGGCTTCTGCTACAGCCGCCCTGGCAGACGAGTATGCCAACAACAGGACGTCTGAGCCGAAGAAGCCTGCCAGCAGCACCTGGAGAGGGGGTAAGCCCAATACTGCCCCGGCCCCATCCCCAGCCCCCAGAGTGCAAGGGGTGTACCCCCTGCTGCCCTCTCCAGGCCAGGAACAGAACCCAGACGTTGTCATCATTGCAACCAGCCAGGACACTTTAAGGCTGCATGTCCCCAGCACCATAAGGTCCCATCCCTGTCCCAGAAACCGTCCACTGTTTTGTGTGTGGGAGGGGGTGGTGGGAGGTCCCTGGACAATTACCAACCGGTCACCATCGGCCGCTCAGCGGTCATGGGACTGTGGGACACAGGAGCTGAACGAACCCTGGTACGTTCTGAAGTGGTGTCCTCTCAAGACTTGGTGCCGGGGAAAACCTTTTCCATCTCCGGAACTGGAGGCATTGAACCGGCGCTGCCCGTCGCCAAGGTGTATTTGGACTGGGGTGACGGGAGGGGGATGCGGGATGGGAGTAACGCCAAATATTCCTGTCAATGTGTTGCTTGGGACCGATTTGGGGTGGCTAGTGTCCCAGTATGTGGCCACTGAACCCCCAAGTTCGGCTCCCCAAGAATGTCATGACTCTACTGTGAATGCTAATGTTACTGTATTGAATGTGCCTCCAACAGTGGAGGAGGGAGTGAAACCTGATGGTAAGCCATGCACTGACACTACACACACAGGGCTCACAGTGAGGACAGGTGAGGAAGCTGCAGGGGAGAGCTCAGAGGTGGAGGGAGGGGCTGCTATGGGCAGTATAGGGCCCCTAACTGAATCCAGCCTGCTGAGTCTAGGGCCTCTGCAGAAGGAGGAACAGGCCATGGGGGGAGGGGACGTCCTGGGAGAGGAGCCACCAGGTAAGACCCCAGGGCAGGAGTTCCCCACATCCGGGATGCCAGGAGGCCAGGTAAGTCTGCCTGACCCGGCAACTTGGTCAGGGGACGAGGGGAAACAGGTGCTACCCGTGGTCTCAGCAGTGGTGGCCGCTGTTACCAGGAGTGGGAGCGCCGAAGCCCAAGGAGCCTCGCGGAGGTCCGACTGTTTCCCCCTCTCCGACCAAGTGGCTGCCGAGTCAGACAGCGGCCAGGAGATAGATCCCGGGGAACTGACCGAGGACATGGCAGTTTCATCAAGTCAGGGATTTCAGGCAGCGTTGGAAACTGATGCTAGCCTGAAAACTCACAAGGAGCAGGCAGCACAGCCTCCCCTGGAGTCCGACGGCGAGCGAGTGGTCTGGGACCAGGGGCGGCTGTACCGGGTAACGGTCCGCAGGGTTCACCGGAGGCGTGGCCCAGGGACCGACAGTTAGTGGTACCCTATCCGTTCAGGGCGGAGTTGTTGCGTATCGCACACGAGATTCCCATGGCCGGACACCTAGGGATCGCTAAAACCAGGGCCAGGCTAGCCCAGCATTTCTACTGGACTGGAATGAGGAACGAGATGATAGCCTACTGCCGTTCGTGTGACACCTGTCAGAGGGTGAGGAAGGCAGGGCAGCGCCC
Organism: Oophaga sylvatica; assembly: GCA_033576555.1. NCBI lineage: Eukaryota > Metazoa > Chordata > Amphibia > Anura > Dendrobatidae > Oophaga > Oophaga sylvatica. The sequence continues at coordinate 246,230,493 of JARQOD010000002.1, read as the reverse complement.
CAAAGCCCCACTGGTAACTCTGCCCATCATCGAAGAGCTTTTCTCGAGGGTGGCTGTTGATCTCATTGGACCTCTGTCCACTCTCAGCCGCTCCGGGAAATGCTTCATACTAACGGTAGTGGACTATGCCACCCGGTATCCGGAGGCGGTAGCTTTGTTGTCCATTCGGGCCGACAAAGTGGCCACTGACTTACTGGAGATTTTCTCCAGAGTGGGGTTTCCCCAGGAAATGTTCACCGACCGAGGGACCCAGTTCATGTCGCAGCTGATGGAGTCTCTCTGTAAGCAGGTACAGGTGCAACATCTGGTAGCCAGCCCATATCACCCACAGACCAATGGCCTGTGTGAGCGGTTCAATGGCACCTTAAAGCAGATGCTGAAGATATTGGTCGACTCCCACAGGAGAGACTTGGAGCGGTATCTCCCACACCTGCTGTTTGCCTACCGGGAGGTTCCACAGGCTCCACAGCCTCAACGGGGTTCTGCCCCTTTCAGCTCCTGTACGGGCGACGTGTACGGGGGCCCCTTGCTCTGGTGAAGGAAGCATGGGAAGGGGATTTAGCCACCCCTGGAGTGTCGGTCATTGAGTATGTCGTGCGCTTCCGGGACCGAATGATGGCTTTGACAAGGCTGGTGCATGACAATATGTCCCAAGCCCAGGCTGACCAGAAGCGGTGGTACGACCAGAATGCTTGTGAGCGGACCTACCAGGTGGGTCAAAAGGTGTGGGTACTGGTCCCCGTACCTCAAAACAAGCTTCAGAGCGGCCTGAGAGGGTCCATACCTCGTGCACGAGCAGCTCAACGCCGTCACCTACCTGGTCACCTTGGACCACGCCCGTGGAAGGAGGAAGGCCTTCCACGTGAACATGATGAAGGCCCATCATGAGCGGGAGGCTTGTGCCCTCCCAGTGTGCAACCTTCCTGAGGAAGGAGAGGCAGAAACCCTCCTGGATCTGCTCACCCAAGCCAAGGCGGGTGGATCCATCGAGGATGTGGGGGTTGGCCACCAGCTCACGGAGGACCAACGTTCCCAGCTGGGGGTCACCCTACACCCCTTACGGGAGCTGTTCAGCAGCCTACCAGGAAGGACTGATACAGCAGTCCATGACGTGGACACCGGCAATCACCCCCCGATCCGGCATTCAGCATATCGGGTCTCTCTTGAGGTGCAGCAGCAAATGCGCCAAGATATAGACGAGATGCTGAAGCTGGGGGTGATCAAAGCGTCCAACAGCGCGTGGGCTTCGCCTGTAGTCCTCGTCCCTAAAAAGGACCAAACTACGCGGTTCTGCGTGGACTACCAGGGGCTCAACGCAGTGACGGTCACCGATGCGTAACCAATGCAGCGCATCGATGACCTGCTCGACCAGCTGGCCGGGGCTAAGTACCTGACCATCATGGATCTGAGCAGGGGGTATTGGCTGATTCCCCTGACCCCTGGGGCACGGGAGCGTTCTGCCTTTATCACCCCATTCGGACTCTACGAGTCCACAGTGATGCCCTTCAGCATGAAAAATGCCCCGCCACTTTCAGACAACCGCGTACCTGGATGACACTGTGCTATCTTCAGTCCCACCTGGGAGGATCACCTAGAGCACCTTGCGCAGGTGCTCGGGCGGATCCAGCGAGCAGGCTTGACCAGTAAGCCCGAAAAATGCCAGCTGGGTATGAGTGAGGTCCACTACCTGGGACACCGGGTAGGCGGGGGAGCTCTGAAGCCAGAGCCCGGGAAGGTGGATGCCATCGCATCTTGGCCTACCGCTAGGACCAAGAAGCAGGTGATGTCCTTCTTGGAGACTGCTGGGTACTATAGGAGGTTTGTTCCACACTATAGTGCCCTGGCGAAGCCCCTGACGGACCTCACCAAGAAAAAGCTGCTCGTCGCAGTCGACTGGACCGTCGCCTGCGAGACAGCTTTCCAGGCGCTCAAGACCGCCCTTTCTAGTTCTCCTGTACTACAGGCAGCCGACTTCACGTGGCCGTTCTTAGTGCAGACCGACGCCAGCGACTTCGGCCTCGGTGCTGTGCTCAGCCAGGTTGACACTATGGGCTATGAACACCCCGTTTTGTACCTGAGCCGGAAGCTCCTGCCGAGGGAAGCGGCCTATTCCACGATGGAAAAGGAATGTCTGGCAATTGTGTGGGCCCTGCAGCGTCTGCAGCCATACTTGTACGGACGCCAATTCACCATGGAAACAGACCACAACCCCTGAGCTGGTTACACACGGTCTCTGGGACGAATGGGAGGTTTCTACGCTGGAGCCTCGCTCTCCAACAGTACCACTTCACCATTCGCCACAAAAGAGGCAGGGACCATGGTAACGCTGATGGGTTGTCCCGGCAAGGAGAGGGTGCGGAAGGGCGCATGGGGAACACAGGAATGTGATACCCCCTAGCGCCCTCTAAAGCAGGGAGGTGTGGGGTAGGGACGCCACCATCTTGGATAGGGCCTATACCAGCCTCCATTTTGTCTGTTCACAGAGCCACAGGCTGCTAACTGCACAGGGCCTGTTAGCATATTCAATACGACAGGGTTTGATGTCCACTGTGAATCAAAAGGGCTTTAGTATGCTAAGTGATTCAGGCCCATGTTTGAATGGCAAGGTCTTTAGTATGGTAACGAGTTAAGACCCAAAACAGAGCCAAGCCAGCATGGTGAATAGTAAGGTTTGTTAGCATGGTAATGAGATGCCTGGGTTCTTCAATTAGACTATACCTTTCAGCCAGACCATGAAAACACATCTATTTATATCCCAGACACGAAGGCTCCGTTCTAGGATTATGAATTATGAGCACATCTTTGTAGGTACATTCTCATAAAAATATCTGTGTGACCCTGCGGACCTCGGGCGCTTGATGGTGCAACTCCCGAGTCGGTGATGGCTTGGGGGGCTGAGATATAGAGATTGGCCATCCACAATGACCCAATCGGGCCAGGTTTGATATCCATGCAACAGGCAAAACATACTGCATGCGCTGGTACCTCTCGTGTCCTAATCCGATCGTCCTGGAGAAAGTTAACCCCTTTATTAGGTATTGGGAATAAATTCTGCAGGGGGCTAAGGGTGGAGATTGTCAGCCTACCCTCGGACACCGAGGGGAGGGACCTAGCAGGTTTAAGAACTGTGAGCTAAGGGCAGACCAGATCCATTCTCACAGAAGCCAAGAAGCAACCAGGGACAGAACTGCCAAGGGAGCAGCGGCACCCATTTTGGGGGACTGTCCAGCAACTAAGACTTTCACCTGTGGATCGCAGAGCTCCCTGCCTCCACATGTCCCTACAACCTGGTAATACTGACCTCTAGCTAATACCTCTAAGCCTTGTACATTATTGTTGTATTTTACTCTGACTGCAAATCCATTGTAATTCCGTTGCATAGCTTACTGTATATTTCTGCAATTATCTAGTGCGCCCTTAAGGCAATTAAACCATAAAATTAATCTTGGGCTGATGCTTTTACTCTGATCACGAGTCTTAGAATACCCAGTGGGTAACAGGACACCCTCCCCGGCGGCCATTTGCTCTAGGTGCAGTTTCCTTACTGACCTGAGAGACGAAGGTGGCACCGGAGAGCTGTGCCTGTGGAGTTACGTCACATTGGTGATGTGGAAGGACGGGGGCCGTCCTTCATAATGGGCATGAACAATTTGTTGTGGAGAAGATTCTGGACTCCAGTATCCACAGGAATCAGCTGCAGTACCTCATCAAGTGGCAAAGATATCCATCTGAAGAGAACTCTTGGGAGCTGGTAATATCTGTGCTCCTCAAAAGATTGCTTTGTTTCACCAGAAATATCCTGGAAAACCTGGTCCTGGATCGTCCTGAGGCTGCTTCTAAGGTGGGAGTAATGTGTGAATTCCAGATATTCCATTGAGCCTGGTTTGCCCTTGTCCAAGATGGAGTCTTGTACCTCAGCCTATACTGGAACTTCCTATCTGCTCTGGTATTTAAGTCCAGGTCGGGTGTTCCTCCTTGCCTGAGTATTTTGTTGCTGTTTGCTTCTGAGCTTCCTCCTGGCTTGCCTCTGGAGTCCCTGCTGCTGCTCATTACTCAGTTTTCTGCCTCTCCTTCAGTCCTCTTAGCATCTTCTGGATCCTGCTGGGGTTATCTACTGTCCTGACTTCTAAGACTGTGTCTGTTGCAGGCTGCTGTTCGGGACTTGAGTGGGACTTTTTCAGCCTTAAAAGGTACTCTTAAGGATCTTCTCCTTGTTATGCTCCACCCGTGTTTTTCTGGACTTCCATGAAAGGTGTTGTCTCCTCTGCATAGTTCTGGACTTCCACGTAGAAGTGCTGGATGCACTATTGCTTCGTATTATTGCTGGACTTACACGTATAAGTATCGGTTGCACTCTTGCCTCTAACTACTGCTGGACGTCCACGTATGAGTGCCGGATGCACTCTTGCTTCGTATTATTGCTGGACTTCCACATATAAGTGCCGTTTGCACTATTGCTTGACTTTCACGTATCAGTGCAGTTCACACTTTTGCATTATATTACTACTGGCCTTGTTTGCTTTAGCGGGCGTGCACTGCTATTACGTTTGCTGGATATTTGTTTTTTGCTCTTCACGTAAGTGCAGGAGAGCCTCTGTTAGTTTTTGTTATACTTTTTACTTTGTTAAAATACAGTTCATTTGTCTTTACTTTGGTCTCAGATCCATCTTATCCCACACAATCAGGTTCCATAGTACCTACATAATTGTTACACTGACTGTGCTGAAAGTCTGGATCGTTCCTGTCTATTTATGTGCAAGGGGTCAGGGTGCTTATGGACTGTTGCTTTAAATGGACGGGTTTTGTGACTACCACCCCGTGCCCCCTTGTTACATTTGGCGTAGTCAGCAGGATTGACCCCAGCAGCCCTGCAACTGCAAGATTGACAGAGGATTCCTGGGATTTGTGAATTGGTGACCGCTGTGAAAGAGTCAAAGATGGTGGCTGTTGATGACTTTTAGATGGCGTCGACCGCAGCTGAGAAGATGGTGGCCATTGGCACGAAAGCTGTGGACGGTGCCGCCTTTCAGTGGACATCATGGCAGAGATTTGGCACCAAAAGTCAGGAAGCCACACCCCCTGTGAATAATGCTTACCTGAAATGGGTTCGGATGAAGAAGCTCCCACCCGTGCAGCAGAACCTGAAGAAACAGGTGGAGCAGCAGAAAGTGACCCCGCCCACGAATGGGTGGAACCCAGAAAGAGACGCCATTACCTTACACAATGCAGAGACGAAGAATGTCTTTCTGTGTTGGCATCGGCCGCCGAGACTGGATGCGATCTGTGGCCCAGGCGGAGACGGGCCTGCATTTCGAGGCCTGGTAGTAGAAGGAGTTGGAGGAGAGACACCCCTTTTGGCGGCCGGACAAACAACCGGAGGAGAATGATTACCTGGCAGGACCGACGGCACCCAAGCTGGAACCGGAGGAAGTCCCGAAGTCCCTGGAGGCTGCCATGAGAGGAATAGTGGTAACTGCAGTCACCGGCTTCTGCGGTTGCGCAAGAGGAATATCCCCGGAAGCAGTGGCGGTGAGTAGGGATATCCAGCCCGATCGACCCATCACCTCAACCCCTGCTCCCTCGCTTCCTGTAGCTCTGCCGCCCTCACTACTTGCATCCCATCTCCCGGTCCCACCTGCGTCTTCTTGGCCCACGCCTCATCTGTCTGGCACCAGCAACATGTGCGTGGAGGAACCCCAGGGGCCTACTGCTGCAGAGGCTCGGTGGATTCAAGGTGTGATTCAGGAGAAGAAGTGGCAAGAGCGCCCCATTGTCAAAGAACTGCAGCGCCTCAGTGGAGGAGCTATGGCTTGATGGATGACCAGCGGAGTGGTCCGACATCTTGATTCGGTGAGGGGCTACGGCTTTATCCAGGAGACCGGTACTGGACAAAAGGTCTATTAATGCCGGGTCCCTTACTTTTAATGGTCCTCTGCAGTTAAGGGACCATATTATTTTCATCAAGTTGCAAGGGCCCCTAGGGCCGTATGCGGTGGCTGTAAAAATTGCCCCCAGTCTGGAGGAGGAAGGACAGTCGCAGGAAGCTCCAAGCTGTGGGCAGCCCATCGCACCTGCTCTTGGGGCCAAACAGGAGAAAGCAGCACATGGACAATGCATAACGGCCGCAGACGAGTCGTGGAAGCAAGCGGCTCATGGGGCCACTGCAGGAGGGGATACGGAGCAGGAGAAACCTGTGGAGACTCCTCCTCCAGTGGATCTTTGTCCCATATGTATATCGTGGTACAAGGCCCTCATGCGGCACATTATACAAATCAACAGCCATGCATTGACTGAAGCGGCCCCTTTAAATTGTTGTGTCAAAATATGTGAGACTGTTCCGCATCTCTTAAAGGAAAGGAGACCAGTAGTGTTGAGCATTCCGATACTGTAAATATCGGGTATCGGCCGATATTCGCTGTATCGGAATTCCGATTCCGAGTTCCGATATTTTTGTCATATCGGATACCGGAATTGGAATGTTCCTGTCATTGTCAGTGTCCGTCGGTCTGGTCTGTCAGGAGTCAGCGGCACTTACCTGGCAGAAGATCCCCGGTGGTCACGTCCTGGACTGCTTGATGGCCGCCATTATCTTCTCCCTGGAGGTCACGTGCAGTTTCTTGCGATAACTGCACATGCTGCCGGGTAATCGCGGCCGTAAAGCAGTCCGATGACGTCACCGCCGGGGAAGCCGGTAAGCAGCTGTGCTGCGTCGGGATGTCAGGCTCTGCCTAACATTACGATGTAGCAGAGCTGGATCGTCGTGGGACACTCGTTACTATGGACTGCGTCGGACAGGTGGTATACTGTTGATTTGTTTTTTTTCTTTTTTTCCAGGAGATCGATGGCGTCGCAGGATGAGCATGTAATAAAATTAATGAAAACTGTGTTGTCTCTTTTATTTCATTAAAATACTTTTTTCTTGCTGTGTCTTTTTTTTAAACATTTAAAAACTTTGGGATTAATAATGGATCGGTGTCTTATTGACGCCTCTCCATTATTAACCGGGCTTATTGTCACCGTGCAATCAACAGTGACATTAACCCCTTATTACCCCACTTGCCACCGCTACAGGGCAAGTGGGAAGAGCCGGGTAAAGTGCCACAATTGGCGCATCTTTTGATGCGCCAAATGTGGGGCTGCTGTAGCCTGGTATTATCAGGCTGTTGAGGGCCAAAATCCATGGGCCTTGACAGTCTTTTAATACCAGGCCGCAGCAGTCTGCATTTTACTTGGCTGGTTAACAAAAATAGGGGATCCCCTCGGAAAAAAATGGCGTGGGGTCCCCCTATTTTTGTTAACCAGCCAAGCTAAGCAGACTTCTGTGGCCTGGTATTATCAGGCTGGCAAGGTCCATGGATATTGGATCCTTACCAGCCTGAAAAACCAGGCCTCAGCAGTCTGCTTCATCTGGCTGGTTAACAAAAATAGGGGGGACCCCACGCCATTTTTTTTTCGAGGGGATCCCCTATTTTTGTTAACCAGCCAAGATACGTAGACTGCTGATGCCTGGTATTATCAGGCTGGCAAGGTCCATGGATCTTGGCTCCTTAACAGCCTGAAAATCCAGGCCTCAGCAGTCTGCTTCATCAGGCTGGTTAACAAAAATAGGGGGGACCCCACGCCATTTTTTTTTTGAGGGGATCCCCTATTTTTGTTAATCAGTTCCCTCTGACGTCACTGATGGTGTCCCTGGCTGACCTGAAGTGAAAGTGGGAAGCAATCAATTAAGCTTTCCACTTCCTCTCCTGTCAGCCAGAAGAGGAGAAGATTCATTCGGGGGTTTACTGTGAGGCTGCAGCATTAGCTGCGGTCCCTGCAGTAAACATTAACCCTTTCTAATGGATTACACCGTGGGACCTGACTGTGCATCGGATAGGTAAGAATAATTTTGCTTTTTTATTTTATTTTTATTACAGGAAATGGTTTTTTGCAGTAAAATAAAAGATGGTCAAAAACATGTGTCTTTATTTCATTAAAATGATTTTTAATTAAAGTGTGTGTATTTTATTTTTATTTCATGCAATAGGATTAATAATTGATAGTTGTCTAATTGACAGCTCTCAATTATTAACCTGGCTTAAGGTCACCTTTCAATAGCAAGGTGGCTTTAACCCCTTATTAACCCATTCGCCACCGCTACAGGGCAATGGGAATAGACGGGCAAAGTGCCAGAAAGGGCGAATCTAATTATAGATTTGCCTTTTCTGGGGTGTCTGGGGGCAGATGTTAGTAGCCAGGGGGGCCAAAAATAATGGTCCCTTTCTGGGCTATTATTATCTGCCCCCACTCGCTGGCTTTGTCTGTCTGGTTGAGAAAATAGGGCGGGAGCCCACCATTTTTTTTCAACAATTTTACACCTCATATATATATATATATATATATATATATATATATATATACACATGTCATTGAATTTGTGACACACATATATATATATATATATATATATATTTATATTTATAGTTCATACACTTCTACATAGTATAATAGCCGCTAATTCAATTGCCGGCTTTTGTGAAAATACAGAAGCCGACATGAAATGACACATGGTTTACATAGAGTTAACCATCTCATTTCAAGTTGTTTGATATATTGTTTTCACTAACAATTACATGAGTGTATGTGTGCAAAATTTGACACATGTAGGGGTTAATTAAAGGTGTAAATTCGTAGCAAAAAAGTCTGGTTTTTTTACAACGAATTTACACCTTTAATTAACCCCTACAGGTGTGAAATTTTGCACACATACACTCATGTAATTGTTTGTGAAAACCAGATATCAAACTACATGAAAAGACATGGCTAACTCTATGTAAACCATGTGTCATTTCATGTCGGGTGCTTCTGTATTTTCACAAAAGCCGGCATTACCTGGCAATTGAATCAGAGGCTATTTTACTATGTAGAAGTGTATGAACTATAAATATATGTATATATATATATATGTCACAATGATATGTATATATATGTATTCTATGTGTGTATATTTAGTGTTTACAAAGAAAGAAAGGGTTTTTTTTAGTTTCGATATTTCTGTCCCATAGACTTGCATTGGATTTCCGGTATCGGAATCGGGTATCGCCGATACTTTTTGGGTATCGGCGATACCCATTCCGATCCGATACTTCTTGATATCGGAAAGTATCGCTCAACTCTAGAGACCAGTACTGCACCAGGAGTGAGGTGTCAGGAGTGGTCATCACGGTCACGGATAAAGGACTGTTTTATTTTCCCCCTCCTCCAAGTTTATTTGCACAAAGTTGCGCACCCCCTGCTGGATCATGAGGCTGAAACCCTACGAGGGTTGGTTGTCATAAGCTGTGTGTGCGGCTGCCGTAAAGACTGAACTGTTTTAATCCGGAACTTTGCCCAATTTTAACCCTGGACTAGCCCCCCCTTAAGCGCAGCACACAAATGTGTTAGTAGGCCCGTGATCCGGTCAAAGGAGGAAGGGGTAAGCTGATCAGGAGAACCCGAGGTGCGAGCTGGGTCAGAACTATGGGAACAGCGTTAAAGGGAACCTGTCATCCCCCCAGGGCCTTTTTATGTAAAAGAGCCACCTTCAGCAGCACAAAGGCTGCATTCTGTGAAGGTGGCTCTTGTGTTTCTGATCGCTAGGAACGCTGAAATATACACTTTTATAATCTGTCCGACATACCTCTATTGTGTCAGGGAGGTATGTCTTCTCCCCTTGTGTCAGCGGCCTCAGCGTTGTCAAACATCCCCCTCTTGTATCTGGCCCCCGCCTCCTCTCCTTGCGACAACACTGGCGCTTCTTGTGGCGGCCCCAGATCCTGCCCCGCAGTGTGTTATGATGTATTCACACTGCTGGGAATATGGCCCTTGCGCAGTGAGGATCTCTGCGTCTGTCCCTTATCTCCCTCTGCCGCTTTCCTCACTGCGCAGGCACCATATTCCCAGCCCCGCAGTGTGAATGCATCATAACACACTGAGGGGCGGGATCTGGGGCCGCCGCTACACGAAGCGCCGTTGGTGATGTTGCAAGGAGAGGAGGCGGGGCCGGAAACAAGAGGGGGATGATTGACACCGCTGAAGCCGTTGACACAGAGGGAGAAGACATAACTCCCTGACACAATAGAGGTATGTCGGACAGATTATAAAAGTGTATATTTCAGTGTTCCTAGCGATCAGAAACATAAGAGCCACCTTCACAGAATGCAGCCTTACTGCTGCTGAAGGTGGCTCCTTTACTTAAAAAGGCCCTTGGGGGGTGACAGGTTCCCTTTAAGTGGCCATTGGGCCCGTTTGTTTACAGGAGTCTCAGGAACCTGGGGATCTGGGTCAGACGGACCCATTAAGAAACTAAGTACATTTTAAAGGACTGTGTTGTGTTTTCACGTTTTTATGGACTATGTCACCTTTTGTTTCAGGAGCCATTAGGTCGAGGATGACCATATTTTAGGAGGGAGGGGAGTAAGGAGGTGGCAGGGAGCCTCAGTTGCTCCCTCTCTCCTCTACGTTGGGCATAAGTGCCCTGTGCGGTGCCCTGAGGTTTGTCTATATATTACTGTGTTAGTAAGGCAATGAGTGATGTTCCTTTATTCCATTAGCAGGAGTTAATCCAGAGGGCTGGATTAGCAGCCTGGATGAAGCAGGAACTTCCTGCTTCAAGGGCAGAGCTCCGGCTGGACTGCCTGAGGCAGGAGGTGTGTCCCCGTCGGGGACAGAAGGGACCTCATTCTGGGGAATATGTATGTCCCCATCGGGACAGAAAGGACCCCTGGCTGGGGGATTCTGGCTGCCAGGATTGTCTGGCAGTAGGAACGGGCACTAGGGCTGAGGAGGTGCCCTCCAAGAGACTGTTGGATGCCAGGAGCTGATTGGGAGCTGATGCTTCTGCTGCTGCTGCCAATGGAGCAGCATCTTTGAATAGGGACAGTTCAGGAATTGCTATCTTCTTTACTTCTTCATTAAAAAGTTTTCCCTGTTGGATTAGAACTGTGCCTGAGTGTTTTCCTAGATCCTCATCATCAGTGAAGTGAGAAGAGAAGGTAACTGACTGTGCTGTAAGTCTGGACTGTACCTGTCTTTTTATGTGCAAGGGGCCGGGGTGCTTATGGACTGTTGCTTTAAATAGACTCTGTCATGACTACCACCTCGTGCCCCCTTGTTACACATGCAGCTCTACCTGCCCATATATTGTAGGCTGAGCCCGGTAGTGACATGTTTGTCCAAAGTTGTAGGCTGGTGGCCCAGAAGTGGCTTTTATTGTAGAGCAGGGACCCATCAGAGGTCCTTGCCGCGGTTGATTTATGCGCTAAGAATCTTCATGTTGACTTTACTGAAAAAAAAAATTTTTTTTTTGAAAATTTTTTTAAAAATTTTTTGAAAAGTATAAAGTAATGGAATGTTTTTAATGTTTTTCTTATTTTCACATGGGATAGATTCATGCACATGGCGGGTGTGTTTTTAAATTTTGCAGTTTTTGCAGCTTGCACAGTTTCCTTAGGAGGGGCAGGTTTTTTTCTTTTAGATAGGGAAACAAAATTGGGGGGCGCACCCCAAGTTAGCAAAAAAAAAAGGTGGACTTTATTTGGTCCACAGGTTTTACATTACTAAGCCCTTCGCACAGGGCCAATATTGTTTGCTAATAAATGGGGGATATGAAAATGGAAAATAATATTTGAAAATACTTTTTTTGTTTTTATATTAATTTTATCCTTTTTTAAATTGTTCTAATAGCTTGTACACTTGTTTATCCATGCTTGAGAAAGCTTTTTGGAAGCCCAAACATTTCCCACGCCATGGGGCCTATTAAAGTCCACCTTTATTTTTTGCTAAACTTGGAGTCGCTTTTCCCTTTTTTTATTCCTCTAATTTGGCAAAAAATGGAATAGTACCGGAGGCCTATGCCTCACTCAATTCATGTTCTGTTTTCCCAAATTTTTTCTAACCACAAAACCACAAAGATAGAAAAGATAGATAGATAGATAGATGATAATAGATGATAGATGATAGATAATACAGATAGATAATAGATAGACGACATGGATTTCCCCCCAATAAAGGACAGACACAAATCTTAACAACACAAAGATAGTACATTACCATTCTTCCCCTGGT
>JARQOD010000002.1:246151794-246218309 GCA_033576555.1 Oophaga sylvatica | reverse complement strand
CAGATGAGCTTGACCCTTTTTTATAGGGAAAATTTTGGGGACGGGGGTCAGGGGGTTACGGCTCTCTTTCCAGCTTTCCCAGTTTATCGCCCAGTTTTCGGGTTTAAAAGTGAGTAGTACCTGTAAACTGTGTTTTTTTTTTTTTTCCCCCAAATGCGGCCATAAACCCTGTACTCTTTTTTTTTTTCTCTGGGGCCCTTCAAAGGGGTTTTTTTTTTGTTCGCTGGTGATTTTGTTTTCCTTAAGCTTGGGCCCCGGATGAAGAGTTTAAAGTAGGGGACCCCGAGCGGGAGGGGCCGGGGGGGGTTCAACATTTTTTTTAATTGAGGTTTTGAAAACCCTTTTGGGGGGCTCCGCCTACCACTAGAATTTTGACGGGGTCTTTTCCCCTTCCTTCCCCCAAAAAGGGTTTTTTTACAGGGTAAGTTCTTCCCAAAAACCCCGTTTTTTCAGTTGTTTCACTTTTTTTTTGAAAGGGGAATGAAAAATTCCGGGGTTTTTTAAAATCCATAGTTTTGACCCCTTCAGGGTGATTCCCCCAATTTTTCAGTCATGAAAATACAGAAAAAACTCTTTGAATGGGTTTTTCCCAAAACTTTTGGTCTGTACGGATAGGGGGTTTTAAAATTTTATTTTTATTTTTTGTGTGTATTTTGGTGAGTATTTTTACATATACGGGGAAAACACCAAAAGGAACAACAGAAGTATGCCCCCCCCTTTGGAAAAGAAACGAAAATAAGGGTTTTGGACAGAAGGGAAAAAAACAAAGGGGAAATTTTCCCGAAGGGTGGAAAGATAAGGGGAATAAGCCCAAGCGGGCCCCAAGTACAAAGCCTTTTGTCCCCCAGCAAAACTGAAAAACAAAGGCTCACCCCCAATTTGCAAAAAGACTGGGATTTTACTTTTAGGGAAAGCTGAGTCCAAAAAACAAAAAATTCCCTGTTTAAAAAAGAACCATAAAAAGTGAAAAAAAAAAAAAACTAAAACCCCCCTTTTGCAATGGGGTTTTGGCAAGATCTGGAAAAAAAACAGCAGCCACTAGAGGGGGTTCCCCAAACCCACCCCAAAAAGGCCCACCAAAGGTTTTTGTTTTCGGTTTCCCCTTAGTATTGCCCGGGGGGGTAAATTGCATCAGGGTAAAATTAAAAGGGAAAATTTTCCGGGGAAAAAACATTTTTTAAAAGGGGCCCCCCGGGCCCGGAAAAGTTGGGGAAATGACCTAGACAAGAACCAGACACCAAAAACAAGCGTCAGGAACATGAGGGGATGATAAACCCCAAAAAAAAAAAGGAAAATTTAAAATCCCCAATTTTTTTTTTTAAAAAAAATTGTTTTTTTAATTTTAAAAAAGATTTTTAAAAAAATAAATTTAAAAAAATCACCAGGGTTTTGAAAACCCTAGTAAAAAAAAAATCCCCCAGGAAACCCCAAAAGCAATGTTTTTTTTGCAGCAAAAAATTGGTAAAAATAATCCCATGTAGGGTATTTTTTTAAGGTATCCCATTTGGGTTTTACCCCCTCCCTCATTTGGGGGCATAAGCAAACAGGGAAAAAAATAGTTTTAAAAAACATGCAATTTAAATCAATCAAGAAAAAGGTTTTTAAAAACCCCCCGATAAAAATACAAGGGGCCGCCCCAAAAAATTTAAAGGGAAAAAATTGCCCCTTTCTTTCCCCTGAAGGGGCAATGCTGCTGTGCCCTGGCCCCCCCGCGCCACCCCTGACGCGCGGTTTCTTTTTTTTTTTATAAAAATTCCCCCCAGTTTGGGAGGGTTTTTTGGGGGAAAGAATAAAAATGTGGTAACATTTATTTAATTGCCCCTTATTCCTTTGGCCCCCTTTTTTGGGGCCCCCCTTTTCCCCCATTTTTTTAATACGAAAAGTCCCCCTTTGGATTAAAAAAGCGGCCCCGGGCACCCCCTTTTTTTGGGGGTTTTATGGGGGAAAACCCTTTTTTTTGCCACCGGGTTAATAACTGAGGCCTTTTAAAGGGGAAATGTCATCCGGCCCGGGGGGTTTTGGGGGGAACCTTCGGGGGGAAAACGGAAAAAGGTTTTTTTTTCCAAACCCGGGGATGGGACGACATCACAAATAGAGGGGGGTGACCCGGAGCCCCTTAACACACGCAAAAATCTTGGTTGTGTAGGGGGCAACAACCATTACAGGGGGGTGCATTGGCTTTTTTTTTAAAAAAAAAGTAACCCTGTGGGTTCTCCAAAATTCCCCCCTTTTTCTTTTTTGGGGTTTTACATATTTTCCCAAAAAGGGGGGGAAAATTTGGGGGTTTTTTTTCCCACTTTTTTAGGCACATTGGGGCACTGCAAAGGAAAAACATGACCCCCATAAAGTCTGCTTCCCAAAAAACCATTAAAATTTTCCTTTTTCCAAAACCCCCCCGGGCCCCCAAAAAACAGTTCCCCCCCCCCCCAAAAAAATTTGGATCCCCTTTACTCGGGAAAAAATTTGGACAAAACTTTTAGGGCCAATTTCCCCTTGAAAAAAAACCAAAAAAATTTGGGAAAAAAAAAATAATTTTTGGGAAATTTTTTTTTTTTTTTTCATTTTCCAGGCATTTAAAAACTTTTGTGAAACCCGGGGGGTTAAAAAAGTGCTCAAAACGATCAGTAAGTTCCCCGGGGGTCTATTTCCCAAAAAATGGTTTCCCCTTGGGGGGGGGTTTTCCCCCAGGGGTTTAGGCGCATGGGGGGGCTCCCAAAGGGGGGGAAAAGGGGTGTCCAATCTCAATTCCAGCCAATTTTGGTTTGAAAAAGAAAAAAGGTTTTTGCTTCCCTCCCAAGCCCTGCCGTGGCCCAAACAGTGGTCCCCCCCCCCATAGGGGGGTTTTATCCCCCTACTAGAAAAATTTTGGGAAAAAAAAACTTTTGTGGTTTAATTTTCATGTTCCCTTTTTGGGGGAAATAAAAAAATTTGGGGCCCCTAAACTTTTAAGGGGTTTGTGGAAAAAAAAATAGGATTTTTTTTTAAAAACCCCCGGGGCTTTAAAAAACCAAAATTCTGTGAAGCACTTGGGGGTTAAAGTGCACCACACCTAGATACGTTCCTTAGGGGGTTATTTTCCCCAAAAGTGGGTCACTTGTGGGGGGGTTTTTCCCCTGTTTAGGGACACGGGGGCCCAAACGCAAATGGGTCCCCCCCAAATTTTGCGTTAAAAAGCAAAGGGGGCTCCTTCCCTTCGACCCTTTTGTGCGCCAAAAAGGGTTTTTCCCCCAATATGGGGTATCGGGAGGTAGGACAAATTCCAAAAAATTTTTTGGGTCTTTTACCCTTGGGAAAATAAAATTGGGGGGGAAAAGTTTTATTTTGTGGAAAAAAAGAAATTCGCCAATTTTTAAAAATAAATTTTTTGGACCTTGGGGAAAAAGGGTTTTTCCCCCAATTTGGGGTTCCTTGGGGAAAAAATTCAAAAAATTTTGGGGTTTTTTTGGGGAAAAATTTGGGGGGAAAAAATTTTTTTTGGAAAAAAAAAGCAACAGGCATCCCCCAATTTTTTGCGTTAAAAGCAAAGGGCCCTTTTCCCTGGCCCCGCCGTGCCCCAAAAAAATGGTTTACCCCCACATATGGGGTATGGCATGCTCAGGACAAATTGCAAAAAATTTTGGAGTCTTTTACCCTTGGGAAAATAAAATTGGGGTTAAAAAAAACCCCTTTTTTTTGGGGAAAAACCAAAAGGATCCCCCAATTCTGGTTGAAAAGCCCAAAGGCCCCTCCCTTTCCCCTTGGACCTTGCCGTGCCCCCAAAAAAAGGGTTTTTTCCCCCCCAATGGGGTTTTCGGGATGCCCCAGGCAAAATTTCCCCAAAAATTTTGGGGGTCTTTTTCCCCCTTGGGAAAAAAAAAAATTTTTGGGGGGGAAAAAAATATTTTTGTGGAAAAAAGCAACAGGGGATCCGGGGCCAAAATTTGCGTTAAAAAAAGGGAAAAAGGCCCCTTCCCCCAGCGCCCCCTCCCCCCCCCCAAAAAGGGTTTTCCCCCCCCATAGGGGGGGATCGGCATGCTCGGGGCCCCAAAATTTCAAAAAACTTTTGGAGTCTTGTTACTTGGGAAAATAAAAGGGGGGGGGAAAAGATCATTTTTGGGGCCCAAAAACGCCCCTGGACCCCCCAATTTTTGCTTGGGGAAAAAAAAAACGGCGCCCTTCCCTTTGCGGCCTTTTCCCCTGCCCCCCAAAAAATGGTTTACCCCCCCCATTTTGGGGTTTTCGGCATGCTCGGGGCAAATTGCACAAAAACTTTGGGGCCCCGGGTTCCCTTTTGGGGAAAAAAAAAAGGGGGGTTTTAAAAGATCATTTTTTTTGGAAAAAAAAAACAACATGGCACCACCAAAAATTTTGCGTTGAAAAAGTAAAAAGGCGCTCCTTCCCTTGCGACCTCGCTGTGCCCCCATATGGGGATCCCCCGTATTAGGGGAAAAATTTCCAACCCCAAAATTTTTGGTTCATTTTTTCTTTTTAAACTTGTGAAAATAAAAAAAAAATTGGTTCCCCAAATAAAGCTTTTGCAAAAAAAGTTAAATCCCCCAATTTTTTTTTCCCTTCCCCTTGCTTCCTCCTGTGAAGCACCCCAAAAGGGTTAAAAACTTCTTGACTGTGGTTTTGAGCACCTTGGGGGGGATTTTTGAAGGGTCACTTTTGGGTATTTTCTTCATATGACCCCTAAAAATGAATTCAAAAGTGAGGGGCCCCCAAAAAAAATGGTTTTTAAAAAATGAGAAATCGTGGTCAATTTTTTAAACCCCTTTTAACTTCGTAAGAAAAAAAAAATTTTTTTCCCAAAAAATTTTGCTAATGTAAAGTGACATGTGGGAAATTTATTTATTAAAAAATTTGTGTGACATATCCTTGATTTAAGGGCATAAAAATTTAAAGTTTGAAAATTGCAAATTTTAAAAAAATTTTTTTTCCTTTTTTTCCGTTTTTTCATAAATAAAGCAAGTCTTATAAAAATTTTTTTACCACTAACGTGAAGCAAATATGTCTAGAAAAAACGTTCAGAATCAGTGATTGTTAAAGCGTTCCAGAGTTTAACCTCATAAAGGTGGACATGGTCAGAATTGTAAAAAATTGGCCCGGCATTAAGCTGCAAAAATGGCTCTGTCACTAAGGGGATATATTATGTTTGTGTATGTGTATATATGTGTATATATATGTGTAATACTCTGCTCAAAAAAATTAAAGGAACACATCCTAGATCAAAATTGGTTGAAATATTCTCATTGAATAGTTTGTTGTATACAAAGTTGAATGTGCTGTCAACTAATCACACAAAAATCATCAAGGGGAAATCAAATTTTTTTAAACCCAAATGGAGGCTTGGATTTGGAGGAGACCCCAAAATTAAAGTGGAAACAAGTCAAAAATGATGCTCAGTATTGTTGTGTGGTCTCCACGTGCCTATCTGACCTCCCTACAACGCCTGGGCATGCCCCTGATGAGGTTGCGGTTGTTCTCTGGGGGGATCTCCTCCCAGACCTGGACTAAAGCATCCATCAATGATGGTTTGGGGGTGAGCTGGACCGCAGAGTGAAGGCAAAAGGGCCAACAAGTGCTAAGCATCTTGGGAACTCCTTCAAGACTGTTGGAAGATCAGAAGATCATTTCCGGTTACTACCTCTTGAAGCTCATCAAGAGTGTGCAAAGCAGTAATCAAAGCAAATCAAATGCAGAAAAATCTTTGAATGAGAAGGTGTGTCCAAACTTTGGTCTGTACTTTTATATATATATATATATATAATATATACATATATTATATATATTTTATACATATATATGTATATATATTATATATATTAATTCAAAAGAAGCTTTATTAGCAGGACCAAATAAACATTAGTTTTGCCAAAGTATGTGTACAGTAGGGAATAGGGGAGTAGGGGCTGTGGTGATAATGGGTGAGGGACTGTAGGAATGATGGTTGGGGCACAGGGTGGGGGGCTAAAGAAGTCCATGGCATATCATGGCTGTCTTTCTCGCAGCCTATGGCACCCCACTCACATACTGCTCCGCTATCTCCACCGCACTCTCTTCTTCCCCCCCAGGATATATGTTTTCTCTTCCTTCATGGAGCTGAAATCCGGGAGAGATTACATAGTCTCCTGAGGTGAGTGTCCCTCACGCTGAGTATTTGGTGCAGTGTAACAGGAAGTGGGTCTCATCCTCAGGGTCTCCAGGTCACAAGTGTAGGCACAGTCTGTCTTCTCTAGGCTTGTAGCTCTCTCTGAAACAGGCTAACCTCAATGGCCAGATTGAAAGGCACTGAGTTTATACCGGCTCAGGATCTGGCGGTCTCTGGGGTCAAAGAGTTTCTCCAGATATGGAGCCAGTGTGTAGTCTCTCTGTAGACTCTGGTACATGGTCAGTTTTGAGAGCTGTGATCTCGTTCTTCCAATCATTGACATACCTCTCCTGCCCCTCGTCTACCATCTTCCTGATTCTGGCTTTTCTCAGGCTGCTTTGGTGATCGTTCGGTCAGGTTGGGTTTTGGTGCGTGTTCCAGGGGTCCTGGTTTGTGGGGACCACCCCTATGTTGCATGGCTTTATGGTGATGGGAGCCTGGGTTGCTTCTCTGTAGGTGAGCTGGACTGCTAGTTCAGTGGGAATCTGCCCAGCTCAGCCTGGCAGGCAACTGTTGGTGGTGCTCTGATGGACCTGGATAATATATTATATTATAATATATATATTATATATTATACACAAATATATATATATATTACATACAAAATATTACAGTACAGGACCAAAAGTTTGGACACCCTTTCATTTAAAGATTTTCTGTATTTTCATGACTTAAAAATTTTAAATTCACACTGAAGGCATCAAAAACTATGAATTAACACAAAGTGGAATTATATACTTAACAAAAAAGTGGTGTAACATCTGAAATTATGTCTTTTTATTCTAGGTTCTTCAATGTAGCCACCTTTGCTTTGATGACTGCTTTTTCACACTCTTGGCATTCTCTTGATGAGCTTCAAGAGGTAGTCACGTGAATGGTTTTTTACCTCACAGGTGTGCCCTGTCAGGTTTAATAAGTGGGATTTCTGGCCTTATATATGGGGTTTGGGACCATGAGTTGTTTTTGTGCAGAAGTCTGGTGGATACACAGCTGATAGTCCTACTGAATAGACTTAGAATTTGTATTATGGCAAGAAAAAGCAGCTAAGTAAAGAAAAACAAGAGGCCATCATTACTTTAAGAAATGAAAGGGCAGTCAGTCCGAAAAAATTGGAAACTTTGAAAGTGTCCCCCAAATGCAGTTGCAAAAAACCATCAAGCGTACAAAGAAACTGGTCACATGAGGATCGCCCCAGGAAAGGAAGCCAAGAGTCACCTCTGCTTCTGAGGATAAGTTTATCCCAGTCACCCGCCTCAGAAATCGTAGGTTTACAGCAGCTCAGATTAGAGACCGCGTTTAATGCCACACAGAGTTCTAGCAGCAGACACATCTCTACAACAACTGTTAAGAGGAGACTTTGTTGTTATGTTTCGGTAGCTGAGGAGTGCAGGCAAAAAAAGGCAATACACCAGAGCGTTGGGGAATCTATGAGATTGCAGTACCCTGACTAACCACCACAAACTAGAGGCAGCCGTGGAGCGTTCCTAGTTGGTCCTAGAGCCTCGTCACAGCCTGAGAAACTAACTACACCTAAAAATAGATATAGGAAAGCTATCTGCCCCGGAGCAGAACCCAAAGACAATAGAAAGCCCCCAAACATGTAATGGCGGTTAGACAAGAGGAAATACTGACACAGAAAGAAAATAGCATGAGCAAACGCTGGGGCCCAAACTATCAATAAAAAAAGGATAGGAAGGGTACTTACTGCAATCCCAGAAAACCCTGAAAAGCACCAACTCTATTTAAATTTTAAAATCACCTGAGATCACACGACCCCTACCACCTAAATTAGTTCTCTGGTGTAACAAAATCAAAACAGCAGCCACTGAAAAAACTGGAAAAAGCAAAGACAAAACTCAGTGGCTGAACTAAACTGAGAGGGCAGAAGCCCCCGGAGGGGACCCTGAAGGCCCCCAAAAAAGTGCAGTACAAAATGCAAAAATATAGCACAAACACAAATAAAGCAAAAATCTTATCTGTAAGCAGGGATGCAGACACGACACAGCAGGCTACAAGGGAAACTGGAATGAAGGATTCAGACCAGAACAATTGATCACCGGCAACCCTGATGGGAAAATGACTCCCTTATATAAGACCAGTCAGTTAACACCTGATTCCCAGTCCTCACAATCTTCACTAGCACCGCTTGTAAACCCCAGAGGGAGCCTCTGCTCAGAAACTCATCTCAAACCCATTCAAACAGTACCCCCCCCTTGAGGAGGGGTCACCGAACCCTCATTTGAGCAACCGGTCGGTCAGGATGAGTTCTATGATACGCACGGATAAGTCTCCTAGCATGGATGTCCGAAGCAAAAAACCCAAGAATTGTCTTCCTGACCATAACCTCTCCATTTAACCAAATACTGGAGTTTCCGTCTAGAAAAACGAGAATCCAATATTTTCTCAACCACATATCAGATTGCCCTCAACCAAAACAGGGTCAGGAGGCACAGCAGCAGGAACCACTGGCTCAACAAACCTCTTCAACAAGGACTTGTGGAACACGTTATGGATCTTAAATGTCCCTGGAAGAAGCAAACAAAAAGAAACAGGATTAATAATCTCCATGATCTTATAAGGTCCAATGAACCTAGGCTTAAATTTAGGAGATGCTACTCTCATAGGAATATTCTTTGAGACAACCAGACCAAGTCCCCCACTTTAAACCGAGGACCATCAGTCCTATGCCGGTTAGCAAACCGCTGGGCCTTCTCCTGAGAGAGGGACAACCTCTCCACTACCTGGTCCCAAATCTGCTGCATACGCTCCACAACAGAGTCAAACACCTGGACAGACAGAAGCCTCCGTCTGTCCTGAAGAAAATCGAGGGTGAAACCCAGAATTACAGAAAAACGGAGACATCAAAGTGGCAGAGCTAGCCCTATTATTAAGAGCAAACTCAGCCAAAGGCAAAAAAGAGACCAGTCATCCTGATCAGCAGACACAAAGCATCTTAGATAAGTCTCCAATGTCTGGTTTGTTCTCTCAGTTTGACCATTGGTCTGAGGATGAAATGCCGAGGAGAAAGACAATTGAACACCCAGTTTAGAACAAAAAGTCCTCCAAAATCTGGAAACAAACTGGACTCCTCTGTCAGACACAATGTCCTCAGGAATGCCGTGCAAACGAACCACGTGCTGAAGGAACAACGGCACCAATTCAGAGGAGGAAGGCAACTTAGGTAATGGCACAAGATGTATCATTTTGGAAAACCTATCACAAATTACCCAGATGGTGGTCATTCTCTGAGAAACAGGAAGATCGGAAATTAAATCCATAGAGATATGGGTCCATGGTCTCTTGGGCACAGGCAATGGCATCAACAAACCACTAGAGCGAGAGCAAGGCTTGGAGCGAGAGCAAGTCCCGCAGGACTGCACAAACTCCCTGACATCACGAGACAAGGTAGGCCACCAAAAGGACCGACTAACCAAATCTCTGGTACCAAAAATTCCGGGATGCCCAGCCAACGCGGAACAATGAATCTCAGACATCACACTCTTTTTCCATTGGTCGGGACAAACAATTTTCCAACAGGGCAGCGCTCGGGCCTATCCTCCTGACACCCCTCCAGAGCAAGTCTCAAATTGGGCGAGATGGCGGAAAGAACTACCCCCTCTTTCAAAATAACAGAAGGATCAGATAACTCAGGAGAGTCCGCAAGGAAACTCCTCGAGAGGGCATCCGCCTTAACATTCTTAGTGCCAGGAAGAAAGGAAACCACAAAATTAAAACGTGTGAAAAACAAGGCCCACCTGTCTAGGATTGAGTCGCTTGGCAGATTCCAGATAGACCAGATTCTTATGGTCCGTAAGGACCACCACCTGATGTTTGGCTCCCTCCAGCCAATGTCTCCACTCTTCAAAAGCCCACTTCATGGCCAATAACTCCCGATTACCCACATCATAATTACGTTCAGTAGGAGAAAATTTTCGAGAGAAAAAGGCACAAGAGTTACTTTTAGAGGTCTCTGGATCTTTTTGGGACAAAACGGCACTGCCCCAATTTCAGAGGCATCAACCTCCACCTGAAATGGCAGAGAAACATCAGGCTGCCGTAGAACAGGAGCAGAAGTGAATCTCTGCTTAAGTTCCTGAAATGCAGAGACTGCCTCAGGAGGCCAATTCACCACATCAGAACCTTTCTGGTCAAATCAGTTAATGGTTTAACAATAACCGAGAAATTACCAATAAATTTACGATAAAAATTGGCAAAACCCAAAAATCTCTGAAGAGCCTTTAATGAAGTAGGTTGGACCCAATCACAGATGGCCTGAACCTTGACCGGGTCCATTTCAATAATAGATGGGGACAAAATGAATCCCAGAAATGAGATCCTCTGTACGCCAAAAAGACACTTTGATCCCTTCACATACAGAGCATTCTCTCTCAAAATCTGGAATACAGTTCGAACATGTTTCACATGAGAGTCCCAGTCATTAGAAAAAATCAAGATATCATCCAAATAAACAATCAGAAATTTGTCCACAAAATCCCTGAAAATGTCATTCATGAAGGACTGGAAGACGGAAGGAGCATTAGTGAGCCCAAAGGGCATCACTAGGTACTCAAAATGCCCTTCAGGGGTATTGAATGCCGTCTTCCATTCATCCCCGTGCTTAATGCGAATAAGGTTATACGCCCCCCTGAGGTCAAGCTTGGTAAACCAAGTAGCGTTTTTCACCCTGGAAAACAGGTCAGAAATCAAGGGTAATGGGTATTGATATTTCACAGTAATATTGTTCAAGAGACGATAATCAATACACGGCCTTAATGAACCATCTTTTTTGGCCACAAAGAAAAAACCGGCACCTAAGGGTGAAGAGGATGGTCTGATATGACCCTTCTCCAATGATTCCTTGATATAAGACCGCATAGCGTCATGTTCAGGTACAGACAAGTTAAAAAGGCGACCTTTAGGGAATTTACTACCCGGCACTAATTCAATAGCGCAGTCATAGCTCCTATGGGGAGGCAAGGATGCAGATTTACTTTCGCTAAACACATCAGAAAAATCAAACAAAAGTCAGGAACATCCTGAGCCTGGGGGGAGGCAGAAAAAACAGGAGTGTTGGTATTAACACATTGGCATCCCCAACTGGTTACAGACACAGATTTCCAATCCAAAACAGGATTATGAGACTGTAACCAAGGGAAACCCAGCACGATAATGTCATGCAGATTATATAGAACCAAAAATTTGCAGCACTCCTGGTGATCAGGTTCAACCCTCATTATCACCTGAGTAGAAAACTGGGGTTTATTCTCAGCCAAAGGGGTAGAATCGATCCCCAGTAGGGGAATAGACTTCTGTAGGGGTATCAAGGGAAACCCACAACGTTTAGCAAAATCATAATCCATCAGGTTAATAGCTGCTCCAGAATCAACGAAAGCCTGAGCAGAAAATGAGGACAGAGAGCATAT
This sequence comes from Oophaga sylvatica, assembly GCA_033576555.1. Lineage (NCBI taxonomy): Eukaryota > Metazoa > Chordata > Amphibia > Anura > Dendrobatidae > Oophaga > Oophaga sylvatica. The sequence continues at coordinate 246,206,756 of JARQOD010000002.1, read as the reverse complement.
CAGAGTGACAGTTAATAAAAACTTAGTCTGAACACTACCCAAGACAACTGAGCGTGCAAAAACGTCTTCCCGCTTAGGGCAGACTGAAATAGCATGAGAGGCATCACCACAGTAGAAACATAACCATTGCGCTTTCGAAACTCATGACGCTGTGCCCCAGACACCACTCTATCACACTGCATGGGTTCAGAAGCTGGTTCACAAGGCAACACCATTCCACGCATACTTCTCCGCTCACGCAAACGTCTGTCAATTTGAATCGCTAATGACATAGAATCATTGAGACCAGAGGGGACAGGGAATCCCACCATAACATCCTTTACATTATCTGACAGACCCTTCCGGAAAAGGGCCGCCAAAGCGTCGTCATTCCATTTGGTCAGGACTGCCCACCTACGGAATCTCTGACAGTATAACTCAGCATCATCAAGCCCCTGATTTAATGCCAACAAGGCTTTTTCAGCTTGATCAGTGACATTAGGCTCATCGTACAATAACCCCAAAGCCTGAAAAAACGCATCAACATCACTCAAAACAGGATCCCCAGGTATCAGGGAAAAAGCCCAATCCTGAGGATCGCCGCGCAGGAGAGAGATGATAATTTGAACCTGCTGCGCTGCGTTTCCTGAGGACTTAGATTTTAAGGCAAAAAACAATTTACAATTATTTTTGAAATTCTGAAACTTAGCTCGATCCCCCAAAAACAAATCTGGCATGGGAATCCTAGGTTCCACAACAGGCAACCTAGCAAGATATGCAGCAATACTCTGAACCTCAGTGGCAAGCTGATCCACACGGCCAGACAACTGTGCAAACTCCATTGGGAGAAAAGATCCTCCCTAGCACCCAGAGATACAGAGGAAAAAAAAAAAAAAAAATGCAACAAACAGAAAAATATCTCTGACAACTCTGACAACCTTTTTTCTTTCACAATATTTTTTCCCTTCTGTGAGTACCATACAATTTTCAATTTTTAGGCCGGTGATACTGTTATGTTTCGGTAGCTGAGGAGTGCAGGCAAAAAAGGCAATACACCAGAGCAGTTGGAATCTATGAGATTGCAGTACCCTGACTAACCACCACAACTAGAGGCAGCCGTGGAGCGTTCCTATGTTGGTCCTAGACGCCTCGTCACAGCCTGAGAAACTAACTACACCTAAAGATAGATATAGGAAAGCTATCTGCCCCGGAGCAGAACCCCAAAGACAATAGAAAGCCCCCAAACATGTAATGGCGGTTAGACAAGAGGAAATACTGACACAGAAAGAAAATAGCATGAGCAAACGCTGGGGCCCAAACTATCTATATAGAAAAGGATAGGAAGGGTACTTACTGCAATCCCAGAAAACCCTGAAAAGCACCAACTCTACTAATTTCAAAATCACCTGAGATCACACGACCTCTACCACCTAAATTAGTTCTCTGGTGTAACAAAATCAAAACAGCAGCCACTGAAAAAACTGGAAAAAGCAAAAGAACAAAACTCAGTGGCTGAACTAAACTGAGAGGGCAGAAGCCCCCGGAGGGGACCCTGAAGGCCCCAAAGAAGTGCAGTACAAAATGCAAAAATATAGCACAAACACAAAAGAAGCAAAGTCTTATCTGTAAGCAGGAGATGCAGACACGACACAGCAGGCTACAAGGGAAACTGGAATGAAGGATTCAGACCAGAACAATTGATCACCGGCAACCCTGATGGGAAAATGACTCCCTTATATAAGACCAGTCAGTAACACCTGATTCCCAGTCCTCACAATCTTCACTAGCACCGCTTGTAACCACCAGAGGGAGCCTCTGCTCAGAACTCATCTCAAACCCATTCACAACACTTTGTGCAGCAGGCCTTCATGGTAAAATAGCTGCTAGGAAACCACTGCTAAGGACAGGCAACAAGCAGAAGAGACTTGTTTGGGCTAAAGAACACAAGGAATGGACATTAGACCAGTGGAAATCTGTGCTTTGGTCTGATGAGTCCAAATTTGAGATCTTTGGTTCCAACCACCGTGTCTTTGTGCGATGCAGAAAAGGTGAACGGATGGACTCTACATGCCTGGTTCCCACCGTGAAGCATGGAGGAGGAGGTGTGATGGTGTGGGGGTGCTTTGCTGGTGACACTGTTGGGGATTTATTCAAAATTGAAGGCATACTGAACCAGCATGGCTACCACAGCATCTTGCAGTGGCATGCTATTCCATCCGGTTTGCATCTAGTTGGACCATCATTTATTTTTCAACAGGACAATGACACCAAACACACCTCCAGGCTGTGTAAAGGCTATTTGACCAAGAAGGAGAGTGGTTGGGGCATACGCCAGATGACCTGGCCTCCACTGTCACCAAACCTGAACCCAATTGAGATGGTTTGGGGTGAGCTGGACCTCAGAGTGAAGGCAAAAGGGCCAACAAGTGCTAAGCATCTCTGGGAACTCCTTCAAGACTGTTGGAAGACCATTTCCGGTGACTACCTCTTGAAGCTCATCAAGAGAATGCCAAGAATGTGCAAAGCAGTAATCAAAGCAAAAGGTGGCTACATTGAAGAACCTAGAATATAAGACATATTTTCAGTTGTTTCACACTTTTTTGTTAAGTATATAATTCCACATGTTAATTCATAGTTTTGATGCCTTCAGTGTGAATGTACAATTTTCATAGTCATGAAAATACAGAAAAATCTTTAATTGAGAAGGTGTGTCCAAACTTTTGGTCTGTACTGTATATACACACATATATATATATATATATATATATATACATACTTTATATACAGTACACACATATAAATGCACACATATATATATGTACACACTCTATATATATAAAATTGAATGTGTGTGTGTGTGTGTTGTGTGTGTATCACCAACCAATCACGAAGCATGTTTGATTTCACCAGAGCTGTTTAAAAGAAGCTGAGCTGTGATTGGTTGCTATGAGCAACAGTTTTCCTTGCAACCAATCACTAAGCATCTTTCATTTCACCAGAGCTGTTTAAAAGAAGCTGAGCTGTGATTGGTTGCATGAGCAACAGTTTTCTCACACCATGACAACACCTCAGCAGACAGTGACTGGGTGGGAGAAATCTAGCATCTCCGGGAACATAAGCTTCCAGCCATTGTCTGCCCTAACTTCCATACCGGAGATCCCTTTAAGAGGGAAGATGTGCCTATGGGATGGAGGATGTGTAATGGGTATATGGGAACGAGAGGGGGAGTCATTTCTGTCATGTGCTCTCTGCTCCTTTCTGGGGGGCAGACAATATTGTTAGGCATTGAGATCCAGCCGCTGCACAGGAGAAATCTCAAGCCATGTCCTCTGCGGTCTCCCATTCTTCTTCAGCTGCAGAGGATCCTGCTCAGCAGAGACATCTGTCCCAGTGTCTTGCTCTTGCTAATGCTATGCGTTTGGTTGTTGCTGTCGCCCCAGGTTCATTAGTCAGCAGCGAGCAGACGTTCCTGGGAATAAGTTCTGCTTTTTTCTTCATCTGAGCATGCCCGTGAGATGACCGCTCATTGGTGGTCGGAGGTCACATGCTCAGGTCCTCAAGCAGTTCGGATTGGGCCATCAGCAAGGTTCTGGAAGGCTGCATTTATAAATGGATCGTACGGCCACGCACTAGTATAAACCATGTGTGTGAGCAAGTGGATATGCTACCACTTTGTATATGCACAGGTGTCTGGGGCGAGAACCTGCCGCACTGTCGGCGTGTATGACCATCCAGTGTTCCTTAGTCAGGCAGGTTTTTACTCAGCTTGTCCTAGCGCCTGTCTCGGCCACGTTTGCTGCTTAGCACGGGCTGTTTACAGGGCACAGTCAATCCACATGCTCTGGCACACACCCTTCGGTACCGCTCTGCGGTCAGTTGATCTTTTTGCTCTTGTTTTTTAGTTAGCTGTTTGCTACCACTGAGCGCCAAGTAGTGGCATCGCTAGTGCGACGCAGTGCGCATTGTGGGTCTGGTCAGACTCAAGTCCGGGCGTTCTAGGGGTTGAGCCTAGAGACTTCACTTGAACCATATCAGCTGTGTCCTGTGACGTGTAACAGGGAACAGCGCTTTATTACTTTGTTGACCACTTAGGGAACGAATGGATCAATGATCAAATCAAACATAAGCATCATACTAATGGGTATAAAAAAAAAAAAAAAACCTCTAAAAAGGTAGAGGTACAAAAAGTTCACAAACCTTTGAGAGGAGGTAATCACAAACGCAAGCTGTTCAATAGAGAATCCTTCTGGATTTTCACATTAAGGGCTCATACTCACTTGAGCCGAAAACGGATGATATTCAGCCGATAAAAAATCTGATTCAAATCGGATCAATGTTATTCAATAGGTGACATCTCATTTGCGATTTTTTTCTCAGCCGAAATCGGTGTGAGAAAAAAATCGCAACATGCTGCGATTTGATGCGATTTTGGCATGATAATCACTAATGCAATAGATGGTGCTATAAAAAAATTGCATGCAAATCGCATGACAATTGCACATAATCGGACCATCCTGAAAACTGACCTATTTTTTTCCAGCAAGTGAGTATGAGCCCTAAACACGAGAACACCGCCAGGGTTGAATTATAGACAGGACTTGATAAAGTATTACAACTGATCAGAATTGCTTGGATTTTTTCCTTTTTCTTTTTGTATATACATTGTTTTCCTTACATGATCTTTTGTGATTTTATTATTTTGTTTTTTTTTTCTCTTGGATTTCAGAAACTATGGTGTATTCATTATTAAATGATGCTGATTGTCTGACCAATTATGTTTGACTTCCTAGCATATATTCTCACACTTTGTAATAAGAACATAGATCTTGATGAAGACTGCTAAGTCCAAACGCGTCATCTGTTTTTGAAGTGTTTTTTCCCATGCCCGACAATCCTGTGCCACTCATGTTTTAACCTAATGGATTAAAGGTTATCTTTTAGACTGCGACCTTCTCGCTGTTTTTTTTTTCTCTTCCCAAGTACGTTTGCTCCATGGAACCGTGCTGAGCACCAGCTGTCTAATGAAGATTTCACAGAAGGGTGAGCTGACTATATTTTGTTGTTTGCCATAAGGCCGGCGTCACACACAACGACAAAAAATCGGTCCGTTTTAGACGGTCGATTGTCGGATCAAAATGCAAACATCACACATCCTTCTGGCATCCGATTTTCCTTCAAAGATGCGATTTAGTCGCATGTGTGTGTACCTTGTAACATCCGATTTTCATCCGACTTGCGAGATTTTCTCGCAGGCTTGCAAAACTGACATATAATGGATCCAAAAGAATAGTATTTCAATCACAAAAAAAGAATAGATATATACACATAGAACACATATATATATATATATATACATGTCATTGTGACATGTACATATACATATATTTATAGTTCCTAGACTTCTACATACTGTTATAGCCGCTAATTCAATTGCCAGCTTCTGTGAAATCACAGAAGCCGACATGAAATGATACATTGTTTCCACACAGTTAACCATGTCATTTCCTGTATTTTGATATTTGTTTAGAACTTACAATTACATGAGTGTATTTGTGCAAAATTTCAGACATGTAGGGGTTAATTAAAGGTGTAATTTCGTTGAAAAAAAAATGCGTGGGCTCCCGCTGTATTTTCTCCACCAGACAGACAAAGCAAAGCGAGTGGGGGCAGATAATAACAGCCTAGGGAGGGTACATTTTTTGTGCCCCCCCTGGCTACTAACATCTGCCCCCAGACACCCCAGAAAGGGCAGATCTATAATTAGATTCGCCCTTTCTGGCACTTTGCCCGTCTATTCCCATTGCCCTGTAGCGGTGGCGAATGGGTTAATAATCTCACCTTACTGTCACCTTAGTATTGAAAGGTGACCTTAAGGCAGGTTAATAATTGAGAGCTGTCAATTAGACAACTATCAATTATTCATCCTATTGAAGTAAATTAAAAAAACACAGACACATTAATAAAAATTAATTTTAATGAAATAAAAACACATTTTTTTTACCATATTTTATTTTACACTTAATCCGTGCGAAGCCATTGATCTCCTAAAATAAAGATAAAAAAATAAAAAAACATTATTCTTACCTATTCCGCTGATCTGTCACGTCCCACGGTGTAATCCTTCACAAAGGGTTAACTAGCTTTGAGCCAAGCAGTGAAAGTAATCCTGCGTGCTCAGCTCAAAGCTCCTGAATGAATAAGTTCCTCTCCTGGCGACAGGAGAGGATGTGTTTCATGAATGAAGCTTAATTGATTGTGTCCACTTTCCCTTTAGGTCAGGTCACTAAAGTTAAATTGCCAATAAATCAATTAAGCTCCATTCATGAATCTATTCCTCTACTTTCGCTGGGAGAGGAACTTATTCATTCATGGGGTTAGAGCTAGTAGACAGAATTATCTCCCTGCTAACTGTAACCTCTTAACCCTTTCTGATGGATTACAGCGTGGGACCTGACTGTACATCGGATTGGTAAGTATAATTTTGCTTTTTTATTTTATTTTTATTACAGGAAATGGTTTTAGCAGGAAAATAAAATATGGTAAAAACTGTGTGATTATTTAATTAAACTTATTTTTTATTAAACTGTGTGTGTTTGATTTTTCTTTCATACAATAGGATTAATAATTGATAGTTGTCTAATTGACAGCTCTCAATTATTAACCTGCCTTAAGGTCACCTTTCAATACTAAGGTGACAGTAAGGTGAGATTATTAACCCATTCGCCACCGCTACAGGGCAATGGGAATAGACGGGCAAAGTGCCAGAAAGGGCGAATCTAATTATAGATTTGCCCTTTCTGGGGTGTCTGGGGGCAGATGTTAGTAGCCAGGGGGGGCACAAAAAATGTACCCTCCCTAGGCTGTTATTATCTGCCCCCACTCGCTTTGCTTTGTCTGTCTGGTGGAGAAAATACAGCGGGAGCCCACGCATTTTTTTTCAACGAAATTACACCTTTAATTAACCCCTACATGTCTGAAATTTTGCACAAATACACTCATGTAATTGTAAATTCTAAACAAATATCAAAATACAGGAAATGACATGGTTAACTGTGTGGAAACAATGTATCATTTCATGTCGGCTTCTGTGATTTCACAGAAGCGGCAATTGAATTGCGGCTATTACAGTATGTAGAAGTCTAGGAAATATAAATATATATAATATATACATGTCACAATTACATATATATATATATATATATTTATATATATGTATTCTATGTGTGTATATCTATTCTTTTATTCTTTATTAAAGCTGTCAGTGTGATTTTACAGTATAGGCAGGGATGAATTGCCGGCTTTTCTAAAGGACACCGATGCGATTTCATCGCAAGTCACACAGTGTGGTCCGTTTGTAATCCGATTTTTCATTGCTCCCATAGACTTGCATTGGCGATTGTCGACCGACAATCGGTGACAATCGCAGCATGCTGCGATTGTACACGGACGTTTAAAACGGACCACAAAAAATCTGATACTGGGAGCTGCTCCATAGATCAACATAGGTCCGACTGCAATGCGATTTTTCATCGCATTGCAGTCGTCCGATTCTGTCGCCAGTGTGACGCCGGCCTAATGGGTATAAAAGTTCCATATTCTGCCGATCTATGAGGGTCCCAGCAGTCGTACCTCGCCAATCAATAAGTCATCATTTATCTTATGGATAGGTGATTACTTGTTTTCACCTGAGAGCCCCTGAAAGTGTATCTTTCCTGCTGCGTAATAGTTACAAGACAGGAACGTGTTAAACTTTGAAGTATTCAGTCTCTAATGGAAGTAAAGAATCTACTTCTTGATATAACAAGAGTAAATACCACTACACCATGACCGAACTATGTATTACCGAATAATACCACATGCAAGAGACAAATACTGCCAAACCATGATATGATCACGTATTAACACCAAATAGTGACTGAAAAATACCACATACAAGGGACAAATACTGCCATACCATGACCAGACATTTATCACCATATAGTGACCACATACTACATACAAGGGACAAATACCGCCATCAGAGATGAGCGACTTTGCCTTTTGGAGGGTCGAGTTGGGTTTCGTGAAACCCGACTTTCTCAAAAGTCGAGTCGAACGAAATCGGCCGACTATCGGTAAAAGTCGGAGGTCCGACTGAAACACGAAACCCAATGCAAGTCAATGGGGAAGCAATGTCGGCAGGACAGTGGAGGACAGTAAACACACCTACAGTGCCCATTTCAATGCCAACAACATCAATTCTTATTACTTAAGCTTGGCATCCTTAATTTACTGTATAATAATAGTTACGCATTGAATACTGGGGGTTATTTGGCTAAAGTTGTGGGGGGGTTGGGCTGGCTCAAGGTTTTCGTGTGCCCCGGGCGAAAGAGTGTCAGTGGGCCCCTTTAACACATACCACAATTCATGATGCTCCGATACGGCAGAGAAATATAGGTATAGTACAATGACAAATACTTCACTTCTTACATTACATGACTGATATCTATTTTAAATTCTACAAAAGCTCAAAAACCAGACAGTATATTCCTCCATACAGTATTATGGCCACCACATAGTGCACCATACAGAATAATGAGTCCCATATATTGCTCCATACAGAATAATTGGTCCCATATAATGTTCCATACAGTATATGATGAGCTCCACATAATGCTACAGTATATGATGGTCCCATATAATGTGCCATACAGTATAGGACGGTCCCCATAGAGTATAATTTGACCCACATATTGCTCCATACAGTATAATAAGTCACATATAAAGCTCCATACAGTATATGATGGGCCCCATATATTGCTCCATACATAATGGGCTCCATATGATGCTCCATACCCTATATGATGCCCCATAAATAATGAACCCCATGTGATGCTCCAGTATATGATGGGCCCCATGGATGATGCTCCAGTGTATGATGGGCCTATATAATGCTCCATATATAATGGGCCCCATATGATGCTGCAGTATATGATGGGCCCCATTGATGATGCTCCTGTGTATGAAGGGCCTATACACTGTGTGCAGAATTATTAGGCAAATGAGTATTTTGATCACATCATCCTTTTTATTCATGTTGTCCTACTCCAAGCTGTATAGGCTTGAAAGCAAACTGCCAATTATGTAAATCAGGTGATTTGCATCGCTGTAATGAGGAGGGGTGTGGTCTAATGACATCAACACCCTATATAAGGTGTGCTTAATTATTAGTCAACTTCATTTCCTTGGCAAAATGGGTCAGAAGAGAGATGTGACGGACTTTGAAAAGTCAAAAATTGTGAGATGTCTTGCAGAGGGATGCAGCAGTCTTGAAATTGCCAAACTTTTGAAGCGTGATCACTGAACAATCAAGTGTTTCATGGCAAATAGCCAACAGGGTCGCAAGAAGCGTGTTGATAAAAAAAAAAGCTCAAAATAACTGCCCAGGAATTGAGGAAAATCAAGCGTGAAGCTGCCAAGATGCCATTTGCCACCAGTTTTGCCATATTTCAGAGCTGCAACATTACTGGAGTATCAAAAAGCACAAGGTGTGCCATACTCAGGGACATGGCCAAGGTAAGGAAGGCTGAAAAACGACTACCTTTGAACAAGAAACATAAGATAAAACGTCAAGACTGGGCCAAGAAATATGTTAAGACTGATTTTTCTAAGGTTTTATGGACTGATGAAATGAGAATGACTCTTGATGGGCCAGATGGATGGGCCCGAGGCAGGATTAGTAAAGGGCAGAGAGCTCCACTCTGACTCAGACGCCAGCAAGGTGGAGGTGAGGTACTGGTATGGGATGGTATCATCAAAGATGAACTTGTGGGACCTTTTCGGGTTGAGGATAGAGTGAAGCTCAACTCCCAGACCTACTGCCAGTTTCTGGAAGACACCTTCTTCAAGCAGTGGTACAGGAAGAAGTCGGTATCATTCTAGAAAACATGATTTTCATGCAGGACAATGCTCCATCAAATGCATCCAAATACTCCACAGCGTGGCTGCCCAGTAAAGGTCTAAAAGAAGAAAAAATAATGACATGGCCCCTTGTTCACCTGATCTGGACCCCATATAGAACCTGTGGTCCCTCATAAAATGTGAGATCTACAGTGAGGGAAAACAGTACACCTCTCGGAACAGTGTCTGGGAGGCAGTGGTGGCTGCTGCACGCAATGTTGATCGTAAACAGATCAAGCAACTGACAGAATCTATGGATGGAAGGCTTTTGAGTGTCATCGTAAAGAAAGGTGGCTATGTTGGTCACTGATTTTTTTTTTTTTTTGAATGTCAAATGTTTATTTCTAAATTTTGTGTTGTTATATTGGTTTACCTGGTGAAAATAAACAAGTGAGATGGGTATACATTTGGTTTTTATTAAGTTGCCTAATAATCCTGCACAGTAATAGTTACCTGCACAAACAGATATCCTCCTAAGATAGCCAAATCTAAAAAAAACCCACTCCAACGTCCAAAAATATTAAGCTTTGATATTTATGAGTCTTTTGGGTTGATTGAGAACATAGTTGTTGTTCAATAATAAAAAGAATCCTCTCAAATACAACTTGCATAATAATTATGCAAACAGTATATGATGCTCCAGTGTATGATGGGCCTATATAATGCTCCATATATAATGGGCCCCATTTCTAATGCTCCAGTGTATAATGAGCCCCGTATATGATGCTCCAGCGTATGATGGGCCACATTTATAATGCTCCAGTGTATGATGGGCCCCATGGATGATGCTCCAGTGTATGATGGGCCCCATTTATAATGCTCCAGTGTATGATGGGCCCCATGGATGATGCTCCAGTGTATGATGGGCCCCATTTATAATGCTCCATATATAATGGGCCCCATATAATGCTCCAGTATATGATGGGCCCCATGGATGATGCTCCTCCAGTGTGTGATGGGCCCCATGGATGATGCTCCAGTGTATGATGGGCCCCATTTATAATGCTCCAGTGTATGATGGGCCCCGTATATGATGCTCCAGTGTATGATGGGCCTATATAATGCTCCATATATAATGGGCCCCATTTATAATGCTCCAGTGTATAATGGGCCCCGTATATGATGCTCCAGTGTATGATGGGCCCCATTTATAATGCTCCAGTGTATGATGGGCCCCATGCATGATGCTCCAGTGTATTATGGGCCTATATAATGCTCCATATATAATGGGCCCCATTTATAATGCTCCAGTGTATAATGGGCCCCGTATATGATGCTCCAGTGTATGATGGGCCCACTTTATAATGCTCCAGTGTATGATGGGCCCCATGGATGATGCTCCAGTGTATGATGGGCCCCATTTATAATGCTCCAGTGTATGATGGGCCCCATGGATGATGCTCCAGTGTATGATGGGCCTATATAATGCTCCATATATAATGGGCCCCATATGATGCTACAGTATATGATGGACCCCATGGATGATGCTCCAGTGTATGATGGGCCCCATTTATAATGCTCCAGTGTATGATGGGCCCCATGGATGATGCTCCAGTGTATGATGGGCCTATATAATGCTCCATATATAATGGGCCCCATTTATAATGCTCCAGTGTATAATGGGCCCCGTATATGATGCTCCAGTGTATGATGGGCCACAGTTATAATGCTCCAATGTATGCTGGGCCCTATCTATGATGCTCAAGTGTATCCTGGGCCCCATATATAATTCTCCAGTGTTTAATACTCCCCATATATTGTTCCAAACATTAAAAAAATTAAATACCTCTCTTCTCTGGGCACTGCTCTTCTCTGGACTCCTCAGCGTCGCCATCTTCCAGCTCTCTGCACTTGGACTGTTCAGGCAGAGGGCGTACAGACGTGACGTCATCGCGCTCTCTGACCTGAATGTCACTGTCAGGAAACGCGGAAGACGTCACAGTGGTGGAGCAGGGAGAGGTAAGTATTGCAAGTGCTGGGGCCCTGAGCAAGCAGGGGAACCCACTTGTTGGCGACGGCACTGGCACAGGGCCCCTCATAGTACGTCGGTGTGTCTGACGGCGAGTGGGCCCCCCCACCGTCAGAGACACTGTCGTACTATGAGGGGCCCTGTGCCAGAGCCGTCGCCCACAAGTGGGCCCCCCCACCTGCTCAGGGCACCGGCACTTGCCCGGGTGCGCCAGGTGCTGACGCCTGCCCTGGGGGGGGTACAGCCCAGTTAGGGAGGTGGAAGAACTGACATATGTTGAGGTGTAGGCTGGACGTTCAGTAGCTGCAAATGGAGGAATTGGAGAAGTCGGAGGAAGAGGAGGACAAAGCGAGCCATTTTGCTGGCAACCTATGTGTCATCAGGGGAAGGTGGTACAAAATCCTTTGAAACCCAGACATGGTTCATTTTAATGAAGGTGAGATCACCAACATTTTGGGTTGACAGCCGGGTCCTTCTTTCTGTCAGGTTTGATCCAGCTGCACTGAAGTGTTTTTCTGATAGCACACCACCAGCAGGGCAAGCGAGCTCCTGTAAGGCATATTGTGCCAATTCAGGCCAGGTGTTCAGTTTACAGGCCCAGTAGTCAAAGGGGAATGAACTGTGAGGGGGAACATCGATAGGTGAGGAGAGGTAATTTTGAACCATAGTTGACAACTGTTGTCTCCTGTCTATTGCAATCGATTCAGTATTAACAGTCGTGTGAGCGTTAAGGCACTGTCACACTTAGCGATCGCACCAGCGATCACAACAACGACACAACCTGGCGAGATCGCTGGTGCGATCGCTATGTGATCGCTAGTTAGATTCCAAACACAACTCATCAGCGATCTGTATAACGACCTCTGCGGTCGTTGGGAAAACCTAGTCCCACCTGCGACGCTGGTGAAGTCGTTCATAAAGGGTGTCACAGTCAGCGATTCAGGCTCACCAGCGGGACACCAACGACTAAAAAATGGCTCAGAACGTTCATAAGCGATCAATGACATCTCAGCAGGGGCCACATCGCTGCTACATGTCACACACACCTGCGTCGCTAACGAGATCGCTACTGCGTCATGAAATCGGTGACTCATTAGCGATGTTGTTAGCGATCTCGTTTAGTGTGACAGTACCTTTACTCGAGAAATCAGTCCACAACATGGAACCCCTGTCTCCAACGCCACTTCGGCTGTGTGCACCATGAACACCTCTTCCATTTGGCCCAGTACGGCTCGTGGTAGAACCTGAACCACTGCTGTGTGCTGGGAATGCCTCTAACAAACGGTTTACCAGAGTTGCTTGTTTGTTCGCCAATATTAGCTCCAGGTTCTCTTGTTGCATGATGTTCTGTAATTTGGCTTTATAGCGTGGATCGAGGATGCTGGCCAACCATTAGTCGTCATCATTCATAATTTTGGCAATGTGGGGGTCCCTTTTTAGGATCCGCAAGACATAATCACATATGTGGGCCAATATTCCAGGTGTCAATGATGCACTGACAGTGGTGGGTGGAGGAGCACTTTCTGCCAAATCCACATCCCTCCAGTCACGCACAAACCCTGTACCTGACCTTGGCAAGCCAACATTTTCTCTTGCCCCTGAGAAGCATCCTCCTCCCCAAAATAATCATCCCCCTCATCCTCCTCCTTTTCCTCTTCTTCCTCCACCTCGTCCAGGACAGTTCCCTGAGCAGACAATGCCTGACTGTCATCAAGGCTTCCCTCCTCCTCTTCCTCCTCCGCTTCAGACGCCTGATCCTTAATGTGCGTCAAAGTTTGCATGAGCAGATCCATACGTGGGATGCTCATGCTTATGATGGCGTCATCTGCGCTTACCAGCCGTGTGCATTCCTCAAAACACTGAAGGACATTTGTTATGTTTAGGTAGCTGAGGAGTGCAGGCAAAAAAGGCAATACACCAGAGCAGTTGGAATCTATGAGATTGCAGTACCCTGACTAACCACAACAACTAGAGGCAGCCGTGGAGCGTTCCTACGTTGGTCCTAGACGCCTCGTCACAGCCTGAGAAACTAACTACACCTAAAGATAGATATAGGAAAGCTATCTGCCCCGGAGCAGAACCCCAAAGATAATAGAAAGCCCCCAAACATGTAATGGTGGTTAGACAAGAAGAAATACTGACACAGACAGAAAATAGTATGAGCAAACGTTGGGGCCCAAACTAACTAAATAGAAAAGGATAGGAAGGGTACTTACTGCAATCCCAGAAAACCCTGAAAAGCACCAACTCTACTAATTTCAAAAACACCTGAGATCACACGACCTCTACCACCTAAATTAGTTCTCTGGTGTAACAAAATCAAAACAGCAGCCACTGAAAAAACTTGGAAAAAGCAAAAGTACAAACATCAGTGGCTGAACTAAACTGAGAGGGCAAAAGCCCCGGAGGGGACCCTGAAGGCCCCACAGAAGTGCAGGACAAAATGCAAAAATCAAGCACAAAAACAAAAAGAAGAAAATGTCTTATCTGTTAGCAGGAGATGCAGACACGACACAGCAGGCTACAAGGGAAACAGGAATCAAGGATGGAGACCAGAACAATTGATCACCGGCAACCCTGATGGGAAGGTGACTCCCTTATATAAGACCAGTCAGTAACACCTGATTCCCAATCCTCACAATCTTCACAATCTTCACTGGACAGACCAGTACCGCTTGTAACCACCAGAGGGAGCCTCTGCTCAGAACTCATCTCAAGCCCATTCACAACAGACATTACAGAGGTCTTTCAGCTTTGACCACTGCATACCCGACAACTCCATGTCTGCCCTCAAACTGCCTGCCCGTTTATCCTCCCACAAATGCATTACAGCCTGGCTCTGTTCGCACAGCCTCTCAACCATGTGCATGGTGGAGTTCCACCTTGTTGCAACGTCTATGATTAGGCGGTGTTTGGGAGGTGGAGCGATCGCTGCAGCCTCTGCATACCACTGGAGTCTACGGGCGAGCGACGGACGTGCGAGCACAGTCTTCGCACCTTATGGAGCAGGCCTGTTAACTCCGGATAATTATTTAGGAAGCACTGCACCACCAGGTTAAAGGTGTGAGCCAGGCAAGGAATGTGTCTGAGTTTTGCCAGGGCTATGGCCTCCACAAAATTACGGCCGTTATCACTGAATACCTTGCCTGGCGCAAGATGTAGACTGCCCAGCCATAACTCAGTTTCTCGCTGCAAGTAGTTGGCCAGTACCTCCGCGGTGTGTCTGTTGTCGCCCAACTTTAAAACAGCCTGCTGACGCTTACCACTAGCTGTTCGATAGTGGGACTGCTCATGTGCAACACTGGCAGCTGCGGATGGAGTGCTCGTGCGACTGCGCTGTCGACAAGCTTTCGCTTCTGGAGGAGGATGAGGAGGAGGGTCGAACGTCTACAGCCAACTGTTGCCTATATTATGGGCTAGGCAGCACTGTCCCACCGCCGCTGTCCCCTGTGGACCCTGCATCCACCACATTAACCCAGTGCGCAGTGATGGACATATAACGGCCCTGGCCATGCCTACTGGCCCATGCATCTGTTGTGAGGTGCACCTTTCCACTCACTGATTGTTTGAGTGCATGGACAATGCGGTCTTTCACATGCAGGTGGAGGGCAGGGATGGCTTTTCTAGCAAAGAAGTGCCGACTGGATAGGTCATAGCGTGGAACAGCGTAGGCCATGAGCTCTCTGAATGCTGTGCTTTCAACCAAACAGAAGGGCATCATCTCTAATGAGATCAGTTTGGCAATGTAGGTGTTCAAAGCCAGTGTACGCAGATGAGAGGATGAGTACTTTCTTGTCCTTCTCAGAGTGTCTGCTAGGGTGAGCTGGACTTGAGAGCTGCATATGGGTGAACTAGCGGTGGACATGACGGACTGAGAGGGGGTTGGTGATGGTGGTGGTGGTGATGGCCTAGATTCAGTCTTTCGTTGCAAAATCATTGTGTTTCCCTGACTGCTTTGGCCTTGCGACGACACCTCAACATTTCTTGCTGGTGGTGTGCCAACCGTTGGGCTTACAGTGGGGAAGCGATGGAGCGTTGCTGGCTACCTTCAGTCGGAGCAGGTGCACATGTGCTACCTGAGGTTTTGTAGTCTGTCCACGCTTGCAAGTGCATGGTGATTAAATGTCTAAGCATGCAATTGGTATTCAAATTTCAGAGATTTTTCCCTCGGCTAAGGGTCCATCCGCACTTCTTACAGATAACCTTTGCCTCATCAATCGGATTTTGGTCAAAAAAGTGCCACACTGCACTCTTCCTACTATGGTATAAATTTTCAGGGCTTGCACGCTGTGCTAATTTGACCGTCTGGCCAAGCTGTCCTGCAATTCTTTTTGTCTTTTTAACACGTTTTTGGACTGCTACGGTCCTGCCAGATAACCGCTGCTGCGATGTCGATGCCTGCTGACGATCCTTCTCCTCTTCTGAGCTATAGCCAGTGGCACCCTCTTCCCCCAATGGATGCCAATCCGGGTAAACAACTGGGTCATCCATCACCTCCTCTTCAATTTCATCTGCACCTTCCTCTGTGTCACCGTGTAAGGTGGTATAGTATGCGGGAAGGGGCACCTGAGTTTCATCAGTGTCAGATTCTGGCTCAGTAGACTGCGAGGGCAATGTAGTGCTCTGGGTGAATGTACCAGCAGAATCATCTAGCAGTGGCTGTGCATCAGTACACTCCATGTCAGATTCATCTTGGACTGGGGAATTCAGGATTTGACTTGATAACCCAGGCATGGTATGTGAAAAGAGCTCCATGGAGTAATCTGAAGTGTGGCCTGTCGCATCCTTCAGCTTTGGTGGGGGTGAAGGACACAAGGAAAGGTGTTGTTCCTGACCAGGAGCCTGCACTGACGACTCAGTGCTTGCATTTTTTGAAACTTCAGAAGAGGAGGCGATAGAGCTGGAGGCTGTTTCGTCAATGTAAGACAAAACCTGTTCCTCATGCTGCGGCTTTAAAAGCAGGTTACCTACTGCCAGAAAAGGGAGCCTTCTTGGTCTTCTGGAGCCAGACGATGATGCAGGCTCAACACCTCCTGCCTTAGGTGCTATTGTGCTTTTGGCACTACCAGCAGATGCACCACCACCACCATCAGTACCAGCTGGCCCCCCACACCTACATCCGTGGCCTCTTTCACCATACTTCCTCATGTTTGGGAAAATGTACCCAAAATACCAGCAGATATATGGTACTGTATCAGAAGCGTACATTAGAAGTGTTAATCAGGTAGTTTGCGCACATAAAAAACTGACCAGCAAAAGGAGAAATAATAACAAACTTGTAAATGTATTTGGAAAAGGACTGCAATCAATCAATAAAAAACACTCTATCAATGGAAAAAATTCTATACAGATAAAAGCATAGTAAAGTACTAGAGGTATATTGCACTAAGCCCCGTGGGAAAAAGTGGTTAGAAAAGCCTATGCTTATTGAAAGTAGTCCCAAGGTAAATAGATTGGCGATTAACACATATAAGGCAAAATGTGCATATAAGCTCAAGTATAATATAAGGTAAAAGCTACTAATAGTATTAACAGGGTAAGTCGTAAATATATATGTGTATGTGGACACACCACAGAAAGATGCAAAAGAGTCCTCTGCGCATTGGGGCAGTATATGAAAAATAAATAAGAGACAATAAAATGATCCTTAAAATGCCTTCAGCAAGATGCGAATAGTAGTGAGACTGTCCCGGCCGGTGACAGCTCAAGTAGAAAAGAGTCAATGCTGTAATGTCACTGAAAGTAGACCTGCGTGGGCATGTGTTACCTTATGACCCCGATGGGTCCGTCGCTGTAGATAGTCCTCCTTCAGCCTCCTGTGGCCTGCTGTTAATCGATGAATCCTGTTGCTGGAAGCCGACCTCCTGCTACCTCCGTTGGCCTAGTGTGGAATGCTGGCGGTTGAAGATGATTCCTCGCTGGAGTCAGGAATCTGTGCAGGACCTGCCGTGACGTGCAAGACCGCGTGGTGCCATACCGTCTGTGAGGACGGACGCTGCCTGCTATCCTGATGACACGGATGGGATGAGTATCCTTATTTCAGCCTCCGATGGCCGTGATGAAAGTCCGGTGCACGGCGGTGATACTGTGTCGGCTTTAGTAGCGCACTTGCAACGCGAGTAGACACAGGACCTGCCGTGATGAAGTTGCTCACGTGACACCACGTGATAAGCAGTGAGTGAGCGAGTACGGATTGTAGAAAGGACCAACAAGTTCCTACGTGTTTCGGAAACACGATTTCCTTCTTCAGGGATGGTCCTTTCTGGAATATGGGTCCTTTTATGTCCATACCATATAATCAGGTGACCTAATAAAATGCAAATAATTTGATTTCGCTATTTAATCCTTTAGGAATCAAAGTATCTAATGTAAAGATCCACTTAGTTTCAATCCGGGACATGAGGGCTATATAATTCCCCTTCCTCCATGTTATGTCCCATGAATGAGACATTTTACAGACTGTCCTGTGTATTTTACATGCTGTATTGCAGTCTCTCATATTGTTTACTGTTGCTATGTGTCCCTGTGTTTGCATAGCTGAAATCCTCCCTTTACATCAAGTTTGTCCCTTCTGTCTCTCTGTCTCCCTCTTCTGGTGTGATGTCATTTCCTTCTTCTTTCTCCTGTGTTTCATTCTCCATCTTGATTTTATCAGATTCACATGTGTTTTCAGTCTGTCTGAAGAAAGTCTTTTTTACCTGCTGCTGTTTGTATGCATTCAACAAGAATTCTTAAAGAAATCAAAGTCTCTTCTGGATTCTTCATAACATGTGTGCCGGCAGCTGAGTTAAGCTATCTGCGATCGTCGCCAATTGTAAGTAAGGTGAAAGAGATCCGGCATCTCACAGAGCCATATTTACAGCCACAGGCCCCGGGGACAGAATAGTAAAAAAGACTTTTCAGATTCATCTGTAAAACCCACAGCTTCTATAAAGCTACAGAACTTCCTGCAGAGCATCCGCTCTCAACATATAAGAGTCTATACAGCTCCCCTTCTCCCTGTGAATCAGGATGGCTGAAGGAATGACTACACGGTCTCTGCCAGACCCATTGTCAGAGGAAGAGTGCATAGACCCTGATCCACCATTTAGTGAGAAGGCTAGACGTGTCACAAAGCCAACATGGAAAATAAGGGAGAATCTAGAATCCAGTAAACATGATCTTCTCCGTGCAACAGCAGAGCTATGGCAAAAACTCTTATGCCACATAAATAGCCTGTCTCAGCCTGCTTCTCTCCAACGACCACTGGAGGGAGCTCTCGCACAACTGTGTTCAGATTATCAATGTTATGCAAAAATAACAGACCATATATCGCAGTGTTAAAAAGACTTAACCCATCAGTTACCTGCAAAGAGCTGCAAGCTTTCCAAAAACTTAACTCTGAGAGAGAAAGCATGGTGCGCGATATAAAAGCCAAAACAGAGCAAGAATCGCACTAATAGCCGAGATGTCATCTTGCATTTCTGGCTCTGCCAGACAGTCAAAGCAACCATCTAAGTCACGCTCTTCAAAATCCTCAACCCTCAGCGAACAGCTCATAAAAGCACGTGCGGAAGCTGAGGCCACTAAAATACAAGCTGCCTTTGCTCAAAAGGAAACTGAAATGAAAACTGAGGCAACTAAATACAAGCTGCCCTAGAGGCCACTAAAATACAAGCTGCCCTAGAGGCCCTAGAGAAGGAAACTGAGATGAAAACTGAGGCCACTAAAATACAAGCTGCCCTAGAGGCCCTAGAGAAGGAACGCCAACACGCCATAGCCATGGCAAAGTTAAAGGTCCTGGAACAAGCCATCAGTGGAGCCAAAGAGACAGCATCAGTTTAAGTGGTTTTGATACTGAAGACCCTCTTAAGCGTACTAGAGACTATGTACAAAGCCAACACAGTGCTGTCCCTGCTCCTGCAATCCTTCCTGACCACACAGATGCTCCCCTGAAACATCAGGGTTTTGATACTGAAGACCCTCTTAAGCGTACTAGAGACTATGTACAAAGCCAACACAGCGCTATCCCTGCTCCTGCAATCCTTCCTGACAAAACTGATGCTCCCCTGAGACAACAGGACACAGAGCGTTTATCCGCATCCTGCACCCAAGGTCAGTACAATTACAATACGCTGCCAATCTTGTATCCTGATCCACCTCTGTGCCCGAAATGTACCAGAAACCTGCAAATCACCAAATCTTATACTCAGAATCCTACGTACAGGCCAATATGCAGGCCAGTCACCACACTCCGGTCAATCACACAATTCCAGTCCCATGTGTGGCAGAAACTAAGCTCATTAAGCCAGTTAATGGACTGAACGCCTACGCTGCCCCATATATACCTGCATTCCCAGGTCAAATCACAGACTGTATGAACAAAGCTATCCAGCCAGCATCGGTCCTTCCAAAAATCGGAGAATGCTGATATGACTGGCCTCGCAAGGTACATGATTCGGCGTGATCTAACTAAGACCGGTCTTACAGAGTTTGACGATAAACCTGAGAACTACAGGGGTTGGAAGTGTACCTTTGAAACCACGATCAGTGATCTCAGCATCACCGCCGCTGAAGAGCTAGACCTGCTAATCAGGTGGCTTGGGCCACAATCCACGGATCGGGTCAAGAGACTTAAATCTGTCCACATCAGTAATCCCATTGCTGGTCTCACTGCCGCATGGAAGAGGCTAGAAAGAAGCTATGGCAGTCCTGAGGTCATAGAAAGGGCCCTGTTCAAACGACTAGAGGATTTTCCAAAGGTATCTAATAAGGACAGTACAAGGTTCCAAGAGCTCAGCGACCTCCTGTTAGAGCTTCAGCTGGCCAAAGCAGACCCCTACCTTCCTGGCCTCAGCTACCTGGACACTGCTCATGGGTAACCCCAATAGTTTCCAAGCTGCCACCCAATATCCAAAATAAGTGGGCTATGCTTGGATCAAAATACAAAAGGGAAAACCAAGTCTCCTTCCCTCCATTTTCCTACTTCTGCGAGTTCATCGAAAATATCGCAGAGTGTAAGACCGATCCAAGTTTTTCCTATGGAGAACACAGCGACCCTGTTTCATCTACAAAACACGACAGTCCACGTCTTAACTACAGGAACCACAAGCTCCAATGTCATCAAGAAGACTGATGTTCTTCCGGCACCTTCAGTATCACAAGATAAGAGCGACAAAGGTGAGAAGGTTGAGAATCCTAATCGCCAGTGTCCAATTCACAAACTACCACATCCCCTGAAGAAGTGCATCGGCTTCAGGAAGAAGCCCCTTCAAGAACGAAAGGAGCTCTTGAAGAAGTTTGGAGTATGCTTCAGGTGCCCGCGCCTCTACCGAACATCTTGCTAAGGACTGTGTCATCCCCATCAAGTGTCTAGAGTGCGACAGCGAAGACCACGTACAGGCGCTCCATCCATCACAGCCTGACTCTGCGTCTTCACCTTCTCCCACCACAAGCCATGGGGGGAGAGTACAGACCAAGTGACAAGCCATGTTGCAGTATCTTCCTCATGCACCGATGTCTGTGGAGAAGGTCTTCGAGACAAGTCCTGTGCGAAGATTTGCCTGTCATGGGTGTATCCCAAGGGCCATCCAGAGAAGGCAGTCAAGGTGTACGTTAGCCTGGATGACCAGAGCAACAAATCATTAGCCAGGTCAGAACTCTTTGACTTGTTTGATTTAAAAGGAGACGTCTATCCCTACACCTTGGGCACCTGCAGCGGCTTTTACAAACCTCTGGAAGAAGGGCCAGTGGCCTCATAATAACTTCTCTTGAGAAAGGCGCCACGGAGATACCACTACCCACGCTTGTAGAGTGTAACCAAATACCATTCAATAGGGAAGAAATCCCAACACCAGAAGTCGCTTTTCAGCATCCTCATCTCAGAATGATAGCCAAAGAGATGCCACCCCTGGATGATAAGGCAGACATCCTAATTCTCCTCGGCAGAGACATTATACGACTGCACAAGATGCGTCAACAAATCCACGGACTACTCAATGAACCATATGCCCAGCGCCTCGAGCTGGGCTGGGTCATCATTGGCAATGTCTGTAGTGACCAGACAAAGAATCAGAACGACATCTACTCTTACAAACCGTTATCACGTCGGATGACAACGACTTGTCCTCCCTGTCATATTCACGTTACCAATGGATGAAGGAGAAGTCAAACGACACTACGTGTCAACGGCAACCATCCGATATTTCAAGTCCGCTTTATCCTCGAGACTACAAACTCGAGATAACAGCATTCGATCCTTCAACCAAGGACAACAACTCACTACCTACAGAGGGAGACAAAGTGATCATCAGGGTCATGAGCGTCAAACCCACCGAAGACAACTATAACAGCTGGGTAGCTCCCTCACCTTCTCTTCCAGCAAAGACTAAGTTGCCAAGGGATCCACAGCAAGTAACTGCTAAGTTCCCAACCTTTGATACCCATCTCCATCACAAGCCTGGTCAAACCGAAGCCATGCTAGACTTCAGTGCTCAGAGTGAGAGCCCCTCTCTCAACAGCCTACCTCTGACCGATGGTGCCAGCGTTTTCCCCGCGCAATTCAGCCTCAGCTCACTGGCGGATGTTGAACAAGACACGTTCACTTCCCAAGCATCACCCTGTAAGGAACTTGCTATCGAACGAGGAGCCTCGCCTGTTGAAAACAGCATCGACGGTCCTCTCGGGTTTAAGACACCCATCGCAGTTCTAGGCAGGGTACCACTGAGACAGCTTGCTACTCCGGATATCAACGGGAACACTATGCTACCATCTCAGAGACAGCAAAGATGGGAGACGGCAAAGAAGTCTCTAAAGGCCTTACAACAAGTCCTGCCCCGTAGTTCTGTAAAGACTCTTTCAACCATCATCAAGAGACAAGTCTACCTTTCCTACGACGTGTCTACGAAGACTACAGCTGCAGGAGCCTCTCCCAGCGCTTCAGAAACCGGCAAAAAGGTACAGAAGCTGAGCTCTCTTTACCCTGGACATCCTTTCAGCTGGTCAGCCATCCTATCTGCTGACATACATTTCAGGCAAATCATCTGCTGGCTCCTTCGAGCAGGAGTCACATGATCTTAGCTTCGTCTCTGAACTCAGCTCACGGCGGGGAGCCTACCGCCATATACTCCTCCAGCTGTGTTGGAACATTGTAATATTTTAACTTTCTCCAGCGGATTATTGGGTTGGTGGAAGTGTTTGCACGTTGCGGCTTCCCCAATCCGAAGATGGGTTTTCGTTTAGACTCGGACTATTCCGCTGTTGAGGACTTCATGCCTCCAACTGAACATTGGACCATGCCAATTGGATTTCAACTGTTGTTGTTATTACCTGCATGCTTGTTTTTTCCTTTTGTCTTTCAGGTCTACAGTGACATCTCCAGTGGACATCATAAAATTATGAAATCTATAGATTTCAGACGTGGAGTGTTATGTCCCATGAATGAGACATTTTACAGACTGTCCTGTGTATTTTAAATGTTGTATTGCAGTCTCTCATATTGTTTACTGTTGCTATGTGTCCCTGTGTTTGCATAGCTGAAGTCCTCCCTTTACATCAAGTTTGTCCCTTCTGTCTCTCTGTCTCCCTCTTCTGATGTGATGTCATTTCCTTCTTCTTTCTCCTGTGTTTCATTCTCCATCTTGATTTTATCAGATTCACATGTGTTTTCAGTCTGTCTGAAGAAAGTCTTTTTTACCTGCTGCTGTTTGTATGCATTCAACAAGAATTCTTAAAGAAATCAAAGTCTCTTCTGGATTCTTCATGACATGTGTGCCAGCAGCTGAGTTAAGCTATCTGCGATCGTCGCCAATTGTAAGTAAGGTGAAAGAGATCCGGCATCTCACAGAGCCATATTTACAGCCACAGGCCCCGGGGACAGAATACTCCATGTTATTGGGACAATGGCAAACCCTATTATTTCCATGCAGTGAGTGTTACAATTGTGGTGTTCAATAAAATGTTTGGAGAGAGGGTGGCCAGTGAATTTATTCCTAATATTTCTAATATGCTCCCTTATCCTGACTTTAAGTGGGTGTTTCGTGCGACCCACATAAAATTTGCTGCAGGGGCATTTGATCAAATATATCACTCCAGTGGAGGAACAAGTGATAAAATCTTTGATGCTAAAATACTGACCATTGGCTGAGATCCCCACTTGTTTAGTGGTATGTGTTCTTTTGCACATAATACATTTCCTACACGGAAAAAAGCCTGTGGAATGATCAGTAAAAGAAAAAGTGGATGGTTTCCCACTATTGTTGTTCTGGATAGTAGGTGCAATAATGTTGCCCAAATTACGGGATTTTTTATATATAAATCGCGGGGCCATGGGAACCAGTCCTCCCAAGATCTTATCTTCTTTCAATAGGCCCCAGTGTTTATTCACTATTTTCCTTAATATGTGGGTGTTTGAGTTATATTGCATGATTATAGGAGTAAATGCATCATCATTAGACCTGTGGCTATCCTTTTTACTATTCAAGATGTCCTGACGGGACATGTTGGAAACTATATGTTTAGATTTTTCCAGGGTGTTGATGGGATACCCTTTCTCTAAGAATTTGGACGTCAGTGCCTCTGCCTCCTTTTTGAAATCCTCGGGTTTGGAGCAATTCTGATGCAGTCTCATGAACTGGCTTTTTGGTACGTTTAGTAGCCAGTTTGGCAAATGACAGCTGTCCATAGGGATATAGCTAGTAAACATCTGTGGGTTTACTAAAAGTGCAAGTGTGAATGGAAGAATGTTCAATAAAAATATTAAGATCTAAAAAGTTGATTGATTGAGTGCTTGTCTGGGCAGTAAATTTTAAAAAGAAATCATTTTTATTGATGCAGTTTAAAAACATGTCCAAGGACTGAGGGCCCCCTGACCAAATAAAAATCACGTCATCTATGAAGCGGCGCCAGAGGACCAGGTTCTCGAAGGAGGATTCCCCCCGGAAAAATAAAATCCTCCTCCCAACGTCCCACATACAGATTGGCGTAGCTGGGTGCGAACCTGGTCCCCATAGCAGTACCCCATTGCTGGGCGTAGTAGTGCACCTTGAATTTAAAATAGTTATAAGTCAGAATAAAAGCCATACATTCTGTTATAAAACATATCTGGTCCTTGTGAAGGTAAGAGGATTTGTTGAGAAAATAGGAAGCGGCATTACAACCTTTGTCATGTTCAATTACAGTGTAAAGTGAAGTGATATCAAGGGTGCCCAATATAAAGTGATCCTCCCATTTTATCTCTTGTAATAGGGTAAGGGCATGAGTGGTATCCTTCAAGTAGGCCGGGAGTAGGGGTACCAGAGGTTGTAAATGAACATCCACAAAACGGGATAAATTGGCCGTGAGACATTGTATACCTGATATTATCGGGCATCCAGGGGGATTGGACAGGCTCTTATGAACCTTAGGCAGGCAATAGAAGGTAGCTAGCCTTGGTAGGGGGGTGTAGATGAAATCGTATTCCTTTTTATTAATGAAACCTTTTTGCAACCCAGTGGAGATTAAATTCTTCATCTTTGTGACATATTGATCTGTGGGGTCTGTGTTCAAAACTTTATAGGTTTGAGTATCACTGAGTAAACGTAAAGCTTCCTTGTCGTAATCATCTTGGTTTAGTACAACAATGCTCCCTCCTTTATCTGCAGGGCGGATCACTATTTGTTTATTGTTTTGCAAGGAAGAAATGGCTTTTCTTTCTTTAAGTGTCAGGTTATATCTGAATTTTGTACATCTTTTGTCACTCAATCTTTTAATATCATTAATGACGTTTTTTTGGAAAGCTTCCATGGATTCCGAATATTCGTGTATAGGATGGAAATTGGATTTCTTATGTAGATTGGTATGTACAAACGGTTCTACCGGAGTGACTTCTCGATGTGAATTGTGACTTGATTTCATGAAATGTCTCTTAATCGCCAATTTCCTCATAAAAAGTTTGACCCCTATGAAGGCCTGGAATTTGTCAAACTTAGTGGATGGGGCATACTTTAATCCTTTAGGCCAGGAGAGCCACTTCATTATCATCCAGTGTGTTTCTGCTCAAGTTGAAAATATTATGTTGATCATTGTTTTGCGTTGTTAGTTTCTTTTTCTTTTTGGCGAGTTTCCCCCCTCTGACGCCCCTCCTGCATTTCTTTTTGTTCCCAACTGAAAAAACGGTCTGATAGATTCTTTGCTCTGATTAGGTTTAGAGTTTTTATAGTTTTTATGACCCCTATTTGAGGTGGATGATCTGTTATCCACTGTACTTATTTCTGCTCTACTGTACTTCTTCTATTGGTTCCATGTGAAGTAGAAGGAAGATTGGTAGTTATGTGTCTCCCTTCATTACCAGGATCAGACACTAAAACATCAAAGCAGTTAGAGGTGGCTAGGGGTGTGGAGGGTATGGGAGTGTCCGTAGGGTGTTCATTTGTATTGGGGTTACTTATAGGACCTTCACCTTCCCTGGACCTTCTATTGTTTGAAGGTTCAGGAGCACATATG
The DNA here is from genome assembly GCA_033576555.1 of Oophaga sylvatica. NCBI lineage: Eukaryota > Metazoa > Chordata > Amphibia > Anura > Dendrobatidae > Oophaga > Oophaga sylvatica. The sequence continues at coordinate 246,180,409 of JARQOD010000002.1, read as the reverse complement.
ATGCTCCGTGGTGGTGTCAGATGTATGGAAAACTGGTCCTCTGATATATATGAAACCGAAAGAATGCTGCCCGTCTCATCAAGAGTTTCAAAACCTTGTTTGTTTTGTGATATATTTTTGAATGCACATTCTGGGATAGCATCCCGACCAAATTTTTTCTTCTTACGGCGAACAATCTCTTGTTCTTTCTTATTAATTCTGTTCCTAATATTTGTCGAAATCTTAATGACTTCTGGGTGATCTTGGTATGGTTTAAGAGTGTCAAACAGTGTGGCTATCTTTTTTTTACTCTCAATTAGTTGATTTTTACGTTTCTCTATAATGAATCCTACTGCCTTTTTAGAGAATTCTTTAAACATGCGGTCCCATTCTATAAGAGTATTGGGGTCCCCAATGTCCCCAGATAGGGCTTTATACACAGTGAGACCTTTTGGTATGCAGTCATAGGCAAGGTATCTTTCCAAGGTGGCAACTTCCCATAAATCCCTCATTTTTTGAGTTGAAATTGCTCCAATTTGCTTAGGGACTCTTTAATGAAAGGGATGTTAGGCCTATTAGAGCCTGTAGGGCAGGGGTGGGGAATCTCTTTTCTGCCAAGGGCCATTTGGATATTTATACCATACTTCGGGGGCCGTACAAACTCCGCCCACAAAGTACATCCTGACTCTGGCACTGGTCTCAAGGCGTAATCTTGCATTGCATGCCCTTCAGTGTTCAGTAGTGAACACTGCGTGTGTGTGCTCACAGATCAAGAAGAAATTAATGAGCTACGGGCAATCAAAATACAGCTCCCTGCCAAAGCACTGCGGTCCCTGAGAATCTGCCCGGGGGCCGGATGAAAGGTCATCAAGGGCCGTAAATGGCCCTGGGGCCTGAGGTTCCCCACCCCTGCTGTAGGGGCTTGCTGGTGAGATAAGTGGAAGAACTTATGGATGTTATCTATCCGGTTTTTACGGTCCCTAAAAAGAAGCGTACATTAGTATACGGTGAAGGGGAAAATTCTAAATCTCCGTCTATATTTCGAGAGTAACACACAGACGCTCACAGGCTCAGTATGGATTAGACCAGAATATAAAAAGCAGAAAAAGGGTACTGTATCAGAAAATACCAGGTGTATATAGTGTTGAGGTAATTTTAAATTTCCGTATATATTTCTGGAGTAACACACAGACGCTCATAGGCTCAGTATGGATTACACCAGAATATAAAAAGCAGAAAAAGGGTAATGTATCAGAAGCGTACAGCTGTATACTGTCTAGGGGTAATTGTAAATCTCCGTATATATTTTCGGAGTAACACATAGATGCTCACAGGCTCAGTATGGATTACACCAGAATATAAAAAGCAGAAAAAGGGTAATGTATCAAAAGCGTACAGCTGTATACAGTCTAAGGGTAATTGTAAATCTCCGTATATATTTCCAGAGTCAGACACAGACTCTCACAGGCTCAGTATGGATTAGACCAGAATATAAAAAGCAGAAAAATGGTAATGTATCAGATGCGTACAGCTGTATGCAGTCTAGGGATAATTGTAAATCTTCGTATATATTTCCAGAGTCAGACACAGACTCTCACAGGCTCAGTATGGATTAGACCAGAATATAAAAAGCAAAAAAAGGGTAATGTATCAGTCGCGTACAGCTGTATGCAGTCTAGGGATAATTGTAAATCTTCGTATATATTTCCAGAGTCAGACACAGACTCTCACAGGCTCAGTATGGGTTAGACCAGGATATAAAAATCAGAAAAAGGGTAATGTATCAGAAGCGTACAGCTGTATACAGTCTAGGGATAATTGTAAAATCTCCTTCGTATATATTTCTAGAGTCAGACACAAACTCTCACAGGCTCAGTATGGATTACACCAGAATATAAAAAGTAGAAAAAGGGTAATGTATCAGAAGCGTACAGCTGTATACAGTCTAGGGGTAATTTTAAATCTCCGTATATATTTCCAGATTAAGACACAGACTCTCACAGCTCAGTATGGATTAGACCAGAATATAAAAAGCAGAAAAAGGGTAATGTATCAGAAGCGTATAGCTATATACAGTGTTGGGGTAATTTTAAATCTCCGTATATATTTCCGGATTAACACACAGACGCTCACAGGCTCAGTATGGATTACACCAGAATATAGAAAGAAGAAAAAGGATACTGTATCACAAGCGTACAGCTGTATACAGTCTAGGGTAATTGTAAATCTCCGTATATATTTCCGGAGTCACACACAGATAGTTAGCATGTATTTGTCCTTGACACCAGCCGGTACATGGTAGTGTGTGAGGAGCGTACAGCTCTATACGGTGTGGGAAAAAATGAACGCTCGGTAACTGTGCAGAAAAAAAGAATAAAGGTATTAGTGCTGTGTAAAAAGCAGTCTGCACCGCAGTGTACACACAGCAATACAGCTAGCAGGAAGCCTATTAACCCCGCTGCTGCACACAAGAAAATCCTCCCCTGTCACTGGCAGGCAGCCTAATAACCAGCAAAGCTGCACACAACAAATTCCTCCCTATCACTGCACACTAACTGTACAGCAGAATTGCTATCAGCACAACTACAGAATAACTTTTCTTTCCTGCCCTAACTCTATCCCTACTGATAAACAGCGTCAGCAACCTCTCCCTATGCTAAGATCGGCAGAAGAAAAATGGCAGTCTGCGGCCAGGGCTTTTATAGCCAGTGTAAATATAAAGACTAAGCACTCATCTTAAATGTGAAGAAAGGATTTTAATGGTAGTATATCCAAAACGTTTCGGTCACTGGGACCTTCGTCAGTCACTACATAGACAGGAAAGCATATTAATCAAATAGGATCATACTCTAATGGTCCTAAAAATAGACTTAACAAATATATATACATATATACACAAGTATAGAATAAACTGAAAATATATAATGAAAAATAACATAATAAAATAATATAATAAAAGTGATCAGGGTCAAATAGAGAGCTAAATAAGTGCAGTGGGTCCCTGCATAGCAACTCATGTCAATACCAAAATTAGTCTAGAAAAGTTATAAAGTAATATGAAGCAAACAGTGTGCCGTACCTTCACTTAAATGATCAAAACACAGACTCCTTATGTATAATGCCCTTAGGTCAGAAACAATAAACCTGAGAAAACAGTGTCAGATAAGAAGATAGAACTGACAGTATTGTAGCAGTATAGCAAGTGTGACCACCTAAAGTATACTCACATTGAGCAACGTGATAGTAAATATCGAGCTGTGGAGATATTTTAAATAAGAGTTACTATGTGGAAAGGTGGTATTGAGGTGGTGGAGAGACAAAAATATACCTTATTCAGAGCCAATGGTGGGCCAATGGGCCTCTAGAGTGCGGTATCCACCGCTACTGTGGCTATTACTATTTAAAAGAAAATTAGCAAAGTTAAAATAAGGAGAATCTGTAAGCCAAAGTTACCATGGTGTATTAGCGATATCCCAGTAAGCTGCGATCAAAAGAAACTATACCTTAGTTGGGCAGTAGGAGAAAACAGACCGTCACGTCTGTGGGCGCGTACTCCGCCGTCAGTGTGGCAGTGAGATACCGCGCTGAACTTAAGAGGAAGGGGCGGGACTAAGCCCTGACTGCGTGCATGGAGCAGCATGGGCCGGAAATGACCCGGCGGAAACAATATGGAAGTGCGTTCCATATATGCCGGTAACTGCGTTCCACAGTCAGGAAGATAGAAAATCTAATTCCAAAGGTTAATGCCAGTGGATAAGATAACCGAAAAATCATAGGTTATTAGCGTTATAGCTAGTAGATATATAGGCAGCACTAAATGGTTTATGGGACAGAAAAATAATAGAAGGAAGAAAAAAAAAAAATTCATTATTCATATGATGACACATGGTAACGGCTTAAGTAAAGTAGTGTGGCCAGTGCCAGAGCTAAATATGACTTCATAAATAGAAGAAGTTACCGGAGGAGAGATCAGGAACTAGACAGAATCAATGTGATAGTGATAAAGATATTTTATTTTATTTTATTTAGACTAGAGGAGGCGTTCAAATAGTTGTTGTGAGGTAACCATGGTGACAGTGAACTCTGGCAAGGTGTGGTGATCATAGGTGGATCCTTGTTAGAATTCCCACGTGATAGTGATTTGCAGTGACAGATCCACTGGAAATTAATATAAACGGCTCTAAAAAAGAAAGAAGGAGAGCAAGTTATATTATTAGTCACTGACGGCGGAGTACGCGCCCACAGACGTGACGGTCTGTTTTCTCCTACTGCCCAACTAAGGTATAGTTTCTTTTGATCGCAGCTTACTGGGATATCGCTAATACACGCATGGTAACTTTGGCTTACAGATTCTCCTTATTTTAACTTTGCTAATTTTCTTTTAAATAGTAATAGCCACAGTAGCGGTGGATACCGCACTCTAGAGGCCCATTGGCCCACCATTGGCTCTGAATAAGGTTATTTTTTGTCTCTCCACCACCTCAATACCACCTTTCCACATAGTAACTCTTATTTAAAATATCTCCACAGCTCGATATTTACTATCACGTTGCTCAATGTGAGTATACTTTAGGTGGTCACACTTGCTATACTGCTACAATACTGTCAGTTCTATCTTCTTATCTGACACTGTTTTCTCAGGTTTATTGTTTCTGACCTAAGGGCATTATACATAAGGAGTCTGTGTTTTGATCATTTAAGTGAAGGTACGGCACACTGTTTGCTTCATATTACTTTATAACTCTTCTAGACTAATTTTGGTATTGACATGAGTTGCTATGCAGGGACCCACTGCACTTATTTAGCTCTCTATTTGACCCTGATCACTTTTATTATATTATTTTATTATGTTATTTTTCATTATATATTTTCAGTTTATTCTATACTTGTGTATATATGTATATATATTTGTTAAGTTTATTTTTAGGACCATTAGAGTATGATCCTATTTGATTAATATGCTTTCCTGTCTATGTAGTGACTGACGAAGGTCCCAGTGACCGAAACGTTTTGGATATACTACCATTAAAATCCTTTCTTCACATTTAAGATGAGTGCTTAGTCTTTATATTTACATATTTCGGTGTGGGAACCTAGACTTAAAGCACCACCATTCCTGAAGCTGTGCTCACGATTCTCTTTCATATTTATAGCCAGTGTGACGCCACACAAAGCAAGCCAATCACTGCAATGCCCTTCTCTAAGATGGTGGTGGCCGCTGCCCATGTCATCTCGTTGCCCACAGTTTACGTCCTTGCTCATTTGCTAAGAAAAGGCGCCTGCAAGCATTATGGGAAAACCAACTTTGGCGCTCGGGTCGACGACCTCATGGCCGACCTCACGCTATGGTTGAGTTTCGCTCAGCGAATCCCGACTTTGGCGAAAGTCGTGACTTTTGAATCTGACCGACCTGTTTCGCTCAACTATAACCACCATACCATGACCAGACAACATTTTATTACCACATAGTGAATGAATAATAATACAACAATACTGATCATGAATAAAAACCTCAATACTAATAACGGTATTATTACCACTGGTGACATTATACTTAGGAACTCTGTATATAGTGTCAGTGTACAGGTAATACAGTGATCACTGGAGACATTATACACAAGAGCTCTATGTATAGTGTATAGTGTACAGGTAATATAGAGGTCATCATTGACATTATACACAGGAGCTCTGTATATAGTGTATAGTGTACAGGTAATATAGCGATCACCAGTGACATTATACACAGGAGTTCGCTGTATATACTATATTGTGTAAGTATACAGGTAATAAAGTGACTTACCAGTGATGTATATACTTGAAGTAATTCATCTTCCTTTTCTTCATCAGTTGGCACTAACCGCAATTACTTCTTCCAGCCAGAACTCGTTTCAGCAGAGAGTAACACACAGACATCTATAGCTGATCGCTTCTAGAGCACATTCTGCCGTGTTTCCCCAATTTCTACACTGCACCAGATGAAGAAAAAAAAGGCGACATATTGCCACCCTGTACAGAAACAGGACCTCCCTTTTGTTCCGCCCATGGAAAACAGTATCCTTAAAAGTAAATTATATTAAAGCATTAATAATGAAATTGTCCCCTACAATAATTATGTCCTCCACTTGCCACCATAAACTAATAATGTATGTTCCTCATTCTGGCCCCTATATAGTATTTATGTCAATCATCTTGGACCCATCCTGTAATAACGTCCCTCATCCTTGGCCCCTTCCTGTAATAATGTTAATAATGTCCTAATCTATGTACACACCCTTTATAATGAACTCATAGAAATTTTTTAAAGTTGTTTTTTTTTTTAAAGAAGTGACTGAACGATGAATGCTGCCAGGAGAAATAAAGTTTATTTCCTCCTGGCAGCGGTAGTCAAAGTGCCAGTGCCGGGAAGGTACAGAACACTGTTAAACTGCAAGATTAACCTCATACCTGCAGGTTAATAGCGATATTTCATGTGAAAGCTTCCCTTTTAGACTGGTCAACTCCCTTATTTATAATTCTGTGTCTGTACATGAGGATATGGCTAGAAGAAGTTGAACACAACACAGAGTGAATGTTAAAGGGAACCTGACAGGTGATACATGCATGCATCAGGTACTGCGCTTTACAATTACAGCCTGGTATGTTTGACTCTGAAATCTGTTTCAGAAAAAAAACATAATTTTTAATGCCACCAGGATCTAAGCCACACGGGTGACTATTTGTACAGGCATGTCCCTGGTGCCTTCTCTCCACTCTCTGACAGTGACTAGCAATCCTCTGCCTATACTTACAGAGTCAAAAATTCATGGCTGTGATTGTACTGCTAGTGGCAGATACATGCTGCCCATGGTTTGGGCCGCATGTATCACCTGTTAAGTTCCCTTTAACCCCTCTCTGACATTAGACGTACTATCCCGTCCATAAAACCCGTGACAATCTGACCATGGACGGGATAGTACGTCATAGCGATTAGCTGCGCTCCTGGGGGGAGCGCAGCTAATCGCCGCCGGGTGTCAGCTGATTATCACAGCTGACACCCGTGACTGTGTGCCAGGAGCGGTCACGGACCGCTCCCGGCACATTAACCCTTTGCACATCGCGATCAAACATGATCGCGGTGTACTGGGGGCACAGGGAGTATCGCGCAGGGAGGGGGCTCCAAGCGCGCCCCCCTGAGACCCTCAGAACAGCGCGATGTGATCGCGCTGTTCTGAGGGCTTCCTCCCTCCCAGGACCCGGATCCAAGATGGCGCCGGGGTCCTGGAGGGAGGCGGCTTCCTCAGTGCCTGCCGAGAGCAGGCACTGAGAAGCCTGCAGCGCTGCCTGTGAGATCGCTGGTCTCACAGTGTGCTGTGCACACTGTGAGACCAGCGATCTGACATTTTACAGTGATGTCCCACCCTGGGACAATGTAAAAAAGTAAAATAAATAAAAATAAACGTGTAAAAAAAAAATTCCAAAATAAAAAAAAAAAAAAAAAAAAATATTCCCCAATAAATTTATTTCTTCCTGTAAATAAAAAAAATAAAACAATAAAAGTACACATATTTGGTATCGCCGCGTCCGTAACGACCCCCCTATAAAACTGTCCCACTAGTTAACCCCTTTTGTGAACCCCTTAAAAAATAAAAATAAAAACAAAGCAAAAAAATCAGTGCTTTATCATCATACCGCTGAACAAAAAGTGGAATAACACGCGATCAAAAAGACCTATATAAATAAACATGGTACCGCTGAAAACGTCATCTTGTGCCGCAAAAAATGAGCCATCATACAGCATCATCAGCGAAAAAATAAAAAAGTTATAGCTCGCAGAATAAAGCGATGCAAAAATAATTACTTTTATAAAATTGTTTTTATTCTATAAAAGCGCCAAAACATAAAAAAAATGATATAAATGAGGTATCGCTGTAATCGTACTGACCCGATGAATAAAACTGCTTCATCAATTTTACCACACGCGGAATGGTATAAACGCCTCCCCCAAAAGAAATTCATGAATTGCTGATTTTTGTTCATTCTAACCTCCCAAAAATCGAAATAAAAAGCGATCAAAAAATGTCACGTGCTCAAAAATGGTACCAATAAAAACGTCAACTCGTACCGCAAAAAATAAGACCTCACATGACTCTGTGGGCCAAAATATGCAAAAATTATAGCTCTCAAAATGTGGCGATGCAAAAAACTATTTTTTGCAATAAAAAGCGTCTTTTAGCGTGACAGCTGCCAATCATAAAAACCCGCTATAAATAGTAAATCAAACCCCCCTTTATCACCCCCTTAGTTAGGGAAAAATAATAAAATTAAAAAAATGTATTTATTTCCATTTTCCCATTAGGGTTAGGGTTGCGGCTAAAGTTAGGGTTAGGGTTGGTGCTAAAGTTAGTATTAGGGTTATGGTTGGGATTAGGGATAGGGGTGTGTTAGGGTTAGGTTTGTGGTTAGGGTTGGGACTAGGGTTAGGGGTGTGTTGGGGTTAGGGTTGGAGTTAGAATTGGGGGGTTTCCGCTGTTTGGGCACATCAGGGGCTCTCCAAATATGACATGACGTCTGATCTCAATTCCAGCCAATTCTGCGTTGAAAAAGTCAAACGGTGCTCCTTCCCTTCAGACCTCTGCCATGCGCCTAAACAGTAGTTTACTCCCACATGGGGTATCAGCGTACTCTGGACCCTAAGAGTTATTGTGCAATTTGTTTTTTTACCTAGAATTCTTCATTTTAAAATGATTTTTTTTGTTTTTACGGCTGTACGTTATAAACTTCTGTGAAGCACTTGGGGCTTCATAGCGCTCACCACACATCTAGATAAGTTCCTTTTGGGGTCTATTTTCCAAAATGGGGTCACTTGTGGGGGGTTTCCACTGTTTAGGCGCATCAGGGGCTCTCCAAATGCGACATGACGCCCCCAGACCATTCCATCAAAGTCTACAATCCATAACGTCACTACTTCCCTTCCGAGCCCCAACGTGTACCCATACAGTAGTTTTCTCCCACATATTGGGTATCCGCGTACTCAGGACAAATTGGACAACAACTTTTGGGTCCATTTTCTCCTGTTACCCTTGTGAAAATAAAATATTGGGGGCGAAAAAAATAATTTTTGTAAAAAAAAAAATATTTATTATTTTTACGGCTGTACGTTATAAACTTCTGTGAAGCACTTAGTGGTTCAAAGTGCTCACCACACAGCTAGATAAGTTCCTTGTGGGATCTATTTTCCAAAATGGGGTCACTTGTGGGGGTTTCCACTGTTTAGGTGCATCAGGGGCTCTCCAAATGCGACATGACGCCCCCAGAGCATTCCATCAAAGTCTGCAATCCTAAACGTCACTACTTCCCTTCCGAGCCCCAACGTGTACCCATACAGTAGTTTTCTCCCACATATTGGGTATCAGCGTACTCAGGACAAATTGGACAACAACTTTTGGGGTCCAATTTCTCCTGTTACCCTTGTGAAAATAAAATATTGGGGACGAAAAAATCATTTTTGTAAAAAAAAAATAAAAGAATTTTATTTTACGGCTGTACGTTATAAACTTCTGTGAAGCACTTGGGGGTTCAAGGTGCTCACCACACATCTACATAAGTTCCTTGAGGGGTCTAGTTTCCAAAATGGTGTCATTTGTGGGGGTTTCCACTGTTTAGGCAGATCAGGAGCTCTCCAAACACGACATGGCATCCAGCCAATTCTGCGTTGAAAAAGTCAAACGGCACTCCTTCCCTTCCAAACTCTGCCATGCACCCAAACAGTGGTTACCCCCACATATGGGGTATCAGCGTACTCAGGACAAATTGCACAATAACTTTTGGAGTCTTGTTACCCTTGGGAAAATAAAAATTGGGGTGAAAAGATCATTTTTGTGGAAAAAATATGATTTTTTAATTTTACGGCTCTACGTTATAAACTTGTGTGAAGCACTTGGGGGTTCAAATTGCTCACCAAAGATCTAGATAAGTTCCTTAGGGGGTCTAGTTTCCCAAATGGGGTCACTTGTGGGGGGGTTTACACTGTTTAGGCACATCAGGGGCTCTCCAAATGCAACATGGCGTCCAATCTCAATTCCAGCCAATTTTGGTTGGAAAAAGTCAAATGATGCTCCTTCCATTCCGAGCTCTGCCATGCGCCCAAACAGTGGTTCCCCCCACATATCGGGTATCAGCGTACTCAGGACAAATTGGACAACAACTTTTGTGGTCCAATTTCTCCTGTTACCCTTGGGAAAATAAAAAAATTAGTGACTAAAAATAATTTTTGCGGGAATAAAATAGGATTTTTTATTTTCATGCCCGGGCATTATAAACTTGTGTGAAGCACTTGGGGGTTCAAAGTGCTCACCAAAGCTCTAGATAAGTTCCCTAGGGGGTCTAGTTTCCAAAATGTGGTCACTTGTGGGGGTTTTCTACTGTTTAGGCTCATCTGGGGCACTACAAACGGAACATGACCCCCATCAATGTTTGCATTCCAAAACGTTACTACTTCCTTTCCAAGCCCTGCCGTGCGCCCAAACAGTTTCCCCCCCCCCACATATTGGTATCAGCGTACTCAGGACAAATTGGCCAACAACTTTTGGGGTCCAATTTCCTTGGGAAAAATCAAAAATTTGGGACTAAAAAATCACTTTTGTGGAAAATTGTTTCTTTTTTTTTCACACCCAGGCATTATAAACTTTTGTGAAACACTTGGGGGTTCAAAGTGCTCACAACAGATCTAGATAAGTTCCTTAGGGGGTCTAGTTTCCAAAATGGTGTCACTTGTGGGGGTTTCCACTGTTTAGGCGCATCAGGGGCTCTCCAAACGTGACATGGCATCCAATCTCAATTCCAGCCAATTTTAGTTTGAAAAAGTCAAACGGCGCTACTTCCCTTACGAGCTCTGCTGTGCGCACAGACAGTGGTTTTCCCCCACATATTGGCTATTGGCGTACTCAGGAGAAATTGCACAACAACTTTATCTGTCCATTTTCTCCTTTTACCCTTGTGAAAATAAAAAAAAAGTTTGTAAAAGATCATTTTGTGGCTAAAAAGTTAAATATTCATTTTTTCCTTCCACGTTGCTTCAGCTCCTGTGAAGCACCTGAAGGGTTAATAAACTTCTTGAATGTGGTTTTGAGTACCTTGAGGGGTGCAGTTTTTAGAATAGTGTCACTTTTGGGTATTTTCTGCTATATAGACCCCTCAAAGTGACTTCAAATATGAGGTGGTCCCTAAAAAAAATGGCTTTGTAAATTTTGTTGTAAAAATGAGAAATCGCTGGTCAACTTTTAACCCTTATAATTTCCTAAGAAAAAAAAAATTTGATTCCAAAATTGTGCTGATGTAAAGTAGACATGTGGGAAATGTTATTTATTAACTATTTTGTGTGACATATTTCTCTGTTTTAAGGGGAATAAAAATTCAAAGTTTGAAAATTGCAAAATTTTCAAAATTTTCGCCATATTTGCATTTTTTCAAAATAAACGCAAGTTATATCGAAGAAATTTTACCAATAACGTGAAGTACAATATGTCACGAGAAAACAATCTCAGAATCGCGCAGATCCTTTGAAGCGTTCCAGAGTTATAACCTCATAAAGAGACAATGGTCAGAATTGTAAAAATTGGCCCGGTCATTAACGTGCAAACCACCCTTGGGGGTGAAGGGGTTAAAGTTATGTCAAAGTAACAAATACATTTTATCACTGTATAAACTGCTTTACGAACAAAGTGACTTAATACAGACTTGCAAGTAGATATTGCATTAAGGTATTTTTCCGCTAGATGGCAATAGAGTATAAGCTATTAGCACTATGAATGTTAGAATGTAGTGAATCTGAGCCATGCTGACGCCAAATCTAACAAATATTATTTTAAATAAAAAAAACTCCTTATAATTATTTTTTTGAGTTTACTAATATATAAAAAAAATTGTCTAAATTTAAACGTAGATGTGTGTGTTCTGGAGTTGAATCATCTGATAAGAATTCTAAGTGACTCAAAATCATGAATCCCCATTCTATTTTTTTTTAGCACTGGGGAACTAGTTTTTAATTTACACCTTATCAGTTATTATAGCCAACATGCATATGCCAGAATCTTTAAAAGTTATAAAGAAACTTCATCCATTGAAGCTTACGTTATCTTTTTCTAAGGTGTTAATTGCACCATTGAGACTGAATAGGGTGAGTGTGGGCAGCATTACTGCAACAACATTTCTCAGTTGGAATTGAGGATAGAGAACATTGCACCCCAGGACAGTATTAAAGGAAACTCGTCAAAATAAACACCTTACATTTACCTTATGCCATATTACTAATTCACAGGGATGTTTGACTGCAGAGAGAAAATAAAGTTATAGTGCTTTCATTGTGTATAGAGTGCTGACTGCTGCTTCTACCATATCCTCCCATTTGACTGGAACCAAGCAGTTGTAGGCAGCGTCGGACTGGAGCACCTTGGGCCCACCTGAGAAAATCATTCTTGGGGCCCACTATGTAGCTACATAGAAATAAATACGAGGCCACCAACTGTGCAATATAACACCCTAATATCAGGGCATAACATAAGGTAGTACACATATTAATGATATAGCAGGGGTTCAAACTCAATGATAAATGTCCCCTGGTGTTTATTAACCACTAGGCCAATGTGTTATAGCACCAGTGTAGTGGAGAGGATTTTATGACATCTCATCTATATGCTGAGAAAATCCACAGCGAGAATTGACCGATGCAGATTTAACATATTCACCACCAATTTCATCCTTTGCAATACAAAAAATCAGCTCAGTGGTAAAGGTGTGACATTACATATTAGTAAAGCAGCAATATCTGCACAATGTCTGCACAATATCTGTACAATGTCTACACAATGTCTGTGTGGATATTTCTGCTGTTAATTTGCTGTTTGATTTCTGCAGCAAATACATTATGTAAATGTCCCCTCTTCTAGTGGTGAGGGTCCTAAATCACATATATACGACACTGGACTAATATCGAAAGTTTTCTCTCACATCCCCTCATACACTTTTTACAGAAATCTCTCTGCCACCTATTAGGACATAACGTTTTATGAAGGGCCTTATTTTGTTAGTAGTAGGGAAAGAAAAGTACCAATTCCTGGTTTAGCAACAACAGTATGACTGTGCTTGATTGGCCAGCAAACTCGCCTGACCTTAATCCCATAGAGAATCTATGGGCAATTGTAAAGAGGAAAATGAGAGACACCAAACCCAACAATGCAGACGAGCTGAAGGCTGCTATGAAAGCAACCTGGGCTTCCATAACACCTCAGCAGTGCCACAGGCTGATTGCCTCCATGCCACGCCGCATTGATGCAGTAATTGATGCAAAAGGAGCCCCGACCAAGTATTGAGTGCATTTATTGAACCTACATTTCAGTAGGCCAACATTTCGGATTTTAAAATCATTTTTTCAAGCTGGTGTTATAAAGTATTCTAATTTACTAAGATAATGACTTTTGGGTTTTTATTGGCTGTAAGCCATAATCATCAACATTAACAATAATAAACACATGAAATAGATCACTGTTTATAATGACTAAAATATATAAAATATATGAGTTTCACTTTTTTTATTGAAGAACTGAAATAAATTAACTTTTTTATGATAGTCTAATTTTGTGAGATGCACCTGTAGATAGAATAGATATATAGATACCCTGTAGACATATAATTTCACAAGTCCCCTACAAACAATTAACTTGCACCCTTTAGTACCTTTCATGTGCCACTAAAGGGTGTTTAGCCTTTAAATTCATAATTCGAAAACCTACTATTTTTGATAACCAGCAAAGGTAAAGCAGACAGATTTGGGCTGATATTATCAGGCTGGGAAGATCCATGGATATTGGGCCCTTCTCAGCCTAAAAATACCAGCCCACAGCTGCCACAGAAGTGGTGCATCACATTAAATGCACCAATTCTGGCACTTTGCCCGGCTCTTCCTGAGTTTTCTGGAGTGGTGTCAATCTGAGTAATTTTAGTTGATGTCAGCTGTGATTTGACAAAATTCACCTCTGGCATGAAGCCCTGGGGTTAGTAATGGAGAGTTGTCTATCAGACGCCCCATTGCTAACCCAGCATTTAAAAATAAAAATACACACACAGAAAAAAAAGTTCCCCACACATTCCCTGATTCACCAATTTATTAAAAAAAAAAAAAAGAAAAGCCATGTAGGTCCTCCGTAGACCACCTAATCTGCCATGGTCCACAATTGGTTACATGAAAGCCATAAAAAGCGACAAAAATAAACAATACACTTTCCTTTATTCACCAAATTATTCCCAAAAACTTTGCCATGCAGATCCGACGTAGCATAGGGTTCCTTGAATCTGATGCCAGCGATTGTGAATAGTAAGAACGATACTGCTATTCAGAGGCGCGAGGTACTGATAACACTACTAATCAAAGTTACCAACTCTCGCGAGACTCGGCGGCTCTGAACAGCGGTCACTTCAGTAATTATACTGATCGTCAGATTCACCAAGTCACGCTGCCCTCTATGAGACTCGTGAGTACACGGTGGCCATGATACAACATGTTTGACTATGGGCTGTGTATTATACTGTATGGAGGACTATGAGCTGTGCATTATACTCCATAGATGACTATGGACTTTGCCTTATACTACATGGATGACTGTAGGCTGTGCATCATGCTACATGGATGACTATGGCCTGTGCATTGCACTTTATGGAAGACTATGGGTTGTGCATTATACTATATGGAGGACTATGGGCTGTGCCATTATACTACATGGACGACTATGGACTGTGCAGTATACTACATGGATGACTATGGGCTGTGCATTATTTTATATGAAGGATATGGGCTGAGTATTATACTAATATGAAGGTCTATGAGCTGTGCATTATTTGAAGGATATGGGCTATGTATTATACTAATATGGAGGTGCATTATACTATATGGAGGACTATGGGCTGTGCATTATATTATATGAAGGATATGGGCTTTGTATTATACTATTGGATAAATATGGGCTGTGCATTATATATGGAGGTGTATTATATATAGAAGACTATGGGAGTGCATTAATTTATATTAAGGACTATATGGTGCATTACACTATATGGAGGACTACTGGCTGTGCATTATACTATATGGAGGATTATGGGCTGTACATTATACTATATGGAGCACTATGGACTGTGCATTAAATACAGAGGACTATGGAGGGTGCATTATATTATATGGAGGTATATGGGGTGGATTATGCTATATGGAGGACTATTGGGGCGCATTATACTATATGGATAACTATGAGGGGTGCATTATACTATATGAAGGACTATGGGGGTGCATTATACTGTATGGACGACTATGGGGTAAAATTTGTGCCACCTGTTGGAAGCAGCAATCCTACAAGTCACTATCGACTCTTTAACAAGTCTTGCATTATGACTTAGGATAAAAGCCAAGTCAGAATCTCAGGCATCGGTGAAGCGGCTGGACAGAAATATGACCCTTCTGCCACATTCAGGATGGTTTGGAGAGGACAAAGTTTGGTTATAGGGAAACTTATCAGAAGAGAGTTGCAGTAGTCTAGATGAGAATGCATAAGTGTGACAGTAAGGCTAAGTGCACACGTTCAGGAATATTTGCGTTTTTTCCGCGATTTTCCGAGGTAAAAACGCGAAAAAAACGCAAGGATTAAGCATCCTATACATGTTAATTGATTCCGCATGTTTTGACCACATGTTGCAGTTTTTTTCCGCGAAAAAAACACTTCGCGGAAAAATAGCAACATGTTCATTAATTTTGCGGAATGTAAGCGGTTCATGTGCGATGGTACCCAGGGTCTGGAGGAGAGGAGACTCTCCTCCAGGCCTGGGTACCATATTGTCACGCGGTCTTATGATATGTGTACGATGTCAGTAAACTATTCTTAAAAGAACAACACTCTATACAACATATAGATTAGCAACATCAGCATGTAAATATAGAATAGATTTACCTGACACGATATCCGTTGAACTCAGGGTTAATCTTGAGGACTTGATACACTGTCACAGGAAAGAGGAGGACCGGGGGTCTAACCTGACCCTAAACTGGGGTCCTAACTAATCCCTCACCTTGGAGGTACTGATAATGGTTCAGAGGTCCAAGTCTCCAGCCTAACCCTGTCTCCTATCAGTCCCTGAACCCTGTAATCAGTCCTAAGAAGGATTCTGATTACCACCAAAGGGATATGGGCTGATCTCTGCTAAATACACAGATTAGACATATAAGACAGACTGGAGAAAACACAGACTTGCATACACACTCAAACACAGAAGGAACATAAATGATCTGGGATATTAAACTCTAAGCAAGGTGAGCTTAAAACAACTAAGGAGCTCTTTAACTTAAGTCTATACAGATACAATCCTATCTGTGGTCTGCATGAAGAATTTCACTGGCAACTCCCAACACAGACAACCAGAGATTTAAAGGAAACCAATCAACAAATAATTAATTGCAGCCGGGAGAAACTGCACCCAGTCCCAGAACTGAGCACAGACAGAATTAACTCCCTAACTGCCAAACACAAAGAAACAGCAACTCAGCTGTGAGAAGTCAGAATGTGCAACCGCGACGATCTTCGTGGCGATGCACACATGACAGTACCCCCCCTTCTACGAGGGGCCTCCGGACCCTCAGGGCCAGGTTTGCCCGGGTGAGTTCTGTGGAAGGTCCGCACCAAACGATCTGCGTTAATGTCAGACGCAGGAAACCACGTCCTCTCCTCTGGACCATACCCCTTCCAATGCACCAAGTACTGAAGGGACCGGCGATTCAGACGTGAGTCAATGATCTTTGACACTTGAAACTCCAAGTTACCATTGACCACCACTGGAGGAGGAGGTAGAGGTGATGGTATGACTGGTGCCACGTACCTCTTAAGTAATGACTTGTGGAACACATTGTGGATTTTAAACGTAGGAGGGAGGTCCAGACGAAATGCCACAGGATTAATTATGGAACTGATCCTGTACGGCCCGATGAATCTGGGGCCCAGCTTCCAGGAGGGAACTTTAAGTTTTATATTCCTGGTAGACAACCATACCAGATCGTTCACATTAAGATCTGGACCAGAAACTCTCCTCCTATCAGCCATACGTTTATAACGGTTCCCCATAGCACTCAGATTATTCAATACACCTCTCCACACTGAAGCAAGTGACGACGAGAAACGCTCCTCCTCAGAACCCCAGAAGGGCCCCCCCCATTGAATGTACAAAACTGGGGATGAAAACCATATGCCCCAAAAAACGGGGACTTACCAGTGGACTCGCTCCGCCTGTTGTTAAGAGCGAACTCTGCCAGAGGCAAGAAAGAAGACCAGTCCTCCTGGTTCTCTGAGACAAAACACCGAAGATAAGTCTCTAGGCTTTGATTCAGACGCTCTGTCTGACCATTGGTCTGCGGATGAAAAGCCGAGGAAAATGACAATTGCATCCCCCGACGTAAACAAAATGCCCTCCAAAACTTGGACACAAACTGAGACCCCCTATCTGACACCACATCAGAAGGCAACCCATGAAGTCTCACAATCTCCCCAATGAACACCTGCGCCAGAGTTTTAGCATTAGGGAGGGCAGGAAGAGCAATGAAATGTGCCATCTTACTGAACCTGTCAACAACCACCAGTATGACAGTCTTCCCTGACGACTGAGGAAGGTCCGTGATGAAGTCCATAGACAAATGAGTCCATGGACGCTCCGGAAGTTTCAAGGGTAAGAGGGTCCCAGACGGACGGGTATGAGGGGTCTTAGAGCGAGCACAAACCCCACAGGACGCGACAAAAGTTAAAACATCTTTATTAACGTTAGGCCACCAAAACCGGCGAGAAAGGAGATCTAAAGTAGCCTTACTCCCTGGATGTCCTGCTAAAGCAGAATTATGATGTGCCTCAATAACCTTTTGTCTCAACTGATTTGGGACAAACAGTCTCCCTGGAGGTCCTGCAGGGGCGTCCCCCTGAGCCTCTAACACCTCCTCCTCAAGCTCAGAACATACAGCCGACACTACCACCCCCTCCTGAAGGATAGGAATCGGGTCATCCATTTTCCCGGCCCCTGGGAAACTGCGAGACAAGGCATCCGCCTTAACATTCTTAGATCCAGGGCGATAAGTGACAACAAAATTAAACCTGGTAAAAAACAACGACCATCGAGCTTGTCTGGAATTCAGACGCTTAGCAGATTCCAAATACAGCAGGTTCTTGTGATCAGTAATGACGGTGACCGGGTGGACTGCCCCCTCCAAAAAGTGACGCCATTCTTCAAAAGCCAACTTAATGGCCAAAAGTTCCCTATTGCCGATATCATAATTCCTTTCGGCGGACGACAATTTTTTAGAAAAGAAAGCGCACGGATGCCATTTACCAGGGGACGGACCCTGGGACAATATTGCACCCACCCCTACGTCAGACGCGTCCACCTCCACAACGAACGGCTGTGATGCATCTGGTTGGATGAGAACGGGTGCCGAAGCAAAACATTTTTTCAAAGAGGAAAAAGCTTGGCAAGCTTTGTCCGACCATTTAGAAAAATCCGTCCCTTTTCTTGTCATGTCAGTGAGAGGTTTGACAACAGATGAGAAATTACAAATAAATTTCCGGTAGTAGTTAGCAAACCCCAGAAAACGCTGCAGAGCCTTAAGATCCTCTGGCTGATCCCATTCAAGCACTGCTCTCACCTTTTCAGGGTCCATACGGAAACCGGAGGCTGACACCAAGAAACCCAAAAACTGAAGTTCCTGTACGGCGAATACACACTTTTCCAGTTTGGCGTATAGTTTATTGTCTCGCAAGATCTGCAACACCTGTCTCACATGCTCCTGGTGAGACACAAGATCTGGTGAGTAAATTAAAATGTCATCCAAATATACGACCACAAACAGCCCCACCAGATGACGAAAAATGTCATTAACAAAATGTTGGAATACTGCTGGTGCAGTAGTCAGACCAAAAGGCATGACAAGGTTCTCATAATGTCCCTCCGGCGTGTTAAACGCCGTTTTCCACTCATCCCCCTCTTTTATCCTAATCAGATTATACGCCCCCCTGAGATCCAATTTAGAGAACCATTTGGCGCCAACAATTTGATTGAAGAGATCAGGAATCAGAGGGAGTGGATACGGATCTCGAACAGTAATCCGATTAAGTTCGCGGAAATCCAAGCAAGGGCGTAGGCCTCCATCTTTTTTCTTCACAAAGAAGAACCCCGCGCCACTGGGGAAGATGAAGGTCTAATATGCCCTTTGGCCAGACTTTCAGAAATATAATCTTTCATAGCCTGCCTCTCAGGACCAGAAAGGTATATAACCTAGCTTTAGGTAACTTAGCATCAGGAAGTAAATTAATAGAGCAGTCATACACGCGATGAGGAGGCAACTCCTGACACCCCTCCTCAGAGAACACATCCCCAAAGTCCTCCAAAAAAGGAGGCAAAGTACTAGGCACGACCGCACTGATGACTGTGTTCATGCAGTTACTTTTGCAAAACTCCCCCCATTGGCTTATATCTCTGGACTGCCAATTAATCACAGGGTTATGTTTAACCAACCAAGGAAGTCCCAACACAATAGGAGTAGGTAGACCCTCCACACATAACAAGATAATAGTTCCCTATGTATTGCCCCTACCCGAAGGTCAATGTTATGAACCTCATGAACAAAGCTACCTTGGCCGAGAGGCCTGGGTCAATGGAGAATATAGGGATCGGTTTGACCAATACACTCAGATGCATACCTTGAGCCTGAGCAAACTGAGCGTCAACCAGATTAGCCCCGGACCCACTATCAAGAAGAACAGAAAATCTCTCCACTCTCGTACCAACCACCACCTCCACTGGTACAAGGAACTGAGAAGAACTAGCGGACGAAATACATACTCCCAGGTTGTCGTCCACCACACAACCTGGGATTAACAGTTTTCCGGCGATTTTTTGCTCAACAAGGCACGGGATGGACATCCCCCAACAAAATGTCCCTCTTTCCCGCAGAAGAAACACCTTCTAGTCCTGCGGCGTACCGCCAATCCCCTCCTACGAAATGATGTCCCTCCCAACTGCATAGGCTCCTCCGAACAGACAAGGGGAACCTCAACATAAGGGACTTTAGTAGTAGGTGGAGTAACAACAGGGGGCGGAGTTACCTCGCACCTCTCCCGGAGCCGTCTATCAGTACGGATAGCTAGGGCCATAGCAGCCTCCAGTGATGGAGGAGAATCATACTGAGCCAAAACGTCCTTTAATTTGTCAGAAAGCCCATGACAAAACTGGCTCCTAAGAGCTGGGTCATTCCACTGAGTATCTGTGGCCCATCTACGGAACTCAGAAGCAAATTCCTCCGCCGGACGATCTCCCTGCTGTATCTTACGTAATTTTGTCTCAGCAAGAGAGACCCGATCTGGGTCATCATATACCAAACCCAGGGCAGTAAAAAATCGATCTACTGACTGTAGAGCCGGGGATCCCGGAGGAAGGGAGAAGGCCCAGGATTGAGGGTCCCCTTGTAGGAGCGAGATAACAATTCCCACTCTCTGCTCTTCACTCCCTGATGATCGAGGCCGAAGCCGAAAATACAATTTACATGCTTCCCTGAAGGTAAAAAGTTTGTCTCGCCCACCAGTGAACCTGTCCGGAGAGCTACTTTAGGTTCAAATCTGGTTTGCTCCGAGGGAGACAAAACTTTGGACTTAATGTCCGTCAGCTCCATGGATAATCCCTGCAACTGCAGAGCCAGCTGGGCTACTGGATCCATGGCAACTGGGAATAATTTTATGGGCCAGTGAAAATGTCACGCGGTCTTATGATATGTGTACGATGTCAGTAAACTATTCTTAAAAGAACAACACTCTATACAACATATAGATTAGCAACATCAGCATGTAAATATAGAATAGATTTACCTGACACGATATCCGTTGAACTCAGGGTTAATCTTGAGGACTTGATACACTGTCACAGGAAAGAGGAGGACCGGGGGTCTAACCTGACCCTAAACTGGGGTCCTAACTAATCCCTCACCTTGGAGGTACTGATAATGGTTCAGAGGTCCAAGTCTCCAGCCTAACCCTGTCTCCTATCAGTCCCTGAACCCTGTAATCAGTCCTAAGAAGGATTCTGATTACCACCAAAGGGATATGGGCTGATCTCTGCTAAATACACAGATTAGACATATAAGACAGACTGGAGAAAACACAGACTTGCATACACACTCAAACACAGAAGGAACATAAATGATCTGGGATATTAAACTCTAAGCAAGGTGAGCTTAAAACAACTAAGGAGCTCTTTAACTTAAGTCTATACAGATACAATCCTATCTGTGGTCTGCATGAAGAATTTCACTGGCAACTCCCAACACAGACAACCAGAGATTTAAAGGAAACCAATCAACAAATAATTAATTGCAGCCGGGAGAAACTGCACCCAGTCCCAGAACTGAGCACAGACAGAATTAACTCCCTAACTGCCAAACACAAAGAAACAGCAACTCAGCTGTGAGAAGTCAGAATGTGCAACCGCGACGATCTTCGTGGCGATGCACACATGACACATATCCCTGGTAAAACAATAATTAAAATAAAAAATAATGATATTCTCACCTTCCGGCGGCCCCCGCAGCCTTCCCGCCTTCAGCGACGCTCCCGGTCCCAGGAGTCCTTTGCGAGAATCACCCAGATGGCGTAACGGTCTCGCGTGATGCTACGTCATCGGGATGATTTGTCACAAAGGACTCCTGGGAACGGGAATTGCCGGGAGCGTCGCTGAAGGCGGGAAAGCTGCGGGGGCCGCCAGAAGGTGAGAATATCATTATTTATTATTTTTTTTATTATTTTTACATTAGATCTTTTTACTATTGATGCGGCTAGCGGCATCAATAGTAAAAAGTTGGTCACACGTGTCAAACACTATGTTTGACTCGTGTGACCAACCTGTCAATCAGTTTTCCAAGCGATGCTACAGATCGCTAGGAAAACGCTAACATTCTGCAAGCTAATTACGCTTGCAAAACGCTAGTTTCTGGCGGGAATACGCATACAAAAAAAATGCGTATTTCCCGCGGGAGAAGTGCGGGATTGCCACGGAAATCTCCGCGGCAATTCCGCAACGTGTGAACTTAGCCTAAGAGTTCTAGCAGTTTTAAAGGTGAAAAAAGGTCAAATTCTGGAGATGTTTTTGAGATACAGGTGACATGAGTGAGTGAACGATTGGATGTAGGAAATAAAGGAAAGTCCTGTGTCAAATATAACCCCAATGCAGCAGGCTTGCTGCTTGAGAGTTATGGTTGAAACTCCAAGGAAATTTGAATGTCGAGTAGAGTTAGGTTAGTAGAGGGAGGAGACACAAGAAGTTCAGTTTGGGAGAGATTCAGTTTCAGATAGAGAGAGGACATGATGTTAGAGACAATGGACAAACAACCCTTCATATTATGTATTAGGGTGGGGGTGATGTTAGGGGAAGAAATGTATAATTGGGAGTCGTCTGTATAGAGATGATTTTGTCTACAAAACAGAATAGCATAGGATATGTTTCCATTTTTTTATTTGAATTGTTGACAGCGTTGCCAATTAGACTTTTTACTTTCTCTCGATAGTTTCTAAAAAAATCAACCCAACATTTTTTTACAGACACATTGGAAAATCATAATAAATTATGTAATGAAAAAATGCTAGGGACCTGCAGATATAAGTTAATCTGCAGGTTAACCCCTTAACCCCCAAGGTTGGTTTGCACGGTTATGACCGGGCCAATTTTAACAATACTGACTACTGTCCCTTTATGAGGTTATAACTCTGGAATGCTTCAACAGATCTTGGCGATTCTGAGATTATATTCTCGTGACATATTGTACTTCATGTTAGTGGTAAAAATTGATCTATATAACTTGTGTTTATTTATGAAAAAAATGGAAATATGGCAAAAATTTTGAAAACTTTGCAATTTTGAAACTTTGAATTTTTATGCCCTTAAAACAGAGAAATATGTCACACAAAATAGTTACTAAATAACATTTCCCATATGTCTACTTTACATCAGCACAATTTTGGAAACAATATTTTTTTTGTTAGGCAGTTATAAGGGTTAAAAGTTGACCAGAGATTTCTCATTTTTACAGCACCATTTTTTAGGGCCACAGCACATTTGAAGTCACTTTGAGGGGTCTATGTATTAGAAAATACCCAAAAGTGACAACATTCTAAAAACTGCACCCCTCAAGGTGCTCAAAACCACATTCAAGAAGTTTATTAACCCTTCAGGTACTTCACAAGAATTTTTGGAATGTTTTAAAAAAAATGAACATTTAACTTTTTTTCACAAAATAACTAATTCAGATCCAATTTTTTTTATTTTACCAAGGGTAACAAGAGAAATTGGACCGAAAAAGTTGTGCAATTTGTCCTGAGTACATTGATACCCCATATGTGGTGGGAAACCACTGTTAGGGCGCATGGCAGAGCTCGGAAGGGAAGGAGCGCCGTTTGACTTTTCAATGCAAAATTGGCTGGAATTGAGATCGGATGCCATGTTGCATTTGAAACAGTGGAGCATCCCCACAAGAGATACCATTTTGGAAAGTAGACACCCTAAGGACCTTATATAGATGTGTGGTGAGCACTTTGAACCCCCAAGCGCTTCACAGAAGTTTATAACGTAGAGCCGTAAAAATAAAAAATCATAATTTTTCCTCAAAATGATTTTCTCACCCCTAATTTTTTATTTTCCCAAGGGTAACAGGAGAAATTGGACCCCAAAAGTTGTTGTGCAATTTGTCCTGAGTACGCTGATACCCTATATGTTGGGGTAAACCACTATTTGGGTGCATGGCGTGGATCGGAAGGGAAGGAGCCTCGTTTCACTTTTTCAACGCAGAATTGGCTGGACGCCATGTCGCGTTTGGAGAGCCCCTGATGTGCCTAAACAGTGGAAACCCCTCACAAATGACACCATTTTGGAAACTAGACCCCTCAAGGAACTTATCTAGATGTGTGGTGAGCACTTTGAACCCCCAAGGGCTTCAAAGAAGTTTATAACGTAGAGCCACAAAATTCAAAAATCATATTTTTTCCACAAAATGATCTTTTCACCCCTAATTTTTATTTTTCCCAAGGTTAACAAGACCACAAAAGTTATTGTGCAATTTGTCCTGAGTACCCTGATACCCCATATGTGGGGGCAAACCACTGTTTGGGTGCATGGCAGAGCACAGAGGGGAAGGAGCGCCGTTTGACTTTTTCAACACAAAATTGGCTGGAATTGAGATCGGACGTCATGTCGCGTTTGGAGAGCCCCTGATGTGCCTGAACATTGGAAACCCCCCACAAGTGACCACATTTTGGAAACTAGACCCCCAAGGAACTTGTCTAGATGTGTGGAGAGAACTTTGAACCCCTAGTGTTTCACTAAAGTTTATAACGCCTGAGCATGAAAGTAAAAAAATCATATTTTTCCACAAACATGATCTTTTAGACCCCAATTTTTTATTTTCCCAAAGGTAACAGGAACAATTGGACCCCAAAGGTTGTTTTCCAATTTGTCCTGAGTACGCTGATGCCCCATATGTGGGAGAAAACTACTGTATGGGCACACGTCGGGGCTCGGAAGGGAAGTAATGATGCTTTGGAATGCAGACTTTGATGGAATGGTCTGTGGGTGTCATGTAGCATTTGGAAAGCCCCTGATGTGCCTAAACAGTGGAAACCCCCCACAAATGACCCCAGTTTGAAAACAAGACCCCCAAAGGAACTTATCTAGATATGTGGGGAGAACTTTGAACCCCCAAGTGCTTCAAAGAAGTTTATAACGTAGAGCCATTAAAATAAAGAATAATTTTTTTCCAAAAAAATGATATTTTCGCCCCCAATTTTTTATTTTCCCAAGGGTAACAGAAGAAATTGGACCCCAAGAGTTATTGTGCAATTTGTCCTGAGTACGCTGATACCCCATATGTGGGTAAACCACTGTTTTGGCACATGGCATAGCTTGGACGGGAAAGAGCACCGTTTGACTTTTTCAACGCAGAATTGGCTGGAATTGAGATCAGACGCCATGTCACGTTTGGTGAGCCCCTGATGTGCCTAAACAGTGGAAACCCCCCAATTCTAACTCCAACCCTAACCCCAACACACCCCTAACCCTAATCCCAACCCTAACCCTAATCCTTACCCTAACGGGAAAATGGTAATAAATACTTTTTTTACTTTTATTATTTTTCCCTAACTAAGGTGGTGATAAAGGGGGGTTTGATTTACTATTTATAGCGGGTTTTTATTTTGGGTGTTTATAATTGGCAGCTGTCACACGCTAAAAGATGCTTTTTATTGCAAAAAATAGTTTTTGCATCACCAATTTTGAGAGCTAGAATTTTTCCATATTTTGGCCCACAGAGTCATGTGAGGTTTTATTTTTTGCAGGACTAGTTAATGTTTTCATTGGAATCATTTTTGGGCACATTACATTTTTTGATCGCTTTTTATTACGATTTTTGAGAGGCAGAATGAACAAAAACCAGCAATTCATGAATTTCTTTTTTGGGGGGGTGTTTATACCGTTCCGCATGTGGTAAAATTGATGAAGTAGTTTTAGTCTTTGGGTTAGTACGATTACAGCGATACTTCATTTATATCTTTTTTTTATGTTTTGGCGCTTTAAACAATAAAAACTATTTTCTATAAAAATAATTATTTTTGCATCGCTTTATTCTGCGAGCTATAACTTTTGTATTTTTTCACTGATGATGCTGTATGGCAGCTAGTTTTTTGCGGGACAAGATGACGTTTTCAGCGGTACCATGATTATTTATATCCGTCTTTTTGATTGCGTGTTATTCCACTTTTTGTTAGGCGGTATGATGATAAAGCATTGTTTTTTTGCATTTGTTTTTTTAAGGGGTTCACTAAAGGGGTTAAATAGTAGGACAATTTCATAGGCGGGTTGTTATGGACACGGCGATACTAAATATGTGTACTTTTATTGTTTTTTTATTTACATAATAATAATGTGTTTATTGGGGAACTATTTTTTTTATTTATTTATTTGGGGATTTTTAAAAAAATATTTTTACACATGTTTATTTTTATTTTTTTTACATTTTTACATTGTCCCAGGATGGGACATCACTATATGATGTCAGATCGCTGGTCTGACAGTTTGCAGAGCGCTCTGTTAGATCAGCGATCTGACAGGCAGTGCAGGAGGCTTGCCGGCTCCTGCTCTCAGCGGGCACTGAAAGCCACCTCCCTGCAGGACCCGTAAGGACCCCGTGGCCATCTTGGTTCCAGAGGTCTGCAGGGAGGAGGCCCTCAGAACAATGCGATCACATCGCTCTGAGGGTCTCAATGAAGCACTCAGGGAGCCCCCTCACTGCTCGATGCTCCCTATGACACTGGAACACTAAGATCATGTTTGATAGCAGTGTGCCGGGGGTTTAAGTGACTGGAGCAGTCCATGAGAATCAGCTGACACCCAGCCGCCATCAGCTGCGTTCCCCCGTGAGCGTGGCTGATCGCATATGACGTACTATTCCGTCCTTGGGAATTAGTCCCAGGGCACATGGACGTAATAGTATGTCTGATGGCAGAAAGGGGTTAATAGCATTCAGAAACTTCTCAGCACTGACAATTAGACCCATGGTGCTGGGAGGAAATGAAGTATTTACCTCCTGGCTGCATTCATGTTTAAGTCAAGGGGGTGGCGCCGATGTGGCACCACAGAAGTTCGGTTGCCACAATGTTCTTGCCTCCCTCCAGGGGGGAGCGATGTCATGCCTGGAAGCAAGAAGGGGTCCCCTTACCAGGTAGATCCAGCACACAACACTTCTGCCAACTCCGGACCAGAAGGGGGGGAGCTCTGTCACCTGGTTTCAGGAGAGCTGCCTTGTAAGTTCTGGTCTGGAGGCGGGGTTAGTTAGTTAGAGCCTGAGCGAGGTTGAGAGAGGACATGTGGAGAGAACCTGGGAGCAGAGCTGAAGCTGAGCTCACCCAGGCCTGTGCACCAGTGACCTGGCACTGGAGCCCGAAGCTGTGTGGGTACTAAAGCCCCGGCAGCAGAATCCAGAGGGCAGGAGACGGCAGTTCCCCTGGCAACATACTCGATGACACAGCAGCATGTGAGAGCCGGAGCCGCCAGACAGGAGCAAGCTCTGAAGCAAGCTCAAGCTGCCTATCATGCGAGTAGAGTTCTACCTAAACATCAGACAGAAAGAGAGACCTGAACAGAGCTTGTAACAGCAAGTACCCCAGAGAACAGCGCCAGAAAGGAGGTCTCACAACCCACCTAGATGGGGAGATTCCCAAATTGCTTCTAGTCTGACCGACTCCAGTACCATCTATAACCTGAGCCCTGGACTGTACCTGCACTACTTAGTAAAAGGTAAAGGAAACAACAGCCTTTGTGTCCGTCAGTCATTCCTCAAATCCTCAGTCCTGCACCCCACCATCCTCCTTCCCTCACAGCTGCCATATCTGCCCTGGGGCCCCGTTCTACCCGTGGGGAACGGTAGCACCTTTGCTGCACTACCATCGGCCCCAGATAATCGGAACTGCAGCGTCGGCTATCCCTTGCCGAATACCGCGGGTGGCGTCACGAAACTTTCCCTTAAACTACCCCTCACCAGTTCCATTGCACGCCCATGACCACGGACCGGTTCACTGTAGCCGTGACCATCCCTTTAAGAGTTGCCCGACCCGGTCCGATTATACAATGGCCCTAGCGGGTGTCGCACCGACATGGTTTAGTCATCGCTCTGTGTATAGAGAGCGGCGGCAGTAACCGCGTCCCCGGCACTGACTGACAACCAGTCCTAATGCTGAGATGCTGTCCGTCAGTGCCAGGGACCAGGGATACAGTTACAACAGCTGTTCTTCATTTACAGAGGGGTAATTTAACTCGCACCGACGCCACCTCTGTGAATCCGAATGCTGCCGGGAGGAATAAAGTTTCCTCTCGGCAGTGGGAATCCCGTTAAACGTTCACCCTTAAGATCATAAGTGATACATGTCTACAGCCCATAAATCCTAAATGATGACATCAGCTGCATTCACTGTGAACTGTAAAGGGGTGATAAATAGTCATAAAAATCTGTACCAGTCACTTCAGCTGCAAAAAAAATCACAGACATATCAATTTTTTTTATGGACAGGGAAAAAATTTGCCTTTTTTCTATAGACTATTCTGGAATTTCTGGGCGGTTGGCAACCCTGATCGCAGGTCAGTAAAATAAAAACACGTCTCCACTTCTGAATTTTTCAACCACTCCTGATCTTGGCTTACAAATACTGAGTTAAAATACTGACCATATACTGAATGTGTGAATGTGGCCTTAGTCTTTGGATGATTTCCCCAAACCATGACACTTTAAAGCCATGTGAATGTCACCCATTGGCCAGAATTAAAAAAGACAAGTTTTTTTTTGTGGTCGCCACTTTAGGCCACGTGCATACGTTCAGTGTTTGGTCAGTATTTTACCTTAGTATTAGTAAGCTAAAACCAGGACTGGGTGATAGATGCAGAAGTGGTGATGTGTTTCTATTATACTTTTCCTCTGACTGTCCCACTCCAGGTTTTGGCTTACAAATAATTATGTAAATATTGACCAAATACTGAAAGTGTGCACGTGGCCTTATAGAAAAAA
>JARQOD010000002.1:246095629-246151694 GCA_033576555.1 Oophaga sylvatica | reverse complement strand
TGATCCCCATCCTTGCAGCAGTACATCTAAATGTTATAAAATAAATCAATAGAATCAAATATAAGCATATTGATGGTACTAAGTCCTACTATATGAATTTCTCATTACTAAGAGTATGACAGTGCATTTTATTTTACAAAGCACATTGATAGATATTTCACCATGTTTCACATTCTAAGAGGAATATGCTACATTCATCCAGATTAAATTATCACTTAGGAAGAAATTTGTTTTACATTTGAACTATACATTTACAGTGGTGGAAAATTGCTTGCCCTCTTCCTGATTCCTACTCTGTTCTTCACACTTAAATGTTTCAGATCATCTAAAAAATTTTAATATTAGACAAAGATAACACAAGTAAACACAAAATGCAGTTTTATAATGCAGGTCTTTATTATTAAGGGTAAAAGAAATCCAGGAGTGGCCGGTTGACTAAAATTACCCCAAGAGCGCAGCGACAATTCATCCAAGTGGTCACAAAAGATGCCACAACAACATCCAAAGAACTGGAAGTCTCACTTGCCTCAGTTAATGTCAGTGTTCATGACTCCACCATGAAAAAGAGATGGGACAAAAATGGCCTGCATGGCAGAGTTCCAAGACGAAAACCACTGCTGAGCAATAAGAACATAAAGGCTAGTCTCAGTTTTGCCAGAAAACATCTTGATGATCCCCAAGACTTTTGGGAGAATACTCTGTGGACTAACAAGACAAAAGTTGAACTTTTTGGAAGGTGTATGTCCCATTACATCTGGCATAGAAGTAACACAGCATTTCAGAAAAGGAACATCATATCAACAGTAAAATACGGTGGTGGTAGTGTGATGGTCTGGGGCTGTTTTGCTGCTTCAGGACCTGGAAGACTTGCTGTGGTAAATGGAACTATGATATCTGCTGTCTACCAAAAAATTCTGAATGTTCAGCCATCTGTTCATGACCTCAAGCTGAAGCTAACTTGAGTTATGCAGCAGGACAATGATATAAAACACACCAGCAAGTCCACCTCCCAATGGCTTAAGAAAAAAAAATTAAGACTTTGGAGTGGCCTAGTCAAAGTCCTGGTCTTAATCCGATTGATATGCTGTGGCATTGCTTTAAAAATGTGGTTCATGCTCAGAAACCCTCCAATGTGGCTGAATTACAACAATTCTGTAAAGATGAGAGCGCCAAAATTCCTCCAGAGCATTGTAAAAGACTCATTGTCAGTTATCGCAAATGCTTCATGCAATTGTTGCTGCTAAGGGTGGCCCAACCAGTTGTTAAATTTAGGGAGCAATCACTTTTTCACACAGGGCCCTGTAGGTTTGGATTTGTTATAATAATAACATTAAAGACCTTCAATAAAGACTTGGCTGGATGAGAGCCACGTCTGGGCTGTTAATTTACAGGGCTATAGTCTGTTTAGAAATGACCGTAAAAATAAGCGAGGTGGGGTGTGTGTTTATATGTAAAATTATCCTTAAAACCCATCCTGCGTGATATCTGTGAATCTAATGAAGATGTAGAGTCCCTATGGGTGGAGATTAGGGGAGGGGGGAAAAATAATAAATTACTGATAGGGGTTTGTTATAAGTCTCCTAAAATAATGGAAGCAACGGAGAATATCCTCGTAAAGCAAATAGATGAAGCAGCGACTCAAGGAGAAGTCATTATTATGGGGGACTTCAACTACCCTGAAATACATTGGGGAACAGAAACCTGCAGTTCCAGCAACGGTAAAAGGTTTTTGGCAACTATGAGAGACAATTGTTATGTTAGGTAGCTGAGGAGGACAGGAACAACAGCCGGGCAGCCGAACACCTGAGATGTTGGTAACTAATGGGTTGCAGATTCCTAAACTAACTACACAACTAGAGGTAGCCGTGGAGCGTTCCTACGTTGATCCTAGACGCCTCGTCACAGCCTGAGAGATAACTACACCTAAAGGCAGAAAGATGAAAGCTATCTGCCCCGGAGCAGATCCCCAAAGAAAATAGGAAGCCCCCAAACATGTAATGGCGGTTAGACAAGAAGAAAGCACGAACACAGACAGAAAATAGAATGAGCAAACGCTGGGGCCACAAGCTGACTAAATAGGATAGGACAGGAGAGATTACTTTCTGAAACCAAGAAAACCCTACAAAAATCCAACAATTCTGATTACAAAAATACTGAGATCACACGATCTCGCCACCCACTAAATCAGATCTAAGTGTGAACAAAACCAAGCCGCAGCCACTGAAAAAACAGGAAAAAGAAAATGAACAAATAACAGTGGCTTCAGATAAATTGGGAGGAGCACAAGCCCCCCAGAGGGGACCTGGCTGACCTCCACAGAAGTGCAGGGAACAATGCAAAAAGCAAGCACAAAAATAAAAGCAGAAAATATCTTATCTGATAGCAGAAGATGCAGGCAAGACTCAGCAAACTTCCAAATGAACCTGGAACCACAATTGAGACAAGAACAATTGATCACCAGCAACCATCATGGGAGGGAACCTCTCTTATATCAGACCAGTCAGTGAACCCAGATTTCCATTCCTCGCTGAAAGGTTCAGTACTGTCTGTAACTGACGCGCACCACATGTGTGGTACCAGGGCTATGGGGTACTCGGAGCCGAGCCCATGGAAGTCTATGGGAGTTGTCACTGGCAGCAGAGCTTGGTCCGTGGCCCTGGCGGTCATGCAATGGGGGATATTTACAGGGGATTGTAGATTAGAATAGTTTGTGACGCCACCTGTGGTTTCTGATCTGATTGACCAGCGCTGCAGGGTAGATCTCTGAGGGGATGTTATGGCAGCTAGGTGTTAGGTCCCCCACAGGTGGGACTGGTCCCTCAAAGTCTATGGTGGTGATGCAGGGTGCAGATAAGAATTCAGTCACACACAATGCAATCTCTTTCCATACCTTTACTTGTAGATGTTGCAGGTATGTCCCGGGAAGCTGGTTAGGTTGGAGAATGCACATTCAGGGAATTGTTGAGCAGGTTAGAGGCCTCCTTTCTCCTTGTAATGTGTGTGAGTACAAACTTGCATAAAGTCAAGTGCAACTCTTTTAATAGCAACTGCGCCCGGCCAACATTGTGGTGGAGCCTTCTATGTCTCTGATTATCAGATGATGAGGGAAACTAAGTCCTTACTTTTGCAGGGTCCTGCTCAAAATCCCTGTTCTCCCTGACTCCGGTTACGTATCAGCGCTTAGGGCTACCTTCTGCGACTTGAAGTCCAGCAAGGCCTCCGGTTTTCTTATTACTAGGCGTGAAGCACTAGCAATACTTTGGACCCCGTGTCCGGTTAACTGAGTGAGGGTGATTTGTCCCTTTAGTCACTCTTACTTCTCCACTCGCCCTTCGCCCTGCTCTCGCCCTTAACATAAGCACGTGTAGCAATCGTACAAAGGTCAGCTTTCCTTCAGTGCTCACTGACCTGTTCTCTGTTGACTCGTTGGTATAACTGCTGTAATTCCTTTCCTTCCTTCTTTCTTAGGAACACAGGCAGATTGTTCTGATTAGCAGGTCAAGGGGTAGCTCTGACTAGGCTAGGATGATTCACTTCACCCAAACTAGCCTCCACTTTCTTATCAGATGAGCTACACAAGCTCTGTGTGGGTTCAGTCTTCTCTCCTTTCCCTCCAAGACTAATCTGAAGATGGATGGGATGACTCACTCCTGAGCCACCCTAGGCTTGACTGACTAACTTTGCTACGTCACACTACTTAAATAGTCTGAAATGCCTCTAGTGGCAATGCTGAGAAGTGTGCGTGAATGAATATCAAGCTTTACAGTTACCTTCCTGTGCATTTTCCAGGAGACATGTGTGCCTTGCGAAGCTGGGCCACACATCCCCCCCTAGTTAAACTCAGCACTCCCGGGCTGAAATAGAAAAGAAAAACATTTTTGTTTTGCATATAACATCAACATAATAACTCATCCCTTGCGGGAGGTAAGGACTCTTGAACGTTACCTTTTGTACATAGATCAGTAGAAAATTATCAAAATACTTTTCAATAAATACATAGTATAAGACAAGATTCTTGTGGAGGACCCGCACCAAAAACCTCCCACGTGGGTCCTGGGTGGGCTGCAGGACTTCATTGCTGCAGACCTCACTCTAGGCCACACCATACGGGTTTTTCTTCAGAGGTAGTAAGGCTTTATGTAAAACCAAAATGGGGCACCGAAGTGCGAACTATTTACAATGAAAGTTTTTGGGCTGGCAAAGTCCACAGCCACGCAGTCCTTTGCATGATAAAACATTTTTCAAGTAAAATCACATTATACTTCAATACTATTCACATTAGTACTATATTTCTTATTACCCAACTAGGGTATTCTATGAAAAATTTATGCAAACTATGCAAACATTTATCACATATAAGTAAAAGACAATAAAGTGCAAATTCTTCTTTTCAACTTTATACAGCTGCAGTAAACCCTGTCTGGGTCCTACTGTTCTTCTTCTCTTTTGCAGATATCAATGACGTCTTCCACTCCTGAGGCTGGAAGTATGCGGTGCGATCTGGAACGCATCACTAACATATCATGGCCTGCGATTGTGTTTGAGTAGCCACAGTCCTGGTCGCATTTGAGCGATTTTCTTGGGACCCCACGGGTGCCTCTTCAGAATGTAGATTTGGCTCACTTTGGAACGCACTTTCCTGCTGCGTTGTTGAGTAAGGCGCAGATGCATCCGGTGGCTCAATTGAAGTCGCACAATGCTGGTATGATGCAGGGGAGGACTCAGTACATGATGCAGGTGCGCGGAATGGCTCAGTTGGGGACGCACTAACCTGCTGCTGTCGCTGCTCCATCACGGACGGCTGGTCTCCTCCGGTGTCCCTACCGGGGATCGGCATTCCGCTGCGGCCTCCAGGCCTGGCTGGTACTCCGGAACGGGCAGGGCCTCCTCAGCCTCCTTCTCTCCCGTCGCTTCATCGGTGGAGTCGGGATCAGCACTTTTGGAGCCGGCCTCCGGTTCTTCATCAGCCGCTTGCAGTGGTGACACAGGTAATGGTTGCGCTTCTGGAGGGGAGAGCGTCGCGTCCCACAGCAGCCGCTGTTTCCGGGCACGCCATCTTTGCTCTATCTCCTCCATTTCTTTGCGGTAGCGGGCCACATCTTCCAGCACCGCATCCACCTTCTCCATGACATAGAGGAGGAAGAGAAGGCGGATCTCTCTTGCAGTGGGGTAGGATCTCACATTATAGTAGCATTTTGAGAGGGCGGCCATAACTTTCGCGCCATAGGGGGGGGGTACGCCCATGAATGCACGCCCACCTTCTTCACCAGCGCCTCAGGGCGCGAATATGGCGGCAAAATGGCGGAAAATGGCGCCAAAAATGACAAAACAGCAAACAGTCTTTTCCGCACAAAACAGTCAATATAGGCAACACAGGACTCACAATTTGCAAGTTTCGTATCCTGTTCGTGACGCCAGATTAGATGACGCGCACCACATGTGTGGTACCAGGGCTATGGGGTACTCGGAGCCGAGCCCATGGAAGTCTATGGGAGTTGTCACTGGCAGCAGAGCTCGGTCCGTGGCCCTGGCGGTCATGCAATGGGGATATTTACAGGGGATTGTAGATTAGAATAGTTTGTGACGCCACCTGTGGTTTCTGATCTGATTGACCAGCGCTGCAGGGTAGATCTCTGAGGGGATGTTATGGCAACTAGGTGTTAGGTCCCCCACAGGTGGGACTGGTCCCTCAAAGTCTATGGTGGTGATGCAGGGTGCAGATAAGAATTCAGTCACACACAATGCAATCTCTTTCCATACCTTTACTTGTAGATGTTGCAGGTATGTCCCGGGAAGCTGGTTAGGTTGGAGAATGCACATTCAGGGAATTGTTGAGCAGGTTAGAGGCCTCCTTTCTCCTTGTAATGTGTGTGAGTACAAACTTGCATAAAGTCAAGTGCAACTCTTTTAATAGCAACTGCGCCCGGCCAACATTGTGGTGGAGCCTTCTATGTCTCTGATTATCAGATGATGAGAAACTAAGTCCTTACTTTTGCAGGGTCCTGCTCAAAATCCCTGTTCTCCCTGACTCCGGTTACGTATCAGCGCTTAGGGCTACCTTCTGCGACTTGAAGTCCAGCAAGGCCTCCGGTTTTCTTATTACTAGGCGTGAAGCACCAGCAATACTTCGGACCCCGGTGTCCGGTTAACTGAGTGAGGGTGATTTGTCCTTTTAGTCACTCTTACTTCTCCACTCGCCCTTCGCCCTGCTCTCGCCCTTAACATAAGCACGTGTAGCAATCGTACAAAGGTCAGCTTTCCTTCAGTGCTCACTGACCTGTTCTCTGTTGACTCGTTGGTATAACTGCTGTAATTCCTTTCCTTCCTTCTTTCTTAGGAACACAGGCAGATTGTTCTGAGTAGCAGGTTAAGGGGTAGCTCTGACTAGGCTAGGATGATTCACTTCACCCGTACTAGCCTCCACTTTCTTATCAGATGAGCTACACAAGCTCTGTGTGGGTTCAGTCTTCTCTCCTCTCCCTCCAAGACTAATCTGAAGATGGATGGGATGACTCACTCCTGAGCCACCCTAGGCTTGATTGACTAACTTTGCTACGTCACACTACTTAAATAGTCTGAAATGCCTCTAATGGCAATGCTGAGAAGTGTGCGTGAATGAATATCAAGCTTTACAGTTACCTTCCTGTGCATTTTCCAGGAGACATGTGTGCCTTGCGAAGCTGGGCCACACATAACCACCAGAGGGAGCCTCTGCTCAGAAACCATCTCTAGCACATTCAAAACAGTACCCCCCCTTGAGGAGGGGTCACCGAACCCTCACTTGTGCAACCAGGCCGATCAGGATGAGCTCGGTGATAGGCATGGATCAGTCTCCTAGCATGGATGTCCGAAGCAAACACCCAAGAATTGTCCTCCTGACCATAACCTCTCCACTTAACCAAATACTGGAGTTTCCGTCTAGAAAATCGAGAATCCAATATTTTCTCAACCACATACTCCAGATTGCCCTCAACCAAAACAGGGTCAGGAGGCGCAGCCATAGGAACCACTGGCTCGACAAACCTCTTCAATAAGGACTTGTGGAACACGTTATGGATCTTAAATGTCCCTGGAAGAAGCAAACGGAAGGAAACAGGATTAAGAATCTCCATGATCTTATAAGGTCCAATGAACCTAGGCTTAAACTTTGGAGATGCAACCCTCATAGGGATATTTCTTGAGGACAACCAAACCAAGTCCCCCACTTTAAACAGAGGACCATCAGTCCTATGCCGGTTGGCAAACCGTTGGACCTTCTCCTGAGAGAGAGACAACCTCTCCACTACCTGGTCCCAAACCTGCTGCATTCGCTCCACAACAGAGTCAACACCTGGACAGACAGAAGCCCCCGCCTGTCCCGAAGAAAATCGAGGGTGAAACCCAAAATTGCAGAAAAATGGAGACATCAAGGTGGCAGAGCTAGCCCTATTATTAAGAGAAAACTCAGCCAAAGGCAAAAAAGAGACCCAGTCATCTTGAACAGCAGACACAAAACATCTCAAATAAGTCTCCAAGGTCTGGTTTGTTCTCTCGGTTTGTCCATTGGTCTGAGGATGAAAAGCAGAGGAGAAACATAATTGAACACCAAGTTTAGAACAAAATGTCCTCCAAAATCTGGAAACAAACTGGACTCCTCTGTCAGACACAATGTTCTCCGGAATGCCATGTAACCGAACCACGTGCTGAAGGAACAAAGGCACCAATTCGGAGGAGGAAGGTAACTTAGGTAATGGCACAAGATGTATCATCTTGGAAAACCTATCACAGATTACCCAGATAACGGTCATTCTCTGAGAAACAGGGAGGTCGGAAATAAAATCCATAGAGATATGGGTCCTTGGCCTCTTGGGCACAGGTAATGGCATTAACAAACCACTAGAGCGAGAGCAAGGCTTGGAGCGAGAGCATTATATTGACTGTATTGTGATCAGCCATATAAACATCTGTATACACGTGCTTCTCACAAAATTAGAATATCATCAAAAATTAATTTATTTCAGCTCTTCAATACATAAAGTGAAACTCATATATTGTATAGAGTCATTACAAACAGAGTGATCTATTTCAAGTGTTTATTTCTGTTAATGTTGATGATTTTGGCTTATAGCCAATGAAAACCCAAAAGCCATTATCTCAGTAAATTAGAATAATTAACAAAAAAACCTGCAAAGGCTTCCTAAGCATTTAAAAAGGTCCCTTAGGTTTCAGTAGATTCCACAATCATGGGGAAGACTGCTGACTTGACAGATATCCAGAAGGCAGTCATTGACACACTCCACAAGAAGGGTAAGCCATAAAAGGTTATTGCTAATGAAGCTGGCTGTTCACAGAGTGCTATAGCCAAGCATATTAATGTAAAGTTGAGTTGAAGGAAAAAGTCTGGTAGAAAAAAGGTGCACATGCAAACAGGATAACTACTGCTTTGAAAGGATTGTTAAGAAAAGGCTGTCATTGCTTCAAGAGCCACCACACACAGACATATCCAGGACATGGGCTACAAGGGTCACATTCCTTGTGTCAAGCCACTCATAATCAACAGACAAGGCCAGAAGTGTCTTACCTGAGCCAATGAGAAAAAGAACTGAACTGTTGCTCAGTGGTCCAAGGTGTGGTTTTCAGATGAAAGTAAATTTTGCATTTCATTTGGAAATCAAGGTTCCAGAGTCTGGAGAAAGAGTGGAAAGGCACACAATCCAAGCTGCTTGAGGTCTAGTGTGAAGTTTCCACCATCAGTGATGGTTTGGGGAGCCATGTCATCTTCTGGTGTAGGTCCACTGTGTTTTATCAAGACAAAAGTCAGCACAGCCATCTACCAGGAAATTTTTGAGCACTTCATGCTTCCCTCTGTCGACAAGCTTTTTGGAGATGGAAATTTCATTCTCCAGCAAGACTTGGCACCTGTCCACACTGCCAAAAGTACCAATACCTGGTTTAGAAACAACAGTATCACTGTACTTGATTGGCCAGCAAACTCGCCTGACTTTAACCCTGTAGAGAATCTATGGGGTATTGTCAAGAGGAAGATGAGCGACACCAAATCCAACAATGCAGATGAGCTGAAGGCTGCTATAAAAGCAACCTGGGCTTCCATAACACCTCAGCAATGCAACAGGCTGATCACCTCCATGCCATGCCGCATTGATGCAGTAATTGATGCAAAATGAGCTCGACCAAGTATTGAGTGCATTTACTGAAATACATTTCAGTAGGCCAACATTTTGGATTTTAAAATCATTTTCAAGCTGATGTTGTAAAGTATTCTAATTTACTGAGATAATGACTTTTGGGTTTTCATAGGCTGTAGGCGATAATCATCAACATTAACAGAAATAAACACTTGAAATAGATCACTCTGTTTGTAATGACTCTATATTATATATGAGTTTCACTTTTTGTATTGAAGAACTGAAATAAATTAACTTTTTGATGATATTCTAATTATGTGAGAAGTACCTGTACACCATGTTCCAAATTATTATGCAAATTATATTTTTCCTGATTTTCCTAAGTGGTCGGTGCAAATGACAGTCAGTCTAATAAAAGTCATCACTCATTAGATTATACATCGAATTTTATTGAAGAAACCTCCCAATGATAACAGTATAATCTCCAAAATGAATAAAAACTCAAAATGCACTGTTCCAAATTATTAGGCACAGTAGAATTTCTAAACATTTGATATGTTTTAAAAAACTGAAAATGCTCATTTGTGGAATTTGCAGCATTAGGCGGTCACATTCACTGAACAAAAAAGCTATTTAACTACAAAACATCCTAACGGGCCAAGTTACATGTTAACATAGGAACCCTTCTTTGATATCACCTTCACAATTCATGCATCCATTGAACTTGTGAGTTTTTGGAGAGTTTCTGCTTGTATTTCTTTGCATGAAGTCAGAATAGCCTCCCAGAGCTGCTGTTTTGATGTGAACTGCCTCCCACCCTCATAGATCTTTTGCTTGATGATACTCCAAAGGTTCTCTATAGGGTTGAGGTCAGGGGAAGATAGTGGCCACAACATGAGTTTATCTCCTTTTATGCCCATAGCAGCCAATGACTCAGAGGTATTCTTTGCAGCATGAGATGGTGCATTGTCATGCATGAAGATGACTTTGCTACTGAAGGCACGTTTCTGCTTTTTACACCGTGGAAGAAAGTTGTCAGTCAGAAACTCTATATACTTTGCAGAGGTCATTTTCACACCTTCAGGAACCTTAAAGGGCCCTACCAGCTGTTTCCCCATGATTCCGGCCCAAAACAAGACTCTTCCACCTCCTTGCTGACGTCGCAGCCTTGTTGAGACATGGTGGCCATCCACCAACCATCCACTACTCCATCCATCTGGACCATCCAGGGTTGCTCGACACTCATCAGTAAACAAGACTGTTTGAAAATTAGTCTTCATGTATGTCTGGGCCCACTGCACCCGTTTCTGCTTGTGAGCACTGTTTAGGGGTGGCCGAATAGTAGGTTTATGCACCACAGCAAGCCTTTGACGGATACTACACCTTGAGGTTCGAGGGACTCCAGAGGCACCAGCAGCTTCAAATATTGTTTGCTGGTTTGTAATGGCTTTTTAGCAGCTGCTCTCTTAATCCGATGAACTTGCCTTGCAGAAACCTTCCTCATTCTGCCTTTATAAACACAAACACGTCTATGCTCAAAATCAGCCACAAATCTCTTAACAGTACATCATCACACTTAAGTTTTCGGGAAATATCTAA
This sequence comes from Oophaga sylvatica, assembly GCA_033576555.1. Lineage (NCBI taxonomy): Eukaryota > Metazoa > Chordata > Amphibia > Anura > Dendrobatidae > Oophaga > Oophaga sylvatica. The sequence continues at coordinate 246,140,970 of JARQOD010000002.1, read as the reverse complement.
TGTTTTCATCCCTTGACCAAGGCATTGCACTATTTGATGCTTTTCAGCAACAGAGAGATCCTTTTTCCTTCCCATGTTACTTGAAAACTCTGGCCTGCTTACTAGTGTGGAACATTCAGTTTTCCTTTTATTGGGCTCAAATGGCAAACTAATCATCACAGGTATCTAAGGTTGATTTCAGTGATCCAAAGAACCCTGAGACACAATACCATAAATGGGTTTCATTTACAAAAAAAAAGAACAAACAAACGCTATGACACTTAAAACCGATTTGCATAATAATTTGAAACATGGTGTATAATCGGTTCCTCCCTGTTTAGTAGATGATGATCCATTACAATATACTTCATATCTCCACTATATGTATGATATAACTATTTTATACAGGGTAATAATGACCATGCACATGTATATATCCTATCAGGGAATTTATAGGAGAAATGTGTGGCTCAGTGTTTTCTCATAAGTTACACATCATTATCCACTTTTTTAATATTTATTCAAAGTCACTAAATTTTACCATATTTATCCATAATCACCCAGTTGTCTGAACTTGGGTTATTATGGTGAATCATTTGCTATTTTATATCCAATTGCTTTTAGTTTGCTGATAATATAGAGTTTAACTGTCAGTAACTGGGATGACATAAATCAGCCATTTTATTCATCCCACAATTATAGTCTCCTCTGTAGAGCGGCAGGTAGAGGCTGTCTCCCAGTCGGCAGGTAATAATCTGGGTATAAGTCCAAAAAAGTTTCCATTCTAGATTTACTGATGTTTGTAGAACGGCAACAGTGAAAGCCGCAAGTAATAATTGTGACATTAACCCCTTTCCGTCATCGGGTGTAAATTTACACCGATGTCGGACTCCCTCCTTTTGATGTGGGCTTCGGCGGTGAGCCCACATCTTTCCTGGCACATGTCAGCTGTTTTGAACAGCTGACAAGTGCCCAGAACAGATCACGATCCACTATTTAATGGGTTAATGGCTATTAACCCATTAAATGACGCTGTCAATCTCTGACAGCGACATTTAACATGTGCTTCCGGCAATCAGGCCGGAAATCCGCCCATCGGTGACCCTCGTCACGTGATCGCGGGTCACCGATGGGTTGGCATGACAACCAGAGGTATCCTGGAGACCTCTATGGTTGTCACTGCTGGATTGCTATGAGCGCCACCTGGTGGTTGGCGCTCATAGCTAGTCAGCAATTCTGCTACACACAGGCGATCTGATCATCGCCGTATGTAGCAGTGCCATTCAGGTTATGGCAGCTTCTCATCTCCCATAGAGACTATTGAAGCATGCCAAAAGTGAAAAAAAAATGTTTTAAAAATGTAAAAAAATAAAAAAAATAAAAATTTCAGATCACCCCTCATTTCGTCCCTAACAAAATAAAAATAAAAAAATCAAACACATATTTGGTATCGCCATGTTCAGAATTGCCCGATCTATCAATAAAAGAATGGATTAACCTCATTGCTAAACGGCGAAGCGAGAAAAAAGTCAAAATACCAGAATTAAGTTTTTTTGGTTGCCACGACATTGCATTAAAATGCAATAATGGGCGATCAAAAGATCATATCTGCAACAAATGGTATCATTAAAAACATCAGCTCGGCGTGCAAAAAATAAGCCCTCACCCAACCCAAGAAATGAAGTCAATACAGGTATCAGAAAATGGTGCAATTTTTTTTTTTTTAACAAAGTTTGGAATTTTTTTTTCACCGCTTAGATAAAAAATTACCTAGATATGTTTGGTGTCTATGAACTCGTAATGAACTGGAGAATCATAATGGCAGTTTAGTTTAGCATTTAGTGACCCTAGTAAAAAAGCAAAGCGAAAAAACAGTGTGGGAATGCACTTTTGTTTGCAATTTCAACGCGCTTGGAATTTTTTCCATTTTTGAGTACAAGCCATGGTATAAAACCAATGATGTCATTCAAAAGTACAAATCAGAAGTTATAACTCTGGGAAGAAGGGGAGCAAAAAATGAAAATGCAACAACCAAAATACCTCTGGTCATTAACCCCTTACTGCCATCGACGTACTATCCCGTCCATGGTACCTGGGCCCGTATGACCATGGACGGGATAGTACGTCTCGTGCGATCGGACGCGCTCCCGGGGGGAGCGCAGTCGATCGCGGCCGGGTGTCAGCTGATTATCACAGCTGACACCCATGACTGTGTGTCAGGAGCGGTCACGGACCGCTCCCGGCACATTAACCCCTTGCACACCGCGATCAAACATGATCGCGGTGTACTGGGGGCACAGGGGAGGATCGCGCAGGGTGGGGGTCCCTGCGCGCCCCCCTGAGACCCTCAGAGCAGCGCGATGTGATCGCGCTGTTCTGAGGGCTTCCTCCCTCCCAGGAACCCGGATCCAAGATGGCGCCGGGGTCCTGGAGGGAGGCGGCTTCCTCAGTGCCTGCCGAGAGCAGGCACTGAGAAGCCTGCAGCGATGCCAGAGCGATCGCTGGTGTGACAGAGTGCTGTGCACACTGTCACACCAGCGATCTGACAAAATACAGTGATGTCCCACCCTGGGACAAAGTAAAAAATTTAAAAAAATAAAAATAAACATGTTTAAAAAAAAATCCAAAATAAATAAAAAAAAAAAAAATATTCCCCAATAAATTCACTTCTTCCTGTAAATAAAATAAACAAAGCAATAAAAGTACACATATTTGGTATCGCCGCGTCCGTAACGACCCCCCCTATAAAATTGTCCCACTAGTTAACCCCTTTAGTGAACCCCTTAAAAAAAAAAAAAAACGAAGCAAAAAATCAATGCTTTATCATCATACCGCCGAACAAAAAGTGGAATAACACGCGATCAAAAAGACCGATATAAAAAAACATGGTACTGCTGAAAACGTCATCTTGTCCCGCAAAAAACGAGCCATCATACAGCATCATCAGCGAAAAAATAAAAAAGTTATAGCTCGCAGAATAAAGCGATGCAAAAATAATTATTTTTTATATAAAATTGTTTTTATTCTATAAAAGCGCCAAAACATGAAAAAATGATATAAATGAGGTATCACCATAATCGTACTGACCCGAAGAATAAAACTGCTTTATCAATTTTACCACACGCGGAACGGTATAAACGCCTCCCCCAAAAGAAATTCATGAATTGCTGATTTTTGTTCATTCTAACCTCCCAAAAATCGAAATAAAAAGCGATCAAAAAACGTCACGTGCTCAAAAATGGTACCAGTAAAAACGTCAACTCGTCCCGCAAAAAATAAGACCTCACATGACTCTGTGGGCCAAAATATGCAAAAATTATAGCTCTCAAAATGTGATGATGCAAAAACTATTTTTGCAATAAAAAGCGTCTTTTAGCGTGACAGCTGCCAATCATAAAAACCCGCTATAAATAGTAAATCAAACCCCCCTTTATCACCCCTTAGTAAGGGAAAAATAATAAAATTAAAAAAAAGTATTTATTTCCATTTTCCCATTAGGGTTAGGGTTAGGGTTGCGGCTAAAGTTAGGGTTAGGGTTGGCGCTAAAGTTAGGATTAGGGTTAGGGTTGGGATTAGGGGTGTGTTAGGGTTAGGTTTGTGGTTAGGGTTGGGACTAGGGTTAGGGGTGTGTTGGGGTTAGGGTTGGAGTTAGAATTGGGGGTTTCCGCTGTTTAGGCACATCAGGGGCTCTCCAAATGTGACATGGCGTCTGATCTCAATTCCAGCCAATTCTGCGTTGAAAAAGTCAAACGGTGCTCCTTCACTTCTCAGCTCTGCTATGCGTCCAAACAGTAGTTTATCCCCACATATGGGGTATCAGCGTACTCTGGACCCAAGAGTTATTGTGCAATTTGTCCTATTTCTTCTGTTACCCTTGGGAAAATAAAAAACTGGGGGCGAAAATATCATTTTTGTACAAAAAAAATTATTTTTTTGTTTTTACGGCTGTACATTATAAACTTCTGTGAAGCACTTGGGGCTTCATAGTGCTCACCACACATCTAGATAAGTTCCTTGTGGGGTCTATTTTCCAAAATGGGGTCACTTGTTGGGGATTTCCACTGTTTAGGCGCATCAGGGGCTCTCCAAATGCGACATGACGCCCCCAGACCATTCCATCAAAGTCTGCAATCCAAAACGTCACTACTTCCCTTCCGAGCCCCAACGTGTACCCATACAGTAGTTTTCTCCCACATATTGGATATCAGCGTACTCAGGACAAATTGGACAACAACTTTTGGGGTCCAATTTCTCCTGTTACCCTTGTAAAAATAAAATATTGGGGCAAAAAAATCATTTTTGCAAAAAAAAAAAAAAGGATTTTTTATTTTTACGGCTGTGCGTTATAAACTTCTGTGAAGCACTTCGGGGTTCAAAGTGCTCACCACACATCTAGACAAGTTCCTTGTGGGGTCTATTTTCCAAAATGGGGTCACTTGTGGGGGGTTTCCACTGTTTAGGCGCATCAGGGGCTCTCCAAATGCGACATGACGCCCCCAGACCATTCCATCAAAGTCTGCAATCCAAAACGTCACTACTTCCCTTCCGAGCCCTGACGTGCGCCCATACAGTAGTTTTCTCCCACATATTGGGTATCAGCTACTCAGGACAAATTGGACAACAACTTTTGGGGTCCAATTTCTCCTGTTACCCTTGTGAAAATAAAATATTGGGGGTGAAAAAATCATTTTTGTAAAAAAAAAAGGATTTTTTATTTTTACGGCTGTACGTTATAAACTTCTGTGAAGCACTTCGGGGTTCAAAGTGCTCACCACACATCTAGATAAGTTCCTTGTGGGGTCTATTTGCCAAAATGGGGTCACTTGTGGGGGGTTTCCACTGTATAGGTGCATCAGGGGCTCTCCAAATGTGACATGACGCCCCCAGACCATTCCATCAAAGTCTGCAATCCAAAACGTCACTACTTCCCTTCCGAGCCCTGACGTGCGCCCATACAGTAGTTTTCTCCCACATATTGGGTATCAGCGTACTCAGGACAAATTGGACAACAACTTTTGGGTTCCAATTTCTTCTGTTACCCTTGTGAAAATAAAATATTAGGGGCGAAAAAATCATTTTTGTAAAAAAAAAAAGGATTTTTTATTTTACGGCTGTACGTTATAAACTTTAGTGAAACACCTGGGGGTTAAAAGTTCTCACCACACATCTAGATAAGTTCCTTGAGGGGTCTAGTTTCCAAAATGGTGTCATTTATGGGGGTTTCCACTGTTTAGGCAGATCAGGAGCTCTCCAAACACGACATGGCGTCCAGCCAATTCTGCGTTGAAAAAGTCAGACGGCGCTCCTTCCCTTCCGAACTCTGCCATGCACCCAAACAGTGGTTTACCCCCACATATGGGATATCAGCGCACTCAGGACAAATTGCACAATAACTTTTGGAGTCTTGTTACCCTTGGAAAAATAAAAATTGGGGTGAAAAGATCATTTTTGTGGAAAAAATATGATTTTTAAATTTTACGGCTCTACATTATAAACTTGTGTGAAGCACTTGGGGGTTCAAATTGCTCACCAAAGATCTAGAAAAGTTCCTTAGGGGGTCTAGTTTCCCAAATGGGGTCATTTGTGGGGGGTTTCCACTGTTTAGGCACATCAGGGGCTCTCCAAATGCAACATGGCATCCAATCTCAATTCCAGCCAATTTTGGTTGGAAAAAGTCAAATGGTGCTCCTTCCATTCCGAGCTCTGCCGTGAGCCCAAACAGTGGTTCCCCCCCACATATGGAGTATCAGCGTACTCAGTACAAATTGGACAACAACTTACGTGGTCCAATTTCTCCTGTTACCCTTGGGAAAATAAAAAATTAGTGACTAAAAGATAATTTTTGTGGGAAAAAAATAGGATTTTTTATTTTCATGCCCGGGCATTATAAACTTGTGTGAAGCACTTGGGGGTTCAAAGTGCTCACCAAAGATCTAGATAAGTTCCTTAGGGGGTCTAGTTTCCAAAATGGGGTCACTTGTGGGGGTTTCCACTATTTAGGCTCATCTGGGGCACTGAAACGGAACATGACCCCCATCAACGTCTGCATTCCAAAACGTTACTACTTCCTTTCCAAGCCCTGCCGTGCACCCAAACAGTTTCCCCCCCCCACATATGGGGTATCAGCGTACTCAGGACAAATTGTACAACAACTTTTGGGGTCCAATTTCCTTGGGAAAATTCAAAAATTTGGGACTAAAAAATCATTTTTGTGGAAAATTGTTTGTTTTTTTTTCACACCCAGGCATTATAAGCTTTTGTGAAACACTTGGGGTTTAAAGTGCTCACAACAGATCTAGATAAGTACCTTAGGGGGTCTAGTTTCCAAAATGGTGTCACTTGTGGGGGTTTCCACTGTTTAGGCGCATCAGGGGCTCTCCAAACACGACATGGCGTCCAATCTCAATTCCAGCCAATTTTAGTTTGAAAAAGTCAAACGGCGCTCCTTCCCTTACGAGCTCTGCCGTGTGCCCAAACAGTGGTTTTCCCCCACATATTGGGTATTGGCGTACTCAGGAGAAATTGCATAACAACCTTATCTGTCCATTTTCTCCTTTTACCCTTGTCAAAATAAAAAAAAGTTTGTAAAAGATCATTTTTGTGGCTAAAAAGTTAAATATTCATTTTTTCCTTCCACGTTGCTTTAGTTCCTGTGAAGCACCTGAAGGGTTAATAATCTTCTTGAATGTGGTTTTGAGTACCTTGAGGGGTGCAGTTTTTAGAATGGTGTCACTTTTGGGTATTTTCTGCCATATAGACCCCTCAAAGTGACTTCAAATGAGAGGTGGTCCCTAAAAAAAATGGCTTTGTAAATTTTGTTGTAAAAATGAGAAATCGCTGGTCAACTTTTAACCCTTATAACTTCCTAACAAAAAAAAATTTTGGTTCCAAAATTGTGCTGATGTAAAGTAGACATGTGGGAAATGTTATTTCTTAACTATTTTATGTGACATATTTCTCTGTTTTAAGGGAATAAAAATTCAAAGTTTGAAAATTGCAAAATTTTAAAAATTTTCGCCATATTTGCGTTTTTTTCAAAAATAAACGCAAGTTATATCGAAGAAATTTTACTTCTAACGTGAAGTACAATATGTCACGAGAAAACAATCTCAGAATCGCGAAGATCCGTTGAAGCGTTCCAGAGTAATAACCTCATAAAGAGACAGTGGTCAGAATTGTAAAAATTGGCCCGGTCATTAACGTGCAAACCACCCTTGGGGTGAAGGGGTTAAGGAGGTAAAGTCATGTGATGAGAGAAGTGTGAAGTATAACATGCTCACTGGAGCCTTCAATGTATATGGATTGAGTAAGAAAATAATCGTCATCTGCTGTTTTGCTCCCTGTAAAGTCACTTAACCAGTTCAAGACAAGGCCATTTAACCCCGATCATGATCAGGCACATTTTGTTTTTTTGTATATATGATTTAAATTTTCTCTAGATTTTTTTCTCGTTTGGTTATTAACCAAATTTGTGCTTTTTCATAATACTTGAGGCCTAATATTTATGTCATTTTTATATTTCTGTTTTCTATTTTAACAATATAGACTGAAATATAAATTTATTATGACCACAAAGTCCAACAAAATATTTTAAATTGTGTCTGCTATTTCCTCTGTATACTCAATTATCATAAATGACTTAGTGACTTATGCATCTCCACCCCTGGCCAGGAGATGTGGTATGTGCTGACTATGAACTGGAGCACCTCTGCATGGTAAGACACAGCCATTACACAGTACATAATAGTACACTTATACTGCACAAGGAAAGGTGTAAAAAATAAATAAAACCAATTCTTTACCTGCTACTGATTTGATTATTCAGCCTCCCAAAGATCGCAGTAAGGCCCGACTCACATTTCTCCTGCGCTCAGCTCTGAGTGATTATACCGGGGTTTCTGTGTAAATCTCTGAAAAACGTGATTAAGCCTGAACCCCATAGGAAGATTCCCTATAATCAGGCAGATGGAATCACTGTGGACGCTGTCTGACCTGTGATCCGGCGGTGTCTGCCTTTTTAGGTGTGCATAAAAGTGATGACAGCCAGAGTTTTGTGCATTTCTGAAAAGAATGACACTGCGGAACAAAGGCCAGACAGAGTCCAGAGTAACTCTGCTGCCTCACTATAGTGAATGGATCCCTCGAGGATTTCCTCTGTCATGTCATTCAGAGATGGAAACCCCAGCGGGATCCATTCACTGTAATGATGGAACCTTTAGATGGAAACCCCAAAGTAAGTGCTCAGCATAGAGCGCAGGATCAGGTCCATCATCTGTTAATGCAAAAATAGGGGCTTGCACATTACTGGTGCATTCTAGAAACTGGTGCTCTAGACAGGCAAAATGGCTCCTCACCCTCCAAAAAAAATTCAACAAATCCTGTGCTTCAAAATCCAAATGCCCCCTCCCTTCTTAGCCACACAGTGTGCCTAAATCACATATGGCATACACATGTTTGGCATTTCTGAAGTGATGAGACCCCGCCTAATTTATGGGTACCTGTCTCAAGAAACATGAGCTGGGCATAACGTACTGGTCACTACAGCATACTGGTCACTACAACAGCAGTTTTCAATTTCACTCAGCAACATCCACTGCTGCTTATTTCTGTAAAACACCCAATGAGTCAAAATTTTCACTACACCTGTAGATAAATTCCAGGATATCATTCCAAAATAGGGATTCAGCTCTTCTAGCACTTAGGGGCTCTGTATATGGAGTCCGCAAACTATCCTAGGAGAATCTGCTCTCCAAGAGGCAAATTGCGCTCTGTCCCTCCTAAGTCTCGCCGTGTGGCTAAGCAGTACTGTACAGGCACATATGGGGTATTGACATGTTCAGTAGAAATTGTGAGACAAATTATAGTGCCATTTTTACCCCCTCCTTGTGTGAAAATGTAAAATCTAAGGCTAAAACAAAATCTTGGTCGTAAAAAATTTATTATTTTTTCTTCACTGCATAATGTTCTAAAATACTGTGACCCACCTGTTGTGTCAATATGATCACTGCACTTCTAAATAAATTCGTTGAGAGGTGTAGTTTGTAAAATGGGATCACTTATGGGGGATTATGCTGTTCTGGCAAGTTAGGGGCTCTCCAAGTGGGTCATGGCACCCGCAAATGATAACCGTAAAATCTGCACTATAATATGGTGCTCCTTCCCTTGTGAGTAGTGTTGAGCCACCCCCGTAGTGTTCGAATTCGGTTCGGTTCGCTGAACACCTGTGTGTTCAACAAACTGTTCGTCAACACCTGTGTGTTCAACGAACTGTTCGTCGAACACCGTCGAACACCGTTAAAACCAATGGCAGGCAAACTAAAACATATAGAAACACATAGAAAACACATAGAAAACACTTCAAAGGTGTCCAAAAGCTGACAAACTGTTCAGAAGACACAACTAACACATGGAAAAGTGACAAGTACATATAGTCATGCGAAAAGAAAAGAGTTGGAGGAGTAAAAGGAGGGGGAGACACAGATATAGGCATGTCATGCCCTTCTAAAACCAAAAAAAGTGCGAAGCCAACACGGCCAGTCCGTTCCTGCCCGTGCGACCTGCGTGGCGCCGGGTTTGTGCCAGAGCTGCGGTAGACCCTGACGGCCAGCCCCCCTCTCCCAATACTGGTGCCTGTACGCTGGTGTGTCGAGCGAGCCCCCCTGCGGTGGAGGCAGGTCTAATCTTTTTAATTTAAATTGTCTCTTTAATTTGAATGAGTACACTTTAAATCCTTTTACAAGGATCTATTGGAGTGCAAGTCTCATGCCAGCAGCCGCAGTAATTCCAGCTCCAGTAGCGTCCACTAAAGCTGCTGCAGTTAAAAAGCTTTTATAAGGATCGAGCTTGGCTGTCCACCGCAAGGCGTCCTACCGCCACTCACAGCCCCTGTGCCTTGGGGTGCCTCCCCGATGCTCTTCACAGATTGTCCCAGGGGCCCGAAGCATTTCCTTTGAAAAAATTAAGTGTCCAAAGTACAGGTGGTGTAGCTTACTTAACAGCTGGGTTAATCCGCTGACTAGCAGACACTGCTACTAGGCCCAAAATTATTGTCTGGGCTAGATGCAGTTAAAAATTTGTAATTAGATACTCTCGTTGGATGCTGAGAAAGCATTCCATAGAGTCTCCTGGCATGCCATATATTATTCTCTTAAAAAGCTTGGGTTGGGACCCTTTTATAGCCAAATTCATGGCCCTGTATCGCAATCCGTCAGCTAGGCTGAAGATAAATGGAACATTATCATCACCTTTTATAATCACCAATGGGACAAGGCAGGGATGTCCTCTGTCCCCTTCTTATACATCCTAGTGATGGAGCACCTGCTCTCATCAATTCACGATAACCCCAATATTAGGGGATTGAGGTGGGAGGCACGAGTACAAGTGCTCTGCATTTGCTGATGAATGATGTCCTAGTATATATCACTCATCCACATATATCCATCACTGCTGTTATGGCTGAAATAGATCACTTTGGTACATGGTCAAATTTTAAAATCAATGCAGCGAAGTCTGAGGCCCTCGATGTTTCCCTCCCCAAATCCATACAGGATTCCATCCAGTCCAACTTTCACTTTGCCTGGTCATCACAGGGTATCAAATACTTAGGAATTCGTATTCATAGAGACCTCTCCCAACTATTTTTTCTTAATTTTGGGCCCTTTATTGAACAACTCCATAGAGATCTTACTTCTTGGACGGTGAAGGATTTTTCCAGGTTCGGCATAATAAATATACTAAAAATGAACATCCTACTTAAACTCTTATACCTCTTCCAAACCATTCCCGTGGTAATTCCCTCAAATTTTTGGAAAAGACTACGCATTAGCTTTTGCAGATTTATCTGGGCAAGTGGGCGTCCATGCATTCGGGGGGACGTTCTGATCAGACAAACAAAAGGGGGTGCCTTAGCCTTCCGGATTGTAGAAGGCATTACATGGCAGCAGTACACGCTAGAATACTCGACTTCTTCCACCATTCGGAGGGGAAATTGTGGGTCAAAATAGCTCAATCCATTTGTTCTAAAGCTCTTAGCACTCTCCCATGGTGCGCCCATTTAATTGTCCCCTCTCTTGGCCTCATGTCATATAGTACTTATGCCACTGCTTTGGCTTTGAGATCCCCCAAAAAAAGCTTATACTCAATCGACCCCCAGGGCCCCTTGCTCCCGATTTCAGATAATCCAGATTTCCCACCAGGACTATCTGCAAATAGATTTCTCATTCAAATAAATCCCATCCGATATATTATTTCTCATGTCATCTCCAATACTTTGCTGCTCCCCCTCAATGACTTGTTACAGGGAAGAGCCAGTTCCCCGAAGGCAAATTTTGAATATAGCCATTTACAACACTTCTATTCAACTGTGAAGAAGCGCACACATCTTCATAGAGATCTCACAAACTTTGAAAAATTGAGCCTATCATTGTCACCCCCTACACACTCCATCTCCCTACTGTATAATCTCCTCATTGCCCAGGTAACTGACAATAGGCCAGGATTCTGCGGGTGCATGGAAAGGGAACTGGGGAAGTCCTTCTGTGACTCACAATGGGATAAATGTTTCATCCTAACACATAAAACCTCAATAGGGTCCAAAGCTCAGGAAACCTCCTTCAAAATTATCTCTAGATGGTACTGGGTACCAGCAGTCCTTCATAGATGGTATCCAGTGGTCTCAGATAGATGTTGGAGATGTGGGGAGGGGAAGGGACAATGTCACACATATGGTGGGCATGCTCTATAATAAATGCATTTTGGGAAAGGTGGTTCCCATGATTGAGAAAATAACTGGTTGGACTATCCCTAATACGCCCGAAGCCCTCCTTTTTTTAATGTTACCAATAAGTAAAGGTAGTTATAAAAGCTCATCATCAATAGGCTACCTAATACAGGTGGCTAAGAATGTCATTCCACGACACTGGAAAAGCAGAGACCCACCCACTGTGGGGGAATGGTTTGCGCAGATCTCCCTTCTTAATAGGATGGAGCATATGATTGCCATCTCACCGGCTGATGTTGATAGATACTGTGTGATTTGGAGGAATTTGATTGATTTAAAAAACTCGGACGCCTACCATCAATGCCCCAACTAAAGTTATCCGTGATGTCGGCACAACAATGATCATAATCGCACTCTATTGATTGGTGGTCTGCCGTGGTCCGCTCCCTCTCTCTCTATCTTTCAGATAGAAAAGTACATGCTTGAAAATCTCCTCCTCATTCCTTACCAGTTTGCAAAGCTCACTTAATCATTTTATTTGGGGTAGGAAGAAAGCCAGAGTGGCTCAAAATGTTCTTTATAAACAAAAAATTTATGGTGGAGCTGGACTACCGAACATTTCGGCTTATTACTCTGCTAATCTGATCAAACAAAGCTGTTTTTGGTGGCCTCATAATTAGACCCTCCAGCCTGGTACGATTTAGAACTCTTTTTAAACAACTACAAACCTCCCCATTTGTAAGTATTAGGTTTTCTCTTAAACAAGCAAATTCCTTGTAGTTCCCATCCAATTCTCCAACCCTCCATTGAGGCCTGGAAAAGGCTTGCTAAACCAAAAAAAGGTTGTGATAAAATCCATATCCTCAAGAATCTTCCATTATCTGTTATCCATGAATCTAGGGGATTGGTCTTGGACCCTCTCTGGCTCAAATTGGGTATTAAGAAACTGGGAGATATCTACGATGGTTCTAAATTCTATCCTTATTCTTTTATTAAAGAACATTTCCATTCATCCTCCTTATCATTTTTTCACTACATTATTCTCAATGAACAAATTTATGTCTTCTTGCAAGTGCGCCCTCGGATTTCTGAACCGGTTTTAAATTTACTTTGCAACTTAGATCATAAAATTTTTTGGAGTCTTTACTACGCTTACCAATGGTTTAACCACAGCACGCAGTTGGTCAAAACACAAAACTTGGTTAAATGGGAGTCGAAACTTCACTTAACGTTTGACCAGTCTGAATTGGAATATGCATGTACGCTTTCCTATGCATTTTCTCTCTCTATGGCCCTTCAAGAATCATACCACAAACTCCTCACAAGGTGGTATTTTACTCCTGCTAGATAATCTAAAATTAACAAAATTCATTCAACTAATTGCTGGAGATTGGAGAAACTATGGTTGTTATGGTAATCTCTTCCACATTTTCTGCCCGAAAATCCGTCCCCTCTGGAAGAAAGTTTTGGGTCTTATTAATGCCATCTCTTCTAAACAAATTCTACTGACACCTCAATTGGCCCTTCTCACACTAAATACTTAAAAAATTTACCCACATTTGAGATTATTAATAGTCCACATCCTACTGGTAACCAAAAAACAGCATTGCTTTCTACTGGAAAAAATCAGAGTCACCCTCTTTTCAAGACATTGTTGATAAAATCACACTTCATAAATCGTTTGAATATAAACTAGCATTGGTTAATAACCACTGCGATAAATTCTTCAAAAAATGGTCCAAATGGATGGAATTGTTTCCCTAATATACGAAATGTACTTGTCTGTTTTCTTTCTTATTAGTTCATTTTATGTTATAAACTTCGTCACTAATGTACTATAGTTACAATTTCATATTGTTTCCTCCTTCACTGCCTTTCCTGCTTTTTCCTTTCCCTTTCCTTCTATCTCCCTCTTTCCCTTCCTTATTCCCTATTGCTTCCCTTCTTGTCCTTGAAAATTTGAATAAAATTATTGCAAAACAAAAATACATGCTTGATCTGGATATTGATGGAAAACCCTCCCTGTACCCCCCAATGTACTGTCGTTATGCATACATTTATAGTTATACTACCTGTGGTGTAGTGACACCTGATGCAGCTAGGGGGCACTGTGTGTGCTCCTCGAGGTATGCATGGAGGCATGGTTTGTGTTGTGGTGAAGGACCTGTGATGAGGTCATGATCAGGTGACCTAACCATGTGATCCTGACCTCACCTATGTTATGTGTATCAAAAGGACCTGTGATGAGGTCATGATCAGGTGACCTAACCATGTGATCCTGACCTCACCTATGGGTGGAGTTACACCTATGTAATGGAGTTTGTTTTGCACCTGTGAGGGAGTGTGTGGGAGTCTGCCAGTGTGGACAGGCTTCCATGTGTCCAAGGCAGGACATTACAGAGAGGTCTCTGTGAATGAAGAGTGAGGCTCCAGGCAGGAGCTGAAGCATTGAAGAGCTGTATTATATGTTACCATATGGTTTATGATGTAATAAACCTAAGGACTTTTTGCATAAGATCGAGTCTCCTGATTTACCTCTGAAGCAGCCGAGTGAGTAAAACCTTACAATTGGTGGATGGAATGCTGGCAGCGGCCCAAGGAGCACATGTTCCAGGACTGGGAATGAGGAATCAGAGGAGGAACGGACGGTCTGTGAAAACCGTGAGTGTGACCAGTGGTCACGAATAAACTGCATTGATGTTTATATGTGGTGCCTCTGAAGATAAGAGGTATCTGAAGAAACTGTTAAGCAGTGGTGACAGACAGGAGTCTGTGTTATGTGACCGGGGTCATTGAGAAGTAAGCAAAAAGCATGCTGAGAGGATACCTCAAAGGAGGTGTCCGGAAACCTGCGAGGCCAACAGGTAACAGACAGGAGTCTGTGGTGTACTGACGGGTCAGTGAGACTGTTTTTTCCTTTGTGGGATATCTCTGCGAGAAGAGGTGTCCGGAAAATCTCTCTGGCTGAGAGTGGTGACAGACAGGAGTCTGTGTTGTGCTGACGGGTCAGTGAGAAACTGTTTTTTTTTTCTGGGATACGTGTGAGGTGTTTGCTGTGGCTCGTGGAGTCATGAAGGTGACAAGCGGCTGGCTGTGACTCGTGGGGTCACGAAGGTGACAAGCGGCAAGACAGTGCAGCGTGCAGAGACTTGTGGTGGCAGGAGCTACAGTGACTGTTGCAGCAAGAGGTTCTGCAGCAGCCGGAGCTGCAGTGGCAGCCACAGCAGCTTGGGAGTAGCATCTGGAGGTGCTGGTTGTTGGTGGCTGCAACGGAAGCGGTAGCAGTACCACCAGGAGCTGGTGTGGTAAAGAGGACAGTGTGAACCGAGGCACACGGACTCTTAAAGGGCCGGTACACGCCCTGGGTGGAAGACACTGTCTGAGGGTACTGTGTAGACTGGGGCCTGTGGGAGCCGTGGTGTGTACCCCAGTGATGGGTGGTGTTCCAAAAGGGGGGCGGCAACCCAAAACAGGGATGGTTACCCAAAAGGGGGCGCTAACCCAAATTGGGATTCTGGCCCGAAAGGGGGTGGAGTCTCAAAAGGGGGTGGTAGCCCAAATCAGTAAAGTGGCCCGAAAGGGGGCGGAGTCCCAAAAGGGGTGGCACCGGTTTCCTCAGTGGACATATCTGAGGAACAGCGGTGTGGGTGTTATACGTATTCCGCATGTGGCAAGACTTCCCGTTTGATAACAGCCCACAGGTGTGTACGGTAATGTTACATAGGGAAGGAGTCTCTGGACAGTTGGACTCAAAGAGTCAGGTGACTCTGAAAGGAACTCCGCTAGTTCTCTGTCTGACCGAGAAAAAGGTCCAGGTGTGCTGCATCCACGGGCTCATTGTGGACTATTTGGTAGACAGGGTGACGCTTGAGATGTCCACAAGTGTCGAGGATCAAGATGGCGGTATACCACCGAACGTATTGTACCCCTATGAGAGGGCACGGGACTTTGTATTTTTTGAAAATGCATGGGAACTTGATAAAGTGTGTTGTTGTTTAGAGGAGGGAGCCCCATCACAGCAGGCGGCTGTAGTGGTTCCTTGCCGTGTGAAGTGTGAAAAGGAGGTAAACCCTAATAGCGACAGTCCCGAGCCCCAGGTGACCAGAAGAAAGTGTGGGTCAGACCAACTCGGGAACTTGGAGGTGACGAGACGTGTGACCGTGGGAAACGGTTTAGCTCTAGCGCAGGGGTCTGACACCTGTCTATAGTGAAAAAAATGTAAAAGGACGCAGACCAGACAGGACGTATGGGTGCAAGTGAATTGCGACGCCGTACTGACCGCTGGGGAGGCGGGTGGTCTGACAGAGGGCCCGACTTAGCCAGACGGTTTGACTGGCAGAGACGACCGAGAAGGATCTCTGGTCGGGTAATAAGTGTTCAACCCCACAAGTTTGAACAGAGGGGGAGGTATGTGGTGTAGTGACACCTGATGCAGCTAGGGGGCACTGTGTGTGCTCCTCGAGGTATGCATGGAGGCATGGTTTGTGTTGTGGTGAAGGACCTGTGATGAGGTCATGATCAGGTGACCTAACCATGTGATCCTGACCTCACCTATGTTATGTGTATCAAAAGGACCTGTGATGAGGTCATGATCAGGTGACTTAACCATGTGATCCTGACCTCACCTATGGGTGGGGTTACACCTATGTAATGGAGTTTGTTTTGCACCTGTGAGGGAGTGTGTGGGAGTCTGCCAGTGTGGACAGGCTTCCATGTGTCCAAGGCAGGACATTACAGAGAGGTCTCTGTGAATGAAGAGTGAGGCTCCAGGCAGGAGCTGAAGCATTGAAGAGCTGTATTATATGTTACCATATGGTTTATGATGTAATAAACCTAAGGACTTTTTGCATAAGATCGAGTCTCCTGATTTACCTCTGAAGCAGCCGAGTGAGTAAAACCTTACATACCCCTTTTACTATGTATATTGTATTTTCTTGTACTTTTTCACCACAACAAAAAAAAAAAGGAATTTTCAAAAAAATGTTTTACTTAGATCTACAGCCGGTGGCTACTCCTCTGACTAGCAGACACTGAAGCTTTGAGTAACCTCTGATTCCAGCTTAGTATAGTAACAGCTCAG
Source organism: Oophaga sylvatica (assembly GCA_033576555.1). Lineage (NCBI taxonomy): Eukaryota > Metazoa > Chordata > Amphibia > Anura > Dendrobatidae > Oophaga > Oophaga sylvatica. Next base: position 246,124,192 of record JARQOD010000002.1, on the reverse strand, counting down.
TCTTGAACTCAACCATCTGTGTTACCCCAAGCCATTAGTGTATGTAGTTCTCGGTTAAAAGGGGGGGGAAACCCACCTGTAATTGACGATGCCAACGTCACGTAAAACACAGCAAGGGGACTCCAAAAAGAGTCTTCATTTTTTCCAAAAATTTGGGGCACAGACACCACTTAAGTAGCATCAATTGCCCCAGAGTTGCTTAAAACGTTTGGTGAGGTGATTTTAACAAATCTTCAAGCTTTTACTCTACCCAGGATGACACAGGGGTAGAAAAGTCCTTGCGGATCAATTATTTGTTCATCTTTATGAACGTGAGTCTGTCTACATTGGCAGTGGACAGCCGCGTGCGCTTATCTGTCAACATACCACCAGCAGCGCTGAACACACGTTCAGAGAGAAAGCTGGCTGCGGGGCATGACAAGATCTCCAAGGCGTGAGTGGCGAGCTCCGGCCATTTATCCAGATTGGAAGCCCAAAAAGAGCAAGGGTCCAGTGACACAGTCATGGCTTCGATGTTCAGTTGGAGATACTCCTGTACCATCGTCTCTAGGCGTTGACTATGTGTCTAACTTTTTTGTCTCCTGTGGCCTTGCAAAGGATGTGCTAAAAATGTGGTGAAAGGATTCCGCAAAATTGCTGTTAACACCAGCAGATTCTGTGTTTCTGTTACGGTTTGAGTGCTGAAGACTCGACGACAGTCCCACGGTTGGCAAGTTAGTACTGTGAGATTCACTACGTGCACCACTGGTGTTTTGTGGAAAAGCACATGTAAGATTCTGTAACAGTCTCTGCTGATACTCCTGCATACATGAATCCCTTTCTATGGCTGGAATTATTTCGGCAAATTTACTTTTGTACCGGGATCTAATAGTGTGGCTACCCAGTCGTCAGGATTATTTCGAATTCTGACAATTCAATGGTCATGTTGCAGGTAGTGCAGCAAGAAAGCACTCATGTGTCTTGCGCATCCAGGATCACCAAGTCCCTGTTGTGTTGGTGGCGAGGTAAGAATCCTGCTTCCTTCCTCTGCCCTCTCCCCCCAACCTCGCACAACAGAAATGTGATCAAGGTCTCCCTCATCTGATGAGTCTTCCATGCCCATCGCCAGTTCGCCCTCCACTCTTCCTGGGCTCCTGCACCTTCCTCACTAGTTTGGCTGCTACCATGCGTCCTGGTTAATCCCTCTCACCCACCCTCCCATGCCAGCCGCCTTGGTGCTGCCGACCATCTGGACCCTGCAGATGTTAGCCTTTTGCATACAACTCCTCCTCCTCTACTTCCTCCACCTCCTCTTGCTCCACCACCTGACTCCGAATTGTGTTTAACATGTGCTCCAGCATGTAAATCACCGGAATAGTCATGCTGATAATGGCATCGTCAGCACTAAACATCTTCGTGGTCATTTCAAAACTGTGCAGAAGGGTGCATAGGTCCCTGATCTGAGACCACTCCTCAAGCGTGATTTGCCCCACCTCTGGATCTCGTTGGCCCATGCTATAAGTCAGAACGTATTGCACCAGGGCTTGTCGATGCTGCCACAGTCGCTGCAACATGTGCAGAGTTGAATTCCATCGTGTTGGCCCATCGCATTTTAGCCGGTGAAGTGGCAGGCCCAACGACTTCTGTAGAGCTGTAAGTCGCTGAGCTGCGGGATGCGAACGGCAGAAGTGCGCACACAGCGACCGTGCCCTCTGCAGAAGGCCATGTAGTCCGGGATAGTGGGCTAAAAATTGCTGGACAACCAGGTTCAACATGTGAGCCATGCAAGGCACGTGTGTGACATTGCCCCGTGAAGGGCCGCACCCAGGTTTGCTGCATTGTCGCACACGGCCTTACTTGGTTGCAGGTCCAGTGGAGACAACCATTCCTGAAACTAATTCTCCAGAGCTGACCACAGCTCCTAAGCTGTGTGACTCACATTTCCTAGACATTTCAACGTAAAAACCGCCTGATGATGTTGAGCCCTGCTGCCAGCATAGCAAGGAGGTGTGCGGGATCTCTTCTGCGCAGTTAGAAAGCCGGTGGCGTGACCTGACAGGCTTTGGGTGCAGGTGGAGGACCGAGAGGAGGTTGAGGAGACAGAAACTTCGAGATAAAGAGGATTGACGCACAACTCGTGGGGACGGCAAGACTTGGACAGCAGCCCCTTGTCCTGCTGTCACCATAGTTACCCAGTGCCCAGTCAGCGACATGTAATGCCCCTGTCCATGCCTGCTCGTCCAAGTGTCTGTGGTGAAATGCACCCTGTCACACACTGAGTTTCTCAAAGAAGCGGTGATGTTGTGTGTGACATGCTGGTGGAGCGCAGGCACACCTTTCTTTGAGAAGTAGTGCCGACTGGGCATCTGGTAGTGGGGCACTGCGACGGACATAAGGTCTCGAAAATCCTCTGTGTCCACCAGGCAGAAAGGCAGCATTTCTGTAGCCAAGAGCTTGCAGATGGTGAAATTCAACCTCTTTGCTTTCTCATGGCTAGGAGGAAATGGTCTTTTACATGTCCACATCTGAGGGACTGAGGGCTGGCTGTTGTGCATAGACGGGGTTGAGTAGGGTGTCCCCGGACAACTGACGGTCTGTGAGGAAGATGCAGGTGCAAAACTTAGGTTGCCTTGATCCAAAGTTGGTTCTCTCGATGTCAGAGAGGGCTCAACACCAGCTGGTGTTTCCACTCCCAAATGAAATGATGACCTGCCAATCAGACTGGCTGTTGCGGGTAAAGAGGTGCCAGGTCTGAGTCTCAAAACAGGTCTGACTGCTGTCCCCCAAGTCACAGAGGATGAAGAGGCCGTGGTCACAGATGCACAAGATGGGGCATACGGTGGTTGGCACGGCCCGCTAGGCCGCATTGTAGCACAGTGAGCTTGCCACTGCAACTTATGCATCATATCCATGTGACGGTTCATGCATGAAGTACTCAAACTATGGATTTTTTGTCCTCTACTTAGCTTTTGGTCACAAATGTTACAGATAACACGAGTTGGGTCATCCTTATCGATGTTAAAAAATGCCCAGGCTATGCAAGGCTTAGAACCCATCTGACCTGAAGAGCCACCACGACTTGTGGTTAGAGGCAGAGTTTTGGTTGAGGATGCACTTGGTGACGTGCTTCCAGTACTACGTCTCTGTCCAGGAAGGCGCAACCTGACCTTGTCATCACTAGAATTCTCCTCCACCTCCTCTGCTGACCTCATCGACTGGCTGACTGTGGGTTGACAGTAAGTGGGATCTGCAACCTCGTCATCATCACCCTGTGTGTTCTCACACCCATCGTCCTCAGAGCCAACCTCTTCCTGTCCTGACAAAGAACTCAAGTTGTCGCTGAAATCAGGTATTTGAGTCTCATCATCGTCTTCCTCATTGTCTCCACCAACAGGAGTTACAGTTTGGGAACGAGGGTCTACATTATGCTCAGAAACTTTTTCATCTGGTCCATCTGGGCATCAGTGCAGATCATTTCCTCGTCTGGATTCACAGAAGCTCTGGAGACGACCTCTGATTCCCAGGCTATAGTATGAGTAAACTGCTCTGCAGACTCAACCATCTGTTCTACCCCATACTCAGATGGGCAGCTGGAGACTTGGGAGCTGTGAGGAAGCAAGTGCGATTGGGGTGACACCTCTGAGACTGGAGTATTTGTGATGTTGAAGTTGAGGTGGAGGAGAGCCGACTTAAAGGAGCACTTGAAATCTTTTGAAGCACCTGCTGTTTTTGTGCCTCATCTGGAATTTGTAGCGATGAGCGTGGCTGTAAGAAAGGGATCATACCACATTGTCCACTAAAAGAAGTAGAAATCTTAGTTTGGCTGGAAGATGGTCTTTCTTCTGCAGATGTTACTGTTGCTTTAACACCTACCACACGGACACAACATTTTTTTCCCTTGCCAACACACCTATTCCCCTTTCCACCAGCAGCAGGCCTTTTGCCACTCATTTTGGTGGTTACCTAATTGACAACTTTGGAGTTGTTTGCACAAAAAACGATGGATGGAAACCGAGCAGAGCTGAGTGGCCAATTTGTGGTTCTAGCCCAAAAGGATTGGCTTGGTTAGAAGCAGTAAAACAATTTTATTAGATACACAGGTGGTGGAGCTTAGTATAGATGGCCTAATAGAATGAGTACCACACACTGATACTATGCCCACAATTATTCTACAGGCAAGATGCAGCTAAAAAATTCTTTTTTTTGAACGCTGGTGGAGCTTTGTATAGATGGTCTAATAGAATGAGTACCACATACTGCTACTATGCCCACAATTATTGTCCAGGCAAGATGCAGATAAAAATTCTTTTTTTTTGAACGCTGGTGGAGCTCAGTATAGATGGCCTAATAGAATGAGTACCACACACTGCTACTATGCCCACAATTATTCTACAGGCAAGATGCAGCTAAAAATTCTTTTTTTTTGAACGCTGGTGGAGCTTTATAGATGGCCTAATAGAATGAGTACCACACACTGCTACTATGCCCACAATTATTCTACAGGCAAGATGCAGCTAAAAATTCTTTTTTTTTGAACGCTGGTGGAGCTTTGTATAGATGGCCTAATAGAATGAGTACCACACACTGCTACTATGCCCACAATTATTCTACAGGCAAGATGCAGCTAAAAATTCTTTTTTTTTTAACGCTGGTGAGTTGTAAATGCTAAAAATGACCACACACGCTACTAGCCCCATTATTTAAGCAGATGCAGCAAAAATTCTTTTTTTACGTGTGACTTGATAGGGCCTAATAGAATGAGTACCACACACTGCTACTATGCCCACAATTATTCTACAGGCAAGATGCAGCTAAAAATTCTTTTTTTTTTAACGCTGGTAGAGCTTTGTATAGATGGCCTAATAGAATGAGTACCACACACTGCTACTATGCCCAAAATTATTGTCCAGGCAAGATGCAGATAAAAATTATTATTTTTTTGAACGCTGGTGGAGCTTTGTATAGATGGCCTAATAGAATGGTACCACACACTGCTATTATGCCCACAATTATTCTACAGGCAAGATGCAGCTAAAAATTCTTTTTATTTGAACGCTGGTGGAGCTTTGTATAGATGGCCTAATATAATGAGTACCACACACTGCTACTATGCCCAAAATATTGTCCAGGCAAGATGCAGCAATAAATTCGTAGTTGTTTGAACACTGGTGGAGCTGGCAAAAAGTGATCAGAAATGATGTAACCTAGCCCTCAAAAGGGCTGCAATTACAAATAGTCACTACTCCCAAGTTGAACTAGCTGTCTATTTAAGAGCACAGACCTGCCTGCTAAAAGTGCTAGGAACTGCTGTAACCTAGCCCTCAAAAGGGCTGCAATTACAAGCTAGTCCCTACTCCCTAAACCTTCCTGTCTAATTACCAGAAAAATCGTTTGCAATTCGCAGTTTCACAGTGACAATATAGCGCTCACAGCAGCAGCAGTGCCGTCTAACACTGAGCTGTAGCAGTGAGAAAAAGGTGGCGAAGGGAAAATGGCTGGGTCTTATAGGGCAAGGACATGTGACATACACAGCCAATGACACATGCCCTTGCTTGTGTGAAAAAAAAGCACTTCGCTCAGTGTGTGCGCTGCTGATAGGCTGACAGACTGCACCGCCCACGGAAATGTGGGAAACAGAAAAAAAAATGGAGATCATTATTTCTGCAGAGATCCATCCCATGCCCCTCCCACCACCCCGCTGTACACTCAAACTGTGTATTAACAGTGATTATCAGCATTACTGTGAAAAAATTCAGTTATGATATTGGTGCACGAACAGTTATCGAACATAACCTCGAACAGCCGGATTTTTTCCAAATCGTTCGGGTACGCTTAACGGCTCGAACACCGCCCAAAACAGCTCGAATTTGAGATTGGCAAACAGTTCGAGTTGAACACCGCTCATCTCTACTTTGTGAGCCTTGCACTGTGCCTGAAAAGTATTTCCCAATTACTTGTAGGGTATTGGTGCACTCAGGGAAAAATGGACCTCATTTTGTTGTAAAAAAAAATTCCTATTAGCCCTTAGAAAAATTAAAAACATGGGCTAAAACTACTTTTTTGTGGTAAAAAATGTATTTATTCTTTCTTCACCGCTCAATGGTATAAAATTGTGTGAGGCACATGTGTCAATATAATAACTTCACCCCTATATGAATTTATGGGGGTTGTAGTTTGCAAAATGAGTTCACATATGGGGGGGTTTCTGTTGCTCTGGCACCTCAAGTGCTCTGCCAATATGACATGGCACCCTCAAAACATTTAAGCAAAATCTGAACTCCAATATGATGCATCTTCCCTTCTGAGCTTTGCATTGTGCCTCTAAAATAGATTTCCCCACATATAGGGTATCTACGTACTCGGAAGAAATTTCACAACATATTGTATTGTGCAATTTTGCCTGTTTCCCTTGTGAAAATACAAAAAATTGTGGCTAGAATAACATTTTTTGTGTGGTAAATGTGATTTTTTTTATTTTCATGGCTCAATTTTAGAAACTTCTGTGAAGCACCTGGGGTTCAAGGTGCTCATCACACATCTAAATTCATTCCTTCACGGGCCTGGTTTCCAAAATTAGGTCACTTATGGGGGTTTCCACTGTTTAGGCATATCAGGGACTCTCCAAATGGGACATGGCATCCACTATTGATTCCAGCAAATTTTACATTCTAAAAGTCAAATGACGCTCCTTCATTTCCGAGCCTTGCCGTGCGCCCAAACAGTAGTTTTTCTCCCACACATGGTGTATCAGTGTACTCAGGAGAAATTGCACAGAAAATTGTATGGTGCAATTTCTCCTGTTACTTTTATGAAAATGTAAAATTTGAGGCTAAAAAACATTTTTATGTGGAAAATTTGATTTTTTTATTTTCATGGCTAAACGTTACAAACTCTATGAAGCACCTGGAACTTCAAAGTGCTCACCACACATCTAAATACATTCCTTGAGGGGTCTATTTTCCAAAATTGTGTTACTTTTGGGGAGTTTCCACTGTGTAGGCGCATCAGGTGCTCTCCAAAGCGACATGGCATCCGCTAATTGTTCCAACAAATTTTACATTCAAAAAGTCAAATGACGCTCCTTCCTTTCCGAGCTTTGTTGTGCGCCCAAACAGTGGTTTCCCCCTACATATGGGGTATCGGCATGCTCAGAAGAAATTCCACAACAAATTTTGGGTTCCATTTTTTCCTCTTACTCTTGTCTAAAAAAATTGAGTCTAAATTTAATTTTTTGCAAAAAAAGTTGAATGTTCAATTTTTTTTTTGTTCCACATTTCAAAAATTTCTGTGAAGCACCTGAAGGGTTAATAAACTTCTTAAATGTGGTTTTGAGCACCATGAGGGATACAGTTTTTAGAATGGTGTCACTTTTGGGTATTTTTAGTCTCTTCAAATGTAATGTGGTCCCTAAACATGTTTTTGTAAATTTTGTTGGAAAAATGAGAAATTGCTGGTCAACTTTTAGCCCTCATAATTTCCTAACAAAAAAAATATTTTACATATCGAAGAAATTTTACCACTATGATGAAGTACAATATGTCTCAAAAAATAATCTAAGAATCATTGGGATCCTGTCACGGGTGTGTCGCGGCGGAGATCGTCACGATTGCACACCCTGACTTCGCACAGCTGAGTTTCTGGTGCTGGGTGTTTTTCGGCACTGAGGGAGTTAATTCTTTCTCTCTCGGTGCTGGGCTGACCAGCCTCGCCCAGCTGCGATTGATGTTTTGTTAATTAGCTTCCTTCATATACCTGCTGGTCTGCTGGGGAAGTTGCCGGTGAAAGCATTCATTCAGACCAGCAGAGCGGATCGTTTCTGAGAAGACTTAAGCTAAGAGTGCCTGTTGTGGTTTTTCCTCTCCTCGCTTATTGTTTATCTCCTTAACCTTTTGTGTTCCTCTGTAGTGGAAGTGTTGTATGCAAGGCTGTGTTTCCTTTACCCCTTGTCTGTCTCGTTTGTCTTATACTGTGTGTAAGCTGTGACCTGCCCATTCCCTGTGGTGGTAATCAGGGTCCTTCTCAGGACTAGATTACAGTGGTCAGGGATCTACAGGAGACAGGGTTACGCTGGCGGCCTGGACCTCTGTACCATTAACAGTACCTCCAGGTAGAGGGACTAGTCAGGACCCCAGTTCAGGGTCAGCATAGACCCCGGTCCACCTCTATCCAGAGACAGCGTGACACGTACACAGTATTGACCCACAATACATAGGATATTATGTCAGGTAAGACATTGCTGGCAGATACTATGTATACATGTTGATTTTCTCTATTATATAAATTTAGAATGATGTCACATTAGATATAGGTTGCTATCTTTGAATATATCTGTTATACGTCGTGACATTTTCACCGGCCACTCTAAAGATTCTCCCCAGCCACCATGGATCCAGTAGCCCATTAGCTCAGCAGTTGCAGAGTTTGTCCATGGAGCTGACGGACGTTAAATCCAAGGTTTTGTACCCCCGGGAGCAAACCAGATTTGAACCTAAAGTAGCTCTCCCGGACAGGTTCACTGGTGGGCGGGACAAGTTTTTCACTTTCCGGGAAGCATGTAAATTGTATTTTCGGCTGCGGCCGCAGTCGTCGGGGAGTGAGGATCAGAGGGTGGGAATTGTCATCTCGCTCTTACAAGGGGACCCTCAATCCTGGGCGTTCTCTCTCCCCCCGGGCTCCCCGGCTCTCCATTCAGTGGACCGATTTTTACAGCCCTGGGTCTGGTATATGATGACCCGGATCGGGTCTCCCTTGCTGAGATGAAGTTACGTAGGATACAGCAGGGAGATCGTCCGGCGGAGGAATTTTCTTCAGAGTTCCGTAGGTGGGCCACGGATACTCAGTGGAATGACCCGGCTCTTAAGAGCCAGTTTTGTCAAGGTTTATCTGACAAATTAAAAGATGTGTTGGCTCAGTATGATTCTCCCCCGTCACTGGAGGCCGCTATGGCTCTTGCTATTCGCATTGATAGACGGCTTCGGGAGAGGTGTGGGGTAACTCCGCCCCTGTGATGACTCCACCTCCTTCTAAAGTCCCTAATATTGAGGTTCCCCTGGTTTGTTCCGAGGAACCTATGCAGTTGGGAGGGACATCATTCCGAGGGAGGGGATCGGCGGTGCGCCGCAAAACAAGAAGGTGTTTCTTCTGCGGGAGAGAGGGACATTTTATTGAGGGGTGTCCATCCCGTACTGTACTGAGCAAGAAGTCGCCGGAAAACTATTAATCCCAGGTTGTGTGGTGGACGACAATCTGGGAGTATGTATTTCGTCCCCAAGTCCGTCTCAGTTTCTCGTACCAGCGGAGGTGGTGGTAGGTACGAGAACTGAGAGGATTTCTGTTCTTCTGGATAGTGGGGCCGGGCTAATCTGGTGGACGCTCGGTTTGCCCAGGTGCAAGGTATGCAACTGAGTGTATTGGCCAAACCTATCCCTATATTCTCTATTGACGCCAGGCCTCTCGGTCAAGGTAGCTTTGTGCAAGCCGTGCATAACATAGACCTTCGAGTGGGGGCAATACATAAAGAACTATTGTCTTGTTATGTGTTGGAGGGCCGTCCCACTCCTATTGTGTTGGGACTTCCTTGGTTAACTAAACATAACCCAGTTATTAATTGGCAATCCAGAGAGATAAGCCAGTGGGGTGAATTTTGCAATAGTAACTGCATGAACACGGTCATCGGTACGGTCGTGCCTAGAACCTTACCTCCTTTTCTGGAGGACTTTGAGGATGTGTTTTCAGAGGAAGGGTGTCAAGAATTACCTCCTCATCGAGCATATGACTGTGCTATAAAATTGCTTCCTGATGCTAAGTTACCAAAATCTAGGTTATATAACCTTTCTGGTCCTGAGAGGCAAGCTATGAAGGATTACATTTCGGAAAGTCTGGCCAAGGGGCATATTAGACCTTCATCTTCCCCAGTGGCCGCGGGGTTCTTCTTTGTGAAGAAAAAAGATGGAGGCCTACGCCCTTGCCTGGATTTCCGTGAGCTTAATCGGATTACGGTCCGAGATCCGTATCCGCTCCCACTTATTCCTGATCTCTTCAATCAGATTGTGGGCGCCAAATGGTTCTCTAAGTTGGATCTCAGGGGGGCGTATAATCTGATTAGGATAAAGGAGGGGGATGAGTGGAAGACGGCGTTTAACATCCGAGGGACATTATGAGAACCTTGTCATGCCTTTCGGTCTGACTACTGCCCTGGCGGTGTTTCAACATTTTGTTAATGACATCTTTCGCCACCTAGTGGGACAGTTTGTTGTCATTTATCTAGATGACATCTTAATTTACTCACCGGATCTTGTGTCTCATCAGGAGCATGTGAGACAAGTGTTGCAGATCTTGCGAGATAATAAACTGTACGCCAAATGGGAGAAGTGTGTATTCGCCGTACAAGAACTTCAGTTTTTAGGATTCTTGGTGTCAGCCTCCGGTTTACGTATGGACCCTGGGAAAGTGAAGGCTGTGCTTGAATGGGATCAGCCAGAGGATCTTAAAGCACTGCAGCGTTTCCTGGGTTTGCTAACTACTACCGGAAATTTATTCGTAATTTCTCATCTGTTGTCAAACCTCTCACTGACATGACAAAAAAAGGGACGGATTTTTCTAGGTGGTCTGACAAAGCTTGTCAAGCATTTTCCTCCTTGAAAAAATGTTTTGCTTCAGCACCCATACTCATCCAACCTGATGCATCACAACCGTTCATTGTGGAGGTAGACGCATCTGACGTAGGAGTGGGTGCGGTATTATCTCAAGGTCCGTCCCCTGGTAAATGGCATCCGTGCGCTTTCTTCTCTAAAAAATTGTCGTCCGCCGAGAGGAATTATGATGTCGGCAATAGGGAACTCTTGGCCATTAAGTTGGCTTTTGAAGAGTGGCGTCACTTTTTGGAGGGGGCAGTCCACCCGGTCACCGTCATTACTGATCACAAGAACCTGCTGTATTTAGAGTCTGCAAAACGTCTGAATTCCAGACAAGCTAGATGGTCGTTGTTTTTTACCAGGTTTAATTTTGTCGTCACATATCGTCCTGGGTCAAAAAATGTAAAGGCTGATGCCTTATCTCGTAGTTTCCCGGGGGCCGGGAAGACGGATGACCCGGTTCCTATTCTTCAGGAGGGAGTTGTGGTGTCGGCTGTATGCTCTGAGCTTGAGGAGGAGGTATTGGAGGCTCAGGGGGACGCCCCTGTAGGACCTCCAGGGAAACTGTTTGTTCCAGATCAGTTAAGACAAAAGGTTATCGAGGCACATCATAATTCTGCTTTGGCAGGACACCCAGGAGTAAAGCAACTGTAGATCTCGTTTCTCGCCGGTTTTGGTGGCCTAACTTAAATAAAGAGGTGGTAACTTTTGTTGCGTCCTGTGGGGTATGTGCGCGCTCTAAGACCCCACATACCCATCCGTCTGGGGCCCTTTTACCGTTGAAAATCCTGGAGCGTCCATGGACCCATCTGTCTATGGACTTCATTACGGACCTTCCTCCGTCTTCAGGTAAAACTGTCATACTAGTTGTAGTTGACAGGTTCAGCAAAATGGCACATTTTATTGCTCTTCCTGCTCTTCCTAATGCTAAAACTCTGGCGCAGGTGTTCATTGGGGAGATTGTGAGACTTCACGGGTTGCCTTCCGATGTGGTGTCGGATTGGGGGTCTCAGTTTGTGTCCAAATTCTGGAAGGCATTTTGTTCTCGTCGGGGATGCAGTTGTCATTTTCTTCGGCTTTTCATCCGCAGACCAATGGTCAGACAGAGCGTCTGAATCAGAGCTTAGAGACATATCTCCGGTGTTTTGTCTCAGAGAACCAAGAGGACTGGTCTTCTTTCTTGCCTCTGGCAGAGTTTGCTCTTAACAATAGGCGGAGCGAGTCCACTGGTAAGTCCCCGTTTTTTGGGCATATGGTTTTCACCCCCAGTTTTGTACTTTCAATGGGGGGGCTCTTCTGGGGTTCCTGAGGAGGAACGATTTTCGTCGTCACTTGCTTCAGTGTGGAGAGGAGTGCTTAATAATCTGAGCACTATGGGGAACCGATACAAACGTATGGCTGATAGGAGGAGAGTGTCTGGTCCGGACCTAAGTGTGAACGATCTGGTATGGTTGTCTACCAAGAATATAAAACTTAAGGTTCCCTCCTGGAAACTCGGTCCCAGATTCATCGGGCCATACAGGATCAGTTCAATAGTTAATCCGGTGACTTTCCGTCTTGACCTCCCTCCTACATTTAAAATCCACAATGTGTTCCACAAATCGTTGCTTAAGAGGTACGTGGCATCAGTTATACCGTCACCCTTACCTCCTCCTCCAGTGGTGGTCAATGGTAATTTGGAGTTTCAGGTATCAAAGATCATTGACTCACGTCTGAATCGCCGGTCCCTTCAGTACCTTGTTCATTGGAGGGGGTATGGTCCTGAGGAGAGGATGTGGGTTTCTGCGTCGGATATTAACGCAGACCGTTTGGTTCGGGCCTTCCACACTACTCACCCAGATAGACCAGGCCCTGAGGGTCCGGAGGCCCCTCGTAGAAGGGGGGGTACTGTCACGGGTGTGTCGCGGCGGAGATCGTCGCGATTGCACACCCTGACTTCGCACAGCTGAGTTTCTGGTGCTGGGTGTTTTTCGGCACTGAGGGAGTTAATTCTTTCTCTCTCGGTGCTGGGCTGACCAGCCTCGCCCAGCTGCGATTGATGTTTTGTTAATTAGCTTCCTTCATATACCTGCTGGTCTGCTGGGGAAGTTGCCGGTGAAAGCATTCATTCAGACCAGCAGAGCGGATCGTTTCTGAGAAGACTTAAGCTAAGAGTGCCTGTTGTGGTTTTTCCTCTCCTCGCTTATTGTTTATCTCCTTAACCTTTTGTGTTCCTCTGTAGTGGAAGTGTTGTATGCAAGTGTCAGGAGTCGAACCCAGTACCTCTTGTCCACTGGCCAGCAGCTCTACCATCTGAGCTATTCTGCTGGCTGCAAAGTTCCTTGCTGAATCCAGATACCATTGACTGTTCTTCCTGATTGGCTACACCTAGTGCTCTCTTGATTGGGCCTCTGATTGCCAATTACACACCCTATATAAACCTGGCCCTGTGGGTGTGTCATTGCGAGATTATTGAGCTCCAAGCCTTTAGTCAAGCGTTTCCTCCTGATCCATTGCTACAAACACTGCTCTCCTGTGAACCGACCTCGGCCTGCCTTCTGACTACGCTCTCCGCCTGATCCATTGCTACAAACACTGCTCTCCTGTGAACCGACCTCGGCCTGCCTTCTGACTACGTTATCTGCCTGCTCCTCTGTTACCGAACTGCCTTTCCTGTGTACCGACCTCGGCCTGCCTTCTGACTACGTTATCTGCCTGCTCCTCTGTTACCGAACTGCCTTTCCTGTGTACCGACCTCCGGCTGCCACCTGACTACGTTATCCGCCTGATCCATTGCTACAAACACTGCTTTCCTGTGTACCGACCTCCGGCTGCCATCTGACTACGCTACCTGCCTCTGCTTTCCCTAGTGTTTGCAGTAACATCGGCTCCAACCCAGACGGGATCTTGACAGAATAATCTCGCACCAAAATGGAGTCCGCTGTGAACACCCTGAGACGGCAAGTTACGGAGCTTCAAAGTTTTTGTACTGACTCTCAAGGAAAATATGCCAAGTTACAAACTGATTTCACGGCGATACAACAGGAAGTAATTGAGCTACAAAAACAACTTCTGGACGTGCGCAATTCAGGGTCCGAATCAAACGCGCGGCTGCCGCTGCCTGCAAAGTTCAGTGGGGATCGCAAGCAGTACCGAGGATTCCTCAATCAATGCCGCATATACTTCCAGATGCAACCTGCTCCCTTTACCAGTGAGAGGAAGAAAGTTTTTTTCATGATAAATCTCCTGACGGATGAAGCTCTTGCTTGGGCTTCACCTTATGTAGAAAAGGACTATGACCTCCTTAATGACCTGGAAGCCTTTACCGCAGCTATGAATCAAGTTTTTGATGACCCAAACCGCTGTGCCACAGCAGAAACCAAATTACATAATTTGCGCCAAGGACGTCGCTCTGTTGCGGAATATACATCGGAGTTCCGTCGCTGGGTGGCCGACACCACCTGGAATCCAGCGGCCCAGAGAAGTCAATTTCGACGAGGGCTATCAGAACCAGTGAAAGACGAGCTTGCCAGGGTTGAGACCCCTGACCAGTTGGAGGACTTTATTCAACTATGTATCCGGATTGACCAGAGACTTACTGAAAGGAGAAAGGAGAGACTGCGAGCACTTGGGAATAGCCCTGGCTTCTCATTTTCAGCATCAGACCACCAAGAAAAGACGCAAGTTGTGTCTGAACCGATGCAGATCGACGTCATCCGAAGACCACTCTCTGCACAGGAGAAGGAGAGGCGACGTGCAGAACATCTCTGCCTCTATTGTGGGGACCCTGGACACTATGCCATCAACTGTCCTAACAAAAGGACTATAGCCTTTACCAACAACAGGTCTGCCAGCAATACGGACCTTTCTCAGCAGTCGGATTCCATCTTGCAGACTATCTCATCAGTAACGCCAGAAATAGACAAAATACATACCACATCATCTCATTTTGTAATCCCCATTCAGGTTGTAATGGGCACCCAAAAAATACAATGCTCTGCCCTGTTGGATTCGGGAGCAGGAGGAAATTTTATGGACTTAAAATTTACACGTGATAATAATATTTCCAGTAGGACCAAATCCACACCAATTGAAATGGAAACTGTGGATGGATCACCTTTGTCTTCTGGACCTGTCACGCATGAGACAATCGAACTGGAGATTTGTATCGACCCGGATCATCATGAAGCTGTCAGTTTCCACCTTATTTCATCTCCGAAATTTCCGGTTATTCTAGGGATCCCCTGGTTTTCAGTCCATAACCCTTCTATCAACTGGGCATCAAGGACCATCACCTTTCCATCTGACTACTGTAAGAATAATTGTCATAAGGAACCCCCTGTTCTCCAACAAGTCCAAATCTCTGAGATTTCGCATGAGAAGGAAGAGAAACTACCACCTCAATATCAGCAGTTCTCTGATGTCTGCAGTAAGAAGAAAGCAGATCAATTACCTCCTCACCGTCCTTACGACTGTCCCATTGAATTGCTGCCAGGAGCAACCATTCCATTTGGACGGATTTACAATCTTTCCGAACCTGAATTGAAGGTATTAAGAAAGTTCCTGGATGAAAATTTAGAGAAAGGCTTTATTCGACCTTCCACATCTCCAGCTGGGGCACCCCTGTTCTTTGTTGAAAAGAAAGACTCCACTCTGCGGCCATGTATTGACTACAGAGAGATGAATAATATCACTGTCAAGAATCGCTACCCGCTACCCTTGATTCCTGAACTATTTGAGAGACTCCGTTCTGCGAAAATCTTTACGAAGCTGGATCTTAGAGGGGCTTACAACCTCATACGGATTCGCCCAGGAGATGAGTGGAAGACCGCCTTCAGAACGAGATATGGACATTTTGAATCTCTTGTTATGACCTTTGGCCTTAGCAATGCCCCAGCCACCTTTCAACATTTTATTAATGATGTATTTCGAGATTTCTTGGACCAATTCGTTGTGGCTTATCTCGATGACATTCTTATATTTTCAGACACCTTGGAAGAGCATCGCAGGCACGTCCAGTTAGTCTTGGAACGACTACAGGAGAACCATCTCTACATTAAACTTGAAAAATGTGAGTTTGAACAAACCAGTATCCAATTTCTGGGATATATCATCTCCCCAGAAGGTCTGAGCATGGATCCCGGCAAAATCAATGCTGTAGTAGACTGGCCTGTTCCAAGAAATTTAAAAGACGTCCAGCGTTTCATAGGATTTGCAAATTTTTACCGAAAATTTATAAAGAACTTTTCACGGATCATACTACCAATTACTACACTAACAAAAAAGACCAAAGCATTTTTCTGGTCTCCGGAGGCACAGGAGGCTTTTGACAAGTTGAAAACTCTCTTTACGTCTGCTCCATTGTTAGTACACCGAAATCCTGAATTGCCATTACTGTCGAAGTGGACGCCTCGGACTCTGCAGTGGAGCCATTCTGTCTCAGCGAGTTGGGGACAAGATGCAACTTCACCCATGTGCGTTTCTTTCCCACACCATGTCATCTGCAGAAAAGAACTACGACATTGGTAATAAAGAACTGTTAGCCATTAAAGTTGCCTTCTCCGAGTGGAGACATCTTCTGGAAGGTGCCAATCACCCTGTGACTGTTCTCACGGACCACAAGAATCTTGAATTCCTCCGTACAGCAAAAAGATTGTCTGCAAGACAAGCACGATGGCCTTATTTTTCTCAAGATTCAATTTTATAATCTCTTACCGGCCTGGTTCAAGAAATGGCAAGGCTGACGCCCTGTCCAGGATGTGTTCGGAACCTCAGGAGAGGTCTAGTAATGATGATACAATTCTAGGCCCTAAAAATTTTTTGGGAATATTGCACTCTAGAGGACTATGTAATAGAATTAAAGATGGATATCAAGAGGACTCTTTCCTTAATCATCCTTCGGAAGACGTCGATCTTTCATTCAAAGAGGGGTTTTGGATGCAGAAACACCAAATATATGTACCTGAATCTTCTCGCCTTGAAGTCCTCAAAAGTGTCCATGATTCTAAACTGGCAGGACATCCTGGAGTTGCAAAAACACAAGACTTACTACTTCGTTTCTTTTGGTGGCCTAATTGTAGGAAGGACGTGAGGAAATATGTTTCAACCTGTTTAACATGCGCACGAAACAAGACCCCACGATCGTCTCCTCTAGGACTCTTACAACCACTCCCAGTTCCATCCAGGCCTTGGGGATCTATTTCCATGGATTTTATTGTGGAACTACCCCCTTCCAAACAGATGACCGTCATCCTTGTCATAGTGGACCGACTCACAAAAATGGCCCACTTTATTCCAACTGAAGGAATTCCTACTGCTGAAAAAACTGCAGAACTGATGATCAAAGAGGTATTCAGGTTACATGGAATTCCTGACAGCGTGGTGTCTGACAGAGGCGTTCAGTTTACATCAAAATTTTGGAAGAGTTTCTGTACAGCCTTGGGAGTCACGGTGAATCTTTCTACCGCTTTCCATCCTCAGTCCAATGGCCAGACGGAGAGAACGAACCAGACTTTGGAGCAATACCTCCGTTGCTTCATTTCCTATCTTCAGGATGACTGGGTGGACTATTTACCAACAGCAGAGTTTGCCTACAACAACTCCATACATAGCGCTACATCTCAAACCCCATTTTTTGCTAATTATGGAGTACATCCAGTATTTATCCCTAATCTGCCAGTGAACACTCCCATTCCTGCTGTTAATGACAGGCTTACAAAATTACAGGAATCCCAGAAGGAATTATCAGAGATATTGCTCAAGACCCAGGAAGAATATAAGGAAGCAGCAGATAAACATCGGAGAGTGCCCCCTGCTCTTCAGGTTGGAGACAAAGTTTGGCTGTCCACTAAAAACCTTAAGACACATGTGCCATCCTCCAAATTGGGTCAGAAATTCATTGGACCTTTTCAAATTTCTGCAAAAATTAACCAGGTTGCTTTTCGTTTAAAACTTCCCAACAATCTAAAGATTCATCCAGTGTTTCACATATCCTTGCTCAAACCCTTCTGTGAAAACCCGTTTCCAGGAAGAATTCAGCCACCTCCTCCACCAGAAAGGATCCGTGGTGAAGAAGAATACATTGTGGATAAGATTCTGGACTCCCGAAAATTCAGAGGTAAACTGCAGTATCTGGTGCAGTGGAAGGGTTACGGACCAGAGGAAAATTCATGGGAACCAAGGGAGAACGTCCATGCTCCTAGACTAACAAGAGCCTTTCATCAGAGGTACCCGGATAAGCCAGCTCCTGAGATGTCCAGAGGCCATCCTGGAAGGAGGGGAGTACTGTCAGGAGTCGAACCCAGTACCTCTTGTCCACTGGGCAGCAGCTCTACCATCTGAGCTATTCTGCTGGCTGCAAAGTTCCTTGCTGAATCCAGATACCATTGACTGTTCTTCCTGATTGGCTACACCTAGTGCTCTCTTGATTGGGCCTCTGATTGCCAATTACACACCCTATATAAACCTGGCCCTGTGGGTGTGTCATTGCGAGATTATTGAGCTCCAAGCCTTTAGTCAAGCGTTTCCTCCTGATCCATTGCTACAAACACTGCTCTCCTGTGAACCGACCTCGGCCTGCCTTCTGACTACGCTCTCCGCCTGATCCATTGCTACAAACACTGCTCTCCTGTGAACCGACCTCGGCCTGCCTTCTGACTACGTTATCTGCCTGCTCCTCTGTTACCGAACTGCCTTTCCTGTGTACCGACCTCGGCCTGCCTTCTGACTACGTTATCTGCCTGCTCCTCTGTTACCGAACTGCCTTTCCTGTGTACCGACCTCCGGCTGCCACCTGACTACGTTATCCGCCTGATCCATTGCTACAAACACTGCTTTCCTGTGTACCGACCTCCGGCTGCCATCTGACTACGCTACCTGCCTCTGCTTTCCCTAGTGTTTGCAGTAACATCGGCTCCAACCCAGACGGGATCTTGACAGCAAGGCTGTGTTTCCTTTACCCCTTGTCTGTCTCGTTTGTCTTAGACTGTGTGTAAGCTGTGACCTGCCCATTCCCTGTGGTGGTAATCAGGGTCCTTCTCAGGACTAGATTACAGTGGTCAGGGATCTACAGGAGACAGGGTTACGCTGGCGGCCTGGACCTCTGTACCATTAACAGTACCTCCAGTAGAGGGACTAGTCAGGACCCCAGTTCAGGGTCAGCATAGACCCCGGTCCACCTCTATCCAGAGACAGCGTGACACGTACACAGTACTGACCCACAATACATAGGATATTATGTCAGGTAAGACATTGCTGGCAGATACTATGTATACATGTTGATTTTCTCTATTATATGAAATTTAGAATGATGTCACATTAGATATAGGTTGCTATCTTTGAATATATCTGTTATACGTCGTGACAGATCCGTTGAAGTGTTCCATAGTTATTACCTCATAAAGTGACACTGGTCAGAATTGTAAAAATTGGCATGGTCATTAACGTGCAAACCACCCTGGGGGTGTATGTAGAGGAGTTAAAGTTATGTTTCAAATGACATTTTGAATACATTTTCAATTATTTTTTTTATTTATCGCATTAATTTGTATATTTACTTAAATATATACAAATATATACACAAATACATGCAATTAATAAAAAAAACTTTGAAAAAGGTGTTAAAAATGTCATTTGAAACATATCCTTAAAATATTAATATTATTAATTATTATTATAATTATTCTTCCTAGATTTGTGGCATCAGACAGAAATTACTGTGTACAGTATTTGTTGTGGGACAATAGACAGAATAGTTAAGAGGGACTCTTATCCTTCTCAACCCTGTCTATTATTGTCCCGGTTCTTGCAGTTTATCTAGTGGTAAAAAAAATGTATACATTCATAAATAAATGCATAAAATAAGTATCTTTGCAGAGTATATACAAAATTTTGCTTTGGATATAAATCTTTTTTAATAGACTACAGCAGCATGTAAGTGATTAACATTTTAACAAATCTCAGCTACTTGTTTCAGCTGTTTTAGCATTCTGATGCCACTATTCCCTCTAAGCAGTGCACTTTGGAAACAATAGTGTTACTGCGGGGGATAAATTGTAATTTTGGCAACAACACAGCTTGCACTGTCAAAAATAGCTTTATGCCGCTGCTACATTACAGTCTGATGCTGGTGAGCGGGGCCACAGTGCAACCCACAAGGAACTAGCCCCGCATTTTGCTACTTGCTGTAACTTGTACTTTGTGGGTCACAATCTGACCCCATTAACTTTCATTATGTAGTAGAAACATACAGTGATCTTTGGTTGCTAGATATGCCCTGTAGCCCCAGCCTAAGAAATACCACTATGCAGACATGTATATCTGTACTTGGGCTTATTGACCTCATTAGCTTAGAGATAACTATACCTGGTGATAGTTTAATAAACTTAAAGTGTTTGTCTCCTTGACATCACGTTGACAGCATGGCAGCCAATAAGTGAGCAAAGTGGTTTAAGTGAGCCATTCTGTCAACGTTGGCAGAGCTGCTGAGCTTATTGATTGGCTTCTGCCTTGTCAACATAACCTCAGCACCACAGCCAATACCAGTCTCTGAAGGAGACTCGCTGATAGACACTTTTCTTTATTCTGTGCTCTTGGACAAGTATTATCTGAAAGGGGACAGCCATTTTAACGTTGAAGAGAGGTGTTTTTTTTTTTTATAATAGAAAGTAGAGTACACACGTTGGCATCACCTCACTGCTCCTATAACTACGTTTGCCTCTGGTCTCTGAAAGATGACCACAAGTAATGATGTATTATGTTGACAGTTGACTTCTTCAGTGGTAAAATAATAATAATCTTTATTTATATAGCGCCAATATATTCCGCAGCGCTTTACAGTTTAACGGTTTCAAACACAACAGTCATAAGTAACAATGTTAACAATAATACAATAATTAAAGCAAAATAAAACGACCCCACTCGTGAGAGCTTACAATCTACGATGAGGTGGGGGAGATACAAAGTACAGGTATGTATTTACAATGATGGTCCAGCCATCTTGAGGGAGTGGGGGATAGATAGAGATAGTGAATTGGCTACACACACTTACACATAAAATGACTTTGATTAGGGAACATGATAGGCTGCTCTGAACAAATGTGTTTTGAGGGATCGCCTAAAACTGTGCAAGTTGTGGCTGGTCATAATTTTTTGGGATAGAGCATTCCAGAGGATTGGTGCAACACGGGAGAAGTCTTGGAGTCGGGAGTGGAAGGTACGGATTAGTGCTGAGGTTAGTCAAAAGTTGATTGCAGAGCGCAGCGATCGGCTAGGCCAATAGACAGAAATGAGGGAGGAGATGAAAGGGGGTGCCGCACTGTGGAGAGATTTGTGGGTGAGAACAAGTACTTTGAATTGGATCCTATAATGAATGGGCAGCCAGTGTACCGACTGGCGAAGACCGGACGCGTCCGAGTACCGATTAGCCAGATGGATGACCCTGGCTGCTGCATTAAGGATGGACTGGAGAGGAGAAAGTGGAGTGAGGGGGAGGCCAATTAATAGAGCATTGCAGTAGTCCAGGCGGGAGTGGATCAAGGCGACAGTGAAGGATTTTGTTGTTTCCATGGTGAGAAAGGTGCGGATTCTAGAGATGTTCTTTAGGTGTAAGCGGGCAAGAGATTGTATATGGGAGGTGAAGGATGTATAGATGTGATTGTTGGAGGCCATGATAAAGAGACAGGCATGAAACCAGGCAAGGCTGCAAATTTCCTACTACTTGCTGGGATCCTGAGTACTTTTTCTGATTAGTAGGCTCTTGCAATGTCATGACTACGTTATGTGTATTCTGTCACAATGATGATGCAGGGCATACAAATCAGAAGGCAGGTAGTAGGAAGTAAGCAGAGCTCTGGTCTGGCTGCAGAGGAGTACTGTCATAGCCACTTGACACTGGTCCTGTGAATTGTTTTGCTCAAGGCTATAAAGTGAGTGTAGCACTTGAAAATTTCATCAGAATTTCTCCAGAAATTTCCTGTAGGAAATCCGGTAAGTGTGTTCTTATTTTTATGATTACATTAAATACAGTGGCTTCTTGTAAGATTAAGTGTCATAATGATCTTTTATGGTGTTTACTTGACACAATCACTATGTATTGATTTATCATTTTTATATTACATTACAACCCTTCATTTTATACTCTGATATGTACATGATTACATGATTGTTTTTGTGATGGTAATGTCATATTCATCATATTTAGCTTTTGGAATTGCTCATCAATTATAATGGCAATACTTTCTTCCAGGCTAGTGTAATTACGAATTCATTACATTTTAATTAAGCAAAATTAATTTTACAGATTTGTTTCATCATGTAAGACTTCGAATAGTGTTTGTGATGATTGGAAGCAGAAAACAACTCCCTTTGCACAGTTGTCCATCCATCAGTTTCCTGCATGATATACAGTGTGGGGAGGGAACAGATGACAAAAGGACATAATGAATCATGGCATGGCAGGTGACACAGAGACACTTCCCTTTTCTCAGAAGGAATGCAGTGTTCATGCGGAAATAGCTCAATTTTTTAAAATCTGAGCTCATAAATTAGGAGATGTATCCATCTGAAAAAGAGTTATGTGGCTGTCAAAATGGTGTAATAATGACTTCCCAGCTCCTGTGTAGACTTGCATCAACATGTGGGCCATATTCAGAGGAGACAGCTCTATGCTCAGAACTAGTACAGAATACAATGCGCAAACAGCAGAGGCTGAGAGACGTATGCTGTGCTTTTATACAAGTCTATTGAGTGCTGTACATTACCTGTGCTCTAATTACCTATCTTTACATTATCATTTATTCCTAAAGGTTTTTCTTTCTGTCCACATCTGCAGTAAGAGTGTAGTATTGTGCCAACATATTATTTTTATAAATCCCCCAATGTGTCCCAGATTTAACAAGGTAAACTCCAATCATTACATAATTTTACATTCATGCTCCCTATAGTTGTATAAATCCATATTTTTTTTGCTTAAACCTTGGAATATCATTTTTTGCAGCTGTCGTGTTATTAACAATTTCCTACCTGGAGTAGAGCATAGCTGAAACTTATTTGTTTGCACTTGGTAACTGCTACCCAGGAGTTTTTTATTTTTTTTATTAAAGGGCTGTTTGTGGTATAATGAAAAGCTTATTTACCTTCTAATGTATTTTTAATTTCTTACTATTATGTCTTTGGCCTCATTAAAGGGGATTTTCCCATAGTAGACATTTATCAGCAATGCACAAATTAGGTAAATGTCTGATCACTGAAGACACAACTGCTGGGATCTCCACTGATCACTCAAAAGAAAGCCCAGAGCCCCTCGTTTCATCCTCATTTGACAGATGCTGGGAGGAGGAGCTTGAATGGAGTGGAATTTGAGTATGCGCGGAGCTACTCCATTCACAGTCTATAGGTCTGCTGAAAGCAGTCAAGCACTCTCCATGGCTGTCTCCATGTATTTCATACTATCACCGTTAAAAGTGGAAAGAAAAATATTTATAATGTTTTATTAAGACACTTAATATAGTCAGTTCTGTATTCCATTCTTTAAATAGGAAACTAGTTTACACTTAGTGGTTTATAATCAGCCTATGCAGTAGGGCTTGCATCCATACTTGCCAGAGTCCACCATCAGGGCTCTAGCTTCTTTAATAGCTAACTGCACTTCAGACATTGTGTACAGTGGCTCGTGTCTATCATGAGAACCTTGTTCAGTACACATTTAAATGCACCTCATTTACTGTGCAAATCAAATTGCCATCAGGACTCTGGTGTGTCTTTATTGAGATGAACTGTTCACTGTGCACTTTCACTAGTGTCCACTATCAGGACTCTATACTGTATATGCTACTATCATATCTATTGGGTACAATTGCCAGTGTCTGTAATCAAAGCGCTGACTTGGATGTACCTTATGCACTTTACCTGTAAGGCTATGTTCACACATTGCGTTTTTGCCTTTATTTGTTCCACAGGCAAAACCTGCTCTCTTGGCAGTAAGGGTATGTTTCCACGGTCAGGAAACAGTCCGGATTTGCTGCGTGTTTGACGCTGTGCGTTGGCGCAGCGTCAAACACGCAGCGTCCAGATGTTACAGCATAGTGGAGGGGATTTCAAGAAATCCCGTCTCCACTATGCTTCAAAACACGCAGGCGGAAGACCTGCGTTTACGGACATGCGGCGCGTCTTTTTAGACCGCAGCATGTCCTATTCCCTTGCGGCGATGCTGCGTCGCCGCAAGAGAAATAACACAGGGCTATGTAGCCCTGCGGTCATTCCGCATGTGTTCCGGATGTGTTCCACGAACACATCCGGATTGACCGCGCGTTCAAAAGGGGGAGTGGCTTTGGGCGGAGCGGACTTTCCACTCCGTCCAAAGCGCTGTGTTTCCTGAGCGTGGAAACACAGCCTTAAGAAGCTGCTTACAGAAAGTAGGTTTTGCTGATTTTTTTTGCTGCGTTGCGTTTTTGTTGTCTGTTGTGCATATTGATAAAGTTTAGTGGCCCCAAAACAGCCTGATTTAACTTCCTTAGATTTTTGCACCAAAAATGCAGCAAAAACTGACACCTGCATTTTTTACTGCATTTTTGCACTCGCTGCAAATGCACTAAAAAAATGCTGAAAGAAGTGACATGCGCATTAGTTTTCCAAATCAATCACAAAAATAAATCAATGTTTTCTGAAATCTCATAGGTTTTGCTGGTACTGTAAAACGCAAAATTTGCTTTAAAAAAACGAATAAAAAATTCAACGTGTGCACATAGGCTGGTCTCCACCATCAGGATTTTAGCAGGTCTATACATAATTGCTCTTCATCTATCCGGTATAATGGCTGGGTCTATTGCATCATTATTATACTTTTGTGCCCTTATTAAGCTTTCTATATACAAACAATTTTAATTAGCCTAATTATGTGCCCAGTATATACACACTGGGAGAAACGCATTCAGGCATTTATTGTTGTTTAGATTGTTCTATAATATGTAACAACAACAGGACGATGAGGCAGATTTTTGGATACAGTGTATTTATGCTGTGTCTTAGATTGGCTCACTTGGCTGCACATAGAGGTAGACAAAGGAATGCTGTCTCTTTAACCCCTTCCCGACCCATGACACCTACGTCGGCGTCATGAAAACCTGTGCCATCCCGACCCATGACGCCGACGTAGACGTCATGCTATAAATCCCGTTCCTGCGGGTCGGGTGACCGGGGTCACTGAAAGGTCACCCGACCCGCAGGCACAAGATCCTTTGTGCTTCACCACAGGGGGAGTGGCTTAACACTCACGTGGCTACGATCGCTCTGATTGGCTGTTAAAAGTGAAACAGCCAATCACAGTGATTTGTAATATTTCACCAATGAAATTTGGTGAAATATTGCAATCCAGCCATGGCCGATGCTGCAATAACATCAGCCATGGCTGGAGACCGACATCCGACCCCCCCACACCGAGTGACAGCAGCGATCGGCCGCCGCCACCGATTGATGGCGGCGATTGGTCGCTGCCGTCACTATCTGCTCCCCTCCTCTTTATTCCGGTCCCCACAGGCCTCGGATACCCACCACAGGTCTCCGTTCCCCCCCAGGTCTCCGATCCCCCCTAGGTACCACAGGAGTCGCCATCTTCCTTAGGGCCGTATTTAGAGTTTCTGCTGACCTAGGCACTTTTCGTTCTGCCTCCCCCATTGGTGAGTATGACTAATGCAGACACTGTTGTCAGTGACTTAGACTACTTGCACATCAGCGATTTTTGCCATTCGCGGCAGATCCGGCAGTTTTTCCGCATCTGCCACGTAACGGATCACTTATGGCAACACTGCATTCGGCCTCAATCATTCCCTATGCGACTTGCAGACATGTGCGACACTTGCGGTTTTGACGCGATCCCGCAAATCCGATACTTGCAGCAACGGAAAAGAAAATGCTACTAGCAGTGTTTTTTTGTCTCACCGCAAGTTCCGCACGTTTGCAAGTCCCATAGGGAATGAATGAGGCAGAATCTATGTGTGTGCCCATGTAGCTCTTTCAAACACAGTGGTTTCCTACCACACTCAAAAGACATACAAATAGGATGTTTAAATTGTGAGCCCCCATGGGGATAGTGTTGATGATGTATGTAAAGTGCTGTGGAGTTAATAGCGCAATATCAATGAATAAATAAATATTATTCTTAATATTAGGTTACAATACCAGGATCTGAGGATTTTCTGTTTCGAGGTCAAGCGCTCTCTGATGTGATGTTGCTGCCTGTCTCGCTGTCTTCCTCTTTTGACACTGCAGTGTGGTGGACAAGAAAACATTAACTGGTTAACAGCAAGAAGTCTGGTGTCTGTGTACTAACTGAACTAGAAACTCTCGCCATACCATGTCCAGCAGACATTGGAGGAATACTAGATGGATTTTATTATTCTATTACTGCCCAGTCTCTGACTAAGGCCTTATTCAAATGTCTGGGTGTAAACAGATACTTACATATAAATCTGGACAATTTATCTTATAGATCTCCCGGTATATTATTTATTATAGATCTATAATATATAATGTACAAGGAGACCTATAGTATAAAATGTCCAGAATTATCTGTAATGTATGACGTACAATCTATTATATATAATGTCCAGGGTGATCTATAATATATAATGCTCAGGTAGTAGATTTATAATAATGTACAGTCCAGGCAAATCTATACTATATAATGTCCAGAGGCAGAGATATATTTAGGGTACGTTTCCACGTTCAGGAAACTCTGCGGGTTGGACGCTGAGAACAGCCGCAGAGTCCAATCCGCAGCGTCCAAATGTTACAGCATAGTGGAGGGGATTTTATGAAATCCCATATCCACTATGCGTACAAAGATGCAGGTGGCAGACCTGCGTATATGCACATGCGGCGCGTCTTTCTAGACCGCAGCATGTCTATTTATCTCGCGGAGACGCTCAGTCTACACAAGATAAATAACACCGTCCTATGTAAAGGATGTGGTGATTCCACACGGTTCAATGAACACATGTGGAATCACCGCGCGTACAAAAGCCGACAAAGCTTTGGACGGAGCTGTGTCCTCTCTGCAGTGTTTCCTGAACGTGGAAACATAGCCTTAGGGTATGTGCACACGTTGTAGATTTGTCTGCAGAAGTTTCTGTACATAATCCGCATCACTTGGCAGAAAACGCAGGTGCGTGTTGTGAATACGTTGGAGGTGACTTCGGAGCTGGGGCTCCCTCCGGTGGTTGATGAGGGTAATGAACTAATTGCGGAATGGCTTTCAGCTGGATCCGAATGGTCTGATATAAGTGACCTGAACTCCCAGCAGCCTTGTCGGTAATCAATTGTTCTTCAGGTCTTGCTTGGAGCTCAGCTTGCATTCCTGCTTTCATTCATAAGTGATTTGCTTTTTTTTTCCTCTGGTTGAATTTTCTTGCTGGTTTACTGCCTTGCAGTAGACTTCTGCCTGGTCCCCTTTTGGGGCCTTGTGCTGCATTTGTGCTCAGTTGTGTTTGCACTTTTGCTCTGTTCCAGTGTCGCTTTTTATTTGCTGAATTGCTGTGTGTTACACCAGAGATCTGATTTAGGTGGTAGAGGTCGTGTGATCTCAGGTTTTTTGTTAATCAGAAGTGTTGGTATTTTTGTCAGGGTTTTTTGGGTTGCAGTCAGAATTCTTTCCTGTAATTTTCTATCTAGACAGTATTGGGCCCCAGCGTTTTTGATAATTCTATTTTCTGTCTATGTTCGTATTTTCCTCTTGTCTAACCGCCATTACATGTTTGGGGGCTTCCTATTTCTTTGGGGGTTCTGCTACGGGGCAGTTAGCTTTCATCTTTCTGCCTTTAGGTGTAGCTATCTCTCCGGCTGTGACGAGGCATCTGGGATCACTGTAGGTACGCTCCACGGCTACTTCTAGTGTTGCGGTTAGTTCAGGGTCCTGCAACCCAATAGTTTCCAGTCTCTCTGGTGTATTGCGACTTTGGCTATTTTTGCTATTTCTCCTCAGTTACCGAAACATAACAGTATTACCGGCCAAACTGAAAATTATATGGTACTCAACAGAAGGGAAAAATAGTAAAAAAGGAAAAAGAAAAAAGGGAGTTGTCAGAAATTTTTTTTTCTGTTTGTTGCATTTTTTCCCTCTTTTTCTCTGGGTGCTGAGGAGGAATTTTTTTTCCTCAATGGAGTTTGCACAGTTGTCTGCCCGTGTGGATCAGCTTGCCACTGAGGTTCGGAGTATTGCTACCTATCTTGCTAGGTTGCTGGTTGTGGAACCTAGGATCCCCATACCAGATTTATTTTTGGGGGATCGGTCTAAATTTCTGAATTTCAAAAATAACTGTAAGTTCTTTTTTGCCTTGAAGCCTAAGTCCTCAGGGAACGCAACACAGCAGGTTCAAATTGTCATCTCTCTGCTGCGCGGTGACCCTCACGATTGGGAATCTCAGACAGGGCTGATTCGGACACTGATAGGACAGTCCAGATACAAGAAATAAGCAATACTCGAATAGGCAAACGTTCAGACACACGGGTCTCTGATACTGACTAGACCAGGGGACAAGGTTCAGGCACTGGCCGTGCAGGGACCAAGGGATCAGGTTTCAGGCAATGGCTGCACATAGACCACGGTACAAGGTTCAGGCACTGGCTGCACTAGGGCCAGGGACTATGGGTTCTGAACTGGCCACACAAGGATGAGGGAATACGGGTTTAGGAATGGCCATGCAAGGACCAGGGTCTTAGGTTCAGGACACTGGCCACACCAGGACCAGGAGACCTAAAAACTCAGTACTTGCTCCACTAACACATTAATGATACTTGTTGCTTAGGAACCGCCCCATTGGCTGGGGGCATTTTATTATGTGCACATGGTGCCCCTTGAACAGCACCTTAAGGAGCACTAGATGCCCCACTGGGAGGGAAGTTCAGTGCGTCACAACACATGGAAGAGGTTTCATGCGGGGACCAGGCCCCCTCGCGTCCGGGTTGGTGGAGTATGCCA
>JARQOD010000002.1:246034549-246095529 GCA_033576555.1 Oophaga sylvatica | reverse complement strand
GAATGGTTGTGAGAAGTCACAACCACTATCATCACAGAAAGTTCACCCGGACATCTGATATCCACAGTTACAGCAGACAAAAAAAGAGAAAAGAAAAAAAAAAAAAAACCAATAGTGTTTACCTGTGGTAACACTGCAGAAAAAAAAACACTTAAGGGAATTGCTCACCTGGAATGGTTGTGAGAAGTCACAACCACTGTCATCACAGAAAGTACAACCGGACATCCGATATCCACAGTTACAGCAGACACAGCCTTTCCAGACCCAGCAGACACTAACGTTTTGGCTTCAGAATCTTGTAATGTTTGTAGTACAGTTCATATAGCGTCTTGTGCTTGGGTGCGATGAAAATACATGAGACACAGGTTTGATATAGAAAGTCTTGTATTACTTCATACAAGTTGGCAAAAATAGTGACACAGTTTGCAGACACAGAAGCAGGAGACACAGCAGGCCAGAGTAATCTAAGCTCAGCAATCACTCTCCACAACAGGTTCAGGATCTTCTTCTCTGTTACCGTAAGTCCATGCAAACGTGGGTCTTTCAAAGAGCAGGGTTCAGAGTCCACAAGTGCTTCAGAGTTCCTCAGTAGGAATAGCTGGAGTACAAGGTCCAAGGCTTTAGGAGTCAGGTCACAGGTTCACTGCAGGCTAGATTCTGAAGCACTGATTGCTCAGCTGTGGCTGCTTAAGAAGCAAAAGGAGAGAATCAGGGCGGGAACATGCAAGCTGAAAACTCCATTTTGACTGAGGGCAAGATAGCTGCAGCAAGACAGAAAGTAAAATGGCTGACGAACAAACTGAGTTTCAGGAACATGTACACAGAACCTTACACAAAGTCTGCATTACAAAATGGTGCTCCTTCCCTTCCAAGCACTCCCATGCGCCCAAACAGTGGTTTCACCCCACATATGGGGTATCAGCGTACTCAGGAAAAATTGCACAACAACTTTTGGGGTCCAATTTCTCCTGTTACCCTGGGGGAAAATAAAAAAAATAGCGGGCTAAAGAATCATTTTTGAGGAAAAAAATTATTTTTTATTTTCACGGCTCTACGTTTATAAATTTCTGTGAAGCACTTGGGGGTTCAAAGTGCTCACCACACATCTAGATAAGTTCCTTAAGGGGTCTAGTTTCCAAAATGGTGTCATTTGTGGGGGGTTTCCACTGTTTAGGCGTATCAGGGGCTCTCCAAACGCGACATGGCGTCCAATTTCAATTCCAGCCAATTTTGGTTTGAAAAAGTCAAACGGCACTCCTTCCCTATCAAGCCCTGCCGTGCGCCCAAACAGTGGTCCCCCCCACATATGGGGTATTAGCATACTCAGGACAAATTGGACAACAACTTTTGTGGTCTAATTTTTCCTGTTACCCTTGGGAAAATAAAAAATTGGGGACTAAACGATCAGGTTTGTGGTAAAAATATGACTTTTTATTTTCATGCCCGGGAGTTATAAACTTCTGTGAAGCACTTGGGGATTCAAAGTGCTCACCACACATCTATATAAGTTCCTTAGGGGGTCTAGTTTCCAAAATGGTGTCACTTGTGGGGGGTTTCCACTGTTTAGACACATTAGGGCCTCTACAAACGCGACATGGCATCCAGCCAATTCTGTGTTGAAAAAGTCAAACGGCGCTCCTTCCCTTCCAAGCTCTGCCATGCACCCAAACAGTGGTTTACCCCCACATATGGGGTATCAGCATGCTCAGGACAAATTGCACAAAAACTTTTGGGGTCTTGTTACCCTTGGGAAAATAAAAATTGGGGTGAACAGATCATTTTTGTGGAAAAAATATGATTTTTTATTTTCACGGTTCTATGTTATAAACTTCTGTGAAGCACTTGGAGGTTCAAAGTGCTCACCACACATCTAGATAAGTTCCTTAGGGGGTCTAGTTTCCAAAATGGGGTCACTTGTGGGGGGTTTCCACTGTTTAGACACATCAGGGCCTCTACAAACACGACATGACATCCAGCCATTTCTGCGTTGAAAAAGTCAAACGACGCTCCTTCCCTTCCAAGCTCTGCCATGCACCCAAACAGTGGTTTACCCCCACATATGGGGTATCAGCATGCTCAGGACAAATTGCACAAAAACTTTTGGGGTCTTGTTACCCTTGGGAAAATAAAAATTGGGGTGAAAAGATTGTTTTTGTGGAAAAAATATGATTTTTTTATTTTCACTGTTCTATGTTATAAACTTCTGTGAAGCACTTGGAGGTTCAAAGTGCTCACCACACATCTAGGTAAGTTGCTTAGGGGGTCTAGTTTCCAAAATGGGGTCACTTGTGATGGGTTTCCACTGTTTAGACACATCAGGGCCTCTACAAACGCGACATGGCGTCCAGCCAATTCTGCGTTGAAAAAGTCAAATGTCGCTTCTTCCCTTGCGACCTCTGCCGTGCGCCAAAAAGTGGTTTACCCTCACATATGGGGTATCGGCTTATTCAGGAGAAATTGCACAACAAATTTTGTGGTTCATTTTTTCTTTTAACAGTTGTGAAAATAAAAAAAATTGGTTCCGAAGTAAAGTTTTTGCAAAAAAAGTTAAATGTTAATTTTTTCCTTCCACATTGCTTCAGTTCCTGTGAAGCACGTAAAGGGTTAATAAACTTCTTGAATGTGGTTTTGAGCACCTTGAGGGGTGCAGTTTTTAGAATGGTGTCACTTTTGGGTATTTTCTATCATATAGACCCCTCAAAGTGACTTCAAATGTGATGTGGTCCCTAAAAAAAATGGTGTTGTAAAAATGAGAAATCGCTGGTCAACTTTTAACCCTTATAACTTCATAACAAAAAAAAATTTTGTTCCCAAAATTGTGCTGATGTAAAGTAGACATGTGGGAAATGTTATTTATTAAGAAATTTGTGTGACATATCTCTCTGATTTTAGGGCATAAAAATTTAAAGTTTGAAAATTGTTACATTTTCAAAATTTTCGCCATATTTCCATTTTTTTCATAAATAAACACAAGTCATATCAAAGAAATTTTACCACTAATGTGAAGTACAATATGTCACGAAAAAACAATCTCTGAATCAGCTGGATTCGTTAAAGCGTTCCAGAGTTATAACCTCATAAAGTGACAATGGTCAGAATTGTAAAAATTGGCCCTGTCATTAAGCTGCAAAATGGCTCTGTCACTAAGGGGTTAATCAATGAATTAAAAGGTATTTTTTAGGGATTTTGTGTTTTTCTCTCTGGTGCTTTTCACACTTCAGTTCACCCCAACTGACCGAGTTCTATACAACTGGGTTTTGACCCGCCGCTTTGGGCAGTCATACCAAGGGATAGTTGATCCGCGGAGGAGGAGAAGAATGTGGGTGCATCCGCATTTGAGGCAACGCCTCACTAAAGGCCATTTTCACTGCCTTTATGCATCTCTTCGGACACATCCCCACAAGTTTTTCCTATATTGTCGGATGAGCATTGCCCCCTTTGATGTTTTTTTGGAGTGTGCCCAGGGATCACCTACCACTACCAGGACACCAGGATGTGCAAATCTATCTCTGCAGAGGAGCGCCTTCTCCTTACGTTATGGTATTTATTCCTCAGCTACATACTGTTTGTTGATGATGTGTTTTCCCTCAACTTTTCTTTAGCACTTAGCCCTTTTGCTTAATTATCTTCTTAATATATCCCAAATATCAGCTCTAAATAACAATACCATGATGTTTATGTGAAATTCACATAGACCTTTGACTTGTGTATATGTAGTGTTTGGCTTTCTTGTAATTTACACACTGTTCTGGTGATCTATATTGAATTTGTGAAAACTTTTGCATGGTGTAATGTTTGATCTCTCTACATTTGTTTAATTGTAGGTTCCTCACAACTGACATTTCATATGCCGCACTCCATCTGGAGTTTTTGATAGGGAGATCAACCATATCTGGCATAGTTCATGATACATGTTCCCAAATCTGGATCAGACTTCATCAAGTGGTCATGCCTGAGCCCAAGATGGAAGACTGGATGAGGATTGCCAGGGAATTTGAGGAGCAATGCCAATTTCCCAATTGCATTGGAGCCCTGGATGGGAAGCACATCCGTGTGCGTAAGCCGCCGAAGGGTCCCAATTCTATAATTATAAACAATATTTTTCTGTAGTTCTGTTGGCTCTGGTTGACAGTAACTACAGGTTTATAATTGTAGACATTGGGGCCTAGGGAAGAACTGGAGACTCTAGAGTAGGGGTGGGGAACCTCAGGCCCCAGGGCCATTTACGGCCCTCGATGACCTTTCATTCGGCCCCCGGTCAGATTCTCAGGGACCGCAGTGCTTTGGCAGGGAGCTGTATTTTGATTGCCTGCAGCTCATTAATTTCTTCTTGATCTGTAAGCACACACACGCAGTGTTCACTACTGAACACTGAAGGGCATGCAATGCAAGATTACGCCTTGAGACCAGTGCCAGAGTCAGGATGTACTTTGTGGGCGGAGTTTGTACGGCCCCCGAAGTATGGTATAAATATCCAAATGGCCCTTGGCAGAAAAGAGATTCCCCACCCCTGCTCTAGAGTTTTCAATTCTTCCATTATGGGTCGGCAGCTGAGCAATAACCAGTTGAACCTACCACCACGTCAGCTTCCTGGCTCCAATATTGAACCTGTGCCATATGTTGTAGTTGGGGATGAGGCCTTTCAATTGTCAAAGAATTTAATGAGGCCATATCCATGACGAAACCTTGACCACCGGCGTAGGATCTTTAACTTGCACCTATCACGAGTCCGGCGACTAGTGGAGTGTGCCTTTGGCATTCTTTGTGCAAAATGGCAGGTCCTCCAGTCTGCCATTCAGTTGAGTGAACCCAACGTCAATGAGGTCATCAAAGCTTGTGTTGTCCTACATAATTTCACAAGAATGCATGATTGTGCAACATCTGATGTTGGTGAATGTGTGGTGAACAATGGGGATATGCCTAGGCCACATGTCATCCTTTTACGTCGTCCACTCTCAGGACTCTATTTTGTGTCACCTCAAGGTACTACTACTTGGCAAGACCAGGCATTATCAATGCTGTAATGTTGTTATGTGTTTCTATATAAATATGTTTTTTCCCTTACATTGTGTCTTCTGTTAATGTTCATTACGGAGTGTCTATCAGCCATATCCTCCTTCTTCTCCTCCCGCTTCCTCAAACTCAATGTGGACAAATCTGAACTCATAATCTTTCCCCCATCCCACAGATCTTCCTTACCTGACCTATCTACCACAATTAACGACATCACGCTTTCCCCCGTACCAGAAGTCCGCTGCCTCGGAGTAACCCTTGACTCTGCCCTGTCCTTCAAACCGCACATCCAAGCTCTTTCTACCTCCTGTCGCCTTCAGCTCAAAATTATTTCAAGAATCCGTCCTTTCCTCAACCCTCAATCTACTAAAATGATTGTGCACGCCCTCATCATCTCCCGCCTCGACTACTGCAACACCCTTTTCTCTGGCCTCCCTGCTAACACCCTCGCACCTCTCCAGTCCATCCTTAACTCTGCTGCACGACTAATTCACCTCTCTCCTCGCTACTCCTCCGCTTCTCCCCTCTGCAAATCTCTTCACTGGCTCCCATTCCCTCAGCGTATCCAGTTCAAATTACTAATACTGACCTACAAGGCCATCTATAATCTGTCTCCTCCATATATCTCTGAACTAATCTCCCGATATCTTCCCTCACGTAATCTCCGATCCTCCCAAGACATCCTTCTCTCCTCCACACTTATTCGCTCCTCACCCAACCGCCTCCAAGACTTCTCCCGAATATCCCCCATCCTCTGGAATTCTTTGCCCCAACACATCCGACTATCAAACTCATTCAGATCCTTCAGACGGAACCTGAAAACCCATCTCTTCAGGAAAGCCTACAGCCTGCAATGACCCTGCTGCCTCCTCACCACTACCGGAGTTATTGCCTCAACCAACACCGGAACTGCTGCAACCCCCGACCTACTGTCTCCTGCCTCACAATCCTGTAGAATGTAAGCCCGAAAGGGCAGGGTCCTCTCCCCTCTGTATCAGTCTGTCATTGTTAGTTTGTTTACTGTAAGTGATACCTGTAATTTGTATGTAACCCCTTCTCATGTACAGCACCATGGAATCAATGGTGCTATAGAAATAAATATTAATAATAATAATAATAATAATTACAGATGTGTAGGTGGTGTTCTATAAAGAATTAATGAAAGAAGAGTCCAAACTTGCTACTAAAATAGTTTTTATATTGGCAAACTGTCACTTTAGGTAGTGACTACCATATTTTTTTGCATACGGTATTTTTTGCAAAATGAGACTAGTGCAAATATGCATTACAGAACAAGTATCAAAATAAGTAATAAAAAAATAACAAACATTTGTATAAATAATAATATATAAGCAAAATAACAAACTGTCACTTTGGCTAGTGACGACCATATTTATACCATATGGTTTTTGGAGGCATTCAGATTAATGCAAATATGCTTTACACAACATGTAGTAAAATGAAAGTTTAAAAAATAACAAACAATTTTATGAATAATAATATATAAGAAAAATAAAAAAATCACAGTCGGTGGTATGTTGGTGGAGGTGAGAGCGGGTGCCCAGCATCTCTTTGTTGCTGGCTTGGGTGACCACCTTGACCATCACCCTGTTGGGGTGGATTTTCTTGGCCCTGAGGTAACATGTGGCCACGGTCAGATTGTTGTGTGAGCTGTTAGAACCCTCTTGTTAGATTTTGTTTCAGTTTGCTGGTCACATGACCTTTTTACCCTATTTAGTCTGCTCCGCCCTTCTGGCTTTGCTGGACTTTATTGTATTATCTACTCTTAAGCTAGCCGGGTGCTTAGGTGCCTTACTCTGTCAGTTTTGCTTGATCTTAGGATCTCTTAGTATTTGTTTTCTGTTTTATATTCCCTGCTACACTTTCTGTTAGGAGGTGTCCACCGTTTCACCCAGTCCCTAGATCTTGTAGGGATTCCTCCCTCGCAACTATAGGTCTTCGTTCAGACTAGCTGAGGACTTTAGCGGGTCTGGTCGCAGGATCAGGTTCCCCGTTACATCGTAGGGATCCAGCTCAGTCCTATTGTAGGGACAGAATTCCCACCTTTCCTTAGTGCTTGTAGCAGATCACAACAGTAAGTCCGGCCCAAAGAAAAATAAAAAAATTAAAAAATCTCTAAGGAAAGATTTTCTGTTTCCATCATGGTCTCGGTTCAGGATTTGGTTCAACGCCTGCAGGGACTTTCTCTGGAGGTGGCTGAGATAAAGCAACACGTGAGTAGTTGTTCTGGAGCACATTTCGTGGAGCCAAAGGTACGTTTGCCTGATTTATTTTTTGGTGAACAACAAGATTTTTTTTCTTTTAAAAATGCTTGCTTGTTGTATTTCCGTTTGAGACCCAGATCCTCTGGTGATGAATCACAGCGCATAGGGTTCATAATGTCACTTTTGCGCAAAGAACCTCAGGACTGGGCCTGTTCTCTGCAGCCTAGTGATCCATGCTTTAGATCAGTGGATAGTTTTTTTTCTGCTTTGGGGTTATTGTATGACGATCCGGATCGTGTTTCATCAGCTGAGACAGAATTGAGACGTTTGAGACAGGGATCGGGTAATGTGGAAAAATATTGTACTCACTTCCGAAGGTGGTCCACTCAGGTGGGCTGGAACGATTCAGCTTTGAAAAGTTTATTTCTTGCAGGGTTAAGTGAGAGGGTTAAAGAGTTGCTGATTGCTTATCCCATACCTGGCAACTTGCAAGAGGCTATGCAATTAGCCATACGGGTGGATAGGAGACTGCGTGCAAGGGTTAATGAGAGTAAATCTGCCTTGTCAGCTCCAAGTTTGGAGAAGGAATGTACTGACATTGCAGAGCCGATGGAAATTGGAGCAATGGCACCTCACTCTCGAGAAAAAGAATGCAGATTTGATAAGGGCTTGTGTTTCTATTGTGGCAAATCTGAGCATTTTATTAAGAACTGTGCACTTCGAATGAATAAAGAGAGAAAAAAAAATGAGGTCAGTTTTGCCCGCATAGCTTGTTTAAACAATAAAGGTGTCTTTCTTTCTGCTACCACTGCTGTTGAGGAGGAATTAATGGAGTTTCGGGTATTTGTGGATTGTGGTTCAACTCTCAATGTGATTGATGGGAAATTTTTGGAAAAACTAAAATTAAAACCCAAACTTCTGTCTTCCCCTATTAATGTGGTGTCTGTGGATGGTTCTCACTTGAAAAATGTTACTCACCATATCTGTGAATTTCCTCTTACTATTAATGGTGTTCATCAAGAGAATTTGGATTTGGTAGTTTTGAATAATTTGCCCTCACCGGTGATTTTGGGGTTACCCTGGTTAAAATTGCACAATCCGGTACTGGATTGGTCTACCAATGAAATTAAGTCCTGGAGTCCTAATTGTTATGACAAGTGTTGTAACGGGCGTGTTGCTGCTGTAGTTAAGGGGGAGTTACCTGTACCTATTCAGGATTTTTGGAAAGTTTTTTCTGATAAGGAATCGCAGGTATTGCCTCCTCATAGAGATTATGATTGTGCAATTGAATTTGTCCCTGGAGCGACTCTTCCTAAAAGTCGTCTATTTAATTTGACTATTACTGAGAGAAAGGCTTTGGAGGAATACATACAGACAAGCTTGGCCGCCAGTCACATTAGGCCTTCCAAATCTCCTGTGGCGGTTGGATTTTTTTTTGTTAAAAAAAAGGACGGCGGTTTACGGCCTTGTCTAGACTTTCGTGAGATTAATAAGATTACTGTACGCAATCCTTACCCACTGGCATTGATTCCTGATTTGTTTAATCAGTTAGTGGGGGCCAAGTGGTTCTCGAAAATTGATCTTCGAGGGGCATACAATTTGTTGCGCATGAAGGAGGGGGATGAATGGAAGACTGCGTTTAACACTCCACTGGGTCATTTTGAGAATCTGGTTATGCCTTTTGGGCTTTCCAGTGCTCCGACATTTTTTCAGAATCTTATTAATGACATCCTTAGACCTTTGATCGGCAGAAATGTGGTTGTGTATTTGGATGACATTTTGATTTATTCATCAGATTTGGAGTCTCATTGGAGGAGTGTGCGTGAAGTATTACAGTTACTGAGTGATAATTCACTTTTTGCCAAACTAGAAAAATGTGAGTTCGCTGTACAGAGACTTAGTTTTTTGGGCTACATTGTCTCCAGTGAAGGTTTTGAGATGGACCCAGTGAAAGTGCAAGCTGTGCAGGATTGGCCTAGACCTATTGGTGTGAAATCAATACAGAGGTTTTTGGGGTTCGCCAATTATTATAGAAAATTCATAAAAAAAATTTCTGTGATTGCCAAACCTCTGACCGATCTCACCAGGAAAGGTGCTGATGCGGTTGAGTGGACTACTGAGGCCATTGGGGCTTTTGTGTTGCTAAAGGAGAGGTTCAGCTCTGCTCCCATCCTTACGCAGCCTGATGTGACTAAACCATTTTTGGTTGAGGTTGATGCTTCTTCTGTGGGGGTCGGCGCGGTGTTGTCTCAGGCAAAGACGGATGGAGTACATCCCTGTGCTTTTTTTTCAAAGAAATTTTCTGAGTCTGAACTAAATTATGATATCGGTAATCGGGAATTGTTGGCAATTAAACTCGCATTTGAACACTGGCGTCATTTTTTGGAGGGAGCGGAATTTCCCATTCAAGTCTTCACCGATCATAAAAATCTGATCTACCTTGATGCTGCCAAACGCTTGAATGCCCGTCAGGCTAGGTGGGCACTGTTTTTCTCATGGTTTAATTTTACCGTTACTTACATCCCAGCTACTAAAAATGTTAAAGCTGATGCTTTGTCTCGCAGCTTTTCTCCTATGGTGGGTACTGAGGAGGAGGAGGAAAACATCTTGCAAGAGGGGGTTGTTATTGCTGTTTTGGACTCCGTGTTGGAAGATGAGATTCTTAAAGCACAGGAGAATGCCCCATCTAACACGCCGCATGGGAGGTTGTTTGTGCCTGGTACCCTGAGGAGAGATTTGTTTGTTGAATGTCATGACTCTCGGTTGGCAGGTCATCCTGGAATCTCTGAGACCAAGAGACTTGTGGGTCGCAGTTTTTGGTGGCCAGGATGGCAGAAGGAAGTCATTAAGTGGGTGCGTCAATGCACTGTGTGTGCTAGATCTAAGTCTTCTCATACTCCTGCTGCGGGGTTGCTTTGCCCTCTGGAGGTCCCTAGTGCACCTTGGACACATTTGGCTATGGACTTTATTACTGACCTTCCCCCCTCTGAGGGTTTCACTGTCATCTGGGTGGTCGTGGACCGTTTTAGCAAGATGTGTCACTTGGTTCCTTTCATCAAACTGCCCTGCGCTAAGACTCTCGCTAAGGCCTTTGTCAAGGAAATAGTCAGACTGCATGGCGTTCCTACTGACATTGTTTCTGATAGGGGACCTCAGTTTGTGGCTCGTTTTTGGCGTACTTTTTGTGACAGGTTGGGAGTTCATTTGTCGTTTTCTTCCGGATATCATCCTGAGTTTAATGGCCAGACAGAAAGGAAAAACCAGGATGTTGAGCAGTTCTTGCGTTGTTTTGTGACTGATAATCAAGAGGGGTGGTCTGAGTTTCTGCCACTTGCTGAGTTTGCTCTTAACAATCATACATCCGCTTCTGCTGGTTGTTCGCCTTTTTTTTGTTGTACTGGGAGACATCCGTCTTTTGGGTCATTTTCCAAGTTGGGATCGGCTGTACCTGAAGAGGAGAATTTTTCTGGTGTTTTGTAGAGAGTTTGGACTGATGTGCGTGGTAATCTTCAGGAGGCTAACAAAAGATCCAAAGTGTATTTTGATAGAAAACGACAAGAGGTTTTGTTTGCTATTGGTGACATGGTTTGGTTGTCCTCTAAGAATCTGCGCTTGAGGATTCCGTCTAAGAAATTGGGTCCCAAGTTTGTAGGGCCCTTTAAGGTGCTTCAGGTTATTAACCAATCTGCTGTTAAGTTGGAGCTTCCTACCTCCTGGAAGATTAATCCGGTGTTTCATGTTTCTCTCTTGAAAAAAGCTGAGGTCTCAGATGGAGACGTCTCGGCCACTGTTCCCCTGGTGGTGGAGGACGGGCAATATGAGATTTCCCGCATCCTAAATTCTAGACGGTATAGAGGGAGTTTGCAGTACCTCGTCGCTTGGAAGGGTTATGGACCCGAGGATAACTCATGGGTGAGGGCGGATGATGTTTCTGCGTCTAGACTTGTTAGAGCGTTTCACAAGAGGTTTCCGGATAAGCCTAAGTCCTAGGGGATCCGGAGGATCCTCTTAGAAGGGAGGGTACTGTTAGAACCCTCTTGTTAGATTTTGTTTCAGTTTGCTGGTCACATGACCTTTTTACCCTATTTAGTCTGCTCCGCCCTTCTGGCTTTGCTGGACTTCATTGTATTATCTACTCTTAAGCTAGCCGGGTGCTTAGGTGCCTTACTCTGTCAGTTTTGCTTGATCTTAGTATCTCTTAGTATTTGTTTTCTGTTTTATATTCCCTGCTACACTTTCTGTTAGGAGGTGTCCACCGTTTCACCCAGTCCCTAGATCTTGTAGGGATTCCTCCCTCGCAACTATAGGTCTTCGTTCAGACTAGCTGAGGACTTTAGTGGGTCTGGTCGCAGGATCAGGTTCCCCGTTACATCGTAGGGATCCAGCTCAGTCCTATTGTAGGGACAGAATTCCCACCTTTCCTTAGTGCTTGTAGCAGATCACAACATGAGCAAATTGCCATAATGATAAAGGAGATTATACTCCTGGGGATGCTGCTACCCACGAGAATCATACCCCCTATTATGGCCATGTTGGGTAAATCCAGGTTGGGACATCCTCCAACACTGGATCTGTACAAGTGGCTAAATTGGGCAGGTGGGTTATAGGCTGCTATTTGACCCTGTTGATGCCAAGGTTGGTTTTGTGAGGGAATGGGTTGAGGTGTAGGCGCACGTGCAGGAGGTCCCTCAGATCCTAATCGACCATGCACATCTGGATGGATGATAAGGCGAAGAAGGTTACAGGGTGAGAGCTGCCACCTCTCAAGGAACTAAAACACCTCATATGGGGTATTGGGGTGTGTGCATGCATCAATTAGGATCTGAATGTATCCTCGCACACGTAGCCTGACATCACGGGGTAGGGGACGGAGGTAACGGGCAAGGCTACGCGAATAAGCATCTTCACCCTCATCCACAGCTGCCCTGGACAAGTAATTGAGGACCCCTGTGTCCACATGCCTCCGGGTATCAGAGGCAGTGTTGTCTCGCCTTCGTCTCCCACGGTGGGATATGGTAGCAGGCTGGTAGGGCTGCTGCTGTTGGCTGCTTCCTCAAGGCTGCCGGGTGCTGCTGCAGCTGGTGGGTCAGGTACTGGTGCTGGTGGAGCTGGTGGGTCAGGTCCTGGTGCTGGTGGAGCTTGGGGGATGCAGCCAGGAGGCTCAGAAGATGGGCCAGCCACCTTTTCACCTCCCCCGACCGGGTCTATAATGGCCTCAGAATCCGACCCTGTCTCCCTCTCAGTGAGGTTGGACTGTTAGGAAATTAAATTTAAATAGAAAATGTTGGAGATCTGACCCTAAACAGCATATGTGTAATGTGGT
This sequence comes from Oophaga sylvatica, assembly GCA_033576555.1. Taxonomy (NCBI): domain Eukaryota; kingdom Metazoa; phylum Chordata; class Amphibia; order Anura; family Dendrobatidae; genus Oophaga; species Oophaga sylvatica. The sequence continues at coordinate 246,082,968 of JARQOD010000002.1, read as the reverse complement.
GTGATGTATGTACTTACGGTCTGAGATCCAGAATAGGAGCCAAAAACCCAAGACGGTCAAAGTATATATATTTTCGCTTGGTCGGTGCTGCAGCCCCACTCCTGACCCTCTGCTGACGTTCCCGCCGGTACTGGTTGCAGATGCTGCGCCAGCGTCTCATGACATCTTCCACTGCAATGTGACATATAATTTCATTATTTAACTAGCTGCACATTGCCAAATTGTTAGACAAACATTTCACATAGTCATGGGGGCCTAGTCGGATGTCAGTATAATAACACTTTAGCGCTTCAAAACAATTATTACAAAATAGCTATAATCAGATTTTAGGGATACTGTGGTCAATTATTAAGTTGTGGCCTTTAAGAAGATTGGACAAAAATTAGGTAACTTACTCATTTGGTGCTACTCCTCACGTGGGCTTTCACCAAACTGTGGAAACATCTGCCCACAGATGCGCCTCCATGCTGCATCTTTTCTGGCCCGGTCTGAATAGTGTGCATCCCGTTGGTCCCAAATTTCGGGCCTTTCCTGGACCAAAACAATCAGCATCTCTACATTGATGTGTGTAGACATGCTGCAGGACTCCGTGGAGGCGTTCTTCCAGGATATCTGGCGCTCTTTTTGAGCTAATTTGCATGTGTAAGCTTCCTGATTCATGGCTTGCCCCATTTCCTCTGACCTGCAGAAGTCTTGCGTATTTCTCGCAAGTCACACGTGTGGTCCGTGTGTAATCCATATTTTTCTCGCACCCATAGACTTGCATTGCCGTACTACGGGCATAATACGCTGACAATCGCAGCATGCTGCGATTTTCTCGCCCTGTAAAATAGGGTCGAGAAATATACGGATGATGGGAGTTGCCCCATTGAGAAACATTGGTCCTAGTGTAATGCCGGCCTTATAGTCTTTTACTTAGGAACCAGAAAATCATATCTCCTGTATTGTGCCTCTGCAAATGATTTAGGGACTATAAATATACGTTTAATGACCTCTATGCGTCTCCTGATGGCGAGAAACCTGGAAAGAGCCATCACTCGCTATCAGCACAATTATGCATGGCACATTGCATCTCAGGGACCCATATGTCACATTCACTTAGCCTAATGAGAGGAAGGAGTCCTCAACCTTTCATGTTTCGTGGTTGGGATTTAACATTTCTCTTTCTATATCATTTTTGCATGCTTTCTGTTGGCTCTTGTAATTGTCTTGGTGTCCCTGAAATCTCTTGGAGTGATTTCAATTTATAGTGCAACGGCACCTGCTGATGAGAGCAGAATTCATTAGTAGCTTTAGGCCCCGTTCACACATTGCGGTTTTAGATGCGTTTCCGCTGCGTTTTTTAACGCTGCGGAAACGCATCCAACCCGCAGCACAGTGCACAGCCAATGAATCCCTATGGGAACCGCAGGTCTGCTGTGCACATGCTGCAGAAAAAAAACGCGCGGTTTAGCCGCGTTTTATTTTCCGCAGCATGTCAATTCTTTGTGCGGAACTGCAGCGGTTCGGCGCCCATTGACTTGCATTGAGTCGGGCACTTCCGCAGCAAAACCGCAGATCTAAACAAGATCTGCGGGTTTGCTGCGGCTGAAACCGCTGCAGTTCGGGAGGAGGGAATGTGTGGGCGGTGCGTGGGCGTGAATAGTGTGCGGCGCTATGTGTGTGGGCGGTGCGTGGGCGTGTATAGTGTGCGGCGCTGTGTGTGTGGGGGTGATTGTGTGCCGGTGTCTGCGTGATCGGTGTGGGGTCTGTGTGCGATATCGGTGTGCGGGTCTGTGTGCGCGATCGGTGTGCGGGGCTGTGTATGTGCGGCGGTGTGCGGGGCTGTGTGCGTGTCTCCGTGTATGCAGGCATCGTCGGATGGGACTACAAGTCCCATCCGGCTATGCCTGCTACAGTGACAGTGACTGACACATTAGCCAATGATGGGACAGTAGTAAGTCCCATCATCCGGCTAATGTGCTGAATGTAAAAAAAAAAAAAATGACATGACATACAGAACATATAACATACACATGACATACAGAACATATAACATACCATGACATACAGAACATATAACATACCATGACATACAGAACATATACATACCATGACATACAGAACATATAACAACACATGACATACAGAACATATAACATACACATGACATACAACATATAACATTGAGCACATACTCACCTCTTCCCCGACGCCATCGATCTGTGTACCGATCTGCCGCCGGGAGAGAATGACGTCACTACAGTTCATTCTCTCACGGCAATGCTGGGTGAGAAAATTCCCACGCAGCATTGCCATAAAGTGAGAGAATGAACTCAGTGATGCACTGCAGGAGCCATTGTCTCCTGTCAGTGCATCACTGGGAGGCCCTACAGAGCAGTGGCATCACCTGATGTCACCGTTCTATAGGGGAGACCGTCGAGGGACCCTAATTGGACTGCGTCGGACAGGGAGTATACGGTTGTTTTATTTTTTTATGTTTTTTTACAGGAGATCGAGGGCGTCGCTTGGATCTGAGTGTGTAATAAAGATATGAAAACCGTGTTGTGTTTTATTTCATTAAAATAATTTATTCTTATGCGTGTGTTGTTTTTTTTAACCCTTTATTAATATAAGATTAATAATGGATAGGCGTCTTATTGACGCCTCTCTATTATTAACCGGGCTTAATATCACCTTACAATAGCAAGGTGATATTAACCCCTTATTACCACATATCCCACCGCTACAGGGGAGTGGGAAGAGAGGGGCTAAGTGCCGGAATTGGCGCATCGTACAGATGCGCCAACTCTGGGGCGGCTGGGTGCTGGTATTTTTAGCCAGGGGGGGCGCCAATATCCATGGCCCCTTCCTAGGCTATGAATATCAGCCCGCAGCTGTCTGCCTAGCCTGTCTGGCTATAAATTATAGGGGGACCCCACGTCATTTTTTTTGGGGGGTCCCCCTATTTTAATAGCCAGTGAAGGCTAGCTGCGGGCTGATATTCATAGCCTGGGAAGATCCATGGGTATTAATCCCTTCCCAGGCTAGAAATATTGGCCCCGGCTGTCTGCTTTCCCCCTCTGGCGCAGAAAATTGCGCGGGAGCCCACGCCATTTTTTTTCCTATATTTTTTTTTTTATTAACTATTGCGTTATTTAGTGTATGTGTACGCGTGTGTCTTTAACTATTTATGTACCATTTTATCTATCTATCTATCTATCTATCTATCTACTGGTATCTATTATCTATCTATGGCCAGCGACACACTTGCGAGTGTGATGCGAGTAAGTCGCACGACTTTCTCGCATCAACACCCGCCACGGCCGCCCGCTCTGGGACCCGAATGTGCGGCTGCATAGAAATACATGCAGCCGCACACTCGGGTCCGAGAGCGGGCAGCCGTGCCAGGTGTTGATGCGAGAAAGTCGTGCGACTTACTCGCATCACACTCGCAAGTGCGACGCCGGCCTATCTCTATCTGTGTGTGTGTAATGGAGTGTGGGTTGGACAAATGTAAAAGAGGAGGTTGGACAAGAAATGACATCACAAATCTTTTTTTTTTTTGTTAAACAACATATCTTTATTTAGCTGTAAAAACCGCATGAGAAAAAACGCGTCAAAACCGCGCCAAAAAACGCATCAAAACCGCACCAAAACCGCGTCAAAACCGCGCCTGCGGTTTCTGCCAAGAGGTGCGGTTTCGGCGCGGAAAAATCCGCAGGCAAATCCGCAATGTGTGCACAGGCCCTTAGGGTTTCCAGCTGCTGCTGAGTTCACCCTACTCAGCCCAGTAAATACCATATTCGTCTGTGGCAGATGATCTTACAGTGATTTCGGTGGATACAATCCTAGTCCATAAGTCATTGACGTGAAGTAAAGAGAAATAGACCTTTGCTCTAGTGATGTACTGCTTGAAGCATAGTTCTTGAAATATTATCTTCCCTCTTTGATGTATCACTCTCACCGAGCAGTTCTAAACTGTAACATATTTTGATTAGAATTCTATCTGAAATATGTTTTTTTTCTAAAATTTATGTCTAAATTTACTAATGGTACATTGTACTTATTTTTGTTTTCATTAAAATCTTCAAGACATTAACATTTAAATATGGAAATTACTCTGGATTTTGGCCACTCCAGATATAGCATTCAACTTGAATAAACTAATTCTCATGAAATAATAGTAGACATCTATTTTTTAGAACTCTGCATTTTTGCCATTCCGCAATTACTTCTGGAAATGTATGACATCATTGACAACTGGATTGTTATGTTTTCTGACATTGGCAGCACTAGTTAGTGTACAAGTGTTAAGAAACTAGTTCCATTGACTTGAGGGGAATGGTTTGTGTCCTACTTATTCTTATATTTTCATTAGGAAAATTAGAGGATCAGCACAGCACAGAATTCCAAAAAAATGTTCTACAGAATAGGAATTTTATTGTGAACACAGCTCTTTACAGAACTACATGTATCAGGAGAACCAATAAGGCTTCTATAAAATCCTACATAGAAAGGCAAAGTTTTTGTTAAAGTAAGATAAAAAGTGCATAAATGACAAAGGAAAAAAATTTCAATACAACACTTATTAACATAGGAGTTTCCATATTGCATGATAATGTACATACCGTACCTGTCTTCGTTGTAATAAGCTCCCTGTTTACACCTTCCTGACAGAGCCCCATTTTTTTCAAATCTGACATGTGTCACTTTATGTGGTAATAACTTTGTAATTAGATGTTTTTTTCATGACAAGTGGAAAAATTTAGGTCGATAAAATGTATTTTTCTTCATCAAAATATCTGGAAATTTGTCAAAAAATGTTCAAACCTTAATTTTTCATGCCTTTATAATAGGTAATCATATCACACAAAGTCCTTAATAAAATTTAGCATACATCTTATTTACATCAGCATCATTTTTGAAACCTTTCATTTTCTTTGGATGTTAGAAGGGTTAAAAGCTTAGCAGCAATTTTATATTTTTTTTAATAAATTTACAAAATGCAGTTTTTTACACAGACTTATTCAGTTTTGAAAAGACTTTGAGGAACTTACATGTCAGAAAATCCCAAAAGTTATACTATTTTAAAAATTGCACCCCTTGAAGTATTCAAAACTGCATTAAGAATATTTGTTAACCCTTCAGGCACAAGACAGGAATTAACATAAAATGAAATGAAAAAATAAAAATTGCATTCTTTAAACTAAGTTGTATCTTTTACCTCAAATGTTGCATTTTCCTTAGCAGTAATGAGAGAAAATGCATCAAGTTAAGCAAATTTTACTGAATGTGCTGATGGCTTAGAAAGGAAGGAAAGCTAATTGTCTTTTGAAGTGCAATATTGGCTAGAATTGATTGTGGTTACGTTTTGTTTGCAGAGCCCCAGAGTTCTGAAGCAGCAGAAACCTCCACAACAAGTGACCCAATTTGGAAACTGAACCCTTCAAGGAATTAATTTAGATTTGTGAAGACCTTCTTTGACCCATAGATGCTTCACGATAGTTTATAACAATGGGACATGAAAACAAAACATTGTGTTTCCACTAATATGATGTTTTAACACCCAAATTTTTCATTTTCCTAAAAGGTTAATGGAGGAAAATGGATGACACAATTTGTAAATCAACTTCTCTTGAACATTGCAATACTCCACATGACTAGATACATGGCAGGTTTTGGAGCGGTAAAAACTATATTTGGCTTTTGGAGCACAAATTTGTCTGGGATGGTTTGCAGGCACCACTTTCAGAGCCCTTGAGGTGCCAGAATAGCACAAAAAAAGTGACACCATTTTGAAAACTACAGAGGTAGGGGTGTGGTGAGCATTTTTGAATCCACAGGGGCTTCATAAAATTTTAGAATTCAAATGGGTCTTGAAAAGGAAACATTATGTTTTTTCCACTAAAATGGTGTTATAACCCCAATGTTTTTTTTATTTTCACAAGAGGCAATCAAAAGAAATGAGCTGCAAGGTTTATAAAGCAATTTCTCCAGAATGAGGCAATACCTAATAGGAGGTAGGAAACTACAGTTTGTGTACACAGGAGAACTTGAAAGGAAAGAATTGCTATTTGACTCTTGGAGAACAAATTTGGAAGGAATAAATTGTGGGTGCCACTTGCTGAGTCCCCAAGGTACCAGAACAGCAAAATATCTACAAAGTAACCTCTTTTTGGAAACTAAACCACTCATGTAATTTGTATAAGGGTGTAGTGAGCAATTTATCCCACAAATGTCTTTAATATTGAGATGTGTGAAAATGATTTTTTTAAACAATAAACGGCTATCAAAATCAATATCAAAATCTTTCATATTTGCCTTGTCTAAAAAGAAAAATAGTACTCTTTGATTAATTTTCTTATTTCTCCCAAATACGACAATACCCTACATATGCTCATACATTACTCTTCGGACACATAGCAGAGCTCGGTAGAGAAGGAGCACCATTTGTCTTTTCGGCACAGAGTTTCCTGGAATAGTTTGTGGGAATCATTTACAAAGCCACTAAAGTACCAAAGTAGCAAAAATCCCTCAAAAGTAACCCAATTTTTTACAAATTTTACTTAGGGTATTCAGCTACAGATGTAGTGAGTATTTTGACCGCACTCACATTTCCCAGAAATTAGTGTACAGTGGCTGATGCAAAGTGAATTTTTAAAATATGGCAAATATGTCTTCTCAAATTGAGATAAGGCATCAGTTATTATTTGTGGGGACCGCCACCGCCACTGATCAACTAAAAACTGCTCCGGCAGCAACCAAAACTAAAAGATACAAGCTGAATACACTATTCTCATATCGATGAACTGTCCAACCAAGAGGCCTGAGTCTCTGACCTTACTATGCTCCTGCTAAACCCTGATCTGTCCCTTGCCCACCACATGAGGCATGGGACAGAAATGTAAAGTAAACAAAACACAAAGACAAAACAGGGACAACAGAAAACCTGTATCATGCAAAAGCACTAACCAACAATAGGAAGGAAGATAGGGACAGGGAGGAATAAACTAAATGGGAAAAGGGACCAGTAAATAAACATGCGAACTACAGCAAACCACAAAACCACATTGCTACTCTAGTTCAACCACTTAGCTTTAGCACACGGCACAGGAAGTCAAATGTTTCACCGGCAGGAACAAGAAGATCTGGCCAGTTTTAATAGGAAGAAGTAATGACCAGATCAGAAGCAGCTGAAATAGAGTTGCATGTTCCCGACCAGAAAAGAAAGGATTGTTAACCTCCTCAGCACCAGAGGAAGTCACACCATCTCTAAAGAAGACCTGCAATTCATTACCCTACTTGACCATTTAACTCCAGGTCTCCCAGGGGGATGTGACACCCTTGTCACAGTACCCCACCTTCTACAAGGGGCCACTGGACCCTTGGGAACAGGTTTTTCTGGATGAGCCATATAGAAGGACCGAACTAGTTTATTACCATTAACCTCAGCTAACCATACCCCTTCCAGTGCACCAAGTATTGTAAAGAGTGGTGAACCATAGGAGAATCCACAATTCTTGCCACCTGAAACTCCAAATTACCATCAACAGTAATAGGTGTGTTAAGGTAGGATCTAAGTGACCCTTCACGGTTGACCTAGTGATTTCCAAATTAATAAACAGAACGTTGCTAGCAACAGAAAATGACCAAACAGACACGTGTTTCCGTCTGGGAGGATCAAGCAAGATTCCTATCCCATGTATAACATCATCATCTTTTATAGTATTTAGTGAGCTTGTACTTCAACCAATAGTATAAAACCACACCTACAAAATTTAACCAATGAAAATACAAGAAAATTGACCTATAAGAATACAAGAAAATTAACCTATAAGAATACAAGAAAATAGGAAACTACATATATGGTCATATTCACGTGACCATAGAAGCGAACAATAACATACTCATTTCTCAAAGTATTCTACAGTGATAAATCAAAGGTCTCATATCTTGTCCAAACTGGAGCAGTCTGGTTTTATTACAGCCCATGACCTTTACTCTACTTCTCTACAACGGCCAGGAACTATAGCCTTGTTAAGCAACAGAATTTATCTCATAAACCACAAGATGGAGTTACAAACACAAAATGGAACATTCAGTTTTGATCTTCTTAATTTAGTCCTTCACATTCCCCCCTAGATAAATTTTGTTAACTTATGTCCAGCATCAGAGGTACTATCCCAAGCTATAAGCTCGAGGGGTACTGGTCTTCACATATCTGATGCCATGTTACCAGACATGGCTGTTGCGGCGTACCCATCCCCCCTGTATACTACAATTTACAAATAACAATTTTTGATAACAGTGGTGGAGATCTTTTGAAGATAGCCATGCGCTTGGCTTCAACATCTTCATCAGATAACTTCTTGAAATCGGTGTAGAGAAGAGCAGGGGTAACAACGCCTTTTGGTATCATTAGCTGTCCAAATACAGAATTTCCTAATACATACAGAAATACACAAAAAAAAACAAGTTTTAGTATTACATACATAACAAGAATAAGGGCAGCAATATATAACAAACTTTTCAAGATTCCAGCTATCCAACCCCCAATTCCCTTAAACCAATTGGCTGGATTAAAAAGAAAATATCTGCCAGAGACTGGGAATTATTCAACAAATCTCTCAGTAATTTTTCATAATATTATATAAACTTATTATTCAAGGACATTGGGGAATTTAGGCTATCCCATGTGGTTACCAATAATAACATGGAAAATACGAAAAACCAAAACATTATGTTCCCTTTATTTGCTATTGGCTTGTTTAACCAGCTTGCAGTGCGATACGTGGATCCAAGTCGGTCTTCCTTCCAGTTTCACTGACATAGGAGTAATGAGGAGAATTTGATAGGGACCGTCATACAAGAGTTCTAGTCATATTTTCTGACATGCCTTTTCACGACCACAAAATCACCAGACTTTAAATTATAACAAATATCTATTTCTGCTGAATCTGAAAAAGAAAAAGAAACTAGAGCATAGGTGTTAGCAAGATTTTTACTAAACTGAATAACATGTTGAACAGTACGGTCAGTTTCTTCTGATAACTACTGAGGCTGGAAATTTGCAACAGGGGTCCTAGCACCAAACAATATAACTTAATAGGAACAGGCCATGTTTTGCAATAGGGGTAGTACAAATATGGTATAGTACAATGGGTAGGAGCTCTGGCCATAGAGCAGTAGTCTCCTGCATCATTTTGGTCAATTGTCCCTTCAGTGTGTCGTTCAACCTCTCAACTTCCCCCCTGGATTGTGGATGGTGCGGAGTATGGAAGGCTACAGTGGATCCAAACATTGTCAGAACCTCCTGATACAAATGAGAAGAAAAAGCCGGACCTTGGTCACTTTCAACAACTTCTGGAACTCCATATCTGCAGATAATTTCCATCACCAGTTTCTTTGCTGTGATTTTTGCTGTCATGTTGGTAACAGGGAATGCTTCCGGCCAAATGGAGAACATATCGACAACCACCAGACAATATTCATACCTTCCAGACTTAGGCAACGTGATATGGTCCACCTGGAACCCAGTAGAATTTTTGTACCAGGGCTAGGGGCCTGGTTTTTTCCTCGATGTATAGGTCCATATGCCCAAATAGCTATAGCAGGATACATCCGCTTAGGGAGACACACAAGTTGGTCCTTTTTCCAGAGACCATTGTCCATACGTGCTCCATCAGCCTTCCTGTCATGTATAGTGTACAGTTCCTATAGCGTCTTGTGCTTGGGTGCGAGGAAAACACAGGAGACATAGGTTGATATGAAATGACTTGTATTACTTCATACAAGCATGCTGAAAAGTTCACACAGTTTGCAGGAACAGAGTCAGGAGACACAGCAGGCCAGAGTAATTTCAAGCACTACAATAAATCTCCAAAGCAGGTTCAGGATCTCTTCTCTGTACTGTAATTCCTCTGCAAACATGGATTCACCAAACAGCAGGTTTCCAGAGTCCAAAAGTGTTCAAAGGTTCCTCAGTAGGGAATAGCTGGAGTACAAGTTCAAGGTTTCCAGGAGTCAGGTCACAGACTGACTGAGGCTTGATTCAGGAGCACTGATTGTTCAGCTGAGGCTGCTTAAGAAGCAAGAGGGAAGAATCAGGGCGGGAACATGAAAACTGGAACTCCATATTAACTGAGGGCAAGAGCTGCAGAAAGACAGAAAGCAAAATGGCCGACGGAAAACTGAGTTTCAAGGAACATGTCAACAGAGACAAAGAACCTTACATTACTCCCCCCTTAGGGACAACCTCCGGATGACCTCAGACCAGGCTTGTCAGGGTACCTCTGATGAAACTGGCGGAGCAGGCGAGGAGCATTTACATTGTTGACTGGTTCCCATGAGTTGTCCTCCACTGGGTAGCCCTGCCATGTAATCAAATATTGCAACTGATTTCTGTACAACCTGGAATCTAGAATCCTTTCCACCATAAATTCTTCCTGACCATCGACCAGCACTGGGTCAGGGCAAGGAGAAGAACGTCCAGGAAACGTATTGGGTGTCGCAGCCTTTAGTAGGGATACATGAAAGACAGGGTGGATTCTCATAGTTCTGGGCAGTTGAAGACGACAAGCAACAGCACTTATAATCTTACTGATCTTATAAGGTCCAATGTACTTATGTCCCAATTTAGACGATGGAATCTTTAATTTAAGATTTCTGGTTGACAGCCAGACCAAATCTCCTACCTTGAAAGCTGGTGCAGGTTTACGAAATTTATCTGCTGCTTTCTTGTACCTTTCCTGAGCCAATTCTAGATTTTCCTTTAGAAGATCCATATTCTTTTGTAAAGAAGTGATTCTTTCAGCCACTGCCGGCAAGGGCGTATCTATGGGAAATCGAGGAAGAATGTTAGGATGATAACCTAGATTGGAGTAAAAAGGAGACTGCTTAGTGGAGGCGCTCTGAGAGTTGTTATAAGAGAACTCAGCCAGTGGAAGTAGATCCACCCAATCATCTTGTAGGTGGCAGATAAAACAGCGGAGATACTGCTCCAGGGTCTGATTGGTTTGTTCTGTCTGTCCATTAGTCTGAGGATGAAAAGCAGAAGAAAGGTTTACTTTAATGTCCAATGCTGCACAGAAATTTTGCCAAAACCTTGAAGTGAATTGCACCCCTCGATCCGAAATGACCTCATCCGGTACTCCATGTAAGCGAAACACATTCTTAATCATCAAGTCTGATGTCTGTTTTGCAGTGGGTAAGCTGACACAAGGGATAAAATGAGCTGCCTTTGTTAGACGGTCAACCACCACTAGAATGGTGTTCTTCCCTTGAGAGGTTGGTAACTCCACAATGAAGTCCATAGAAATGGATCCCCACGGGCGGGACGGGTGGGAAGAGGTTGCAACAGACCAGTTGGTGAGGAGCGAGGTGTTTTGCATCTTGCACAGACTTCACATGAAGTGACATAGTTTAAAACATCTTTCCTGTAAGTGGGCCACCAAAAGAAACGAGAAAGAAATTCTTGTGTCTTTAGAATTCCCCTATGCCCGGCTATCTTGGAATCGTGAATGAGTTGCAATACTCTCAATCTGACTGTTTCAGGTATATACAGACGTTGTCCCTGAATCCACACACCATTCTTAAAGACAAGACTTACGTCCCTTGGGGGTTGAGCCAACAAAGAATCCGCATGGTATGCTTCCTTGATGTCCTTAAGTAGGTCTTGATTATGAATCACTCCCAGGAATCTAGAGTCAGGAAGAATAGTCTTAGGAGGAGTAAGTGGACGTGTCTCTGCTGAATGAATCCTAGAGAGTGCATCAGCCTTTCCATTGCGCGATCCTGGTCTATAAGAAATGACAAAATTAAATTGGTTTAGGAAAAGATTCCAGCGAGCCTGGCGAGGAGTCAGGCACTTAGCCGACCTGATAAATTCAAGGTTACGATGGTCTGTCAGGATTTACTATTTGCTGTGCAGCTCCCTGAAGAAGGTGTCTCCATTCCTTGAAGGCGGCAATAATGGCCAACAATTCTCTATTGCCCACATCGTAGTTCCTCTCAGCCGAAGACAACTGCTGGGAAAAGAAGGCACAGGGATGCAAGACATTCTTCTCACCTGTTCTCTGAGAGAGTATAGCTCCAACGGCACAGTCTGAAGCATCCACCTCTATTATGAAGGCAAGCTCGGGGTTGGGATGTACTAAGATAGGTGCGGTGGTAAATTTATCCTTTAAACAGGAAAATGCTTCCTGAGCTTGCGGGGTCCAGGAGAACCTAGACTGTTTCCGGGTAAGTTGGGTGATAGGTGACACTACCTCCGAAAAATTTTTAATGAAACGTCTATAGAAGTTGGCAAACCCAATGAAGCGCTGCAACTCCTTCACATTTCTAGGAATTGGCCAATCCTTGATGGCTTGGGTCTTGCTTCCATCCATACTAATCCCTTGCGTAGATAGTACATACCCCAGAAATTGAATTTCGGTCCTATGGAATTCACACTTTTCAAGTTTGATGTAGAGATGGTTTTGTCTTAGGCGTTCTAAGACCATTCTCACATGTCCATGATGTTCCTCTGTGGAGTTAGAAAAAATTAGAATATCATCCAGATAAATCACCACAAATGTATCTAGGAGATCCCTGAAGATATCATTCACGAAGTGTTGGAAAGTGGCTGGGGCGGTACTCAGACCAAAAGGCATAACTAGATATTCAAAGTGTCCATAGCGTGACCTGAAAGCAGTCTTCCATTCATCCCCAGGTCTAATACGGACCAAGTTATAGGCCCCACAGAGATCCAGTTTAGAGAAAATTTTGGCATGCCGCACTCTCTCCAACAACTCAGGGATTAAAGGCAATGGATAACGGTTTCTAATAGTAACCTTATTGAGTTCCCTATAGTCTATGCAGGGTCTCAGAGATCCATTTTTCTTCTTCACAACGAAGATGGGTGCACCTGCGGGAGATGAAGAGGGGCGTATGAAGCCCTTGGCTAAATTTTCGTCTATATAATCCTTCAAAGCTTTTAGCTCGGGCCCCGCTAGGGGGTAGATCTTACCAAAAGGTATCTCGGCTCCAGGCAATAATTCAATTGGACAATCATATGGACGGTGAGGAGGAAGCTGATCAGCGTTCTTCTTGTCACATAAATCCACATAGTCCTGGTTATACAGCTGGTAGTTCAGGGACTGACATGGTTCCTTTAGGAACAGAGCAAGCTGAAACTCCTTGACTCATCTGTTTCTCCGGAAAGTGTAATTCCTTGGTCTCCCAGTTAATCGTAGGATTCTGAGCCTGCAGCCATGGTAGCCCTAGAATAATGGGAAAGTGGGGAGAAGAGATAAGCATAAAAGACATTTTCTCCTGATGATCTTTACCCATAAGGACCCTCAAAGGCTCTGTTTCTTGATCCACTGGTCCAGAAGTCAGTAGAGAGCCATCCACAGTCTCCATCTGTACTGGAGTAGCCTTCTTCACTGAACGTATCCCCTGTTTAGAGCAAAGGAGATATCCATAAAATTTCCACTTGCTCCTGAGTCGATCATAGCAGAGCTAGACACCCAGACTGAGTCAACCCAGAGTTTGATGGAAAGGAAGCAATGAGAATTGTTTCTTTTACAACTCAGCTGGGACATCGCTGAGGAAACTTGAAAAATTGCAGCGTTTATACCGTCATCGTCCCCAGAACTAACAGAGTTTAAGTCCGAGAAATCAAGATCTCTTGCAGCAGATCTCTCTGGAGCCTGAGGCTCGGACATGACAGAGCTCCTCTCGCAACACTCACAGTGAATGACTGCTGCAGTAGTCTTACGAGAACGGCTGGGGCAGTTTATAATGAAGTGCCCTGACTTACCACAGTAGAAACATAGATTTTCCTTTATACGATGTTCTTTGCGTGCATCACTAACCCGTCTTTGTAAAGAGTCCACCTGCATGGGTTCAGGTTCTGGTTCCCTTGTGATCCTACTCAAAGGTTCCTTAGCTGAGGAGGGAGGTAGTAAAAGATTAGTGCGATTATTTTCGAACCATCTCTCTTGTCTGCGTTCAGTCAGACGAGCATCAATACGAATACAATAGTTAATAAAGTCACCTAACGCAGTGGGAGGGTCGGCACGAGTAAGTTCATCCTTAATCAGTGGAGACAACCCTTTCCGAAAAATAGATTTCTTAGCGGAAGTGTCCCAAGTGGTATCAAGAGCCCATCTCCTGAAAATCCAGGGCATATTCGGCTACTGAACGCTTACCTTGGCGCAAAGTTAACATGGCTGCTTCAGCTGTTGCACCTCGATTGGGGTCATCAAACACCTGCCCCATGGCTGAAATAAAAGCATCAAGGTGATTCAAACAATCATCCTCAGTCTCAATCAGAGGGTTTGCCCACATCAAAGCCTTATTGGTAAGCAACATGATTATAGTAAGCACTTTGGATCGTTCAGTGGGAAATTGTGAAGCATGTGCAGAGAAAAATAAATTGCATTGATTAATAAATCCCCTGAATTTCTCACGTTCACTGCCAAAACGAAAAGGAGGTAATTTGGGGATCCCAGAACTCGGGGTTATGGCAGGAGCCTGGGCTCGTTCCTCTAGAGCCTCAATCCTGGCTCGCAATTCCTGGGTAGTCTGTCCAAACACTTGCAAATTATGATTAGTGAGGTCCTGTAGGCTTGCAAAACGGGTTTTTAAAGTCTGTACATCTGAAAGGATTGTATCAGTCACTCCGCAAAGTTCCTTTATGCGGGCCTCCATCTTCCAGATCTTTTAAGGCAGAAGTGCTGGAAGGAGAAGAGGAAAGGAAAAAAAAAAAAAACAATAGTGTTTACCTGTGGTAACACTGCAAAGTAAAATTTTAAGGGAATGCGCTCACCTGGAATGGTTGTGAGAAGTCACAACCACTGTCATCACATAAGGTATTTAAACGGACATCTGATATCCACAGTCACAGCAGACACGGCTTTCCCAGACCCAGCAGACACTAAACATTGGCTCCTGAATCTTGTCATGTATAGTGTACAGTTCCTATAGCGTCTTGTGCTTGGGTGCGAGGAAAACACAGGAGACATAGGTTGATATGAAATGACTTGAATTACTTCATACAAGCATGCTGAAAAGTTCACACAGTTTGCAGGAACAGAGTCAGGAGACACAGCAGGCCAGAGTAATTTCAAGCACTACAATAAATCTCCAAAGCAGGTTCAGGATCTCTTCTCTGTACCGTAATTCCTCTGCAAACATGGATTCACCAAACAGCAGGTTTCCAGAGTCCAAAAGTGTTCAAAGGTTCCTCAGTAGGGAATAGCTGGAGTACAAGTTCAAGGTTTCCAAGAGTCAGGTCACAGACTGACTGAGGCTTGATTCAGGAGCACTGATTGTTCAGCTGAGGCTGCTTAAGAAGCAAGAGGGAAGAATCAGGGCGGGAACATGAAAACTGGAACTCCATATTAACTGAGGGCAAGAGCTGCAGAAAGACAGAAAGCAAAATGGCCGACGGAAAACTGAGTTTCAAGGAACATGTCAACAGAGACAAAGAACCTTACACTTCCACTGCTTCACCTCTTCTTTTGGAGACATTCTCTGCATTGTCATTAAGCGGTCTCGCGGGGTCTGACAGAAAACCTCAGTCTGTTGTAGATCATTAGGTTCTTGTAGAGTCAGGATCTCTTGAAACTGTTTACGCTGAGAGCATGTGGTCACCATAGTTGTAGGTAGTTCAACGGGCAGAAGAGCAACGGCCTTTGCTTGCAAATCCACAAATACGTTGTCAATAGTCTGTGGACTGTTCCTAGGGCCGTGCTCCTTGACTTTGATAATGGCCACCTGAGTAGGCAATTTGATCGATTTCATGAAGGTTTTAACAGCTTCAGCATTTTTCACTGGAGTTCCGGCAGTAGTAATAAACCCTCGATTGGCTTATAGAGCTCCAAAATCGTGAGCAATACCAAATGACATATCATGAGTCCGTGTATATATTAGTCCGTCTGTCTTTGGCCAAAGTACATGCAGTAGACAGAGCCTGAAGTTCTGCTTTTTGTGCTGACTGTGATAGCGGGAGCGCAGCTGCGTGCACTACAGTGTCCTCTGTGGTAACAGCATATCCAGTGTGGAATCTTCCAAACTCATCAGCACAGGGCCGGCTCCAGGTTTTTATGGGCCCCGGGCGAAAGAGCCTCAGTGGGCCCCTTTAACACAGAACACAATTCACGATGCACAGATACTGCAGAGAAATATGGGTATAGTACAATGCCAAATACTTTACTTCTTCCAATTACATGAGTGATATCTATTGTAAATTGTACAATAGCTCAAAAACCGCCAAATCCTCACAGCGCACAGTACAGACTGGACAGTACAGTCCTCCATACAATATTATGGGCACCACAGTCTCCCCCTTATCACCCATATAATACCCCATGCAGGATGTCACCCCCCATATAATGCTCCATACAGAATACTGGACCCAATATAATGCTCCATACAGGATACTGGTCCCCATATAATGCTCCATACAGGATACTGGTCTCCATATAATGCTCCATACAGAATACTGGACCCAATATAATGCTCCATACAGGATACTGGTCCCCATGTAATGCTCCATACAGGATACTGGTCCCCATATAATGCTCCATACAAAATATGGAGCTCTCCTCTGCTCTGTACTGCGTTCTGCACTGTTACGGCTCAGGAAAGGGGCTGTGGAAAGACTCCCCATTATCATCATGATTTCCTCCCCATCATCATCATTGCCTCCTTATCATCATCATTGCCTCCCCATTATCATCAATGCCTGCCCATCATCATCATCTCCTCCCCATCATCATCAATGCCTGCCCATCGTCATCATCTCCTCCCCATCATCAATGCCTGCCCATTATCATCATGGCCTCCCCATCATCATCATCTCCTCCCCATCATCAATGCCTGCCCATTATCATATCCTCCCCATCATCATCATGGCCTCCCCATTATCATCAATGCCTGCCCATCATCATCATCGCCTCCCCATCATAATTATCACCTCCCCATCATCATCAATGCCTCCCCATTATCATCAATGTCTCCCCATCATCATCATCGCCTCCCCATCATCATTATCGCCTCCCCATCATCATCAATGCCTGCCCATCATCATCTTCTCCCCATCATCAATGCCTGCCCATTATCATCAATGCCTGCCCATTATCATCAATGCCTGCCCATTATCATCATCTTCTCCCCATCATCAATGCCTGCCCATTATCATCAATGCCTCCCCATTATCATCAATGCCTGCCCATTATCATCAATGCCTGCCCATCATCACACACAGACAGCACTACAGCACAAGCACTCTCTCACATACATACACACACACATACACATACACCACACACACACACACACAAAGCACCGCACTACATATAACAGAGACACACAGAGACGTCTTACCTGTTCAGCGTCCGCGCTCTCTGCCACAGCCGGCCGCTGAATGATGACGTCATTCAGCGGCGCTGCTGTGAGAGGAAGCGCCGGCGCCCCCTGGAGCCCGGAGCTGCGGCAGCGGATGCACGGGAGAGGTAAGTATTGTGCCAGCTGATGCCGGGGCCCTGAGCAAGCGGGGGGGGCCCAGTGGCGGCGCTGACACCGCTCTCCTCCGCTAACGGGCGCAGGGGTGCCAGACGGCGAGTGGGCCCCCCCGCCTCCTCAGGGCCCCGGCACTTGCCCGGGTGTGCCGGGTGCTGACGCCGGCCCTGCATCAGCATATCTTGAACCATCCGTGTATAACACCAGATCGGGATTTGGAAGTGGATTCTCAATGACATTTGGCGGAGAAGCTGTTTCTTCAGTCAGAAGTTGGGAACAATCATGTTGGAGATAATCCTCATCACTGCCATCTTTCTTGGGGACTGGCAGTAAAGTAGTGGGGTTGATTGTAGCACAGCGATGCAACTTGGTATAGTCAGGCAAAAGGAGTGAACACTGCAGCCTTAAATATCGTTGTACAGTCAAATGTCTTGGCTGTTGGAGTGTTAGTATAGCTGCAATATCATGCGGGGCAAAAATATGTGTTTCATATCCAAGAAAACGCTGGAGTTCAGTTTCACCTTTTGGGAAAGGAAGGGAGCTGACAGCTATTTTTCTTTCTTCTGTGAGGTATCTGACACCTTGAAGGAGACAGTGACCCGAAAATATCACTTGACCAAGACAGAACTGAAGTTTCGAGGCCGAAACCCGACAGTTCAGATCTGCCAGATGCTTCAGAAGACTAACAATAGCAACATGGATTCCTGCTCCGTCCATACACACAACAAAAATCATCCACATGCTGAAGCAGCGTGACATGGGGGTGGTCAATTGCCAGGGTTAAAGACACTTGCCCATATATTTTTTTTTTTTACAAACTAATTGGGACTATTCTTGGCCCTTTGTGACAGAAATATCCACATCAATTGTCCTCCCTGATAAATAAATACAAACAGAAATTAACAATCTTGGTATAATAGAATACTAAAAAAACACATTGGCAAAATCGATAACTGTGAACCAAGCAGCATCCTGAGATAGCTGAAACAAAAGAGTATATATATATTAGACACCACTGGAGTTTCCAGATCAGTAACTGCATTAACTGCCCATAATCCTTGTACCAGCCAGTACAAAGGGGTTAAGTTGAAGGGGGGGCTGTAGCTGGAGTTTACTGTCAAGGCCACTGATAAGGAACCTAGATGCAGCTGCCTGCTTTCAGAGATGGGGGCTAGAACTACTCCTGACTGGCTTTTTTTTTTCTTCCTGATACAGAATGGGCTGAATCCTTCTGAAAAACTTTTTTTTTATTACTTTTAATATATTGTCCGGAGTGGAATTCTCGACATCAGGTCTAACTGACATTATCGCCTCCTTCAATTCGGGACATCAAAGCTGCCACAAAAAAATGTGAGTGGGCTTTATTATATGAGAATCCCAAATCTTTAAATACTACCAAAAGACTGACCAGGTGAATAAAGTAGGAGAGGGTGGATAGCAGAGACTTGTGCTGGCGGTGGTTGTGCCGTCAGCATTTACCAAGGGAAAAGTTGAGTCTACGACACTGCAACAGGTCTCTCTCCACTGAAAATTAGTAACTCCGCATACATTACAAATCCACCCAGCTTAATTTCCTGGGAAAAGATCTTATTATCTAGCAGAGAAACCCCTTATTCCAAATCATCATTTTTAATTATTTGTCTTTCTGGTACTTTCAGTCACTTTCTCAGTTCCTTCCACAAAACATCCAATCTCTGTTATAACACAAACAATCAGAATTCACTTTCTGTTTTCTACCTCCATATCAACGTGCCTTTCTTTCTAACACCTTTGTCTCATAGCGTAGGCTTAAATCCTCCCACCCTCAGGAATTTCTCTACATTTCTCAGATTTTTTTTTTTTTTTCTTCTCTGAACCATAAGACAGACAGTATCCAATCCATTACACAAATCCAAACTCTTCCTTAATTAAATATCCTTACTTAAATTGTGCCCAGTCCTAGAGCGGCCGTATAGACTGTCGCACCGGGCCTATCTATCCCCCACAGGGATGGCCCACAACACGATACTCAGTGAAAGGAGGAGGGCGTCTTAGACTATCCCTCCGGACACCTCTGGTTATTTATATAAATAAATTCCTGAGTTATGCATCCTTCCCATCTTCGATCACATCATCGTGCCCGATTCTAACAGTGATCGGGATTTCAGGATATTTTGACTAAAAAAAGAGTTACAATCACTGGTCAATCCGGGGTGTCCGTCCCTTATGAGGTACGGTTCGAACACTGGGCCCCCAACGGAACTACACCTCTATATGATTCCACCCAAGAATCACCCCACCATCGGGGACAAACCTCAGATCCTCTTTCCAGCAACAAACACGGGAAAACCACACCAAACGGTCAGTCTGAACAGTATAACTGCCAACTTACCGTGGTTGTGGGGGGTGATCAGTCCCAATTTTCCAGTGTCTGTGTCCGGTCCGAGGGTCCTTTGTCTTGTTGTCCTCCGGGGGCAGAGGCGTCCCTATATGGGGGCCCCACGTTTGGCGCCATCTGTTAAGGTAGGATCTAAGTGACCCTTCACGGTTGACCTAGTGATTTCCAAATTAATAAACAGAACGTTGCTAGCAACAGAAAATCACCAAACAGACACGTGTTTCAGTCTGGTAAGATCAAGCAAGATTCCTATCCCATGTATTACATCATCATCTTTTATAGTATTTAGTGAGCTTGTACTTCAACCAATAGTATAAAACCACACCTACAACATTTAACCAATGAAAATACAAGAAAATTTACTTATAAGAATACAAGAAAATTAACCTATAAAAATACAAGAAAAAAGGAAACTACATATATGGTGTGAGACAGTGAGAGTATGTGTGTTGAATGGGGTGTACATTTCACCTAGATACTTTGCTGACTGGTATAAGGGAAATGTATGGCTTTGTAAACCTAGTGGTAGAGAAAGGTCACTACACCTTACATTCAGTAAGGTTCCAAAAACATACAGATAGGAATCTAGATTGTGAGCCCCATCAGGGACAGTGATGATAATGTGTGCAAACTGTAAAGCGCTGCGGAATATGTTAGCGCTATATAAAATAAAGATTATTATTATTATTATTATTCAGTACACACTTGCAGCTCAGGCCTGAAACCACTCAGCTGTTAATTAGGAGACCAGAAGTAGGTGTCTGCGAACACAGACAGAGAGCTCGCTTAGTCTGGACAAGGAGTCCAGGCACAAGAAGGAGTCTCCAGGAGTATGAGCTGTCTCAGTCTGGGTGCTCGATGTACCCCGGACACAGGAGTAGTCTCTGTGAGAATCCATGCGGATAGCTGCTGAATAGGAGGGGAGCTCTCTCAAGTCTGGATGTTGGATATGCCTTTAGACACAAAGAGGAGCCTCTGCGAACCTCCATGCTGGTAACTACTGAACATATGTGTTGTTTTGGGGACAGGCTGTTAGAGTCTGGACCCGGATAGAGAGGGAAATCTATCTAAGTGTAGTAAGTGGCTGGACAAGCCCAGGGCTTATGTTTATGATTTGGTTTTGATTATATTCTGTTTGCTGTGGACTTTAATAAAACTGGTTGCGGCCAGTTTTTACCAGAACTGCTGTCTGTGAATGAACTGTTTCCGTGCCACTCCGTCTACCCGGACGGCGATCCCAGAGCTATATCCCCTGAAAAGCTTACAATTGGTGCTAGAATGTGCGTGCAGCACAGTGGCGAGAGACAGCAATAAAAGGTGAAGTCTGTTGAAGCAGCAGCAGAGAAAAAAAAGTGTGTCAGCAAAATAAACGTCTGTTGAAGCAGTCTTAAAGAGACAGTAGCCCTAATAGAGTTTGCAAAAGAAAAAAAAAGTGTGTCTGCACAGCAAAGCTGAACTTGTTGTGGAAAAGACTGTGGAGTGTGCAGCAGCAAAGGAAAAGTCTGTTGGGCAGTCTTAAAGAGACAGTGGCCCTAATAGAGTTTGCAGAGAAAAAAAAAGTGTCTGCACAGCAAAGCTGAATTTTCTGTGGAAAAGACTGCGGAGTGTGTATGTCTTGAGTGAAGACTGCCGTTGTTGAGACAGAGAAGTCTGACAGCATGGATGACAGCATGGAGGCGCTGTTTGAACAAATGGCGCAAGTTAATGTGCAACATAAGACTGCCGTGGTTGAGACAGATAAGTCCGGCAGTATGGAGGAGCTCGTTGAGTACCTGGTCCAGGCCCAGCGAAGCATGCAGCAGAGCATGGAGCAGCACCGCCTGCAGCACCAGCAGCACATGCAGCAGGCCCAGCAGCAATTCCTGCAGCAGCAGCAGGAGAATAACCGGTTGTTTTTTGAGCAGGTTGCAGCACTACAAAAGACTTGCAGCGCATCGTCCCAAAGTAATGTTGCAAAGTCACCTGCATTGTCCGCTGTAAAGAAGGCGGTAAGACGGTCCCTGAAAAAGATGACACCTCGTGATGATGTGGAGGTATATCTCACTAGGTTTGAGGGACTGGCAGAGAAGGAGAATCTGCCCCTATCTGAATGGGCCATGATGGTCGCATCCTATCTGATTGGAGAACCCCAAAGGGCCTATGCTGACCTGAGCGAGCAGGACAGCCAAGACTATGCCAAGCTGAAAGCGGAGATTCTTACCCGGCTGGGTGTTACGGTGACAGCCCGTGCCAGGGGAGTTCATGACTGGAGATGCAGTTGGGAGTCTGCAGTCAGCAAACCTGATTATGGAGTTGAAAAGGTGATAGTGGACCGCTACACCCAAGCACGTCCTCCTGAGGTACAGCCAGAGGTCGGACAAGGAGACCACCAGGACGCCAATCGTCTGGTCAGCCTGATGGAGAGGGCCTTCGCCACCAAGGACTGCCTCCGTGACCAGCCGTCTGAGAGGTCGTCACTTCGGAGTTCCTGGACGCCGAACTCTCCCGGTAAGAGCGTTCCAGCTGTTGGGGTCGTGTGGGTGGGAGAGTGTGATGGACAGTGTTGGAGATGTCGTGAAATTGCAGCCAACTGTCCAATAGAGGGGGAGCCTATGTGTTGTGATGTTGGCGGATCCCTCTCTCCCTGCGCAGAGCCTGTGTGTGTGTCCACCTCAGCCGAAGAGACTGGACCACAGGGGTCCCCGGTGGTTGTAAATGACTGCCCAGCATAGGCCCTCTTGGACTCAGAGAGTCCAGTGACTTCCGTATGGGACAGCCTGATTGATAGGGACTTTATCCCTGATAAACACCTGAGTGTGGTGTGCGTCCATGGAGACACCAAAGTCTACCCAGAGACTGCCGTGGACTTGATCCCCAAACGCGGGGAGGTTTCATGTGAAGTGGGGGTAGTGAAGAACCTGGTGCACCCCGTCATATTGGGTAATGACTTTCCCCGGTCTAAGGATCTCTGGGGGAAAAATGTTTCTGATGGACAGTGTGATGAAGCTCCTACTGAGGGTGCGCAGTCCCGAGGGGCGGAACACAATGCTAGTGGGCCGTTAAACTTATGTGATAATGATGATGATGATAATGATAATGATGATGATGATAATGATGATGACCATGATAATGATGCTGATGCTGATAATGATAATGATGATGATCATGATAGTGATGATGATACTGATCATAATCATGATAATGATGATGATGATGACTGTGATAGAGATGAAATTCCTTTGCAGGTGATGGTGGGAGACGAGGATGGTGGTTCTCGGGAACCGAGTGTCCCTGACTTACCTGTGTCCTGTGACAATTTTGAGAGTGAACAATGGCGAGACCCCACTCTTAAAACGGCACAGGAAAATATAATTGTTCTAAATGAGGTTTCCCAAGAGCCTGGCTCTGAGGAGAGGTTTCCTCATGTTGCCATAAACACTCACCTGTTGTATAGGGACACTGAAGTCCAGGGAGAGGTCGTGAGCCAGCTCCTAGTACCTGAGCTATATAGAAGTATAGTGCTGGGGTTGTCACATAGTCACATACTTGAGGGACCATATGGTGAAGTTAATGTTGTGGATGACATGTTAACTAAGGT
This sequence comes from Oophaga sylvatica, assembly GCA_033576555.1. NCBI lineage: Eukaryota > Metazoa > Chordata > Amphibia > Anura > Dendrobatidae > Oophaga > Oophaga sylvatica. Next base: position 246,059,524 of record JARQOD010000002.1, on the reverse strand, counting down.
TCCAGATCAGGATGTGAATGAGAATGAATTGTATACCCCTGAAAGTGAGCAGGATGAGAATGAGAATGAATTGTATAACCCTGAAAGTGAGCCGGATGTGGCTGAGAAAAAGGGGTCAGACAGGGATAGTGGTAGTGATAGTGAATCATCTGTTGACAATCAAGCAACCAGTGCAAATGAGGAAGGCATGGTAGCAGAGGAGGTTGAGAGTCCTGAGAGGAAGGCTGATGCTGACCTTGCAGCCGGACAGAAGATGGCATCTGAAGATGTTTTACAGTTGGCCGGTTCCCTGGCGAAGACTAGGGTGAAAGGAGGAGAGCTGAGCTTTAAAGGCAGGACTCTGAAACTGAACACAGCACAAGTGGATGCTGTTGAAGATGAGAAGTTATCAATGTATGGTATGGAGCTGCATCATGCCCAGGACTCTGAAGGTAATGCTGCAGAGGTGGAAAAAGCCATGGAAGTGGTGGTCACCAAGCCAGATGCCTCATCAGAAGCTGAGGTCTCAAGTGAAGCTGTGAGGAACAAGACTGAAGATATGGGGACTGACTCTGTCCAGGAATCTGTTTCTGCCGAAGACAGCGGCGTGGACGGGTTACGGTCCGGATCAGTAGCTGCAACTCGTGAAGCTCAGGCTGGAAGTTCGGCGCCCGGAGCCCCAGCAGTGTTCCCGAGTGATACCAAGGATCTGGATAAATCACAAGATGAGATTTTGAGACATCAGGCTGGCATTGGTGAGCTCAAGCGCATTTTCATAGAGTCTACATCGGAGCCACGTCCCAACAAATGGGAAAAGCGGTGTGTCACTCCGTTGCCGCTGCAGACACACGGGAGCTCAGATGGGATGCAGAACGTGGTGGAAGAGAAGAATCCGGCGGGTTCTGAGTATACAGATGCAGCTATCAAGGAGAACTTGAGAGCTGGAATAAATGGAGATATTGGAGACCATAATGATGTGACTGAAGAGGTAGAATGTAAGACTGACGGTAGGGCTTCTGAGCATGTTCTACCAGAAGAGCCTAAAGAAGGGGCCGAAGACATAAAGGACGTCCAACAGGTACCAGATGAATTGATTACTTCTCAGAAAAAACTCCAAACTGTGATGAAGGAGTGTGATGAAAGCCATGAGCATCTTCGTGAGAAAGTCAATGAAGTAAAAGGAAGAATACAGGGAATCTCTTCGTTGCAAGAGCAAATGCTGCTCAATAAGTCTAAGGCTCTATATAAGAATGCTGTTGTCACGGTAGAACATTACAATTCAGCTGGAGACTTAGCGGATGAATTATGTGTACTGCAAAAGAAAAACGATCTGCTCCTTCTACAGTCCCAATCATTTGAACAGAGTAGCTTAAAATGGTCAGAGACCATGGCAGAGGAGCTTAAGGTCTGTGAAATAGACTTTATGAGTCAACCGATATTCAAGAAAATAGATGTGCTAAAGAGGGTTCAAGGGGAACTAGAGAAAAGTGAAAAAACCCCTATACCTTCTGTGATAGTTGGTGACACATGGTCAGTGCACCAGGGATAGGAGGTACGTGAGTTTCTGAGAAAGAGTCAGCAGAAGTGTTCTGATGTGCCAGGTCGTACTTCTCTGGCCAGGCACTATATCGAAACTGAGCCCGGCCCTAAGGTCAAGATGAAACCGTGCAGGATACCCGAGGCCCGCAGAGAGCATAGGCCTGGGAGGGTACAGGGTAGTGCGGATGCTTCAGATGAAGAGAAAGCTGATGTTGGCTATGGCTCAGGTGAAGATACAGATGACAGTAGTGAAGATGAAGCTGATGAGGGCCATGACTGGTCCAGAGTTCACTGTCTCTTTTGGATTGTTGACCAGCCCTCCGGTCTGGATGACCAGCCCTCCAGTCTGGAGAAGAGGGGGGGATATGTGAGACAGTGAGAGTATGTGTGTTGAATGGGGTGTACATTTCACCTAGATACTTTGCTGACTGGTATAAGGGAAATGTATGGCTTTGTAAACCTAGTGGTAGAGAAAGGTCACTACACCTTACATTCAGTACACACTTGCAGCTCAGGCCTGAAACCACTCAGCTGTTAATTAGGAGACCAGAAGTAGGTGTCTGCGAACACAGACAGAGAGCTCGCTTAGTCTGGACAAGGAGTCCAGGCACAAGAAGGAGTCTCCAGGAGTATGAGCTGTCTCAGTCTGGGTGCTCGATGTACCCCGGACACAGGAGTAGTCTCTGTGAGAATCCATGCGGATAGCTGCTGAATAGGAGGGGAGATCTCTCAAGTCTGGATGTTGGATATGCCTTTAGACACAAAGAGGAGCCTCTGCGAACCTCCATGCTGGTAACTACTGAACATATGTGTTGTTTTGGGGACAGGCTGTTAGAGTCTGGACCCGGATAGAGAGGGAAATCTATCTAAGTGTAGTAAGTGGCTGGACAAGCCCAGGGCTTATGTTTATGATTTGGTTTTGATTATGTTCTGTTTGCTGTGGACTTTAATAAAACTGGTTGCGGCCAGTTTTTACCAGAACTGCTGTCTGTGAATGAACTGTTTCCGTGCCACTCCGTCTACCCGGACGGCGATCCCAGAGCTATATCCCCTGAAAAGCTTACAATGGTCATATCCACATGACCATAGAAGCGAACAATAACATACTCATTTCTCAAAGTATTCTACAGTGATTAATCCCAAGGTCTCATATCTTGTCCAAGCTGGAGCAGTCTGGTTTTATTACAGCCCATGACCTTTACTCTACTTCTCTACAACAATACCAAGAGAAAGCCGAGCGGCAAGCAGAGTGGGATTACCAGCTGGAGGTAGCCCGAATCCAAGGGCAGAGGTGTTCCCATCCCAGCGGTGAGCCCAACAGAACTCAGAACCATAAACCTCTGCCAGAGCAATTTCCTGTGATGGAAAAGGACAGGGACTTGGATATTTTTCTGCAGGGATTTGAGAAAGCCTGCAGACAGTAACAGCTGCCTGAGAGCCAATGGGCCCAATATTTGACACCAGGGCTCTAGAGGCATTTGCTACTCTTCCATCAGACCAAGATGGAGACTATGAGGCCATCGAGCAGGCCCTGATAAAGAAGTACCAGCTAACTCCTGAGGTTTACCGTAAAAAGTTACTGAACCTCCAACATGGCCCACACGACAGTTACAGCGACGTGGTGCATGGACTCAGGACCCACTTTGACCAGTGGATCCAAGGACTGTCAGCGACCACCTTTGAGCAGCTGAGGTACCTGATCATCAAAGACCAGTTCCTACATATTTACCCAGCTGAGGTGCAACAGTTCGTGATGGATCGAGAGTCAAAAGATGCAGACAAAGCAGCGCAGATTGCCGACACCTACAAGGCCAACCGTAGACCAGAGGTGTTGAAGCCAGTTACCGCCAGCTGGAGAGGGGGTAAGCCAGCAACCAACCCCAGTACCCCTGCCAGCCGACTCACTGGAGGCCCTGTCCCCTTTACCAAAACCAGACATTCATCAGATTTTCGCAAGTGTTTTTTCTGCCATTGGACTAGGCATCTCAGCGCCACTAGTCCGGAAAAGTAGAGGAACCCCCAGTTAAGGCCTCAGGGCCTAATGCAGCAGTTCTTTTGGTGGGTGGGATGATTGGGAGGGTCTGTCAGAATGTGCAGCACGTCCGCGTGGGGGGGCCGTGTCGCTACGGCCTCAAGGACACCGGGGTTGAACGAAACATCATCCTACCTGAACTGGTGGCCCCTGAAGAGATTATTCCAGGGAAAACCCTGACTGTCACCGTGATTGGGGGCGTCCGCTGTCCCTTGCCGATGGCCAGGGTTTTCATAGATTGGGGTGCCGGAAGCTGGTGAAGGAAGTGGGCTTGTCTGAAAATTTGCCCATATTATTGGGGACTGATTTGGGGAGAATGTTTGCGCATTATCTCCCTGACACCCCTCTCCAATCTGATACTAAGGGTGATGCTAATAATGTGAAATTGCATGCATTACCTGACAATGATATACCTGATAACAATTTATCTGAAAATGATGATGTATCTACAGGTGCAGGAGTACCCAGCCACATCACGCTGCGGGGTGAAATAGCTGAGGAACCCCTAACAGGAGCAAGCGACAGTGCTAAGGGAGATGGGGAGATGCACGGGAACCGTGAGGAAAATTATTCTGTGCAACTGACCAGTACCATAGAGGAAGGTAACTGCCCCATACATAGCACTGCTCCTGAGGTATTGGGGTGGATGGGGAGGTAGAACCCATAGCAGCGCAGGCTGATGGGTCTGTGGAAATCTCTGAGGAGACAGTCTACTTTGCCGCTGTCACCCGCAGTCAGAGTGCCCAAAATGTAGGTAACACCCTGCTTTCTGGACCCTCTTCAGTCAGAGGGTTGACTGAACTAGAGACAGACCCAGAGCAGCTCCCAGAGGGTTCCCTTGAGGAAGGAACCTTGACGTCACTTCTGCCTCCAGCCAGGAGTTCCAGGCTGCTCTACACTCAGATGCGAGCCTGGAGACCTTGAGACCCCACACCCAGGAGCCCACCTCCGAGTCTGATAAGGAGAGGGTGTTCTGGGAATGAGGGAGGTTGTACCGGGAGACAGTTCCCAGTAAATCCCTAAAGGAGTGGTTAAGGGAAAGGCAGCTGGTCGTCCCGTACCAATTTAGGGATGAGTTGTTGTGGATTGCCCATGAGATCCCACTCGCTGGAGACATCGGGATCAGCAAAACTGAGGCCCGGCTGTCTCAACACTTCTATTGGCTCAAGATGGGGACAGATGTGACAAACTACTGCAGCTCCTGTATCACCTGTCAAAGAGTGGGGAAGTCAGGGCCTGTTCCCAAGGCTCCCCTGATCTCTTTGCCAGTGATAGAGGAGCCTTTCCAGAGGATCACTGTGGACATTGTGGGCCCACTGGCCATCCCCAGCAGATCTGGAAAGCAATACATCCTCACTGTGGTAGACTACGCTACCCGGTAGCCGGAGGCAGTGGCTCTGTCCTCAACTACGGTGGATAAGGTGGCGGATGCCCTGTTGACCATCTTTTCGCGGGTAGTATTTCCCAGGGAGATATTTACCGACGGGGGGACTCAATTTGTGTCTCGCCTATTGGAGACTCTCTGTACGAAAATGCAGGTGAAGAGTCTGGTATTGAGTGCGCATCACCCCCAAACCAATGGCCTGTGTGAGCGCTTCAACGGTACCCTCAAACAGATGCTAAGAATGCTGGTTGAGACCCAAGGGTGTGACTGGGAGCGATACCTCCCACACCTGCTATTCGATAATCGAGAGGTTCCGCAGGCCTCGACAGGGTTCTCCCCTTTCAAGCTCCTGTACTGCAGGTGAGTCCAGGGACCCTTGAGTTGGTAAGGGAATCCTGGGAGAAGTACCAAACACTTCAGAAGTGTCCATTGTGGATTATGTCATGTGCTTCCTTGACAAGATGCAGACCTTGACGCAATTGGTGCATGACAACATGAAGCAGGCTCAGGCTGACCAGAAGCCCTGGTACGACCGGAATGCCCGGGAGTGGAGATACCAGGTGGGTCAGAAGGTGTGGGTGCTCGTCCCTGTACCAAAGAATAAGCTTCAGGCTTCCTGGGAAGGCCCGTACGTCGTACACCAGCAGCTCAACCAAGTCACCTACATGGTCTCTTTTGACCACGCTCAGGGTAGGCACAAGGCCTTCTATGTCAACATGATGAAGGCACATCAAGAACATGGGGCCTGCGTCCTACCGGTCTGCAATTGCCCGAGGATGGGGAGGAAGACCCTCTCTGGACATGCTGGCCCAAACCAAGGCCGGTGGGTCCATAGAGGACAGTGGAGGTAAGCACCTTGCTATCCGCACCCCAGAGGTCGCAGCTGCGAACCATGCTGGAGCACTTCCGTGCTGTGTTTACCAACTGACCCAGAAGGACTGAGATAGTGGTCCACGGAGTGGACACCGGGAATCATGCCCCAGTATGGTGAACACCCTATCAGATCTCCGACGAGGTGCAGCATGTTATGTGCCAGGAGATCGATGAGATGTTGCAGCTGAGGGTGATTCAACGGTTCAAGAACATGTTCTATATAGTTATCATTTTGAGTTTTCATATGTCCGCTTTATACTCCCAGTGCTACTTACATTCTTAAGTTAGATTTTTTTACTATGGGGCACATGGGCGTCTCTTATTTGTGGATATCACTTTTCCACTTGTATCTTCATTCTTGCAGCTGTGCAAGTGCACTGATTAATTAATTTATTTTTTTTTTTCTATGAGCGGAATTGTTACGGCTGTTAACAGCGCATGCGCTATGTTTTTTTTATTGTTTTACTTTCCCGCTTTGCACAAGTGCACGGCGCACTGCGGTCTCCATGCTTCATTATCTGGCCTCACACCTGCGCATTCACATCTCCAGGTCAGCTGGCCCCTGCATACTAATTCACTGGCTCGCCACAGCACACCGGTATGTTCTTTTCCAATGATTGCTTGGCCTATTTACATCTTGCATTCTCGCCTGTGGCACACTTCCCCTGACAAAGCTGCTCTAGCAGCGATATGTGTGGGGTTCTTTCCCGACACCCCTCATTTTCTTTTGGGCTCTACTATCACATTGCCCATTATATGAGCCTCTTTTGAGCTGGTTCATCTGGCCGCATTTTCTCATCAATTAAGCTACTAAGCTTTTCTGCACCCTTTCACATGCTCAGGTTGCAGATCATCAGGTTGTACTATAGCATGCTCACCTTTTTTTTTTTCTTGTTATATCCATGGGACAACTGATGTAGCCTCTTTGGCTCTTTACACCAACTAGGTCTGTTACAATTGGGAACGGGCAATTGTCATTTGGGTTTGCTTTGTGTATTTGGCATCATACATGTTCTCTACTTTTATATGGACATTTGCATGTTCACACACATGTACCTATATACTCGAGTATAAGCCGACCCCCCTTATTTTTACAGGGTTGAAAATGCAGCAGCTACTGGTAAATTCCAAAAATAAAAATAGATACCAATAAAAGTAAAAATTTTTGAGACATCAGTAGGTTAAATGTTTTTGAATATCCATATTGAATCAGGAGCACCATATAATGCTCCATACAGTTCATGATGGCCCCATAAGATGCTCCATACAAAATACGCCCCATATAATTCTGCACAAAGGTTAATAATGGCCCATAAGATGCTCCATAGAATAATATGCCCCATATGCTGCTCCATAAAGGTTATGGCCCCTTAAAATGCTCCATAGATTATGCCCCATAAGATGCTCCATAGATTATGCCCCATAAAATGCTCCATAGATTATGCCCCATAAAATGCTCCATAGATTATGCCCCATAAAATGCTCCATAGATTATGCCCCATATGATGCTCCATAGATTATGATGCTCCATAGATTATTCCCCCATATGATGCTCCATAGATTATGCCCCATATGATGCTCCATAGATTATGCCCCATATGATGCTACAGATTATGCCCCCATATGATGCCCCATAGATTATACCCCCATAAATGCTCCATAGATTATGCCCCCATATGAGGCTCCATAGATTATGCCCCATGTGATGCTCCATAGATTATGCCCCCATATGATGCTCCATAGATTATGCCCGCATATGATGCTCCATAGATTATGCCCCCATATGATGCTCCAGATTATGCCCCCATATGATGCTCCATAGATTATGCCCCCATAAGATGCTCCATAGATTATGCCCCCATATGATGCTCCATAGATTATGCCCCATATGATGCTCCATAGATTATGCCCCATATGGTGCTCCATAGATTATGCCAACATATGATGCTCCATAGATTATTCCCCATATGATGCTCCATAGCTTAGGCCCCCATACGATGCTCCATAGATTATTCCCCCATAAAATGCTCCATATATTTTATGCCCCATATGATGCTCCATAGATTATGCCCCATAAGATGCTCCATATATTTTATGCCCCATATGATGCTCCATAGTATGTATGCTCCTATTATCCCCCATAAGATGCTCCCTATATTTTATGCCCCATATGATGCTTCATAGATTATGCCCCATAAGATCTCCATAGATTATGCCACATTTGATGCTCCATAGATTATGCCCCCATAAGATGCTCCATAGATTATGCCCCCATATGATGCTCCATAGATTATGCCCCATACGATGCTCCTGCTCCATATATTTTATGCCCCATATGATGCTCCATAGATTATGCCCCATAAGATGTTCCATAGATTATGCGCCATAAAATGCTCCATAGATTATGCCCCCATAAGATGCTCCATGATTATGCCCCATAAGATGCTCCATAGATTATTCCTCCATAAGATGCTCCATAGATTATACCCCCATTAGATGCTCCATAGATTATGACCCCATAAGATACTCCATAGATTATGCCCCCATATGATGCTCCATAGATTATGCCCCCATAGGATGCTCCATAGATTATGCCCCCATAACATGCTCCATAGAATATGCCCCATATGCTGCTGCTGCAAATAAAAAAAAATTCATACTCACCTCTAGTCGCTGGGGGCCAGGTGTCGGTGTCCTGAGCAGGCGGGGACACCGGCGCGCTATGGGGACAGGTGCCGGAGTCACCGTTGGCTCAGGGCCCCGGCACCTGAGATATTCACCTGTCCCGGGTCCACCGCTGCATGCCGCTGTCTTCCGGTTCCATATGTCAGTGACGTTCAGCAGTTCTGACCTGAACGTCACAGCCAGAGGACGCAGAGGACAGAGCGGAGCGCAGCAGTGGACCGGGGACTGGTGAATATCGCATATACTTACCCCCACCTGGAGCGTCTCTGCAGCCCCCTGCTTCTCCCACAGTCTCCGGCAGCTATTCCTTCCTTCAGTAATCACATGGTACCGCTCATTAAAGTCATGAATATGCGCATATTCATGACTTTAATGAGCGGTACCATGTGACCGCTGAAGGAAGGAGCCTGAGATCGTGGGAGAAACAGGGGGGCTGCAGAGACTCACCAGGGGGTAAGCATGATCAGACACCCCCGCTCCCTCCTCCCTCGCTCACCCCCTGGCATACATGACTGGTATAAAAGCCGAGAGGGGTACTTTCAGCCTTAAAAAATTGTCTGAAAATCTCGGCTTCTACACGAGTATGTACGGTATATTTTGTTTCATGCTTTGTATTATCCTGTATGACAACATTTCTGTTACAGCTAATCTATAATAATAATAATAATCTTTATTTATATAGCGCCAACATATTCTGCAGCGCTTTACAGTATAACAGTTTCAAAACACAAGTCATAAGTAACAACGTTAACAATACAATAATTAAAGCAAGATAAGATGACCCTGCTCGTGAGAGCTTACAATCTACAATGAGGTGGGGGAGATACAAAGTACAGGTGTGTATATACAATGGTGTATTTACAATGATGGTCCAGCCATCTTGAGGGAGTGAGGGATGGATGGAGATAGTGAATGGGCTACACACACACACACACACACTTACACATAGAATGACTTTGATTAGTGAACGTGATAGGCCATTCTGAACAAATGTGTTTTGAGGGAGCACCTGAAACCATGCAAATTGTGGATAGTCCTAATTTCTTGGGGTAGAGCATTCCAGAGGATTGGCGCAGTGTGGGAGAAGTTTTGGAGTCGGGAGTGGGAGGTACAGATTAGTGCAGAGGTTAGTCGAAAGTCGTTTGCAGAGTGCAGCAGTCGGTTAGGCTGATAGATGGAAATGAGGGAGGAGATGAAGGGGGGTGCTGCACTGTGGAGAGCTTTGTGGGTGAGAACAAGTACTTTGAATTGGATCCTATAATGAATGGGCAGCCAATGTAAGGACTGGCGAAGAGCGGACGCGTCCAAGTACCGATTAGCCAGATGGATGACCCTGGCTGCTGCATTAAGGATGGACTGGAGAGGGGATAGTCGAGTAAGGGGGAGGCCAATTAATAAAGCATTGCAGTAGTCCAGGTGGGAGTGGATCAGTGCTACAGAGAGGGTTTTTGTTGTTTCCATGGTGAGAAAAGGGCGGATTCTAGAGATGTTCTTTAGGTGTAGGCGGCAAGAGCGGGCAAGAGATTGTATATGGGAGGTGAAGGAGAGATTGGTGTCAAACATAACACCCAGACAGCGAGCCTGCTGCCGGGGTGTTAATATGGTGCCGCCCACGGAGAGGGAAATGTAAAATTTAGGGAGGTTAGTAGACGGTGGGAGCAGAAGAAGTTCAGTTTTGGAGAGGTTGAGTTTCAGATAGAGAGCGAACATGATGTTGGAGACTGCGGACAGACAGTCGGTGGCGTTCTGTAGTACAGCGGGGGTAAGGTCGGGGGATGACGTGTATAGTTGTGTGTCATCAGCATAAAGATGGTACTGAAAGCCAAATCTGCTGATGGTCTATCCAATTGGGGCCGTGTAGAAAGAGAAGACAAGGTGGCCAAGGACTGAGCCCTGGTGTACACCGACAGCGAGAGGAAGAGGAGATGACGTGGAGCCAGAGAACAAAACACTGAAGGAGCGGTCAGAAAGATAGGAATAGAACCAGGAGAGAGCAGTGTCCTTAATGCTAGTGACTGGAGCCTAGACAGTAGGAGACGGTGGTCAACTGTGTCGAAAGCTGCAGAAAGGTCGAGAAGAATGAGCAGAGAGTGGTCACCGTTACGTTTTGCTGTCAGAAGGTCATTGGTCACTTTGATGAGTGCAGTTTCAGTCGAATGTAGTGGTTGGAAGCCGGACTGTGAAGGGTCTAGAAGGGAGTGAGTGGAGAGGTAACGGATAAGGCAGGAGTAGACTAGGCGCTCCAAAAGTTTAGAGATGAAGGGGAGATTGGAGACTGGTCTGTAGTTGTTTGTGCAGGAAGGGTCCAGAGTAGGTTTCTTTAGTAATGGAGTAACGATGGATTGTTTGAAGGAGGTTGGGAAAATGCCAGAGGAGAGAGAGAGAGATTAAAGATTGTAGTTAGGTGAGTTGTTACAACTGGAGAGAAAGACTGGAGGAGATGTGAGGGAATGGGGTCGGTAGTGCATGTAGTCGGACGAGAGGAAGAGAGGAGTCTGGAGTAGTGTTGAGCGATACGATAATGAAAATATCGGGTATCGGCCGATATTAGCTGTATCGGGCTTTCGATTCCGAATACCGATATTTTCGTCATATCGGATACCGGAATCGGATTGTCACTGTCACTGTCTGTGTCCGTCGGTCGGGTCTGTCACTGTCAGTGTCGTCGGTCGGGTCTGTCAGGAGTCAGCGGCACTTACCTGGCAGAAGATCTCCGGCGGTCACGGCCTGGACTGCTTCATGGCCGCCATCCATCTTTCCCCGGCGGTCACATGCAGTTTCTCGCGATAACTGCAGTGACTGCTGGGTAATCCCGGCCGTAAAGCAGTCAGTCCGATGACGTCACCGCCGGGGAAGCAGGTAATCAGCTGTGCTGCGTCGCGATGACAGGCTCTGCCTGTCATTGCGATGTAGCAGAGCTGGATCGTCGTGGGACAGTCGTTACTATGGACTGCGTCGGACAGGTGGTATACTGTTGGTTTGTTTTTTTTCTTTTTTTACAGGAGATCGATGGCGTCGCAGGAATGAGAGTACAATAAAAGAAATGAAAACTGTGTTGTCTCTTTTATTTCATTAAAATACTTTTTTCTTGCTTTGTCTTTTTTTTATGCATTTAATAACTTTGGGATTAATAATGGATCGGTGTCTTATTGACGCCTCTCCATTATTAACCGGGCTTATTGTCACCGTGCAATCAACGGTGACATTAACCCCTTATTACCCCGCTTGCCACCGCTACAGGGCAAGTGGGAAGAGCCGGGTAAAGTGCCACAATTGGCACATCTTTTGATGCGCCAAATGTGGGGCTGCTGTAGCCTGGTATTATCAGGCTGTTGAGGGCCAAAATCCATGGGCCTTGACAGTCTTATAATACCAGGCCGCAGCAGTCTGCATTTTACTTGGCTGGTTAACAAAAATAGGGGGACCCCTACGCCGAATTTTTTTCGAGGGGATCCCCTATTTTTGTTAATCAGCCAAGATATGCAGACTGCTGTGGCCTGGTATTATTAGGCTGGCAAGGTCCATGGATCTTGGCTCCTTAACAGCCTGAAAATCCAGGCCTCAGCGGTCTGCTTCATCTGGCTGGTTAACAAAAATAGGGGGGACCCCACGCCAATTTTTTTCGAGGGGATCCCCTATTTTTGTTAATCAGCCAAGATATGCAGACTGCTGTGGCCTGGTATTATCAGGCTGGCAAGGTCCATGGATCTTGGCTCCTTAACAGCCTGAAAATCCAGGCCTCAGCGGTCTGCTTCATCTGGCTGGTTAACAAAAATAGGGGGGACCCCACGCCATTTTTTATTCGAAGGGAACCCCTATTTTTGTTAATCAGTTCCCTCTGACGTCACTGATTGTGTCCCTGGCTGACCTGAAGTGAAAGTGGAAAGCAATCAATTAAGCTTTCCACTTCCTCTCCTGTCAGCCAGGAGAGGAACTTATTCATTTGGGGGTTTACTGTGAGGCTGCAGCATTAGCTGCGGTCCCTGCAGTAAACATTAACCCTTTCTGAAGGATTACACTGTGGGACCTGACTGTGCATGGGATAGGTAAGAATAATTTTGCTTTTTTATTTTATTTTTATTACAGGAAATGGTTTTTGCAGTCAAATAAAAGATGGTCAAAAACATGTGTCTTTATTTCATTAAAATGATTTTTAATTAAAGTGTGTGTGTTTTTATTTTTATTTCATGCAATAGGATTAATAATTGATAGTTGTCTAATTGACAGCTCTCAATTATTAACCTGGCTTAAGGTCACCTTTCAATTGCAATGTGGCTTTAACCCCATATTAACCCATTCGCCACCGCTACAGGGCAATGGGAATAGACGGGCAAAGTGCCAGAAAGGGCGAATCTAATTATAGATTTGTCTTTTCTGGGGTGTCTGGGGGCAGATGTTAGTAGCCAGGGAGGGGCAAAAATAATGGTCCCTCTCTGGGCTATTATTATCTGCCCCCATTCGCTGGCTTTGTCTGTCTGGTTGCAAAAATAGGGCGGGAGCCCACGCATTTTTTTTAAACAATTTTACACCTCATATATATATATATATACATGTCATTGAATTTGTGACACATATATATATATTTATATTTATAGTTCATACACTTCTACATAGTATAATAGCCGCTAATTCAATTGCAGGCTTTTGTGAAAATGCAGAACCCGACATGAAATGACACTTGGTGTACATAGGGTTAACCATGTCTTTTCATGTCCTTTGCTATCTGATTTGCACAAACAATTACATCAGTCTATGTGTGCAAAATTTCACACCTGTAGGGGTTAATTAAAGGTGTAAATTCGTAGCAAAAAAGTCCGTTTTTTTTGCTACGAATTTACACCTTTAATTAACCCCTACAGGTGGGAAATTTTGCACACATAGACTGATGTAATTGTTTGTGCAAATCAGATAGCAAAGGACATGAAAAGACATGGTTAACCCTATGTACACCAAGTGTCATTTCATGTCGGGTGCTTCTGTCTTTTCACAGAAGCCGGCTTTACCCGGCAATTGAATCAGAGGATATTTTACTATGTAGAAGTGTATAAACTATACATATATGTATATATATATGTCACAATGACATGTATATATATATATATGTATTCTATGTGTGTATATTTAGTGTTTACAAGGAAATAAAGGTTTTTTTTAGTTGCGATATTTTGTTCCCATAGACTTACATGGGACTTCCGGTATCGGAATCGGATATCGCCGATATTTAGTGATATCGGCGATACCATTCCGATCCGATATTTTTAGATATCGAGCAGTATCGCTCAACACTAGTCTGGAGACTTCTTCTTCTGTGATGGGATCAAATGTGGAAGGTGAGCCAGGGGAAATGCAGGAGGGATGGGAGTCACAGCACTTGGTGGTTGAGAGCAGATTTCCTGACGGATAGCATCTATTTTATCTATAAAGTGGGAGGCCATGTCATCAGCATCAGCACCAGCACCAGCATCAGGTAATCATTGTCCCTTGGTCATATTTGGATGTATTGCGGTCTATTTTTAGCATCTACTTGCTATTTTCTGTGAATATATATTATGTATCAAGCTTTATGAAGATTTGTTTGGGTCAATTATGATCCGGTTTTTGTACATGCCTCCTCACCAGCTGGCTCATTATGTTTATGGTGGATTTCCACGTGTTTGTTTCACATGACTTTACGCCTGGGTGGTGTGGGTGTATTGTCAGGATTTACTTGTATTTTTAAATGTTTTTAGATGTTTGTTGTGTCCTAGGTGTAATAAAGATTTCCATTTTCTTCATTATGTGGATGTGCACACTATTTTTGGTTTGGTTCTTTTTTCTTTATATTCCTTGCTGTTTATTCTGTCTGTTCAGTTTGGCAGTTCTCGCTGTATAACCCATGTATGGTGCATATCAGGAAGGGGTTAAAGGGTTTAATTTATATTTTATAAATCAATAGTACACACAAAAATAAGAAACTTTGTATTTTGTCTTATGAAAGAAATGTGCTTCTTAGTCCACCTGAACTGATCTTTCACTCTCAGTTCATGGCTGAATTCAGTAAAATCTGCGTTCAGTGAAGACAGACTTTCCCATTACTGAGATAAGAGATGGAAGTTGTTGTTTCACCTTTTCACCCCCAAGGTTGTTTGCACCTTCTGGTCCCTCACTCCAGCTGCATCATTTCCCTACACTAATGAGAGCATAATGGCTGTGGCCCTTGTGATTCGGTCTTTATACAGGCCAGATATATGATGCGCCAGCCAATCACAATACTTGGCATGGCTCTGGAAGTGCTCACAGGTTTTTTTTTCGAAAACCTTGTTGACTGAATTTTGGAGAGCAGAATTTGCAGGATTTCTTTTGGAGGTTGAGCGGCTACAACATTTTTCCATAGCCTTTCAGCCACCAGTAACATGGAAGCTCCCATATTTCTATAGACAGATGATGGTACTGAGAGGGGAATTGCTTTTTTATGGATTGAGATGAAGTTTCTATTGGGAACATATTACATAAAATTTTGGATCAGCTTTTTTATGGATTGAGATGAAGTTTCTATTGGGAACATATTACATAAAATTTTGGATCACAATTATCCTGTGCTCTACGCTGAGCATTTACATTGGAGTTTCCATTTACATTGGGGTTTCCATTTAAATCTATAAATGAAGTGATTCAGATGAAACCCCTGAGGGATTCGTTCACTATAATGAGGCAGGAGAGTTACTCTGGTCTCTGTCTGGCCTCTGTTTAGCGGTGTTCTTCTTTTCAAAGGTGCCCAAAACTGTGCCTGATTGTGCTTTTATGTACACTTAAAAAGATGGACACTGGATCATAGGCAGATGGCATCCACAGTGTCTCCATCTGTCTCATTATAGGGAATGTTCTGCTGGCAGTTCCGTCTGAATCATGTATTTGAGAGATTTATGCTCAGCATAGAGCACAAGATAGATTTGAGCCGAGCCTTACTGCGAACTTTGGGAGGCCGAATGAACAAATCAACAGTAGGTCAAGAATCGTTTTTATTTATCTTTTTAGGCTGTTCGCAGTGCAGTATAAGTGATTACACTTGATTGCTCTTTGGGTTGGTGTGACTACAGTGATATCAGATTTATATAGATTTTTTTATGTTTGACGACTACACTAATAAATGTTTGGGGTTTTTTGTCGCCATGTATTGAGAGCTACAATTTTTCCATTTTTCTGCTGATAGTCATGTGATGACCTGTTTTTTGCGGAATGAGATGACATTTTTATTGGTACCATTTTCAGGCACATGACGTTTTTATTTGGTCTCCCATGACAGCACCACGAGAGAGGGTATCCACCCTTCAGGGACAAGAAACCTACAGACATAAAATGGCGGTACCTCTCTCCTGCATCAGTTGGTTTCCTGTCCCTGACAGGCAAACCTCTTCAGACATACCTGTGGAAGACTGAAAGTGTGCCCAGGCCCAGCATGTCGGCACAGGCAGCGGGGTCCCCTGCCTCGGCCTGTCTTGTGTGCTGGAAGAGCCGCAGTACAGAGGGCTGCTAATGTGGGTGACTACAGTAGAAGCAGCCTCCGGTGAGTGGGCCCCCCTTGCTTGCTCAGGGCCCCAGCACTTGCAATACTTACCTCTCCCTGCTCCACCGCTGTGACGTCTTCCGCGTTTCCTGACAGTGACATACAAGTCAGAGAGCACGATGACATCATGTCTGTGCGCCCTCTACCTGAACAGTCACAGTGCAGAGAGCTGGAAGATGGCGACGCTGAGGAGTCCAGAGTAGAGCAGTGCCCAGCGAGGAGAGGTATTTCACTTTTTTAATGTTTGGAGCAATATATGGGGAGCATTATACAGTCATGGACAAAGTTTTGAGAATGACACAAATATTAATTTTTACAAAGTCTACTGCTTCACTTTTTCTAATGGCAATTTGCATATACTCCAGAATGTTATAAAGAGTGATCAGCTTAACAGCAATTACTTGCAAAGTCAATATTTGGCTAGAAAATGAACTTCATCCCCCAAAACACATTTCAACATCATTGCAGCCCTGCCTTTAAAGGACCAGCTAACCTCTTTTCAGTGATTGCTCCATTAACACAGTGTGGGTGTTGATGAGGACATGGCTGGAGATCAATCTGTCATGATTAAGTAAGAATGACACCACTGGACACTTTAAAAGGAGGCTGGTGCTTGGCATCATTGTTTCTCTTCTATTAACCATGGTTATCTCTAAAGAAACACGTGCAATCATCATTGCAATGCACAAAAATGGCCTAACAGGGAAGAGTATCGCAGCTAGAAAGATTGCACCTCAGTCAACAATCTATCGCATCATCAAGAACTTCAAGGAGAGAGGTTCCATTGTTGCCAAAAAGGCTCCAGGGCGCCCAAGAAAGACCAGCAAGCGCCAGGACCGTCTCTTAAAAGTGTTTCAGCTGCGGGATCGGGCTACCAGCAGTGCAGAGCTTTCTCAGGAATGGCAGCAGGCTGGTGTGAGTGCATCTGCACGCACTGTGAGGCGGAGACTCTTGGAGCAAGGCCTGGTCTCAAGGAGGGCAGCAAAGAAGCCACTTATCTCCAGAAAAAACATCATGGACAGACTGATATTCTGGAAAAGGTACAGGCAGTGGACTGCTGAGGACTGGGGTAAAGTTATTTTCTCTGATGGATCCCCTTTTCGATTGTTTGGGACATCAGGAAAACGCCTCATTCGGAGAAGACAAGGTGAGCGCTACCACCAGTCTTGTCTCATGCCAACTGTTAAGCATCCTGAAACCATTCATGTGTGGGGTTGCTTCTCAGCCAAGGGAATCGGCTCTCTCACAGTCTCGCCTAAAAACACAGCCATGAATAAAGAATAGTACCAGAATGTCCTCCAAGAGCAACTTCTCCCAACCCTCCAAGAGCAGTTTGGCGATCAACAATGCCTTTTCGAGCATGATGGAGCACCTTGCTATAAAGCAAAGGTGATAACTAAATGGCTCAGGGAACAAAACATAGAGATTTTGGGTCCATGGCCTGGAAACTCCCCAGATCTTAATCCCATTGAGAACTTGTGGTCAATCATCAAGAGACAGGTGGACAAACAAAAACCTAAAAATTCTGACAAAATGAAAGCATTGATTGTGCAAGAATGGACTGCTATTAGTCAGGATTTGGTCCAGAACTTGATTGAGAGCATGCCAGGGAGAATTGCAGAGGTCCTGAAGAAGAAGGGTCAACACTGCAAATATTGACTTGCTGCATTAACTCATTCTAACTGTCAATATAAGCTTTTGTTACTCATATGTTTGCAATTATATTTCTGTCTGTGATAAAAACATCTGTCAAACACACATAAAAACCAGAGGGCAGCAGATCATGTGAAAATATAATATTTGTGTCATTCTCAAAACTTTTGGCCATGACTGTACACTGGAGCATAATATATGGGGCCCTTCATACACTGGAGCATTTAAATGGGATCCATCATACACTGGAGCATCATATACGGGGCCTATTATACACTGGAACATCATATATGGGGCCCATTATATACTGAAGCATCATATGGGGCCTATTATATATGGAGCATTATATAGGCCCATCATACACTGGAGCATCATCCATGGGGCCCATCATATACTGGAGCATCATATGAGGCCCATTATATATGGCCATCATATGGGGCACATTATACATGGAGCATCACATGGAGCCCATTATATATGGAGCATTATATATGGGGACCATTATATATGGAGCATTATATGGGGCTCATCATACACTGCAGCATCATAAATGGGGCCCATCATATACAAGAGCATCACATGCGGTTCATTATTTATGGGGCATCATATAGGGCCCTTTATATATGGAGCATCATATGGAGCACATATGGGGCCTATTCTGTATGGTGCATTATATGGAGCCCATTCTATATGGAGCAATATATGGGGCTCATTATTCTGTATAGAGCAATATATAGGGCTCATTATTCTCTATGGCGCACTATGTGGTGCCCATAATACTGTATGGAGGACTATACTGTCCGGTTTTTGAGCTATTGTAGAATTTATAATAGATATCACTCATGTAATGTAAGAAGTGAAGTATTTGGCATTGTAATATACCTATATTTCTCTGATGTATTGGAGCATCATGAATTGTGGTTTGTGCTAAAGGGGCCACTGAGACTCTTTCGCCCGGGGCCCACGAAAACCTGGAGCCAGCCCTGCCCCCCTACAACTTTAGCCAAATAACCCCCAGTTTTCAATGCGTTACTATTATTATAAAGTAAATTAAGGTTGACAAGCTTAAGTGATAAGAATTGATGTCATTGGCATTGAAATGGGCACTGTAGGTGTGTTTACAGTCCCCCACTCACTGCTGAATTTTATTCCCCATTGACTTGCATTGGGGTCAGGTTTCGTTTTTGGTCAAACTTCGACTTTTGCCGCGAGTTAGTCTGCCGATCTCGTTCGACTCGACTTTTGGTAAAGTCGGATGGTTCGAAACCCGACTCGACCCTCCTGGAGGAAAAGTCGCTCATCTCTACTTATGACCATGTGATATTTCAGTTTTTCTTTTTTAATAAATTTGCAAAAATTTCTACATTACTGTTTTTTCAGTAAAGATAGGGTGCATAGTATACATTAATGAGAAAAAATGAACTTTTTTGAATTTACCAAATGGCTGCAATGAAACAAAGAGTGAAAAGTTTATGGGGGTCTGAATACGTTCTGTACCCACTGTACATGTACATAGATATAACCATATGTGTGTATGTGTAAAGCAAGCACAATCGCAGGTGATCAAAAAAGTATGATCCTATCGTAGTAGGGAAAATAAGTGCCTGTATGCTTGTACATGAAACGTTTAATAGAATTATTTAGCTGATAAAGTTAAATGTACAAATATCCAAAAGGTGTATAATATTGAATATTTGTAGTAGTAAAGTAATATTTACATGTACCCAAGAGAAAAAAGGTAGTACTGCATGATAGTGATCAGCTCACCAACAAAAAGACCACTGATGAAGCAGTGGTGAAACACTTGACGGGGCTTGTGGAGGTTTGTCACCTAAGCAGATTAGCTTCAGAAGAGCATGTTGCTGCTTGGCCAAGGCAGTGCTGCAGTGCTTCCAGATTGCGACTGATGATGACGTTTCTGAGACGGAGGGTGAGGAGGTGCAGTAACTGCTGTAGAATGTGGGGGCAACCGTGATTGAACCAGCGCTCGCAATCCTCGGTGTCTTTAGCACGTGTTTCTTCCCATGGTCCCAGCTTCCACAATATTCATCCAGTGTGCCTTCAGGGAAATGTAGCAACCCTGGACACAAGCACTTGTCCACGTGTCCATGGTTAAGTGGACCTTTCCAGGAACAGAACAGCATTGGTCAGGGGACAGCTGATGTTATGGGAAATGTCCTTGTGTAAGGTGGAGACAGCTAGTGGTGGCTGGGGACCAAGTATCGAGGGACAGACGCTGCCATGAGGTTGCGAAAAGGTTCTGTCTCCACAAGCCTAAACTGCAATGTTTCCAGGGCAAGTAGTCTGGAGTTTAGTATTGTGGCCTGTGGGTGAGTGGCTGCATATTTGCGCTTGCATTCCAAGGACTGGGGTAGGGACAACTGAATGCTTTGCTGAAGCAAGGACGTTGACATGGTTGCTGACGGTGGTTGCAAGTGTGCAACAACAGGTGCAGGGTGGGAGGCATCTTCAACTACAGTATGATCAGTGGATTGGCATGCATGTAGAACAGGGTAAGAGGCAGTGGTGTCAACTGCAGACACTGTTTCTGGACCCTGTTATTTGGCCCAAGTAGTCGGGTGCTTTGCTTACATGTGCCTGAACATGCTGGTGTGGGCAGGCTGGTAGTTGTGCTGCTCTTGCTGATGCTGGCATGGCAGATGTAGCAAATGGCCTTTTTGGGTTAGCTAAACCATTTTTAAAAAAGTGCCAGAACACCTTACTCTTAGTTGGCAACTTCACCCATGTTGGTGCTGTGGGGAACAGTAGCCCACCTTGTGTCTCTGGATACCCCACTTCCTCTTCCTGCCTATTGTGGTGCTTCAGATGCCTTCCCCTGTGCGCTGCTGTCCTCGCTCTATATGTCACTTACTCAGGTTGGGTCAGTGACTTCATCGTCCACCACCTCATCTTTCTCTTCTGCACTCTGGTCCTCCTCTTGACTTGCACTTTGTAAGAGCATCATTTGTTTCCAATTGTGTCTCATCATCATCTAGTTCTTGCAACAGTAATTGCATTTTCCCACCATCGCCTTCTTGTGAGCATGGATGCTCAAATATTTGGGCATCACTACATGCTATCTTTTCATGTCCCTCTTGAAATGGGCAGGGTGAGAGGCCAGAATCTGTAAATGGAAATGTGAACAGCTCTTTGGAGTGTCCAAGTGTGGGATCATTTATCTCTGGGCACTCTGCATGGTGGGAGGAAGGAGGATCAGGGTGAAAATTATATGGTCCAGAATCAAGGCTACTGAGACTGGACCACGGAAGACAGGGTGGTGCTGGCAAAGTGACTGGAAGCATTATATGCTATCCATTATACTACCTTTTAACACTGGTCCTGCTTCAAGAGTGGTTTTTTGGATCCCCCTACAAAGTGGGACAGAAAGCTAGATCAACATGATGTGTGTATTTGTTGTGCTTCCACGGCAGACACAGTTTCACCTTGCCCAAGGCTTTGGTCTCTGCGCTCACCATCAGCCTTGCCCATTATTCTATTATGTATGATGTATCCCTGTAGAGAAAACATTTCAGTATTACAATGCCAGGAAAATTTGCCCACTTCAGATGGACTTCTTAGACTAAAGTAAAAATATTGCAATGCTATTTCTAACCAAACAAGTTTTATTGGGTGTTTTGAGGCACAACTGTAGAATGATAAATGCCATATAAAATTTCACTACTGAATAAAATTGCAGTATTACAAATGCCCACTTCAGATGGATGTCTTAGACTGCAGTATCAATATAGTAATGCTATTTCTAACCAAACAATTTTTTGTGTGTTTTGTGGCACAACAAATGCTGCATAAAATTTCATTGCTTAAAAAAAATTGCAGTGTTACAATTGAAGGAAAATTTGCCCAGTGTGACGAGCATAGTGCCATGGGTTTTATAAAGACCCGATGATGCTATGCAGCCAGTCAATCACAGAAATGCCACAACCAAGATGGCTATGACATTACAGTGACTGGTAGGCAATCCCTACATGTTTATTGGCTGTCTAAAAAGCGCCAAACATGTGGGGCGGGGACTTGAGCTCCCGCTCGAGCTATACAAAAATATTCGCTGAGTAATGATCATTCGAAGTAATGAGTAGTGATGAGCACGCTCGCTCATCACTAATAAACATCCATCTTTTCATGTCCAGGTAGAGTATATGAGGACAGGACCAGAATAAAAGCTACTAGACATTACATAGAGCAGTGTTCCTCAACTCCAGTCTTCAAAATCCACCAACAAATCATGTTTTCAGAATTTCTTTAATATTGCCCTGGTGCCCAAGTGCACTTCAGCTTGAGGTCAAGAACAGATGGCCGGACAATCTCCTTCAGGATTTTTTGGTAGAAAGCAGAATTCATGGTTCCATTTACCACAGCAAGTCTGTCAGGTCCTGAAGCAGCAAAACAGCCCCAGACTATTGCACTACCACCATATCTTACTGTTGATATAAAGTTCCTTTTCTGAAATGCTGTGCTACTTCTACGCCAGATGTAACGGGATCAATTTTGTCTTGTCAGTCCACAGAGTATTCTTCCAAAAGTCTTGGAGATCATCAAGTCGTTTTCTGGAAAAACTTATATGAGTCTTAATGTTCTTATTACTCATCATTAGTTTTAGTCTTGGAACTCTGCCATACAGGCCATTTATGCCTAGTCTCTTTCTTATGGTGAAGTCATGAATATTGACCTTAACTTAGGCAAATGAGGCCTGCAGTTGTTGGAATGTTGTTGGGGGGTCTTTTGTGACCTCTTGGTTGAGTTATCGCTGCACTCTTGGGGAAATTTTAGACGGCTGGCCACTCATGGGAAGGTTCACCACTGTTCCATGTTTTCGACAGTTGTGGATAATGGCCATTGCTGGAGTCCCAGAACTTGAGAAATGGCTTTATAACATTTTCCAGACTGACAGATCTCAATTACTTTGTTTCTCATTTGTTCTGGAATATCTTTGGATTGCTGCATGATGTCTACCTTTTGTGGATCTTTTTGAGTACTTCACTTTGTCAGGCAGGTCCTATTTAAGTGATTTCTTGATTGAGAACAGGTGTTGCATTATTCAGGCCTGTGTGTGGCTAGGGAATTTGAACTCAGCTTCCCAAAGATGTGATAAACCACAGCTGATTTATGTATTAAGTAGTGGGGGGAATCACTTTTTACACAGGGCCCAGATGGTTTGGATTTCTTTTTCCCTTAATAATAAGGACCTTCAATTAAAAACTGCATTTTGTGTTTACTTGTGTTATCTTTGTCAAATATTTAAAATAGTTTGGTGATCTGAAACATTTAAGTGTGACAAACATGCAAAAAAATAGAACATCAGGAAGGGGGCAAACACTTTTCACACAAGTGTAGATGAGCCACTCACTCCAGAACTTAGCCGGAAAAGCATAATGTATCTTCAAATGTGTAGCAAAACAATCACATAACACGTAAAAGATGCTACATTTTTAACATATCTTTTTCCAAAAACATATGTAGCTCTAATATTGTAAATGTATGTATTAGACCATGTTCTGTATATCATAATGGCATTAAAAACGATTAATAAATAGGTATTTCAAGCTCACACACAACACTTTGTGATATCCTAAAATAAAAAGTCTAAAAAATGTAGTCTCAATTTTAACTATTTTCATCAATTTAAAGTTAATATTGCCTTGCACTTAGATCCCACCCCATAGAAAATCTACATCCACATGCCTGCTCCATTTACAAGATATAAATACTGGAATTATTTAGCACTTGTAAGTAGCAAGCTTTTCTTAGTCATTAATCTATAATTAACCAGTCTTGTAATCCTTCTGCTACGTGCTAATGTGACTTGATATATTTTCTCAGTTAGTTGTTTATGTATAGACTTGTGATAATTGGCTTATTATTACCTCAATATAGCAGATTGGACCTGTTATTTTATATAAAAACATGCGTGGTAAAATATTAAATGCTAAGATAAAGTCGGTTATACAGGATGTTGCTTTTCTCAGCATGTCACGTTGTCAGCGATGGTGCAAGTCAGAAGTGGAAACAGAAATGGAATTCTAGGAAGCAGGGGATCAAAAGAAATGCAATTTGGTGGCTATTCCTGGTTTAGAATGTGTCAATGCGGGCCAGTGACTCACAGTAACAATGTGCAGGCAGGTATACTAATAATCTGGAGAAATGGAAAGAAAAGCAAGGGGGATAGTAATCAAATCAAACTAAAATGTTCAAAATGGAAAAACAAGGAAAAAACAAGAAAAATTAAAAACTAAAGCCAAGCATGGAAACAGACCTATGGTATATATTGTGCGAAATGTAAAATTTAATACAGAAATAGCTGAAAAAAATCCATCACTTGTATTCTGGGGTGAGCATATTTAGAGTGGAAAAACTGTCTCTTTTATGTATCGAATTGAGTCCTTTACTTTATGCGGAAAATTATGCATATTAAAATTAAATTATACTGGATATAAATACATATAAATAATGCCAATTTACTTTCTGTAGCATCACTCTATCCCAGCTAATCATACTTGTGAATTGCGAGCTGTCAAGCCTCAGGGCAAAAAATACTGAATATTAAATTTGCGCTGCATAAAGCTGCCACTGCCATAGCCGGAATAACTAACTTATCTCAGTCACATATGCTTGCGTGCTTGTATGACATACTATACAGCAAGTTTGTGTACAACTTTATTGTGGCGTAAATGTAATTTTAATATCCAGCGAAGCTTGTGACAATAAACAGCCAAGATGTGTGAATGGCATTTCATGCAGGACTACATCTCATTATACATTCCTAAATTGATTTTCCCCATTCCAACATTTTGAGATTTAACTCTTGAAATTGTCTTAAATTTGTACATGCATTTCTTTTAGCTAGAACACACCGCACCACTGTGTGCATTGTAATTGTATGACTGGTTATAGGACGTTTCCGCATCCACACTTGATATTTTTAGACGTCGGCAACAGCAGCATGTACCACCATTGCCCAAGCTAGTTTCCACAGGCCTTCCATTGCCACTTTCAATTGTGCTTGTATCCCCAGAATACAACTGAGAATACAATTGAATATTAGTTAATTCAATCTGAACCTTCCCTGACATTATAAGATGTTGTAATAGTTATTATGCAAATTGCCTCTTCAAACAAAGAGGACTTGTACTCTATAGCGCCACCTATTGGAAGTAGCGATCCTACAAGTCACAATCAACCCTTATTAGTCATTCTGCAAAAATCTTCAATTTATAATAAAATATTTAGACTTGAGAGTCCTCAGTGGTTACTGGCTAACACGGTACGAAG